>OY856409.1:1553625571-1554825571 GCA_963693085.1 Alisma plantago-aquatica
ACAGAAAGGAACCGGAAACGGGATAACCTGCCTAGATAGCGGCTCCAGTAGGTTCCCCAGATGTTGCTTCATAAGCATGGCCCTCAAAACAAGAAACTATAATTTTACAAGCAAGGATTTTTTCTGTAAGGCATTGATGTATCCAGCTTGTTGCTCTATTGATTTGACGTTGTTGTGCATTGTTCCGACTCGTGTTCATTGTTCAGTAAATCGGCTGGAGGTGGATGAAGCTTAGGTGAAATAGGACGGATTAGTTCAGAGAGGGAAGTAGGGAGGGAGAAGAGAAAAAGAAAAGTCAATTGACAGAGGAACGGCAGGGATCGGGTCCCAGTACAGATGGGCCTTCCGTGAATTAGCTCATTCGCCAAGTTATTTAAGATGCACGATCGAACGGTTATAAACTTGAGTGTACCAATGACTAAATACACTCAGAGTGTATTGTAGCTCCTCTCTCTCTCTCTCTCTCTCTCTCTCTATATATATATATATATATATCAGATTGTATACATAAATGTACAATTAAGTGTGGAATGTGTGTGTATATAAGTATATTATATATGTATGCATACATAGAGTCAGGCTAGAATACACTCGAGTGTATTCAGAGCAGAATACACTCAAGTAGTTTTTCATGATGCAACATTTTTTTCTAAAATCTAATCCGTTGATCTTCTTAAACATCTTGTGAATAGCTTATACGCAAAATTTTAGCACATTTGGACATTTATAGCTCATGTTATAAAGACCACAAAAATTATACATTTCAAATTAGTTTTGCGCGTCGATTTTGTTGCCCTCGGATGAGTGACTTACACTCACCCAAATGGGCTCAAAATTTGTATGTAGCCTATAGTATGACGGTGAAGATCAATGGTTTACATTTTGCAAAAAATAGTATTGATATGCAAACACACTTGAGTGTATTCGAGCGATCTGTACACTCGAGTGTATTCTAGCCCGACTCTATATATATATATTTATATATATATATAGACAGACAGAGAGAGAGTCAGGCTAGAATACACTCGAGTGTATTCGGAGCAGAATACACTCAAGTAGTTTTTCATGACGCAATATTTTTTTCAAAAATCTAATCAATTGATCTTCTTAATCATCTTGTGAATAACTCATATAAAAAATTTGAGCACATTTGGACATTTATAGGTCATGTTATAAAGACCGCAAAAATTATACATTTCAAATTTATTTCGTGCATCGATTTTGTTGCCCTCGGATAAGTGACTTACACTCATCCAAATGGACTCAAAATTTTTGTGTAGTCTAATTATAGTATGACAATGAAGATCAATTGTTTACATCTTGCAAAAAATAGTCTTGATATGCAAACACACTTAAGTGTATCTGTGTGATCTGTATGTACTAGAAATCACAAAGGAAGGGGTTGGAAGCTCCATTAATCCTATCGTGCTACAGTACGTATTGTAGCAATATGTCAGAAGTGAAGAAATAGGAAACCATGAACAACAAAAACTGAAAGGGAGCATCAACAGAAGCAAAAAAGAGAGGAAAGAAGAGTAGCAGAAGCCATGGAATGAAAGAGTGGACAAGGCCTGCGGGCGGCCAAGAAGGAAGAAGGGGTGGCTGTCTGCCGACTACATCTCCCTCTTTTTTCCCTCTCACTTGACGGCTAGGGTTTTGAATCTCTACTCTGGTACCATCTTAGAGAATAAAAAGACGGGTACATATTGTATTAGATAAGAGAAACCCTGCTCCTATATATAGGAGGACAGTGAAGCGTACAGACATAGGACCAACCCTAATGGGCTGAAACACTTAGGCCCATATTACAAACTAATAAAAACAATAACTAAATAACTCTCAACACTCTTAATGGAGCTTCCAGCCCCTTCCTTTGTGATTTCTAGCTGCCTCAAGCACTATTATTCTCTTCCTTCAGCCCCTAGCGGCCTAAAGGAGAAGAAAGGTCTCTTCTTTGTGCCTTGAAGACGGGGTTATGTTCACTTTTCATTCTCCTCATCGGTGGCATGTTCTAGTAGAGATTTGATTTGAAAGTTGTTGCATGGATTTAGGGATTCTTCTCCCCACGAGATCCTCTTCCAAGGTCCGCCCTGGATCTCTCCATCCTCCCGTAGTAACCTTCTTTGCTCTAATGTGTAAAGAGGAAGAATTCTAGGAGGCTTTCCTGGTCATCTAAGGCTGCAGTACTGTAGCGGCTACAGTACATATGGTTTCAGGACCATCATTGCTGCATTCTCGAATTTCTTGAAATACCATGCTACTCCTTTCTCATGCTTGCTGCGATTAATATTTCCTCCTACAGCAGCCGTTGCAAGTCTCTTCTCCTTCTTCTGAAAATCAAATCTCTTCTCCTGTTGTTGAAAATGTTGTGTTGTTTGTTTTTTATTTCCATAGAACTTGTGTTGTCCACTCCAACCATTGATCATGATTGTGGTTGGTGTGACGGGAAGAATAAAAGAGAGATTGAAGAGAGGAAATCTATTTTTTCTGTTGCTATCTATGAGGATCTCCTAGCTCTATATATTTGTGTGGTTTTTGGAGCTTCAATTTCTACTACTACATCTTGAAGTTGTTTGTTGGCTACTGATTTGCGTTGATGATATTCTATCCAACTACGTCGTCTTTACATCCTGATCCTGCTACTTGTCTGTGCTTTATTTGCATGTTTACTTTGTCTGTGCTTTGTTTTGCACGTCGACTTTTTGCTTCTGTGTGCCAACACTTTCTGTCTTGTCTGTGCTTTGTTTCACACGTTGACCCGTCCGTACTTTATTTGTACATAGACCACTACTTCTACTGTGATCCAGCACTCTCTGGACTTTTCTACTGTGATCCAGCACTCTCTAGGCTGCGACGTTAGCGATTGCGATGAAGACCATGATGCTTTGCTGTTGTTTACTACCACTCCAGATGCCACAACTTTTTTTTTATCAAGAAGCTTCTGCTACCTGTTTGTGGCCTGCATTGGCGACTTGTGACATACTTCAGATTCAGCATGCTTGCGTACCTGCTCTGGGTTATCTACTTGAGGGGGAGTATTTGAGGGATGAGTGTTTTTATTGTAATCTTGAGGGAGAGAAATTCTTGTAAGGGCTTGGTTTATCTTTTATAATGTTTCTTATTTTTTTTTGTCCAACTCTCTGTTTACAAGCTGATTTGGGATTCTCCCGACTTCAGCTTGAGGGGGAGTGTTGAGAGTTATTTAGTTATTGTTTTTATTAGTTTGTAATATGGGCCTAAGTGTTTCGGCCCATTAGGGTTGGTCTTATGTTTGTACGCTTCCCTGTCCTCCTATATATAGGAGTAGGATTTCTCTTATCTAATACAACATGTACCCGTCTTTTTATTCTCTAAGAATATTCATTGGTGTATGTTATTTGCTGATGATATTGTATTGATTGATGAAACTAAATATGGATTGAATGATAAAGCTAAACTTTGGAGAAAGGCTTTGGAATCAAAAGGATTGATGATTAGTAGGAGCGAAACGGAGTATATGCATTGCAATTTCAGCCAAACTCGCAGTGTGAATGTGAATGGTGGAGCCAAGTTGGACGGAGTTGGCATATCAAATGTGATAAATTTCGTTAGTTGGTATCTATTATTCAAATAGATGGGGATGTCCAAAATAACGTTTGTCACAGGATAACTGCAGGATGGTTGAAATTGAGTATTATGTGATCGGAAGATCCC
The DNA here is from genome assembly GCA_963693085.1 of Alisma plantago-aquatica. Classification (NCBI taxonomy): domain Eukaryota; kingdom Viridiplantae; phylum Streptophyta; class Magnoliopsida; order Alismatales; family Alismataceae; genus Alisma; species Alisma plantago-aquatica. The sequence continues at coordinate 1,553,629,265 of OY856409.1, forward strand.
TCTCAGATTAAAAGCAAATTTTATAGAACTGATATACGGCCAGCCATGCTCTATGGGAGTGAATGTTGGGCATTGAAGAAACAAGGTCTCAAGAAGATGAACGTGGTTGAAATGTGTATGCTAAGATGGATGTGTGGGAAGACTAAAAAAGATCGCTTGAGAAATGACTATAGCAGGAATAAAGTGGGGATGGCGAGCATTGAGGACAAGTTGTGTGAGTGTCAACTCAAATGGTATGGACATGTACAACGTAGACCGACTAATGTGCCTATACGAAGTAATGCTATTGAGTCAAGCACAATTAATCGAAGGAGAGGAAGGCATAAATTAACATGGGAAGAGCTTATAATGAGATTTTGAATCTCTAAATCTCGACCAGAATATGACCCATGAAAGAGTTGAATGGAAACGAAGGATATTCACGTAGCCGACCCCAACATACTTGGGATTGAGCCTTAGATGATGATGATGATGATGATGATGATGACGACGATGACTCCATTTCATCCATCATGTTGTAATCTTGTGACATACATCATATTAAATGTCACCATCCATGACGAGGCTGAGTAAGAAAACTCATCACACATTTGTACATCCACCCCATCCGGCTTAACACTACCACTCGTTAAGGTAAATTGGTTGAAATTGCAATTCATATACTCAGTTTTTCTTCCATTGGTCTGAATTCCATTAGAATTTAACGAGTCCAGCTTTGAATTTTAATCTGTTCATATCCTACATCTAAATATTCTGGTTAGAAGATACAACAGCGTGCAACTTGAGGGAAACTTAGTCTAAGAAACATTTCTAAGTCTCAACAGCAGTCATAGTTAAAGGGTAAAAGAAATTAACAAATAGGCAGCACATACAACAAAGACGCCATTGGATGCCACCTCAGCAAGGCTTAGGCAGACCTCTAAACCAGAAAATTATAAGTCTAGCAAAAATACCTGCCATCCAGGTGGAAGGCCTCTTGATAGCTCTACCAAATCAGGATGATGCTTCTCTTTTTTATCATCTTCAGACGGTGGCTGAACTAGTTCAGCACTCCCTGCTCGCTTCCGCTTCACTCTCTCTCGCCTACAAGAACAGTATATGCATGCTGTTAGGCCATATCAAAGGCACAAATTTATGCGCTTTGATCACATAAAATTTCATCTTTACCACTGGAAAATCCAACAACCACAAAATTCATAATTCAGTTAAAATCTAAAATCAATACTGCAATTGTCAAAGCCATTCCTTGCAGATCAAACCTTTTGAATGACTTCAATACAAGAGGCGCTTGCTACAAATAACTAGTCCTCTATCTTGATGTATACCTCAGGGAATAAGACATGACGAACATGTTAGACATTCTAAGGCTCAAGCATCACACCATTCTATCATCAGTATATTGAAGGGACTCGTACTATAATAATTAACTGAAGTCCTAAAGATCATATCCTGAGTCCTTGGTAACTACTTGCTATTAAAAAAATACAAGTAAAATCCTCACCCTGTCTGAACTACAATTCCTGCTTAGGTGACAAAAGTTTTTCTATCATATGTAGCCTGAAACTCTGAATATATATTAAGTGTTTTTGTTGATCATTAAAGAGGTATCAATGAAAACATAAATGACAATATAGCAAAAGGACTGAACATTGGAATTCACATATCTAGCAAAAAATTGCATTTAACATGCACCATCATGTGTCACTTTTGCGTGCAAGGGTGCAGCACAATGTGAATGGAATTGCACAGGAGGTCCCCGCAAATGATTAAAATTCAAAACTGCACTAGTATGCAGATGAGCAATACTTGTCAAGACGTGCAAGTAGATGTGCCTCGGCATGCATTTTGCGCCTTTTATATGGGTTCTCAATGGGAAACCACATGATCAAAATTTAAACTGATATGAAGAAAAAAAAAATCAAAGGGAAATATAATTTCATTCAAAGATTTCAATCATCAAGGCTGCCATCTAATTAGGTGTCTACGATCAACTAATTAGACAGAGAGCCAATGTTGGACTTAACAACAGGATTTACAAAATCAAACTAGAAAAATATCAAATAACACCTCAAACACATGGAAACAAATAATAAAACATAATAAATGCTACTCAAATGACTATGCCAAAGGCTAAGATCGGCATACATTATTTCTTCCGTCCGATTGTTGACTCTACCATCCATGGCACGGCTCGAGCAGCAAAGAACCTGAGGCAAAAACGAGACCAACCAGGGATCTCGTCACTCTCACGAAAGGAGAGACACCCAAACCCCGAAGGGAGAGACAAACGTCGGAGGAACACAGCGAGAAGAAGGCAAGAAACTGTCTAGAACCAGGACCAAAACGAAAGGCATGGAGCCGACACAAACTGAACTGAAAAACAGAGCGAAAGTAGCAAAGCGAGAAACGCCTGCCCCCCAGCAGATCCATGCCAAAAGCTTCGTGGCGGCCACCTCCTTGCCTCCACCAAGCGACCAGCTTCGCCGGAGACGAAGCCACCGCCCAGGAAAGCACCGCCCCACCACCCTAAAGCCCCGATCTAAAGGCACGGAAGACGAAGGCGACGGAAAGGAGAGCCAGCCAGCCGCAGCCCCAGCGCCGCACGATCTGCGAAGAGGACAGTCGCCCGACAAACGCCCAGGAGGAGAGGGTGGCTACGCGCCGACAACCGACCACCTCCCCCGAGCGGGAGAGTCGCGCACACGAACTCTAGCCGCCTCCGGAGAGTCGTGCACCTCGTCGTTCTCCCGTGCGCACGAACCCTAGTTGTTACTTTTATATAGCTATACATAGCTATAAATTATACATAGCTATAAATTATGTTTATATAGAAGTAAATAATTATTATAACCACATAATGTGTACAATAAAAAAATAAGTCATAGGTGTCAAGGCGCCCAACTTGAACGCCATAGCGGCTTTTCCCACCTCAGCAAGTATGGTCAGGTCTCGCAGTTTGTGGGGTTCTAAGGAGACTTCCTCTGAATGGGCTTGACATCTTTAGTAACATGTTTTGCTACAAGGACGTAACATAGTATTAATGGATCAACCTTGCAGGGAGGTAGCATGGAACAATATTTCAGTCAAAATTGTAAATATCCAAAATTTAGTAGTTATCACCGACTCTGGGTCATGCATTTTGACAAATTTTGAAACCAATTTCGAGGTCTATTAATTCGATGAACTTTTTCATTCGTTTTGAGAAAAGTAGTATGTCTAATGTTGTGTTTGTTGTTAGTTGACTAGAAAGGAACAACTACATATGGAAGATCTAAGGCATGACATATTGATAGCCTAGCACTACCCTAATTTTACTACCATCTTCCATGTCAACACCTTGCATAAACATATACAATAACTAATTCAAAATTCCAAATAGGTGGTTTGCATGGTGTACGTCTATCGAATTAGAGGATACAGAACTCAAATCTCTAGATCTACCAAGTAATATCATGTTTGAGTTATTAATCCGCATAATACTAAGAACTTACTAGATCTACAAGTATTTTGTATACTTATTGCTAAAAGTTACAAGTACGTATGTGAAAGTATTGCTTTAAGGAGTATAGTTCTATACGTTGTGCTTGTAAAATTTGATAGTAAAGTTGACATGGAAATTGGCATCAAAATTTCCATTAAAAAAGTTCAGTTTCCTTAAGTAAAAATGTAGGAGACCCTCCCCCACATCTAATATATATGATAATTTCAAACAAGTACGCGTATTTATGTTTGTGGGTCCTCATGGTAAAATATATGTGTTAATTCCTTCATTTCACAAACAAAAATTCAAAGATTGCATATTTTGAAACTTCAATCAAAGCTTATGTTTCTTGACCATGAAAAAAAATCAAAATCACACATTTTCTTCCATGGTAAATAATATTGTTTGCACAATGCAAGGGATCTTTGCACTTCAGCAAATTGGTTTGTGTCGTCTGAGCTCGGTTGCTCCTAACTTACATGCCCCTCTTGCAGCAAGCCTCATAAGTTTGCGGGTTTTGGGAGGAGAGTTTCGTATTTGCACCACTGCAGTGTGCTAGCCATTGATTTATATCCCTTTGTGTTGCACCTCAAGAAGATTTTACGTCCTAGAAAGAATCCAGCACCACCCCTCATATCTTGTCAAAGATTTTGTCAAAAATAGAGCACTAAATAACTATATGTAGTTACTTTTTTCTAGTTTCTAGATGCTAGTTGCATATTAATCGTTATCCATGACAGTTAAGCATTACAATGGGCCATGAGAAAATGGCAAATGAACAATCACTAGCATGAAAAAATGTCACTTGCCTCAAAGATACCCATTGACACCCATTTTGTCAATTTTCTGAGGAGCAATTAACGCAACCTAACCCAAGTAACCACATTAACAAAACTGCCTAAACTAGTAGAATTTTTTTTACTTAATATTGTGGTTTTTTTTAAAGAAATTGTGATGCCCATATAAGTTTATGTGTCATTCTCTTATTGTATATACCGATGTTTTCGTTGTGTGTTAAGCATGTTACAAGTTTCTAGTGAATTGTGTGGCTTACACCTCACTAGATTTACACCTCACCAGATTAGACCTCAACTATCCATGTGTGGCGCACCTCACAAGATTAGACCTAAACTACCCTAAACGCCTAATGCATTTGTGAATCCTTAATTTCCCATCGGAAGAGGGGGGCATGTCAACTTTGCATGTGTGTATTTGGGCTTTGGTGTCTCGCTCGATATCAACATTGACAGAATCAAAAGAAAATAACTACCAACCTCGCCAAAATTTTGAAACCTGTCATGGTGACATCATATAACACTGAACAATATATTACATGAAGTTGAAGCATGCAAGGAAAGATACTCATGTTAAGGCATGGTGGTAAGCCACAAATAGGGATTTAAGGGCAATGAATTAAAAAGAGCGCGCACAAGAGGTACGACCTTGAAAAGGATGAGATCAAAAAAAGCTTGGGCCTTTTATGGTGCCTAAGCATTCTCTTAGGTATTATTGTTTTTTTATTTGAAATATATTTTACTTTTTTTATACAAATTTCAGGGCCATCCTCAAAGGATGTAAGACCACTATCCCCACCTAAACCCAAACGGGCAAGGTTATGGGCAACAGTATTTGCCTCTCTTCTCACATGACAAAAGGTGGATTTAACAAAGCATGACCTCAGGTTTTGGATATTAACTACGGCACTCATACACGGCCCTCTCCCTATTTGATTGTTGTTAACCGAGTTTATAACTGCAGAAGAGTTAGACTCTAGAGCCACGTTTGGGAAGCCCATCTCGCGCGCCAGCTCCACCTCCAGCAGCAGTGCGGCAGCCTCCGCAGAGAACACTGACCACGCAGTTTTGAACGTAATGGGACGGAAAGCAGTCAGTCTTCCCCTGTAGTCCCGGATAACAGCAGCTAGGCTGATCAAGTCGCCAGGAAGATAGGCAGTGTCAGTGTTTACTTTATAACAACCTGGTGTAGGTGGGGACCAGGCAGCAGTCCTTCTTTGGGCTTCTCAGTTAGGAGCAGAATCACCATTACCAGGGTAGTACCTGTGCGCACCGGACCAGTGTAGTAACCCATTAACAGCAAGGTATGGGTTAGAGATTTCCTGGTCGAACACCAAGGTGTTCCTGCACTTCCAAGAGGCCAAGCACAGCGTACAGAAGATCCGAAAGTCGTCTTTAGATTCCTTATCTTTGACTTGTAGAATAATGTCCAGCAAACTCATATTGTTAGCACCAGCCAAAGCTTTTAGATGGGGGTAGGATTGCCATACTGTAAAGGCGTTGCTGCAGTTGAACAGGGCATGGCGCACACTTTCAGGTTCCCTCTGGCAGATGATGCACAGCTCATCATCAAGGACATGGCGGCGAGTAAGAGATTCTTTGGTAGGTAAGAGATTAGAGCACGCCCTCCACAGGAAGTTCTTCAGCTTAGGGGGTACATTGATGTTCCAGAAAGTCTTCCAAGGGTAAGATAAAGCTTGTCGTTTCCCGCACCAAGAGGGGGCAGAACCGTTGATACCCAACCAGTAGGCAGAACTAACCGTAAAGCAGCCATCAAGGCAAGGATACCAGTACCTCTCAGAAAGACATTGGGTTGCCAGCGGCAGCGTTCTAATAGTAGCAACATCGTCCTCGTGTAAATTCTCCTCGATAATATCCCAACGCCACAAGTCAGTCCCCTCGTCGATGATATCCGAAACTCTCCAGTCATTCACATCGCTATGAGATGCGATCCAATCATGTGTCGAGCAGCAGCCCTTGGCATTAGGAAGCCAGTTGTCCAGCCATAGATTCACCTTCAGACCGTTCCCAACAGACCATCTCAAACCTTCCAGCAGGAGGGATTTGGCACCCCAAAGGCTTCTCCAAGTGAAGCTAGGGTCAAAACCCCTGTAGGCATTCAGAACCTCATCGTTCTTGTAATATTTCTGCTTGAGAACATCACTAACCATGGCAAGAGGCTTGGAATAAAGCCACCATAACTGCTTCGCCAGAAGGGCAGTATTGAACAAGCTTAGGTCTCTGAACCCCAAGCCACCTTCATGTTTGGGTTTGCACATTTTGTCCCACGATCTCCAGTGAATCCTCCTTTGGTTGTTGTTGCTGCCCCACCAGAAGTTGGCCATCATTTTATTAATGTCATCAATTGGGGTGCCAATTTTACTGATTATGTGTAGATTTATAGATAAAAGATAGCAAGTTTATATGTTCTATTTTATTTAAGATGGACGGATGAGATTGTGATAACTCAAAAATAATAGGATAATAGGCATGCATGAAATTTGTGAACATGTTTGACAATGCACTCTTGTAGGTCCAGTACATGACTTCCTTCGACCTCACTTAAGCTTAAAACAGACCTACATTGACATAGGCTGACCTAATTTACTTGAATTTTGATAAACAATAACTAAGAAACTAGATGCAATGTGATGGGAATTTTGATGTCTATAGATAAGGGGAAACCAAAGGTAGGCCAAACAGTCTTACAGCTCAATAGAACCAAAATTTACATTCTATTTATCATTACATGTGGATTGTGATTATTTTTATAGAATTTTAGCTTTAATTGAAAGCCCGGGGATTGTATTATTTCACCTATTTTTTACAATTTTTAGATAGCTTACATACATATTAAATATGTTATAAGTATTTATATTGGTGTTCTCTAAGCTTAACAAATCCTATAATTACCAAGACCACGCTTAACATGACCTAGTTTACAACTAACTTGCTCTAATTTAGCCTAAAACAGACATATTCAACTAAATCAAACCTAAATTGGCCTAATTTTAACTGAATCACCCTTTTAGCACCAAAATGACCCAAACTGAAACAAAATATCCTTAGACACCCTGACTTTGACACGTCCTCTAGAGCCTAACAAGCCTAGGTGTGCCTAGGAAGGGAGCGCCTAGGGATGGCAAATGGGCGAGTTTGGGGGACCCATACCCTTACCCACTCAACCCATTTACTTTTTGGTATGACCCATACCCACCCCATTAGAAAAAAAGTTGGAAGAGCAAATACCCATCCCCAACCCAAAGGGTCATGGGCACCCAATATGACCCATTTATATTAAACTGCAGCAAAATGCAAAATGATACAGAGTTCACGTGTTGTGAGTGAATCTATCTTAAATGCGGGTATATATCTAGTTGCCAAAATATATGCACCAGTTCAGATTACGAACTTCCAACATGTCGTATTATTTGAATACATAACTTATACATGTCCTTTCAATAATCAATCATGTATCGTAAACAATGACATGTATGCACTTGATTACTTGTGAAATAAACTTCACAAAATAACTTACAAAATCATTGTCGTTACAGAGTTTTGTATTTCTTCTAGACTTGCATGCATTTAATCAAACACTACACAGACATGCATTTAAAATTAACACCACCTGCCCATTCCAACACTACACCTCCTTAGGAATGCAGAGATTTTCTTCCATCTTGTTGGCATTCGTTCTGGAGAAAGCAAAAGATTAGAATAGAGGCCGAAGATGACGGAAAATCCCAATGCTATCTTCAGCCGGACAAGGACAACAAATCACCGTGTTCCTGCTTGGCAATCCTTGCAACCCCAAACTCTTTTGATAGATTCGGCCCACTGCGGCTTCGTTCTGGAACCTCTACAAACGATTCGAGGTATGCTACCAGGTCGTCGACTAGGTAGGTCAGGCGTGTGAGGCCACGGTCCGTCGCGAGCATCAGCAGTCAGTTGGCTAAGAAAGGATTTTTGTGGCATCGAGACTTGAAGGCCGCTCAAATTTGTCTCGTTGTTGCAACCTTCCGCGATGTATTATCTGAGCTTTGTGTGTCTCTTCTCCTCCTCTTGGCCACATTGGTCATCCCACCCACCTCGTAACCAGCAGTACCCCGTCTGATTCCCCTGCGGCAGCATGGGTGGCGATCACGACGGTGGCGACAACATCTCCTTCGTCGACAGGTTCACAAGCAGCGCCATCGCGGCATGCTTCGCCGAGGTACAAAATTACCGCTCCAGTTGGACTCCCTCTACCCTCCCGTCGAGCTCTCTCTATCACAGAGGTACAAAATCCGAGCTTTGTGAGTCTCTTCTCCTCCTCTTGACGACCCTGCATGAGAGTGTGGGGTTGTCTAGCTCGGTGAGATCCGTTGCTAGTCGGCGACTTGACGGCACCTCGCTCACATGGCGTCTCAGCGTCTCCTACTTGGCGTGGCAGCTTGGCGGATCATTCACGCGTCTAGAACGACACGTTCGACGTCGGCGGAACAGTGGAAGAACTGGTACCTAGGCACAGTTGGAACCACCGTCAGGGATCAAAATTTGAGGTGGGGCAGTGGAGAGGGGATGACCTAGGGAACGTCCAAATGGGGAGTAATGGGGAACAATGGGTTACGCAAAAAAACTTATCCCAATATGGGCTCCCCGTTTGCGACCCATCATACGGACAGGACCCATCAATACCCATTATTTTTTGGGTTAAAGTGCATTGGGTTATTGGGTTATCGGGTTAGTGGGGATATTTGCCATCCCTAGTAGGGCCTAGGTGGGAGTCTTAATAACTACAAGTTTAAGTCAGCATATTGTCCTCTTATGTAATTGATGAATAGTTCTCTATTGGACATTAAAGCTTCATCAGTTTTGTGAAACAACCTGCATCCTCGTCGATACCATCGACAGGAGGTCGATGGTATTGAGATCATCACAGCGACATAACATCATTTTGTCGATATCATCGACAGTCCTGTCGATGGTATCGAGATTGTCACAGTGGCGGAAATCAGCAATTTGCCTCCTTTTTCTATCTTCATTATATTATTTGTTTTATTGTTTTTCTATCATTTTCTCCTTTGTACCACAATGTATCTTACCCTAATATATAAAAAAAAGTGAGACGCCTATTGCCCTCTCACGAAAGCTGCTCCTTGCAGCCGACAAATCTCTCGGTGTTTCGTCTTCTTTCCCCCTCACCTCTTCTCACATAGTATCAGAGCAGAGCTCGATCTAGGGCATCTCTCTCCCTCCGCCACCGCTTCTCCCTTTCCTCTTCATTCCCTTTGCCGACAGCGCTCCTCTTTCTCTCCGTGCCGACGGCGCCACCGAGAGGCAACGGCGGCTGCAGCCCATTCACCGATCTGGAGTGAGGCACCGGGCTTGCAGGGTTATCTCCTACGTTGGGTCTTCGGTAGATCTCCAACGTTGCCGTAGACTCCACCACAAGTTGTTTGGGGTCTTCGGGTGATTCGACGGCCGCCTAAAATCTAAATCGAAGGACTCGTCACCCGACGGTTGGACTCCTAGTCACATCTCCTCCATGTGTGACTAGGAAAATCGATTGGAGGCTATGAATGTGTCAGTAACGCATTTATCCACTCTTTTTTGGTTGTGACGTGTATCTCTCTGTCACCTCATCTATCTCTGTGATGTGTATCTCTCCGTCACTTCAGCTTTCTATGTGACGTGTATCAATCTGTCACTATGTTCCCGTCTACAATGGAGGACACCAAGATTCCCTACGGCGAGACGTCTCCTATCCCCTCCATCAAACTCAACGGGAAAAACTATCTACTTTGGATGAACGATGTTCACACTGTCTTGGAATCTCGCGATAAGGCGAGATATGTTGACTCGGGTCCCTTGGACACTACTGATAAAGGATACGCTGAATGGAAGCGTCATAACAGTCTTGTGAAGACTTGGTTATGGAATAGTATGGAGCCTGCAATTGCGGCTAGGTTTATGTTCTATACTACAGCTAAAGAGATATGAGACGCAGTGAAGCAGCACTATTCCCAAGAGAAGAATGCTCTTCGGCTATTCATGATATATGATCGTCTATTTGCTGAGAGGCAGGGTGATAGGTCCCTTAAGGAATACTTTGGAGCTATTCAGGCACTTGCTCAGGAGCTGAGCTATTATCATCATGTGATAGTTGTTGCACAGATCAAAGATAGAGACGACTTAATCACTGCTAAATTTCTATCCGGGCTTAATTCCATTTGCAGTTCTGCCCGGAGCGTCATTCTAGCTTCTGATAAATTGCCAAGTTTTGTAGAAGCATATTTGAGAATTCAACAGTCTATTTTTGAGTCTGTTAATCCTGTCTCTACTATATCCTCTGGGGAGTCTCATGCATCCGTAGCTGTTGCGGTGAGAGGAGGACGACCTGGTACGGGCAAAGGACGTGGGACACGTCCAAAGTGTACCTTCTGTGACAAACCGGGACATACAGTGGAGAAGTGTTGGAAGAAACATGGGAGACCTACTGCACCTCCTGTGGGAGCAGCACATTGTGCCACTTCTACAGATTCCTCTCCGTCTTCAGCTGTGGGCACCAATTCTGAGACCGGCATCACTCTTACTCAGGAGGAGTATGATCGGTTCATTCAGGCTACATAGCACATGAGTGTGGGATCTTCATCTTCATCATCAGCAAACCTGGCATCTACTGTGGGTAATCAAGCTACATCTCTCATAACTTCTAGCTCTACTACATCTTGGGTAGTTGACTCTGGCGCGCCACAACACATGACTGGTATGAAGAGATTGCTCCAATCTATTGACTCATATATTTCTCACCAATATGTCACACTGGCAGATGGTTCAGTGAGGAGAGTGCTAGCTAGTGGATGTCTCTCTAACACCCAAGATTGATCTGAAATCTATACACTTTGTGCCTGAGTTTCCTTTTAATCTTCTTTTTGTTGCAAAATTGGTTGACACTGTAAAATGTACAGTAACATTTGGGCCCTCTTGTTTTGTTTTACAGGATCTCAAGAGTATGAGGACGATTGGTGGGGGGCCTAGGAAAGGTGATCTCTACCTTTTCCACGGTGACAGTCTGCCTCGCCCAGTATCTGCTCCAGCTCCATCCATCTTGTTGAGTGGTTCCCCTTACTATGGCATTGCAGATATGGACATCCGTCGTTAGAAAGCCTGCGGAAGTTGGAACTTGAGTTGTCCCAAGTGTCATCTTTAGAGTGTCAGTCATGTCAGCTGGGAAAACATCATAGGTTGTCTTATCCCAGTCGTGTCAATAAGCGGGCATTTTGTCCTTTTGAGTTAGTCCACAGTGATGTATGGGGTCCTGTTAAAGACCAGAGTTATAATGGTTTTCGTTATTTTATTTCCTTTGTGGATGATTTTTCCCGCATGACATGGGTCTACCTTCTCAAAAGTCGAGAGTCGGTGCTATCTATTGTGAAACATGTTCATAAAGAAATAAAGGTTCAGTTTGATTGCAATATAAAAACTCTCCAATTTGATAATGCTTTAGAGTATGTTCAAAAGGCTATGTTTGATTTTTGTAGTTCTGTGGGCATGATCCATCGCACGTCTTGTCCTCACACCCCTCAGCAAAATGGGGTGGCTGAGAGAAAAAATCGTCATCTTTTTTATATTGATCGTTCGATCATGTTTCAATCCAATGTGCCTAAGAAATTCTGGTCTGAAGCTCTGTTAACTGCTTGCTTCTTAATCAATAGACAGCCATCCTCCGTTCTCAAAGGACAAACTCCTTTCTCTGTGTTACGGCCCACGGATCAGCCCTTCTTTGTTCCCCTCAGAGTGTTTGGTTGCACTTCTTTTGTCCATAATTTTGACCCTAAGGCTGACAAACTTTCTCCTAGGTCTATTAAAACCTTGTTCCTTGGTTATTCTAGTACTAGCAAAGGATACAAGTGTTACTGTCCTAGTCTTCGTCGCATGTTTGTGTCTAGGGATGTTACCTTCCATGAGACCACTCCGTATTTCTCCGATGCTATAAGGGGGAGCAGTCGAGAGAGGGAGGGCCACCAGATTTTCAGAGTGAGAGAGTGGCACCATCTGTGCAGAGTGAGGGAGCGCCACCCATTATTCCTGATTATACTTTTATTCAGGACGAGCAGGCAGCTGACAGGCCTGTTATTCGACAGTACCCATATGTTTACAGTAGGCGAGGCAGACAAGATCCAGAAGAGGTAGCGACACCAGTCCCTGAGCCTTCCTCATTGTCTTCTACTCACAAGATTCCTACAGAAGCATCAGATCTTGATCTTCCTATTGCTGTTCGGAAAGGTGTTCTTTCTTGTGCTATTAGACATCCTATTACAAATGTGTGTTGTCTGTCACACTTATCTAAGCAGGCCCGCGCATTTGCTATTGGGATTGATTCTGTTGATATACCACGGGATCACTATGATGCTATGAAGGACAGTGGCTGGAAACAGGCAATGCAGCTTGAGATGTCAGCCCTTTTGCATAATGGCACATGGGATCTTGTTGACTTACCTGCAGGGAAGAAAGTAGTGGGTTGCATATGGGTTTTCACCATCAAACTTAATCCGGATGGATCTGTTGAGAGGTTGAAGGCCAGATTGGTAGCAAAAGGCTACACACAGACCTATGGAGTTGATTTCTTTGAGACCTTTTCTCCAGTAGCTCGTCTAAACTCTGTCCGGATTATTATTTCTTTGGCTACTACCTTTGATTGGCCCCTATTTCAACTTGATGTTAAGAATGCCTTTCTACATAGTGATCTACAGGAAGAGGTATATATGGAGCAACCTCCTGGGTTTGTTGCTCAGGGGGGGTGTCAGAAAGTGTGTAAATTGAAGAAAGCCATATATGGGCTGAAACAGTCTCCTCGAGCTTGGTTCGACAAGTTCAGTGAGGTTGTACTCCAGATGGGTTTCTCTCGCTCCATGACTGATCATTCTTTATTCTACTCTAGCTCTTCTTGTGGCTCTATCATTATTGTTGTATATGTTGATGACATAGTGATTACTGGCAGTGATTCTTCAGGCATATCTTGTGTGAAGGAAGGGTTACAGAAACACTTCCAAACGAAGGATCTAGGTAAACTGAGATATTTTCTGGGCATTGAGGTGCTTAGATCTCATGCAGGTGTCAATCTATCTCAGAGGAAATATGTGCTTGACTTACTACAGAAGACAGGCATGACTGAATCTAAACTGGTATCTACTCCTATGGATTATCACATCAAGGAGATGGTTGATGATGTTGAGTACTCAAATCTAGGATATTACAGGAGAATAGTTGGCAAGCTAATATATCTGACTATTACACGACCTGACATTTCTTTTGTTGTAGGTGTCGTGAGTCAGCATATGCACTCACCACGACAGTCACACTGGACAGCAGTTTGTCGAATTCTAAGATATTTGAAGAGTGCTCCTGGTAAGGGGATCACATATTCTAAACCCAAGGTGACTCCATCTATTTTGACTCTCACAGGGTATTCAGATGCAAATTGGGTTGGTGATCATACTGATAGAAGGTCTACATCAGGCTATTGTACTTTCCTAGGTGATCATTTGATTACTTGGAAAAGCAAAAAACAGCATGTGGTAGCTAGAACCAGTACTAAGGCTGAATACCGTGCTATGGCCCATGCATGTTGTGAACTACAATGGGTCAAATGTGTTCTTTCTGAGTTAAAAATCACTATCATGTCTTCTATGGAGCTCAAGTGTGACAACCAGTCTGCTATACACATTGCCAGGAACCCTATCTTTCATGAGCGTAAAAAGCACATAGAAGTTGATTGCCATTTTATTTGTGATCAAATCAAAGATGGCACTATTGTGACGCCATACGTCAAGTCTGAAGATCAACTGGCGGATATCTTGACAAAGCCTTTGGGTCCAGCAGCTTTTCAGAGATTATGTGGCAAGCTGGGCATACACGATGTGTACTCTCCAGCTTGAGGGGGAGTGTGAAACAACCTGCATCCCCGTCGATACCATCGACAGGAGGTCGATGGTATGGAGATCATCACAGCGACAGAACATCATTCTATCGATACCATCGACAGTCCTGTCGATGGTATCGAGATTGTCACAGCAGCGGAAATCAGCAATCTGCCTCCTTTTTCTATCTTAATTATATTATTTGTTTTATTGTTTTTCTATCATTTTTTCCTTTGTACCACAATGTATCTTACCCTAATATATAAAAAGAAATGAGACGGCTATTGCCCTCTCACGAAAGCTGCTCCTTGCAGCCGACAAATCTCTCGGTGTTTCATCTCCTCTCCCCCTCACCTCTTCTCACAAGTTTTAATGCATGTATTTTATCAAAAAAAGTACATTATTTCTCCTCTTTTACTAATCCATCATATATCAGCTTCTTGTGCTATTTGGTATAAACCTCTATCCTTTTTTTTCCTTATTTTTGAATCGTATATCGTGCAACTTGCCTGTCTATATTTTCCTATTCACTTCACTGTCAACTTTGTACAAGCAAGTTTGTGTTTGTGCACCCTGTGATATATATGCTTTATATTTATTTTATGCTTTAGACTTGTCTTCGTCTTCAGCCTCTCCTTTATCACGTCTACTAATTTTGTGTTCCACTTACTCTCTTGTCCTATAAAAGAGAATATTCATTTGAATTAGACATATCAAATAAATATTCCTTACTTCTATATGGTATCAGACGGTTATAATCCCCCTTAAACCTAACCGTTCACTTCTCTAACCCTATTCTAGCCGCCACACCACCTCCCCTCCCAAACCCGCCGCCACCCCCCCCCCCGCCCTTACGCTATTGCTGACCCCCCGACCTCCTCTCCTCCCTCCACGTTGTTGTTGCCTCCCCCAAAGCCCTATCACTCGTCACTCAGCCCTCCACCACTTCCAGCCTCCATCCAGTCACTGCCATCCCCTCCATCTCCGCCTCCCTTCTGTAAAGGTTTTTAAACCCAACCCGGAGGTTGACTCGAAAAAGCTTCCGGGTCACGAGTCTTCAGTTCAATCGTCAAGTCAACTGGTTGAACCCGTGACGTCCGCATGACACCATAATACCATATATATAAAATAATATATATACACATGTATATGCACACATGTCTATCGATGCTTAATAGTATATATCTATATACTTATATGTATGTGAGTTATATATAGGTATGCATATGTAATCTACTATATGAAGGAATGAGAAGATGAATCACGAAACATTAAGCATACAACATGATGCATCACTTCATAAACATGCAAAATAAAGATTTCATAATGCTCAAAACGAGTTGTAAGTAACATATCAAGTGAATGTTTTAATATATTATATGTTTGGGTTGAGTGGAAGGGGTTTAAAATCATCCACATGACCATTAGAGAGAGAAATCAAAATCAAAAAAACGGTTGGGTCTTTGACCCAAAGGTCGGGCAACCGGGTCGAGGTTGAACCAGACAGGTGGTCGGGTCAAAGTTGGTTCTTGGCCAAAACGGGTTTAAGCGTCACCCAACCCACTAGAGCTTCTGGGTGGCGGTTCAACCGGCCATGTTGACTTCTGCCACTTGCAGATACTATTTTTCCCCTTCCTCTCTCTCGCTTCATCTTCCCCTCGTTCTTCTACAAGCACTTCCCAAAATAGCACGTTGAAGACTTAAAGGTGCCACCTTTCCTCTGCCTACGCGGCATGGTGGAGTATATCTCACACCGTGGTGGCACAGGTCGTCTTTGCTTCTCTCTGCTACCCCTATATGGGTTTTTCTGATCTATTGATATAGATCATGTTGTTGTTATTGTTGCTTAGTGTGCATCTCACGCTACATCTTCTTCTTCCTCTTGTGTGTCACCACCCCATATTGTGGATCCTCTTCGGTCGCTTTGTGTTACCACTATGAAACTCGACAGATCCAACCATCATCTTTGATCGGCTTTGTTTGAGCTCTATGTTAAAGCCAAAGGACTATTTCCATATCTCTTCTGCTACTATGGCCCCTCCCAACGCCTTGGTTGAAGAAAAAAACAAACAAGCCCACGCTCAGTGGACTAAAGATGATTCGGGCGTGATGATGTAGATGGATAACAACATCAAACCAAAGATCAGTCAGTCTCTCCTCTGCCTCTAGAATGTTAAAGCCATGTGGATCAACTCTCTCATGTGTACGCTCATCAGCAAAACCCGGAGAAGGTTTTTGAGATCTTCAAAAATCTGGCGAAAAAAGAATACTCGGCTAATGGGTCTGCTGAAGATTATTATAGTCAATGCTCGACCCCCTAGGATACATATGAAGTGTATCATCCTCTATCTTCTGACATCGAAGAAGTTTAGTGCCAACGCAATGAACTTCAGTCAGTTCAATTCTTGGCTGGACTCCCTTTTTTTTGGCATAGTCAGCCAGATCTATCCAGCGATCACATGCCTCCCTACGGGATGCCCTCGAGGGCGTCCAACATCTACCATCCATGTCATCTCTACCTTCTATTGATAATTTTGCCTTAAGGTGGGCTCCGGTGACTCTGTATGAGGCCTTGGACACGGACGCAGTTGAGGCAGAGGTTGTTTTCTGGCGGCCTTGGACGAGGTCCTCCACATGGACCTGGACATGGAGAACCTCCTGCTGGGAATTGATTCTGCAAACTTTGTGGGTGAGCAAACCACCTTAAAGACGGTTGCTCGGCGAAACATGGTGAGCTTGCATGGGCGAACTCGGTTACATCTGATGCTTCTGAAGATCCCTCTACCGCTGCCTCCCGTTCTACCTAGTTCATTGTTGAGTGGATCCGCTAGGAGTTTGGGAAACTCCTTCAGGCTCACCTACCTTCGCAGTCTACTACTCAGGATGGAGGTTCTTCTGCTTTACTTGCTTTTGCTTCTCCTGTAACTTATGGTAAAATAAATGGGTCGTTGACTCAGGTGCATCTGATACATATGGTTATTCTGGTTGATGGAACTCGGTCCCCGATGCACGAAGTTGGAACCATCTCTCTATCTAGAAGTTTGCCCTTAAAATGTGTTGTTTGTTCCAAGATTTCCTCACTCTGTTATCTGTTATATGTTAGTAAAATTATTAAGAACCTTTGGTGCTTTGTCACTTTTAACCCTGAGGGTTGTACTTTTCAGGATCTTCGTACGAAGATGAGGTTGTACTTATATATATGTATATATACATGTATATATATATGTGTATGTATGTATGTTTTAACAAATGCATTCTCTTTAATTGTATTTGAACTACTTATACACATACACCCACACCCACACCCATACTCACATATATGTATATCTGTGTTTATATGTGTGTATATCTATTTGTATAGATTTATATATATATTCATATATATATTTATATAAGTATGCATACACTTCAATCTATATACATACATATATAATGACATATATACTTTCATTTCAAAAAGTGGCCACATATGTGGCCATGGCTGAACCGCATGATTGGCTGCATGGATTGATCTTCTGAACACTGGCCAAAACTTCCACTCAGTCGGCAGATCTATCTTAAACTCTAAAGCTAGAAAAAATCTAAACCCAAACTATGTTTCAGTTGAAACAGTTTCATCCACAAGGAAAAGTCATTAGTTGCATACAAAAATGCATGGCTGAGACAAAAGGGGGGCGAACAGGAGTTAGAAAGGGACAGTGCCAAAAATTGGAACAGTATCAGCTGCATATGTGGTGATGGTTGTACACGGGAAGGCTGGTTGAAGAATTATAAATATTGAATAAGAGTTATCTAAATAACAAAATTTGATAGATTAATTAACATGGCAGGGGCTAGAGGATAATAATAGGTTAGCTTTGTCGTTTGGTTGTTCAGATAACTCTCACACACATCCTATTGTGTATTTCCTGTGTTTTCAAGATCATTCATATCTAAATGAGTAAGAAAATGGATAAAAAGATGAGAATCCATGTCAAACGATATTGGCAATGAACAACAAATTTGGAAGGTTCTTAATAGTTTCGAAGAATAATTAATACAAAAAAACAGTTTAAGAAACAACCCATACAGATAGATGCATACCAATCACCGCCTAAAGGGAGAAAATTAGCATTCACTTGGGCTTCTCCACTAGCAATTTGACGTGCATGCCAGTTCTACAAATGGTGGATTGCATCCAATTAAATTATGTCTCGAGCAGTGATATTACAGAAATACTGTTAATGATCTGTACCTCAATTTCCTTTTTCCGCTTCTTTTCTAGAATTTCATAAGCATCTTGAGCTTCATCATCCTCGTTTCCATGCAATTCCTCTTTAGCGGCTTTCCACTACACAAATAAGTATATTAAATCAACTACAGAACTTCCAGTTCTGCCAAACATTTATGCCCTCGTTCTTTTTGTTCGAATAAGTATATTTTTAGTTTGAATGTGAAAGATAATAGCATCCAATTAATTCCTTCAGTTTGTAAATCTATCAAAATAGAAAGACAGTTTCTAAGTTTTGGCGATTGGATAATTGAAAGAAGAAAAAAATAGTGGAAAAGAGAAGTATAAGTCACCCCAATGTTGCAGTAACTAGAGTCGGTTAGAAACCCCATTAAAGCAGTTGTCTTACTTTTGGTGATTAATAATAATTGAAAGAAAAAGAATAATGGAAAAAGAGAAGTATAAGTCACCAGTTACCACAATGTTGTGGTAACTAGAGTCAATTAGAAGCCCATCAGAAACCCCAGTAAACCAGCACTCGAAGTCAACTTCAAATTTATAAACAACTAAGCTCTCCAAGATTTCATTTTGTTAAACCCAGGCTGCACATACAAAAAAGAACATGAGAGAGTGGATAACTACCTTATCAACAAGGCTAGAGACTTTTTTGTTTGACCGTAATGAAGTAGCAACTGAAACTGCACGCTTTTTTGTACGAACAACTGCATCAGAGAAAAGGCAGACATAAAATCTCAATTCAGTTCAAAACCCAAGGAAACCACACTAGAAGGAAAAGCAATATGGAACGATTGGAGAACACTTACCTTTTGCAGGATTCTTATTGATGTTTGTGGATGCTGAATGTAAATTGTCACTTTGGTCAATGCTAGCATTTGGTTGTGATGTAGCCAAGTCAGAGGTAACTTGAATGTTATCGTTCTCAGTATCACGAGATTCCAAATTAATAGTGTTTCCATGTTTTTGAGATGGTAATTCAACATCATCATTTTTTGCACTGAACTTGACAGATTCGTTATAATCTGAAACAGCACTACCAGAAATGCCAGTCGACATGGATTCTCCATATGACAGTGATGAATCTATAGCATTATTAACAGTTGCAACAGGAACAGCCCCACCATGAGCATCATAACTATAGTACACCACAGGTTCAATTGGAACTGCAGTAACAGAACTGGAATACGATTGATGTGCCAGTGCATCATAATACTGAGGTAGCTGAGGGTTAGCCACGTTACTCAGATCAGCATGAGAATAATAGCTAGTACCATGAGCCTCACTAACAGTAGGAGCGTAGTACTGATAAGCAGTAGAATAGTCGATTCCATACTGATCAGAGTACGGGTAAGCATGTACAGTGTCAGTATAAGGTGGTGGAATAGGAGCCTCCTCAGGTATGGGTGGGGGAATTGGTTCAGTTTCGGGTGGAGGAACTGGTTCGGTTTCAGGTGGAGGTGGAGGAACTGGTTCGGTTTCAGGTGGAGGTGGAGGATATGGTTCTAGTGGAGGAGGGGGTATCCATTCCTCAGTAGGAGGAGGTGGAACAGCAATTTGCTCAGCAGGTGAAGGTTCAGGTTGAGAGCTAGGCAGCTCTATTGATGTAGGACAATGACTATTTGAGGTATCACAAGCACTATAGCTAGAAGGAATTTCATCATCCACTTCCATTTCCACGTCCATATCAACATCAGCAGCAGCATGCATGTCTTCTTTCAGTATCAACTGTGTAGAAATTGGAGATTCATCTCGTTTCAGAGTCATGTCCATCTGCCCATCTTCTGGTATTATACTAGGAGATCCAGGTTGAATATTATTGGATTCAGTAACTACCTTTTCATCGTTCTCTGTTTTTTTCTTAAAGACATCAACTGCAGGAGCTGGAATATGTGACAATGAAGAACTTCCGATCCCAACTGCACCATTTTCAATGGAAGGGTGACCATCCCTGCAAACTGATAAATCTCTGTCGACTTCAGATTCGCCATGCTGAATTTTCACCTCAGAAAATTTCTGTTCCATAGAAGATTCAATGTCCTTAAGCCTCTGCTCTGTGTATGACCAGAAAGGTAGAAGAGATGAACCAAATGGTGCAAGTGCTTTGCAATCAGCAAGTCTAATTTCAGCCTCCAAAACCATCTTCGATGACCATTCATGGAGATTTGATGATCTGAATTGCATAACCCATTGTGTGAGAATAAAATAGCAATAGGCTAGGAACTAGGGGGAACAGTAAAAATCAAGAAATCATACATAAAGCATTTACAAGAATAAATAGTTGGAATACTTACCTTGAGGTTAAAAAAAAAGATCATGCAGGAGGTTTTGGGCAGTTTCACAGTAATATTAATTAGTCTATTAGTCAGTAGAAAATTCAAGGAAGTTTCACCAAAGAACAAACTAATGATTCAAAACAAAACCTTTTACACAAACTTAAGTCAGCAATACCTTTCAACTGTCCTTAATCTCTGCAATAAACCTTCACATAGTTCCAAAAGTGAACTGCTTCCACCATGAGTCATCTCATACGATCCCATAAAAGATAGTGAATGATCATCTGAACACACACCTTGTGAATGGAATAACTGTTCGGAATAAGAAGTGAAATGATGAACACAGGATCCAGGTGTAACAGTAAATTCATCAAGGACTGGAACTTTAGAAGAATCGGAATTCCCAATTGCAAATTCAGAAGTGACACATACAGAAGCGTCATTAGGTGCATATGTTGTAGATAAGGTGCTCCCATCAGCAATTGGTTCAGGCTCAGTGGCTACCACATGATTGTTTAAATCTTCGGGTACATTCCATGATGTTTCACCTGTTTGTGTGTTCCAATAGTAATATCGATTGCTTTCTTCATGTAGTACCATCTTCCATTCATCAGTAAGGTCCCCAATAGGCTGTGTGTCAGACACCTCTGGAACAGGAAGCATTGTAGGCTCCACTTCAGAATTTGTAATAGGACTGGAGTTGTTTGTATTTCTCGCACGCGTAGTGTCATCCTGATTGTCATCAGCTTCACGTTGATCCACTCCCAAATTTCCACCATCAGTCTCATTTTTTATGTCATCAGATTTGTTATCAGCAGTCAGATCATCAGTTTCAGGAACCTAAAAACAGACAAACAAAATAATATGTAACAATGCCACTTCCAGCAGAAATACAATGGTAGGACATATAAATAGCCAAAAAACTAAAAAATCACATATATCAATTATCAAGGAAAAAATCATGACACTGCAGTAATATGTTGCAGGTAGGTTGGTTTACAACTGATACCACCCGCAGATTCAAGACCCATACATTCAAGAAAATAACAACAGAAGAAACAGAATAAAATTTGCTGCAATACAGATAAACTGTGTTAGTATAAAAGTGTTTTATGATCAAATATGTCATAATTAAAAGAACATGAGTTATAAAAGTAGTATAATTACTGTAGGAAAAAAATGATGATATTAGTTCAACCAAAATCCAGCAACTGTACCTTTCTGACATTCAAATGGACTCTAGTGCCCTTAATTAAATAGATGCATTTACAAAGTGTATTGCAAATGCCTAGTCATTCCTGATAGATAAAAATCTATAAAAAAGTAGCTGCAAGTTTGATTTAAAGATTACATGAAAAGGAAGTATGTAGTTCTATCTTAAAATAGAAAGGGGTTCCCCTTCCCATCCCCTCCAAGTCCACTACAAAGTTGCTAAAGCTCTCTCAAGCTGCTCTGACATCTTCCTCTCCTTGTTAACCATAAAAAAAAAGCTTTTTGAGTAGGGCCCGTTTGGTAGAGTGTAGTCGGGTAACAAAATATGAATTTAAAATGTACTTTTACACTGTAAAATCACATTTTGCAGCCCAGCTACACCTAACCAAGCTAGCTCTTACTTCCCTTCCACCCAGTATCTTGTGGTAGTAAACCAATCCTTAAAACAGTACCATAAAATTCTAGCATACACAGTGTTCAAAACAAAATTGGCCTGTGCGGCTGATAAGCGGCCACATACAACCACTCCGCATACAGAAAATCCGCCAGAAAGCGGACCAGGGCCGCATACAAGGCCGCACAATCGCATAAAGGCCGATTAACCCCCGATTTTTAGAAGGACATGTTTCCATTTCTTAATATTTCATTCTTCTACTTTTGTTTAGATTTAGATCCTAGTTGCATGTTTGTATTTATTGAAGTTGTGATGATTGCATATTTGCATGATTGCGTCCATTATTCTTGTAATTGTACTAATTAGATACACAATTGTACAAATTAAATATGTAAATATATGATTAACACATTTATATAGATATAATAATTAATAAATAAACAAATCCAAAACTGCATATACTCCCATATACCACATATACTCTATTTGGTGACCTCACCGAACGCATAACGCATACCGTTTTTTGAACACTAAGCATACATACCAAAAATAGTGAGTATATTCTTTGAAATTTCAAACATCAACACATCTAACTTTACAATATGTAGTTAACCTAGATACAAGAAGTATGTGATAACTACTATCATCATCAGCATCACCATCATCGTCGTCGTCATCTAAGCCTCATCCTAAGTCATCTTGGGTTCAGTTGCATGGATCCTCCTTTTCTATTCAACTATATATTGGTTCATATACTTATTAAGATGTAAAAAATTTGAGCTTCTCCATGTGAGCACTCCCCAATTTAATTTAGGCATGCCTCCACCTCTTATAGCTATTCTTCAATCTACAGCATCACTTCATATTGCTACATTTGTTGATCTAAGTTACACGTCCATATCATCTGAGGTGACACTTGTGTAGCTTGTCCTCACTACTCGCCATCCGACTGTATTCCTTTATAGTTATATCTCAAGTAATCTTTCCTCGTCTTCCCACACATCCAACTCATCATTCGCATTTCTATCACATTTACACCTTGTTTCTTCACTATCAAACATTCACCCTTGTACAACATGGATTGTAATCTAGTAGTTCTATAAACCTTACTTCTCAATCTGAGAAAATCTTCTGGTCACAACCTATTGTTTTCATTCCTATGATTCACCCATCCAGATGTAATCGTAAGACATACATCATCATGAACATCGCCATCCGTGCAAATAAAAGAACCCAAGTAAAGAATTCACATTTTGTATTTCATCCAACTCAGCACTATCACTCACAATGTGAACTGGTTGAAATTCCAATGAATAGACTAGTTTTCCTTTTGGTGATCTAAGATCATTGGATTCCATTGCATTTCTTAAACCTTTTTGTAATTGTTGAAAAAAGACGGATGCGCAGAGAACTGGTGAGAGATAAGCAAACACCAAACAGTAACATGAGATTTATGTGGTTCGCCTAAAAATGGGCTACTCCACGGACGGCAGCAGATTCTTTACTAGAACAAATTAGGGTCACAAAAAACATACATTTGTACAAGCACAAACTTATAGACACAGATAACCTGATGCTTAAAACCTGACATGGATGGCCTAATTTATAGGCCCAGAATACAGAGTCCCAGTACAAAGTAGACAACCAAAAACAGATTCACAGAAGGACTTGGAGGTAATGGATTCCCAAAATTTGTTTCGGTCCGGGCGTTGCCCCATACCCCCCCCCAAACCCCTCTGACTCGCTGATCGAGCAACGGGACCCCCCACTCAAGTTGGTGGACAAAGATCATAGTGGGACTGGAAAAAACAAACGGATTAGGATTCAAGGCAGATCTAATAAAGCTCCACCTTGCATTGAATCCTCTCTAGTAAGAACTAAGAAGAAACGGATGTAGTGTCTACTACCGCCAAGTGCCCCCTAGTGGCGCTACTGTCAGCTGTCAGGATTGAGCAAATCCAAACAATGCTTGAACTTGCTCCTGGGACTGCTTTGGTGAGCATATCTGTTGGATTGTCAATTGTCCCAACTACACTAGCATACAGAACTACAGACATGCATTGTACTTCTTCATCTGTCTGAGGCGCAAAGGCTATAGAAACTATAGGTTTTGTTGTTCATGGAGTATCAATTGACTTTGCAGTAAACATCCCAAAACGGAGTAACATCTTCTAAATGTAGCTGTTCTGAGATTAAAAGGCTGCCCTTGTTGCGGTCCTTGTAGATATCCATCCCCAAGATTTTATGTATTGAGCCTAGGTCCTTCATATCAAACTATGCACTACGAAGAGTTCAATTTCTGGATTTCAGACTCATCTCAAGCAACTATGAGCATCCATCTGCATATAAGAGTAGGTAGATGTGTGAACTGTCAATTGTTTTGTTGTAATACACACACAAGTCATACATGCTAAGAATGTAGCCATGCATAACCATGAAGCTGTCAAACCGCTTGTACCGCTGTTTAGGAGATTGCATTAACCCGTACAATGATTTCTTCAATTTGCAAACATGATGTCCCAGACCCTGAATAAAGAAGTATTTTGGCTGCTTCATGTACATTTCCTCTTCCAACTCTCCATGTAGAAAGGCAATTTTCACGTCAAGTTGCTCAAGCTCCATGTTTTGATGTGCTACCATAGAAAGAAGTACTCAAAAAAATAGTTTATCTAACAACTAGAGAGAAGATCTCCTTGTAGTCCACTGATTAGAACTAGACGTGTTATAATCACTGTCATATCTCATGTATGTCATGAGATCATGATATAACTAAAATTAATACTAATCATACAACTTACCGTTGATTAGATAATAGACATCTTTGTTGTGTAGATGGTTACAAATATTCAATTGAGATGATTTCCGAAGTCCATCTAATTTAATAGTACATGTTATATATATGGTTGAATAATGTAGTGACTGTCACATACAAAGTTACGAACACAAATTGGTTTCAATATAAGTTACAGAACTACAAGTACTCAAGTACACCATTCATTTTGCCATAATATATATAGGCCATGTGCCGAGACAAAGACCACAGGACCCCAATAGGCTATGAGTACACCATTCATTTTGCCATAATATATATAGGCCATGCGCCGAGCCAATAGGCTATGTGCCTACCCAAGAGTCACGACCACAGGGCGCCAATAAGCTATGCACCTAGCCAAGATCATAGGATGCCTTGAAGAATGTGACACATAAAGCATGGAAAAGGAACGGCCATAACAGATTTAGAATGAAAAGAAAACAAAGTAAATAACACATGCAGAGAACAATCAAAATCTATAGAGACAGCCTTGTACTTCTAGCCATGTATAGACAAACATATGGAGCACTCTATCACAAAAATTGTAAATATAGTTCAAAGCAACAGATTTAAACAAGAACAACAGATCACCAAAGATCATCAGACAAATGCATTTACAAAAAAAAAAAAAATCCAAGTTATACCTTATCATTATTTTCATCGGGAGAATCACTGCCAGAAAGTTTCCCGCTGTTACTAGCACTATCAGGCGCTTCATCATCACTATATTGGCCAAGCAGCAGTAACGAATCTGGCTTCTGACCTGAAATAAAAACACTGAAGAGTGAGCACACAGTATAGGCATGCACAATATTGCAACAGAGAAATCAGATTAATTGTGAGATAAAAATAGGCTGTGTCATCAAAGACGATTCAAAACATGTTTGTCGCCAAAGTAAAACATCACATATAACAAGCATGTGGTACCTGAAAAGGTATTAAATTTAAGTTCAATAGCCACAAACCAAATAGAGCTAGAGTTATACGAACCGAGAAGGAAATAACTCCCTGATGAAGTCCCTGCGATGCTTAGATGCTGCCAAAAAAGTCAAATTTCAAAGGGAGGGCATTCATATTTCAGGCAGCCCGATCAGATCCAAGCATTGGACGTCAACAGCACAGCCACCCTACAGTTCATTCTGAATTCTTGCAGCAACAAAAATATCTTGTGCAACAATTCCAAAAATTCCACCAATCATATATGCTTGTAGCCATATCTTCTCTACTTAGTCCTTTTGAGGAGAATTTGTCAGAACCCACCTGAAGAAGATGGAGAAGTGGGAACCCCAGCTTTCTTTTCCATGTCAGGATCCACCCCAGCATTCTCTTGTATAGACGTGTTGTCCATCTCTCCTGCATTTGAATTGTATGAGTGTTTAGCACAAAGAAATGAATATGAACATTCAATTATTTAACATAGCCAAACAATTGAAGTCCACCAAAAGAGTAGATGCTCGGATCACTTAGCCACCAAATTATTTCCCTTATTATCTCCAGCTCAAGGAATTTATGTTGGAATTAACCCACTATCCAAGACATTTTTTAGATAAACCAACCCATTGTTGCCATAATTTTTAAGGGGAATACTACCAACGATTTGGATTTCATGTCCATTATACAAAGGTAAAAGCTACTGAGTACCAAAGAAGCATGACGCCATGGAGTAGTGTGTTAATACTAGAAATTACTGACACTTAAATTATGTATCTAGAGTGGGAAACTCTTCAAGTACATGCAATATTAATGCCAGCTGAAGCATAACATGTATACTATTTTCAAATAAACACGCCAAGCATTGTCTAAACAAGCCTTCAAAACCTAGCTGCAAAACCAAATGTTCAAACACTATCAAGGAGAACTGCAACCAGGCTGTAGGCTGAATAAAAAGCAGGACTAAGAAATGAGTCTTGCGGTCAGATTGACACTATATTGTATAGCATATTCTTTTGTTGTGAGGATAAAATTATGCTTAGATGCATCTGTCGCAATGAAAAATTAACTTTCAATTTATCAAATCCCTTCTATTGCTGGAAACAACCGATATCAGCATGATTGAGATGATGATTTTAGCATGGAAACCGCCCTTGAATTTCTTAGGATACAGATCATGCTCCTTCCGCAATAAAATAGCTATATACGGAATGGACGATAACAGGACATACAATGAAGCATGTTGACACGAAATGCATACCGGTGGGTTCAGCGGAGAGATCGAGCTTCACTCTTCTACCCGCGGCGCTAAGTGCCGCTAGGCGGCGCTGTTTCCTTCGACCCATTGGTCACGCAGCACGGTTGGACGCGAGCTTCCAGCTACAGGCTAGGGTTCCAAAATCCCCAAACGGATCGGTGTCTAGAAAACAAGCTAAGAACCAGCCGGATCGGTGTTCAGAACAACTTTTTATTCTGCGATTGTAAAACTTTAATCGAACGGCACCGAAGAGATGAAATTGAGGAGGGCCAAGGTTTCAAATGTCCGCTACTGTGATTCTGCTTTGCGAGTTAGGGTTTCAAAAACCCCAATCAGATCGGCGCGAGGGATCGAGTTGAGAGGAGCTGAAATCCTGCATTATGTTTTCCCATTTGGAATGATTCCGAACAGTTGCCGCCTTCACGAATGGTGGGCTTACCGCTTACGGCGCGAAAGGCCACAGTCCCCTCGGTTCGAACCGGCCTGCTGGAGTTCGGGCTGGGAAAATTTGTCTGTAGTGTTCCACTACAACCACAACCACACCCACGAGTTCCAACTTAAGGCCTGTTTGGTAGGGCTGCATGCAAATTCATGGAACTTGAATGAACAGATTTTTTGATAAAATGGCATTTGGTATGGTGAAGTCGGGTGTAGTAGGTGGAGTTTTATTTACCGGTTTCTGACCTAGAAGGGCCAAAAGTAAGGAAAATGTACCACACCGAAAAACTGAGCGGTCGGGTATAGTTACCGTTTTGCAGAGTTCTGACATGTACACATTCGCTTCCGGAAGTTGCCTTACACACCGGTTATGCATGAACTGATACCACTGTCGGTCTCTTCTGTATCTCATCAACCAGGAAGATAGTATAGAAAAGGACGGTTGCCGGTCTAGCGGTCTCCCCTATGTGAACGATAACACTTGCAGCTGGACTGCTGCATAATATTTTTTTCTCTACCAAATAATTGCAAACAAAAACAATGATCTTATACTACCTTCTACCAAATAAATCTGGAGCAATATGAAAAGCATGATTATACTTGTTAGGTTTTTGTTTTCAGCAAATTACACCCTACAACACCCTACCAAACAGGGCCTTAGGGCCTCTTTTAGTCAAGTTATGTGTAAAACATAAAACATTTGTTCCGCATGACTTGAAATATGTGAATTTAAAATGATTGGTTCAAAACGACATCTCCCTTGTCAAGTTGGAAGCGGTTCAAGTTCATTGATTCATTTTGATTTCTTTTTTATAGTACGTGATTTTCTAGTGTACTAATACTATGTATATATATTGTAGGGTTGGGCATAACACCAAACCAAACCAAACCAAACCAAACTGACTAGTTTGGTTTGATTTTTGGGATGTGAATGGTTTGGTTCGATTTTAAAAAAATTGGAACCAATAAACAACGGTTTGGTTTGATTTTAGGGGTCAGTTTAACCAAATCAAGTCGAACCATGACATGTATATGTATATGTGGGATATGGGATTGAGAGAGGCATTTTCTACCCCTCTCACATGCCCGTGACGGAGGCCGAACGTCTGAAAAGGTGGTAAATCAAGACGGCAGCTGGGATTTGTACTTGAGTTCTTTTATTAGGGGATATCGTGCTTGACCACTTGAGCAACTCCTTGTCGACATATGTATATGTATATGTATACGTATATGTATATGTATATGTATATGTATTGTTACACTATTTAAGTATACCCATATAAGCCTAATGATGTTATTAATATATATATATATATATATATATGTATGTATAGGGACTTACTTGTAGTGTGGGAAAAGATCAAGGATCTATGTATAAAGTGTTGGTATGTATGTCCTAAAAGCCAATCATGGGATGATTGGTGGGATACATTAAGATTGTTTTGATAAACATCAAAGGCAAGCTTCCAATTCTTTCTAGTTCAGTCATATGAGATAATGATAGAACAGATTGAATGTCTAGAGAATGACAGTACTCAATGACGTATACCTTCAGGTTCAGGACCTGAACGATGAGATCATACAGATGCTAAGAGTTTGTACATTCTTATTATGTCCCTAGTCGGATGTCATTGTGGAAGCTAGATAGACAACAATGACACACAAGACTAGATTGTGGTGTTAGTTGATGACAGAATCTCATTAGTCATGATATGGAGATATCAAACCAAACACATAGGTACACTACTACAGAAACAAACTTTGGTGTCGGTTGTTTAACCCCCTTTGGCGACGGTTTTCAAGCGACGCCTATGTGGGCGCAGCTAAAGGTCGAACTATTCGGCGTCAGTTTTCTAACTAATGCCTATATGACATATAGGCGTCGGTTATATATAGTTGGCCGACGTCTATAAGGTTCGCGCCACAAAAAAGAGCACCACCTTGGACACTTTCTGTGTCGGTTAACAACTTAACAACCGACGCCATACACCCAGACGACACGGCGAAGCACGGCCGTGCTTCGCTGCACGGCCGTGTTTAGTACTATAGGCGTCGGTTTTATACTAATAAGCGACGCCTTTTCCACCACGGCCGTGCTTTCCTGCACGGTCGGGTTGTTTGTCCTATTAGGCGTCGGCTTTTTATCAAATAACCGACGATGTATGCCTTTGATGACGGTGTTCTATAAATAACCGACGCATATACTTTAAATTTTTTTTCTTATTAGTTTGTAGGCCTGCTGTGGCTGGTCAGCAGGATGAGAACCTGCAGTTCAGTTTTCTGAACTGCAGGTTTACGACATCCATTGATATCAGCCTACAAACAGGCCACAAACCTGCAAAATCAACAAATATTTTTTCACACAAGTAGATACATTCAGACATCAATTCAATTCTCACATTCACACATGTAGAAACATTCAAATACATGTAGAAACATTCAGACATGTATAAACATTCAGAAATATTCATTTACAAAATATCATTCAGCATCACTATCAGCATCCCAATTATATCTTACAATCGCCACTGCTTGTATGGTTTTTGCCCATTCTTCTCTTATTTCATTTAATGCTTCCATCGTATATGGAGCATGTACATTTTTTAAGCGTTTACCTATAGTGTGGTCAGATTTAAACACCTGCAAAGAGAATGATATATATATATATATAAGTAATAATATAAAAATAAGATCGATATATTTCATACTAACTAATGAGACTATATATAATACCTCATGTATGGTATTAATATCCAATGCGGCATGTCGGATAATCATCTGCATAAATCGCATCACATAGTATGTGCATGTCCAGCCGTTGTCTTGTGTAGCGCACTATAAATTGAAACATACAGAATATTAAAAAATACAACTAAGCACAGTTCACATAAATAATATATACATTGGAGTCGGGAACTTACTTTTACGTTCTCCCAAATTATTGGCTGGTTCTTTCTCCTTGGGACATTTCCTCCAGGATTTTTGAATGCATCTAAACCCCTACATGTTAATGTAACACAGTAAATTGCATAATTAAATAGTAATGTAATAACATATGTTAACGGATATAAAAATGAAATATTTCTCACCAGAATAATGGCATTCTCAATATGTGTCCAATTTTAGTGTTCAATATACTTCCCGCAGGATCTAGATAATAAACAGTGAACGTCCCGGGGACAATAACTAGTAACTCCCAATGTCTACCGCTAGAGGTAAAAAGTTAAAAATTAATAATTCAAAATGCACAATAAAAATGGAATTTTCTTAAGTCCAAATTATAAATAAAGTAAACTTACTTGACATTGAATGGAGCTATTATTGTCGTCTTCTTTTGCTGACCGAAAACTGTAAAAGCATCTATACAGTATTGTTGAACACTATCAGGGTCTTTAGCTACCATACTAATCAATGATGGAATCAAAAATCCCACATGATCAAATGCAAATTGTTTGCATTGATCTTCGACTAAGTAGTTGCAAAACATGTATTACTTATGCATTAATATATAAGAAACTAGATCACCGGATCTTACACAAGGTATATGGATGTATAAACAATATCTCACCTTATCCATGTCTCTATCATTGATGTATTCAGCCAATCATACATAAACAGCTCAATAATATCTTGTATAAATAAAGAGCTATCGTATGATTGACCTGCATAATCTGCTTCTAAAGAAACAATTATAGGGCAATGTATATTATGTGCTCGTAGCCAACATGCAATTCCCCTACAAGCAGGACCTAACATGTATTTTAGGTTAGTTGGAACCCAACTTGGTAATGCAGGAAGTGGAGGTGGAGGCCTAGGTGCTCCGGGTGTCTTCTTTTTAACCTGTATATATAATTTCAGATCAGTTGACCTCATATATACACATTAACAATCTAAAGTACTGTAAATTTATCTTACAATTTCAGTAGTGTAGACGACATCTGCTTTGGGCCACAATATCACCCCGCCTTCTGCCTCACCAAGTGTATCAATATCTGGGTGGGCATATGGCAATGCAGCTTCCCTCCAATCGGGTAATACACATATCAGACTCACACGAACGTAGCCCTGCGGCATTAGAGTCCCATGAAATGTTGCCCCAGGAAGGGACTGGTAAGCATGCGCCTCTGCAACAACATAGTCTTACATTCTTAAGCGACATGGCTTCAATGCCTACAAATTTACGTAAAGAATGTTATACACATATACATATCACCTTTCAAACATATCATCTTGAAAAGACTAGCTGCAATGTCATAAACAATACTTACAACAGACGTGCTAGGCGATCAGGATTACTCACAGTCTGTGCATCAGGAGAAGAGTGGGTCGCCATAGGCTGATTGGAAGCCTGAGATGCCTGCCACCGCACTATTTCTTCCTTGACCTTCTCAACGTCTTTATTTTTCTTAACATCTGCATGCCACCTCAAATTCTTCGCATCTTTCAGATTTGCAAACAAGCGTTGAAACCGTGATATTATAGGTAGATACCACAACACCTTGGCAGGAGAACCAATTTTGGACTCCCCCGAAGTCGTCAATTTATACTGTGACGCACCACATTTTGGACAATCTTTCAAATCTACATAGTCCTTTTGAAATGATACACAATCATTCGGGCATGCGTGTATCTTCTTGGCCTCCATTCCCATTGGGCACAACATTTTCTTTACCCGCTATGTTGAGATTGGCAACTCGTTTCCTTCAGGAAGCATTTCTTTCAACAAAGTCAACAATTCAGTGAAGCTTTTGTCGCTCCATCTATTGTTAGCTTTCAACTTATACAATCTCAACACAGCGCTAAGCTTCGTAAACTTAGCACAGCATGTGTATAACGGTATCTCAACATCATGCACAATGTTTCTAAAGATAGGAGGTGGATCGGTGTGCTCTACCCTACAATTATCCAGCATCGCATCAACGATGTCTACTGGAACTGGTTCGTTCACATCTACGTCATCGGAGGCAATTTCTTCTTCCACCCAAGCACTGCTATCGACATCTACTGGTTTCGAGTTTGAAATCTCTCCATGCCAGTGCCATTTTGTATAGCCTTGTACAATCCCGTTGCACATGACATGACTTTTGATTTCCTCACCAGTGTCGACTTTCAAATTGTTACCGCAATTCCTACATGGACAGTAGAACCTATCTGTAGGTTTTTTCCTATGTTCCTCGGCAAATCTAATAAACTGATCAAGACCAGATATAAACTCTGGGGTGCAGCGATTGCGAATGGACACCCATGATCTATCCATTCTATGATCAAAGAGAAAACAAGTATATATTAGGACAAGATTAGGGTATACACTTACATCCTATCCAAGATTTACTCCTATCTACAATGAAGTCGGACTCCATACAAACAGTATATAATTTAGTGATTGTTCATTCTAATTTATACCAATGTATAAGTAATATAAAGAACAATGATTGTTCACTTTCTAGGCCAATAAACACATGTGATGTCATTCTTGTATATAATAAATGTGTACCACCTATCCCATCCTTGAACACCTAATCTCACTAGTAAGAGTATAATGTGTATTGGGTTTTTGAGAAAATTTCGGCAGCATTTCCCCGTTGTTCTCTAAGTACATATGTACTTAGAGAACAAACGGGGAAATGCTACTGAAATTTTCTCAAAAACCCAATACACATTATACATTTACATCCTAAGTGAGATTAGGTGTTCAAGAACAGTCCCAAACCGGGGACTATCCAAGATTTACTCCTAATGAGTAAATCTTGGACGGGTTTCTAGGCCAACAAACACATGTGATGTCATTCTTATATATAATAAATGTGTACCACATATCCCATCCTTGAACACCTAATCTCACTAGTAAGTGTATAATGTGTATTGGGTTTTCAAGAAAATTTCGGCAGCATTTCCCCGCTGTTCTCTAAGTACATATGTACTTAGAGAACAAACAGGGAAATGTTGCCGAAATTTTCTCGAAAACCCAATACACATTATACACTTACATCCTAAGTGAGATTAGGTGTTCAAGAACAGTCCCAAACCGGGGACTATCCAAGATTTACTCCTAATGAGTAAATCTTGGACGGGTTTCTAGGCCAACAAACACAATAATAGATATGTACATGTTAGGGTTTCATCACAATTAATGTTAGGGTTTCATCACAATTGATGTTAGTGTTTCATCAATGTTAGGTTTAATCAAATCAAATTAGGATGCTAGAATTGACAAGTTTAAATCTTATTTCAACATGCATCAAAATTTACTGAATAAGTCAAACATTAGGATTAGAAGCACAAATATATGCAAGCAAAAAATTTGTTCATATCCTAGGATTTACATAAAGCATTACATAAAAATTTGTTCATATTCTTACCAACAGCAAGCACGGTCGTGGCTGTGTTGGCCTACCACGGCCGTGCTGTCTAGCACGGCCGTGGTAGGCCAACACAGCCATGGTCGTGCTTGCATGTTGGTAAATAGCT
This sequence comes from Alisma plantago-aquatica, assembly GCA_963693085.1. Taxonomy (NCBI): domain Eukaryota; kingdom Viridiplantae; phylum Streptophyta; class Magnoliopsida; order Alismatales; family Alismataceae; genus Alisma; species Alisma plantago-aquatica. The sequence goes on from OY856409.1 coordinate 1,553,663,458, forward strand.
AGGGAGAAGGAAGCAAAGAGGTAGCGCTACCTGGAGCTAGCGTGGAAAGCGCGGCGGCGAGCGGCGACAGCAGTGACGGCGAAAGAAGAGAGAGCAGAGCGGCGGGCGGTGAACCAGCAGCAGCGGTGCTGGGAATGAGCAGAGCAGAGCAGTAACGGCAGCGGCGAGTAGAGGTGCACCCGCAGCAGTGGCGGCGGCGAGCGGAGAAGCACCAGCAGTAGCGGCGGTGAGCAGCAGCGGGGTCGTCGGGCGATTTCAAGAGAGCGGCAGCAGCAGCACAACAATATCGCGATGAAACCAGAAGAAAGGGGGAAGACCCGGGTGATCGGGATTATTAAGTTGGTCAGCGGCGTCAGTTATCTATAAAACCGACGCCTATTATGATTTAGCGTCGGTTGATAGTAAAACATCGACGCCCAACTAGACAACCTTTTCCCTAAATTATTTGGCGGGAACCATTATCAGCGTCGGTTATCAAAGGATAACCGACACTGAAAGTGGGACTTTTTGCGCAAATTTTCATTTTAAATAGGCGTCAGTGAATTGTTAAAAGACCGACGTTGTAGGTAACCTAAAATGTTTTCACTCGAAAATTGGATTTCGCGGGCGATTTTAGGCGTCGGTCTGTTATAACCAGCCGACGCTGAATACAAAGCGGTACCCGTGTCTGGCTGGTCTTCGAATATAGATGTCGATTTGCATAAATAACTGACGTCTAATATTATAGGCATTGGTTTTCCTAAATAATCGATGTCTAGAAAAGCGACACTGAATGTTGTTTCTGTAGTAGTGGTACTTGTCAGAGAACAAGTGTACCAGACAAACCCACCGTGAGTTTGACACATGGAACCATGACATGGTAGTCATAGTCAGTTCTCACAGTGATGGTGGTGAGTGTGATTCTTTGACCTGAAATCACTACACTCAACACATGTCGTTGGGTACACTTTGACATCATCAAACGCAATCCTGAAACATGGGTTGTTATAAAGGTGATGATTGGGTGGCTTTGACACATGGGGCTTTTGAGGGGTGAGTGATAGATATGGGATTTGTCCCTCCTGAGGGAGTTTGATATCTATGGCCACTTGATGAGTAGGATTGAGATAGGCATGCGCATGCATGTGTGAATTAGTATGTGATATTAATGTCATACATATCTCCTCCAATCTACTTTGAGATCAAGAAAGTGAATGAACGTTGACAGAATGACTGTTCCATGCCTTGAGTTCATTCGGGATATCAGTGACAAAGGAATTATACATTTGTTGTAACACCATTCACAGATTGTAGGATTGAAAGTTGTTCTCCAACTTTCTATTTCACTTGGGTAGCACTGATGTGCGACTAGGCACCGCTCTTTGCTTGTGAAGTCATAAGTGTTATGGACTTTCACTGCCAACGTGAAATGGACCTACAGGGTCACACACATACGATTTAACATGGAAGAGGAGTTTATCCACAAATGATGTTTAGATTGATTACTAAAGGAGTTTAGTATTTCAATTAAACACTCAATCAATTGATAGCTCAATATCATAGAGTTCAAGGTGTTGGACTGATTGAATAGAGTATTGGACTGATTGAAACTGCAATTGACTGATTTTGCACAGTCTGCACTCCCAACCGATCGGCTCATATGATGAACCGATCGGCTCAGCTTTGTGAACCGATCGGCTCATGAGATGAACTGATCGGCTCAAGACAGGATGAACCAACTGGTTCAAGGGTTGAACCGATCGGCTCAACTGGTCCAAACGAGCAAGTTGGGAAAGTCAGGTCGGTAAGAAATTTCTTTTTGTTTCACTTATCCAATTTGATTGGGACAAGGATTGGTATTTGGATTAATTCAAAACAAAAGAGAAAAAGTCAATCGGGAACTGATTGGGACCACGAACCGATCGGCTCAGGGGTCCCAACCGATCGGTTCATGTGTGAACCGATCGGCTCAGGTCCCCAACCGATCGTTTCATGCTTGAAACGATCGATTCAGCTGGCGCAGTTGATTGTTTTGTTGAAATTCTGGACCCTTCTACTCCTGCTTTAGTCCCGCATTGCCTAGGGTAGAGAACTCTATCCCATTACCCTCCTATATATAGGGGTATTATGGGCTTCTCAAAGCACAACACAAAACACCAGTTGCTCTGCAAAGTTGTCATTCTCTCTGGTTGTGGTAACTGAGAGAGCCCGAGCAAGTGCTACCCGGTAAGGGAGGCACAACAAGGGAAAGACAATTGTAGAAAACTGACAGGTGGCAGGAGAGTGTGTCGGTGACTAGTACACTTACAGGAGGGTACGACTCCTTCTGATTCCTTGTGGGACAAGGAGATCGGAGTTCCAGGTGGTTTGTGTGGACAACTACAGAGGTGGGAGACTTCTGCCGCTCGGAGGACAGCTGTCAATCCTGACAGTCCCGATGAGACCAGGAGTTGCACAGACACCGTCCAAGACCGGAGGTGAAGACCGCGCAAGCCATGAGGTAACGTCACCGAGCAAGCCTCGGGACAAGGTACGCCTCTACAAACCATCCTTCCTACTGTATAGACGTTGATGTGATTCCTTTATTCTGGGTTTGGGAGAAGGAAATTTTTGTTTCTGTTGCCTTCTCTGTCTCTCCTAAAACCCAACAGTGGTATCAGAGCCACATCAACTATTCTATACTTTAGGATTGTCGATATGATCGATTTTAGTTTGTCACCTTTATTTATTGCATATGATGCGAATAAAATTGGCTTTATGCATGTTCAATCCTAAATCCACAAAATCTCAATATACATATATGATATGTAATATGGATGCACTCGATATGCGTCGCCCTTAAAAGAGTTTTGTGGTGGATGTATAGCATGGTTATGGCCAATAAACCCTATGTATGTGTTCTTGGTTGAATGTGGTTGCTTGCATCTCGGTCTGCATACTGATTCCTTTTCTCTTATTCCTAATGTAACTCGAGATAACTCGAGATTTCTTTCCTACCTTTAGTCCTCCCGAATGTAACTCGGGGTTTCCCAATTCAAATGCAAAATAGGATAGATCTTTTATTTTCTGTTATGTTAAAGAACGGAGGACAATCTGACGACGACTGAGACGATCGGTTCAAGGCATAAATCGATCGGTTGGTGATCCAGACGATCGACTCGAGGAGCGAGATGATCGGGTGGCGGCCAGAAAGAGATGCACAATGACCAGGCGAACCGATCAGTTGGAAGAGCCAACCGATCGGCTGGTGGCACCCAAATGACCTAACAGGACGAGCAGGTCATTCATGTGATGAGTTGATCAACTCAGACAGCTATAGCACTTCATCATGGACAAGTTGCATGTGATGTAGACCTAGATGACCTTGATTCTGTTGGGTTTTAGGGGAGACAGAGAAGGCAGCGGAAACAAAAAAAATTTCTCCCCCAACCCATACCGAGGAAACGCGTCAACGTCTATATAATAGGAAAGGATGGTTTGTGGAATCATACCTTGTCCCGAGGCTTGCTCGGCGACAATACCTCGCGCAATGCGCGGTCTTCAACTCCGGTCTTGGACGGTGTCTGTGCAGCTCCTGGTCGCACCGGGACTGACGACTCCTCCTCCTACCGGACTCTCGGATGACAGTTGTCCTCCTAAGCGGCAGTGTCCTCCCGCCTCTGTAGTAGTCCACACGGACCACCTGTAACTCCACTCTCCTTGTCCCACAAGGAAGTGGAAGGAGTTGCACCCTCCTGTTGACATACTAGTCGCCAACACACTCTCCTGCTACCAGTTGCAACTGCAGTTGTCCTTCCCTTGCTGCACCTCCCTTTTGCGGGAAGCACTTGCTCGGGATCTCTCATGGTTACCAAAACCAGAGAGAACGACAACTTCGCAAAGCAACCAGCTTGCATTGAGTTGTACTTTGAGAAGCCCCCAATACCCCTATATATATAGGCGGGTCATGGGACAGGGTTCTCTGTGCCCGGCAATATGGGACTAAAGCAGGAGTAGAAGGGTTCGAGAATTTTCCACAAAAAGCAACCGGTTCGCAACTTGAAATGATCGGTTCAGCCATTGAGCCGATCGGTTGGACCTGAGCTGATCGTTTGGGGCACTCCAACCGATCGGTTGGTGCCCTGAACCGATCAGTTCATGGTCCTAATCCGTCTCAAAAATACTTTCCTTGTTTCGTTCTCAATTGGTATCGTATACCAATGTTATTCCCAATCGAATTGGGCAATTTGAAACCAAAGGAAAATTCTTGCCGACGTGCCTTTCCCAACTGGTCGGTTGCACCAGTTGAGCCGATCGGTTCAACTCTTGAACCGGTCGTTTCAACCTGGGCATGAGCCGATCGGCCTGGACACTCCAGCCAACCGGTTCAGCACCTCAGCCGACCGGTTCATCACATGAGCCGATCGGTTGGGAGCACAGGTTGGGCAAAATCAGTCAATTGCGATTTCAATCAATCCGATACTCCAATCAATGCGTCCAACACCTTGAACCATATGATATTGAGCTATCGACCGATTGAGTGTTTAATTGAACTACTAAACTCCTTTAGTAATCAATCTAAACATAGCTTTGTGGACAAAACTCCTCTTCCAGGTTAAATCCTATGTGTGTGACCCTGTAGGTCCATTTCACGTTGGCAGTGAAAGTCCATAACACTTATGACTTCACAAGCAAAGAGCGGTGCCTAGTCACACATCATTGCTACCCAAGTGAAAGTAGAAAGTTGGAGAACAACTTTCATCCTACAATCCGTGAATGGTGTTACAGTGAATGTATAATTCCTTTGTCACTGATATCCCGAATGAACTCAAGGCATGGAACAGTCATCCTGTCAACGTTCATTCACTTTCTTGATCTCAGAGTAGATTGAAGGAGATATGTATGACATCAATATCACATACTGATTCACACATGCGTGCGTACGCCTATCTCAATCCTACTCATCAAGTGGCCTTGGATATCAAACTCCCTCAGGAGGGACAAATCCCATATCTATCACTCACCCCTCAAAAGCCCCATGTGTCAAAGCCACCCAATCATCACCTTTATAACAACCCATGTTTCAGGACTGCGTTTGATGATGTCAAAGTGTGCCCAACGACATGTGTTGAGTGTAGTGATTTCAGGTCTAAGAATCACACTCACCACCATCACTGTGAGTACTGACTGTGACTACCATCTCATGGTACCATGCGTCAAACTCACGGTGGGTCTGTCCGGTACCTTGTTCTCTAACAAGTACCTATGTGTTTGGTTTGATATCTCTATATCATGACTAATGAGATTCTGTCATCAACCAACACCACAATCTAGTCTTGTGTGTCATTGCTGTCTATCTACCTTCCACAATGACATCCGACTAGGGACATAACAAAAATGTACAAACTCTTAGCATCCGTATGATCTCATCGTTCAGGTCCTTAACCTGAAAGCATACGTCATTGAGTACTGTCATTCTCTAGACATTCAATCTGTTCTATCACTGTCTCATATGACTGAACCAGAATGAATTGGAAGCTTGCCTTTGATGTTTATCAAATCAATCTTAATGTATCCCACCAATCATCCCTTGATTGGCTCTCAGGGCATACATACCAACAGACTCCCACTTGCACTGCGAGCCAATCACCCTTGAATCATATTCATAGTGATCTTCAAACATGTCCCACATGTCACTCTGCTCTAGTGCCAACATAGTGAGTAATGGCAACACCTTGCCAAAGTCTGTATAAATTGCATGTCTCTCATCTCTTCGATGTACGTCACACGTATGAGATGGAGTTGCCGTAATATGCGATCTAGTATTCCATTACTAACCTTTAGCCACATTGCATGATCAAGGATTCTAGACTTGTCATCAATGAGTGGAATATCTTTAAGTTCATCTCATGAACTTCTAGATCCATATAGTATCCACTGATGTTCTCTAACACACAGATACTCGACATTTCCTTTTAAATGGTTTTATTGGAACACTTCCAATTATCAACAAACTTTCACTTTTATATATCCTATATATATTTTGCGATTTATTTTCTGTCCTTTCGGAAGTTCGCATCAATGTAACTCTTTACATCGAACTCTTCCTTATCTCCATAGAACTAGTACTTCCCAAGTACTTATCAAGTTCTTATGGTATTCCAGTAACCCTTACTGGAATCAGACAGACATCCACTCGTCATGTCTCACATACGAGTTATCAGGATGAGCACATCATATTGTCATGTCACACATACAAGATGATGAATGCATTTTATTCTTTCCATGTCAATACATGCAAGATAATGGGATGATTGCATACATGATAGATCCATATCTATTCTTAGTGTTCCCATTCTTCATAAGAATTGGAGACTTGGCCTTGGGATACTAATATCCATATAATTTGGACAAGTTGTCTCCCACTGAATCTGTGCATACTGAACCCTTCAGTACAGATTGCCAATGTATGTTTTCTCTTTCCAGGTCAAGAGATTTTTCGAGAACTATCTCTATAGATCTCTATTCCTATCATATAGGAAACATCTCTATCTTCCTTAAAGATAATTTCCACTTTTGGATTTCCATTCTAGAACATTTCCATTTCACATCAATATGTGGAATGTGAACACGCTCCCACTAAATCACAGATCCCTTCTTTATCTTTGACACATCAGTCAAACCCTTTGACTATATCATCAAAGTAAAGATTCAATTCTGAGTTGCTTGTACTCAATCAATCACATTGATTAGTCCATTGTAACTTATAGACTTCATTTACATCAGTGGATTCATAAACCTTATAGGTTGTGTCACGTACACATCCTCATTTTATTCCTCATAGGAATGCGGTTTTAGTATCCATATGCCAAATGTCTTAGTCATTAAGTTGCAATCAACAAGCATCATCCTTCTCAAAATGTTATCCTTGTGTCTTAACACTTAAGACTCATTTGCACTTATGGATATGATCCAATGAGTGCTACCATCAAGGTCATACCTTATGGTTCACATGGATGTCATTTAGGATGTAATGGTCATAAACCATAACTCAAGATTTGATTCCTCATATTCATCTTGATAGTTGACTCATCACATGAACAACTCATCACATAGATAATTGAGGTGTATCTGTTAAGGATATAAGAACTCACAACCCTTGTGATTCTTAATTTCCTTTATTAGTGTGGGGTATTCTTTTATTAAGAAGAATTCAGTTATTTGATAATCATTCTCTAACTCCTTAGAGTATGATTCCTTCTTGATTCATACATCACCATGCCTTAATCATGAGTTCACTATGATACACTATCATAATCACTCATAAGGATCTCAAACATTTGGTCCAAGTATTTCATTCATTGATCTCATCAAGAATTAACACTTTACCAAATTTGTACTTCATCTATGATAATCTTGAACACTTCAAGATATTCATATTGGTATTTCTCTAAACACCATTTGAAGTATTAGCATTTGTTCCAATAGGTATGTAAATACATCACATGTATTATACCTAATAGGATAATCATTCTCCCACTATCATTAGTGAAGATTGATTAATCACATCCAAGATATTCATGTCTCTTACTGGTTCTCTAACCAAAAGAGTCTAGATTTATCCATCATATGGAAACTAGAAATGAATTTCTCATGATTGATGCTAATTTGATTGTTTGAGTTATCAATAACTTTAGGTATCATTTTATCTTATGCATACCATGTATCACAAGATAAACAAGGCATTGCCACAAAGATCATATCTTTGAGATTGAAACATCAACTTTATTAATTGCCATCATTATCATACAATATGCAATAATAAAGTATTTCTATCTATTGGCAATATATGAAATAGCAGTTCTCAACTCTATTTCGTGCCCTTTAGGCTGAAATAAACTGAAAGATACTCCTATCTATGGCAGCAACACTTGCTCCAATGATGGGTACTTCTTTCTTGGTCCTTTCACAAAGGCCATCACTTCTTTGTGGATATTGCATATCATATATGACAGATCCATATCTTGGTATCATATACCTCAGATAAAGAAGCGGTTCATTTCATGATACCTTAGGTGGGGATCTCCATCCCCTCCTTCATCTTATTTTGTTCTTCCAGATATAGAGGGCAATCCCTCATACACCCTTTCCCCATGTGCCTTGAGGCTGAAGACGGCTTGGATTTCTGGCTAGCATCAGAACACTTCTTAGCTTTGCCCTTAAGAATTACCTTTTCTTTGATCACATCAAAGACTATGGTTTGTCTTTCTTCATCTTTGCCTCTACTATCCTCAACATGTCCAAAAACTTTGTCAACGCTTGTCAAAGTCGTTCATGTTGTAGTTTATCATGAACTGTATGATTTTGCAACACTTGCAGTATCATACCAATAGCCAACTCTTGGCTCAGAGGGAATCCTTCTTAGTCAGGTTTTCCACATACCCAATCACATTGAGTGTGTGAATACCTTACTGGATCTCCTTCTGTCATGACATACTAGGACAGTATCTTGGAGACATCATATGTCTCATCTCTGCAACTCATAGTTCAGAGAACACAACATCAAGCACTCCTCATCAATGTCATCCTCAATATGCTTCCATAAGCATACTTTCAGCCATTGATGTGGTGGGATCGAGTTCATCTGGTTCTGGTATAACTAGGACTTAGAGCTTTCGCTCTTTGATTGAGAACACTTCTCATCATCATCCTAACCAGTCGTGGAATTATTCCCATTTAATTTGTTGGTCTCAAAGACCGATCGCATATAAAGTGATTTGTTGATTAACCATTTATTTTAACAAAAGGAAATATATGCAATTTCAGTCCAAAACTCTTTTGACGTATTTGATTGATTTGAAAAGTTGACGATAAAATTAGGCCTTTAATTAATTATCGCTCCCACTATTTTAGTTCAAATTGATAGCCCTCACCATCAATTCGGAAGATTGCAGCGTACAACCTTCTAGTGGGCAAGATCCTGAAATCCTCTAAGTCACGAGTCAGCTTTGGCTGATCGCCCACAACTTAGATCTCTCAGGTAGGCAACTCTTGCCAATTGCATCATATGCAACTCTTGTTGAATGAACATGCACAACACCTTGCCATGAACATTCCTTGCCTCTGGGCCTAGACGCTCTAAGAATCACCAGTTAAGTCTAACCCAAAAGCCGACACGGTAAACATGCACCCTGCTTTGGTAGAACCTACATGTCTACCCTTCACACTTCCACAAGATAGACGGCGCACCACGCTTTGGCGTAACCTATGCTTGGTCGATTGAGCTTTTCATGTGTGCCGCTAATGGAAGGCATGTAAGACTTAATATTTTAATGAGGGATTTGGTTTTTATATACATATACATATCCAATCACCACAATACATAGTACGTATCATATACATGCTATATCCCACAGAAAACATGCACAAACGATAAAAAGCGATGATTATGGCCATCCTAATGTGATTCCTCGAGCCAAGAGGAATCACGGTCATCTAGGTCTACATCACATGCAACCTGTACAAGATGAACTCTGTGCCTTGCCATCCGAGTTGATCAACTCATCTCATGAATGATCTGCTCTCTCTGGCCGGTTGTCTGGGTGCCACCAGCCGATCGATTGGCTCCTCCAACCGATCGATTCTCCTGGTCGTCGTGCATCTCGTCATGTCCGCCATCCGCTCGTCTCGCTCCTTGAACTGGTCACCAACCGACCGGTTCACTCCTTGAACCGACCGTCTGGAACGTCAATCGATCGGTTCACGCCTTGAACCGATCGTTTTAGCTGTCGTCTTGATGTTCGCCGGTCTTCGACATAACAGGAAATAAAATCTATCCTATTTATTACATTGCTTTAAAAGGGAAAACCCCGAGTTACATTCGGGGGGAGCAAAGGTAGGAAAGAATCTCGAATTATTTCGAGTTACATCAGGAATAAGAGAGGGAAGATCGGTGCGCAGACCGAGATGCAAGCAACCACAAACAACCACACACAGATAGGGGTTTATAGGCCATAATCATGCTACACACATCCACCACAAAACTCGTTTAAGGGCGACGCGTATCAAGTGCATTAATAATACATATCATATATGTAATTAGGGATTTGTGGATTTAGGATTGGACATGCATAAAGCCGACATTATTCGCATCGCATGCAATAAATAAAGGCGACAAACCAAAATTGATCATATCAATATTCCTAAAATATAGAGCAGTTGACGTGGCTCTCATACCACTGTTGGGTTTTAGAGGAGACAGAGAAGGCAGCGGAAACAAAAAAATTTTCTCCCCCAACCCATACCGAGGAAACGCGTCAACGTCTATATAATAGGAAAGGATGGTTTGTGGAATCATACCTTGTCCCGAGGCTTGCTCGGCGACAATACCTCGCGCAATGCGCGGTCTTCAACTCCGGTCTTGGACGGTGTCTGTGCAGCTCCTGGTCGCACCGGGACTGACTCCTCCTCCTCCTACCGGACTGTCGGATGACAATTGTCCTCCTAAGCGGCAGTGTCCTCCCGCCTCTGTAGTAGTCCACACGGACCACCTGTAACTCCAATCTCCTTGTCCCACAAGGAAGTGGAAGGAGTCGCACCCTCCTGTTGACGTACTAGTCGCCAACACACTCTCCTGCTACCAGTTGCAACTGCAGTTGTCCTTCCCTTGCTGCACCTCCCTTTTGCTGGAAGCACTTGCTCGGGATCTCTCACGGTTACCAAAACCAGAGAGAACGACAACTTCGCAAAGCAACCGGCTTGCATTGAGTTGTACTTTGAGAAGCCCCCAATACCCCTATATATAGGCGGGTCATGGGACAGGGTTCTCTGTGCCCGGCAATACGGGACTAAAGCAGGAGTAGAAGGGTTCGAGAATTTTCCACAAAAAGCAACCGGTTCGCAACTTGAAATGATCAGTTCAGCCATTGAGCCGATCGGTTGGACCTGAGCCGATCGTTTGGGGCACTCCAACCGATCGGTTGGTGCCCTGAACCGATCGGTTCATGGTCCTAATCCGGCTCAAAAAGACTTTCCTTGTTTCGTTCTCAATTGGTATCATATACCAATGTTATTCCCAATCGAATTGGGCAATTTGAAACCAAAGGAAAATTCTTGCCGACGTGACTTTCCCAACTGGTCGGTTGCACCAGTTGAGCCGATCGGTTCAACTCTTGAACCGGTCGTTTCAACCTGGGCATGAGCCGATCGGCCTGGACACTCCAGCCGACCGGTTCAGCACCTCAGCCGACCGGTTCATCACATGAGCCGATCGGTTGGGAGCACAAGTTGGGCAAAATCAGTCAATTGCAATTTCAGTCAATCCGATACTCCAATCAATGCGTCCAACACCTTGAACCATATGATATTGAGCTATCGAATGATTGAGTGTTTAATTGAACTACTAAACTCCTTTAGTAATCAATCTAAACATAGCTTTGTGGACAAAACTCCTCTTCCAGGTTAAATCCTATGTGTGTGACCCTGCAGGTCCATTTCACGTTGGCAGTGAAAGTCCATAACACTTATGACTTCACAAGCAAAGAGCGGTGCCTAGTCACACATCATTGCTACCCAAGTGAAAGTAGAAAGTTGGAGACCAACTTTCATCCTACAATCCGTGAATGGTGTTACAGTGAATGTATAATTCCTTTGTCACTGATATCCCGAATGAACTCAAGGCATGGAACAGTCATCCTGTCAACGTTCATTCACTTTCTTGATCTCAGAGTAGATTGAAGGAGATATGTATGACATCAATATCACATACTGATTCACACATGCGTGCACACGCCTATCTCAATCCTACTCATCAAGTGACCTTGGATATCAAACTCCCTCAGGAGGGACAAATCCCATATCTATCACTCACCCCTCAAAAGCCCCATGTGTCAAAGCCACCCAATCATCACCTTTATAACAACCCATGTTTCAGGACTGCGTTTGATGATGTCAAAGTGTGCCCAACGACATGTGTTGAGTGTAGTGATTTCAGGTCTAAGAATCACACTCACCACCATCACTGTGAGTACTGACTGTGACTACCATCTCATGGTTCCATGCGTCAAACTCACGGTGGGTCTGTCCGGTACCTTGTTCTCTAACAAGTACCTATGTGTTTGGTTTGATATCTCTATATCATGACTAATGAGATTCTGTCATCAACCAACACCACAATCTAGTCTTGTGTGTCATTGTTGTCTATCTACCTTCCACAATGACATCCGACTAGGGACATAACAAGAATGTACAAACTCTTAGCATCCGTATGATCTCATCGTTCAGGTCCTTAACCTGAAAGCATACGTCATTGAGTACTGTCATTCTCTAGACATTCAATATGTTCTATCACTATCTCATATGACTGAACCAGAATGAATTGGAAGCTTGCCTTTGATGTTTATCAAATCAATCTTAATGTATCCCACCAATCATCCCTTGATTGGCTCTCAGGGCATACATACCAATAGATTCCTCTTGGCTCAAGGAATCACATTAGGATGGCCATAATCATCGCTTTTATTGTTTCACATGTTTTCTGTGGGATATAGCATGTATATGATACATACTATGTATTGTGGTGATTGGATATGTATATGTACCTATAAAAACCAAATCCCTCATTAAATATTAAAGTTTTAGATGCCTTCCAAATGTGACACATGTGAAAAGTTTGATCGTCCAAGTGTGGGCACGCCCTAGCGTGGTGCACCATCTACCTCGTGGAAGTGTGAAGGATGGATATGTGGGTCTACCCTAGTAGGGTGCATATTCATCGTGTTGGCTTTGGGTCAGACTTAACAAGGTGACCTAGATAGGATCTAGCACCTTGAGGCGTGGAGGTGATCATGGCAAGGAGTTGCATATGACATCTTTCAAGAGTTGCATATGATGCAATTGGCAAGAGTTTCCTACCTGGAAGATCTAAGTTGTGGGTGACAGCCCTAGCTGGTCCATGACTCATAGGATTTCAGGATCTTGACCCAGTAGAAGATTGTACGCTACAATCTTCCGAATTGATGGTGAGGGCTATCAATTTGAATAAAAATAGTGGGAGCGATAATTAATTAAAGTCCTAATTATATCGTAAAAACTTTTCAAATCAATCAAGTCAAAAAGGGAGTTTTTGGACTAAATTGCATATATTTCCTTTTGTACAATAAATGGTTAATCAACGATAATCACTTTATTTGCGATCAGTCCTTGAGATGGACAAATTAAATGGGAATAATTCCACGACTGGTTAGGATGTTGAGAAGTGTTCTCAATCGAAGGGCGAAAGCTCTAAGTCCTAGTTATACCAGAACCAGATGAACTCGATCCCACGACACCAATGGCTTAAAGGATGCTTATGGAAGCATACCGAGGATACCATTGATGTGGAGTGCTTAATGTTGTGTTCTCTGAACTATGAGTTGCAGAGACAACATGAGACATATGATGTCTCCAAGACACTGTCCTAATATGTCATGACAGAAGGAGATCTAGTAAGGTATTCACACACTCAATGTGATTGGGTATGTGAAAAAACCTGACTAAGAAGGATTCCCTCTAAGCCAAGAGTTGGCTATTGGTATGATACTGCAAATGTTGCGAGAATCATACAGTTCATGATGAACTACAACATGAATAACTTTGACAAGCGTTGACAGAGTTGTTGGACATGTTGAGGACAGTAGAGGCAAAGATGAAGAGAGACAAACCCTAATCTTTAATGTGATCGATGAAGGGTAAGTCTCAAAGGCAAGGACAAGGGCAAAGCAAAGAAGCGTTCTGATGCTAGCCAACAATCCAAGCCGTCTTTAGCCTTGAGGCACAGATGAAGAAGGACAAGCCTAAGTATGTGATGTTGATCAACAGAAAGAAAGGTAAGTCCAAGGGTAAGGGCAAGGGCAAAGCTAAGAAGGGTTCTAATGCTAGCCATTAGCCCAAGTTGTCTTCAACCATAAGACACATGGGAGGGTGAACAAGGGAATTGTCCTCTATATCTGGAAGAACAAAAGAAGAAGAAGGAGGGGATGGAGACCTCCACCTAAGGTATCATGAAATGAACCGCTTCTGAGGTATATGATATCAAGATGGAAATCTAACATTTATGATATGTAAGATCTACAAAAAGTGATGGCCTTTGCGAAAGGACCAAGAAAGGAGTACCCATCATTGGAGCAAGTGTTGCTGCCATAGATAGGAATACCTTTCAGTTTATTTCAGCCTAAAGGGCACAAAATAGAGTTGAGAATTGTTGTTTCAATTTTCCAAAAGAAACACTTTATTGTTGCATCTTGTAGTGACAAGATGACTATCAATATAGTTGATGTTTCAATCTTTGTGGTAATGCCTTGTTTATTTTATGGTACTTGGTATGCATAAGATAAAATGATACCTACAAGTTATTGATAACTCAAACAATCAAATTAGCATAAATCATGAGAAATTCTTTTCTAGTTTCCGTATGATGGATAAGTTAGACTCTTTTGGTTAGAGAACCAGTAAGAGACATGAATCTCTTGGATATGATTAATCAATCTTCACTAAGGTAGTAGAAGAATGATTATCCTATTAGGTATAATACATGTGATGTATTTACATACCTATTGGAGTTAATGTTGATACTTCAAATGGTGTTTAGAGAAATACCAATATAAATATCTTGAAGTGTTCAAGAATATCATAGATGAAGTACGAATTTGGTAAAGTGTTAATACTTGAACCAAATGTTTGAGAACCTTATGAGTGATTATGATAGTGTATCATAGTGTACTCATGATTAAGGCATGGTGATGTCTAAATCAATAAGGAGTCATACTCTAAGGAGTTAGAGGATGATTATCAAATAGCTAATTTCTTCTTAAATAAAGAATACCCCACACTAATAAAGGACATTAAGAATCACAAGGAGTTGTGAGTTCTTATATCTTTGACAGATACACCTTGATTATCTATGAGATGAGTTGGTCATGTGATGAGTCAACTATCTAGATGAATATGAGGAACCAGATTTTGAGTTATGGTTTATGACCATCGCATCCTAAATGACTTCCATGTGAACCATAAGGCATGACCTTGATGGTAGCACTCGTTGGGATGAAATCCATAAGTGCAAATGAGTCTTAAGCATTAAGACACATGGATAACATTTTGAGAAGGATGATGCTTGGTAATTGCAACTTAATGACTAAGAGATTTGGCATACAGATACTAAAACCGCATTCCTGTGAGGAATAAAACAAGGATGTGTACGTGACACAACCTATAAGGTTTATGAATCCATTGATGCAAATGAAGTCTATAAGTTACAATGGACTAATCAATGTGATTGATTAAGTACAAGCAACTTAGAGATGGATCTTTACTTTGATGATATAGTCAAAAGGTTTGACCGATATGTCAAGGATAAAGAGAGATCTATGATTTAGTGGGAGCGTATTCACATTCTACATGTTGATGTGAAATGGAGATGTTCTAGAATGGAATCCTTTGTGGAAATTATCTTTAGGGAAGATAGAGATGTTTCCTATGTGATAGGAATAGAGATCTATAGAGATAGTTCTCGAAAACCTCTTGACCTAAAAGGAGAGAGCATACATTGGCAATCTATACTGAAGGGTTCAGTGTGCACAGATTATGTGGGATAAAACTTATCCATGAAACATGGAGTTAGTATCCCAGAGCCAAGTGTCCAATTCTTATGAAGAATGGAAACACTAAGAATAGATAAGGATCTATCATGTATATAAACATCCCATCATCTTGCATGTATGGACATGGCAAGAACAAAATGCATTTATCATCTTGTATGTAGGACATGACAATATGATATGCTCATCCTGATAACTCGTATGTGGGACATGATGAGTGGATGTCTGTCTAGTTCCAGTAAGGGTTACTGGAATACCATGAGAACTTGATAAGTACTTGAGAAGTACTAGTTCTATGGAAATAAGGAAGGGTTCACTGTAAAGAGTTACACTGATGTGAACTTCTGAAAAGGACAGAGAATTAATCACAATATATATGGGATATATAAAAGTGAATGTTTGTTGATAAATGGAAACGTTCCAATAAAGCCGTTTAAAAGGAAAGGCTGAGTATCCGTGTGTTCGTGAACATTAGTGGATACTATATGGATCTGGAAGTTCATGATATGAACTTATAGTTATCCCGGTCATTGATGACAAGTTAGGAGCACTTGGTCATGCAATGTGGCTAAAGGTTAGCAAAGGAATACTAGATTGAATATTACGACAACTCCATCTCATACATGTGACGTACAACGAAGAGATGAGAGACATGCAGTTGATACCGACTTTGGCAAGGTGTTTCTGTAACTCACTATGTTAGCACTAGAGCACAGTAACATGTGGGACATGTTTGAAGATCACTAAGAATATGATTCAAGGGTGATTGGCTCACATTGCAAGTGGGAGTTTGCTGGTATGTATGCCCTGAGAGCCAATCATGGGATGATTAGTGGTATACATTAATATTGTTTTGATAAACATCAAAGGCAAGCTTCCAATTCTTTCTAGTTCAGTCATATGAGATAATGATAGAATAGATTGAATGTCTAGAGAATGACAATACTCAATGACGTATGCCTTCAGGTTCAAGACCTGAACAATGAGATCATACAGATGCTAAGAGTTTGTACATTCTTATTATGTCCCTAGTCAGATGTCATTGTGGAAGGTAGATAGACAAAAATGACACACAAGACTAGATTGTGGTTTTGGTTGATGACAAAATCTTATTAGTCATGATATGGAGATATCAAACCAAACACATAAGTACTTGTCAGAGAACAAGTGTACCAGACAAACCCACCATGAGTTTGACACATGGAACCATGACATGGTAGTCACAGTCAGTTCTCACAGTGATGGTGGTGAGTGTGATTCTTTGACCTGAAATCACTACACTCAACACATGTCATTGGGTACACTTTGACATCATCAAACGCAGGCCTGAAACATGGGTTGTTATAAAGGTGATGATTGTGTGGCTTTGACACATGGGGATTTTGAGGGGTGAGTGATAGATATGGGATTTGTCCCTCCTGAGGGAGTTTGATATCCATGGCCACTTGATGAGTAGGATTGCGATAGGCGTGCACACGCATGTGTGAATTAGTATGTGATATTGATGTCATAAATATCTCCTCCAGTCTACTTTTAGATCAAGAAAGTGAATGAACGTTGACAGGATGATTGTTCCATGCCTTGAGTTCATTCGAGATATCAGTGACAAAGGAATTATACATTTGTTGTAACACCATTCACAGATTGTAGGATTGAAAGTTGTTCTCCAACTTTCTATTTCACTTGGGTAGCATTGATGTGCGACTAGGCACCGCTCTTTGCTTGTGAAGTCATAAGTGTTATGGACTTTCACTGCCAACGTGAAATGGGCCTGCAGGGTCACACACATAGGATTTAATCTGGAAGAGGAGTTTATCCACAAATTATGTTTAGATTGATTACTAAAGGAGTTTAGTAGTTCAATTAAACACGCAATCAATTGATAGCTCAATATCATAGAGTTCAAGGTGTTGGACCGATTGAATAGAGTATCAGATTGATTGAAACTGCAATTGACTGATTTTCCACAGTCTGCACTCCCAACCGATCGGCTCATATGATGAATCGATCAACTCAGCTTGGTGAACTGATCGGCTCATGAGATGAACCGATCAAATCAGGATAGGCTGAATCGACCGGTTCAAGGGTTGAACTGATCGGCTCAAGTGGTCCAAACGAGCAAGTTGGGAAAGTGAGGTCGACAAGAAATTTCTTTTTGTTTCACTTGTCCAATTTGATTGGGACAAGGATTGGTATTTGGATCAATTCGAAACAAAAGAGGAAAAGTCAATTGGGAACTGATCAGGACCACGAACCGATCGACTCAGGTCCCCAACTGACCGTTTCATGCTTGAAACTATCGGTTCAGCTAGCGTAGTTGGTTGTTTTGTGGAAATTCTGGACCCTTCTACTTCTGCTTTAGTCCTGCATTGCCCGGGGTAGAGAACCCTATCCCATGACCCTCCTATATATATAGGGGTATTGGGGGCTTCTCAAAGCACAACATAGAACACCAGTTGCTCTGCAAAGTTGTCGTTCTCTCTGGTTGTGGTAACCAAGAGAGCCCGAGTAAGTGCTACCCGATAAGGGAGGCACATCAAGGGAAAGACAACTGCAGAAAAGCGACTGGTGGCAGGAGAGTGTGTCGGTGACTAGTACGCCGACATGAGGGTATGACTCCTTCTGATTCCTTATGGGACAAAGAGATTGGAGTTCCAGGTGGTCCGTGTGGACTACTACAGAGGCGGGAGACTTCTACCGCTCAGAGGACAGCTGCCAATCCCGACAGTCCCGGTGAGACCAGGAGCTGCACAGACACCGTCCAAGACCGAAGGTGAAGACCGCGCAAGCCATGAGGTAATGTTGTCGAGAAAGCCTTGGGACAAGGTACACCTCTACAAACCATCTATCCTACTGTATAAACGTTGACGCGATTCCTTTATTCTGGGTTTGAGAGAAGAATTTTTTTATTTATGATGCCTTCTCTGTCTCTCCTAAAACCCAACATAAAGTTTATAAAGTTTCTTCTATATACAAATACCATCACCCTGACCGTAAGTGTGTCGAGGGTTTCTCTCTGACTGATTTTGCCATATATGCAATACTTAAAAGTTTTTTTATTTAATATGTAAAACTAATGCCTAAAATATGAAACTAAGATTTCAATAAAATAGTGAAACTATGTGGTATAATGCATACCCATGTGATCACTATGTAGAGACATGGTTTACATATATTCTTACATCATGATTTCCTAAACAATGTTTATTTGGAGTTAATTCATCATGTTAGATTTATAGGAAATAATGATGACAAATGGTTGGATTGACCATGAAAAACCTAAACATCAACTATATACTTTCTCAATTTACACCTTGAAACCAAACTACATCGAACCAAGCCACATATTTGTAGTTCAGTTTGGTTTGGTTTTAAACAGTTCAAAAAAAATTCAAACCAATATGTATGACTTTGTTTGTAGTTTTAATGGTAAATCGAACCAGAACGAACTATGCCCACCCCTAATATGGTGTACCACTTGTTATGTCATTTGGGGACAACCATGTAGAGCTCATCTTTTTGTTATTTGCAGCCCTTGGTTGTTGATATTGTGTACAAGTCTAGCTCAGCAACACATTTTCTGTCATATTGTACTGCATGCATGTTGTCTAAGGAAGAATAGCTATAAACGTGGTAGTCATGTCATCTATCTATTAAGGAAATGAAATTGTCTTATAGTTTTCCCCCATTTTTTCGCATGCACATGTATGATTGTGTAAATCATAATACCATCATGTGTGTAACTTCAACCATCAAAGAGAGTTATTTGAGAACCACTACATATTCAAGAAAGTGGTTTTCAGTTTGTGCCCAACCAAACGAGGCCTTAGTGTCTGTCATTTGGCGAAAAATAAAATCCAATGTAGTAGTCATAGGAAATTTCCAATTAGTCTATTCTATTTTTATAAAGAGTAGTTTGTTAATTAGGGTTGAAATATCAAATGTAGATTTTTAACCAGCAATGCTTTCAAATCCTACCCATGGTCAGGTATCACAGTCCAACCTACAGTGGAAATAGAAATCATGTTCTATGGAAATTTCCCATTCAATTGAAACAATGTAAACTAGAACACATATATTTGGGCACAGATCACTTTCCACATATGATCCTTGCATCCTCTATTTCTTTACAAGCTGCAATTGATGCTTTAGCAATTCTCTGATGGTTTCATTACTTTTAAACTAGTCGGGTTCTCTATGTAGCTCTCGGTCCATTCGTAAGATTTCCGTGTGCAACTCTCGTGGTCATATGCATGTGCAAAGAAAATAGTACTACAACTAAACGTATACAAAACAAGTATGTGAATTCAATTTTCGTTAGACCAAGCAAATGTCGCGCATTTCTAATTCAAACATATGGATTCATATTTCAAAACTATAGTTTAAACTGGTTTTACGTCTTGTCAAATAGACCCTAGACATAACATGTGACAACCGTCTCGCGAAAACATGATTAACTAATGCGGAAGCGAATTATTTGCAGCGGATTACTGAAAATCACTAAAAATTAAAACTTTTTGCAAGAAGATCCACAAATTGTGAAACTTTGACATAAAGAACCAAAGTAAGTTATTTACAAACTGATTCATCATTACATCTATGTATCATTTCATCTCGAGAGTCATAACATTGTCAGCCCTGTTAAACTATGCATGAGCAGGATACAAAAATCTCGAGGCTTCAAGCCAATATCTCAGATCAACATCAAACACTCTACTGACTCCTAGGACCTGAGAGTACAGAGACGACTCATAGGACTTTCTATATACAACTTGACAGCTCATATCCCCACCTGGGATTTACTGCTGTCCCTGCGACTGCTGCTGCTGCTCTTCCTCTGTAATAGGTTCCTTGCCTTTTCGTCGGCGGTTACCTAAAAATTTAATCCCACGGGGGTGAGACAATTATAAAAATTGTCCCAGCGAGAGATATAACTCTCTGCCAGTAACATTGTTATTGCAAATGATAGAATAACACTGAGCAGTAGAAATATAAACATTTATCAGCAGGTAATGCATTAGATAAACTAAATAGAGCAACATTCTCTATGCAATCATTTCAGTTGTAACTTGAATAAGTAGCAAGTTATCCATTTAGGAAGAAATATAAAGATAATGTAAATCATTTATCCAACTAGAACATGTTAATCAATGTATTCTCAACCATTGATTCTCGTAGTTCAACCTTAAGCAAATATGCTACACGGCTGATTACATATTACAAACATACTTATGCCCTGAGGAGATGAGATATATCGCTCATACTCCAACCGACCACTGCGAAGTCGAAATCGGTACCATACATAGGTCATCAGAAGAGCCGGATTTCTATGACCTCATCCTCCTCAGTCAGTGTGAGGAACAACATACATGACATCTCGTGTCTCTGCTATAATAGCTTTCCAGGGTATTCTGGCAACTTCGCTATTAGAGTTACAGTGACATTCTGTACTCTCTTCGCCATCGAGGGATTTCTTGTTTATCTCTCATCGATGCAGCATTAACAACATTATCGGGAGATTAGTGATACATCATCCCGACATATACATATAATGAAGAATTGAGAGATTTAGTGTTTATCTCACATCAATTCCTTCATTAGGGCGTAAGGATATTCGCGCCCATAACCCCCACATACTCAAAAGTATGCTCTCCAGGAGTTCCCTTAGGAAAACCTGTTTCACCATCACCTGACTACTGACGATGATGGATCTATGGTCAGGGCTCTACATGATATCATTTCACTTGATTATTTAAGTACATTACAACATTCTTTTAGCATCAGGCATGTTGTCAATCATATAACATTATAACATTTGCTATAAAGAATGAGTACTATTTCTATCAAGTTCATTTCACAGCTTTGCTAACATTGGGATCTCAATCCCTTATCATCTCATCATCATGATTCAAGAATATGGGTGTTCAAACCCTTAAATCATCAAGACACATGTTACCACTTTAACAGGTAACTTAATGCCATCAAGTCATCTAACAGTGTAAACATGATAAATGTAATGCAGGTATTTCACATGGCTCTTAAAGCCTATCAAACTCTTTTGTTACCTTTCACTAGGCAACATGGCATATCATTGCTTATAGAACTTATAAAGTGTTTTCAATACACAAGGCATCATAGCTCATACCTGACTATGTTCAATACCTCATGAAACCTGCATGATTAGTACAAATGATAACAACACATCAATTTTATATCAGTACAATGCAAAATAATGATAACATCACTATTCAAGGATTACCCCACTATGCCCTTACTAGGGTTAGGGTTTCCTTTTTAATTCAATTAGGGTAACCATTCCCTTAGCTCAATTAGTGTTAATAACTTATCCCTCATCTTCTATAAGATGAAGTTACTTCAACCTTGATTAATCTAAGTCAACTCAATCTTGAAAGAAGAATTGACATCATAGGATATGTCATTATATCAAGATCATTAAGAACTCAATCTCCCTTGGATTACATCATGTGATTGATTACATAAACCACTGACCTTCATCCAATTTGAGAGTTCATACTCTTTGGTTGATTACCTTCCAAGTGATCTTGGAATAGGTGAAACCATTTAGTAGGATAGTAATTGAAACCACTTAACAAAATTGAACTTCTGAAACTGTTTAAGCCTCAACTGATTTGGGATAGTTTGGTCCCAAACGGTCTTGAGACCGTTTGGAATCAAACGGTCCTGAGACCGTTTGGTCCAAACCACCTCAAAACTGAAAGGACCAAATATGGTTTCCATCAATCACATTGAATTAGGGTTTTCAATGTTGAACCCTTCAATCGATCTTGCACATGTTAGACACTAATCAATTGAGTTAATTAGATCAACCCTCAACTGATTTGATACTCAATTGACCCTCAATTGATCCTCAATTAGGGTTGGAATCAATTGAATTAGGGTTTAGAATCAATGAACCTTCAATATTCATCAATGTGTGACTAGTTACTTCATAACTATTGAACCACCATTCAAATGGGGTATGACCTGACCCCAAACGGTCTTGAGGTCGTTTGGATGACCTCCAAACGGTCTTGAGACCGTTTGCCCATCATATCACTCAAAACCAAGCAATCCAATTAGGGTTTGGTTCATTGAAGTGCTCACCAAATCAGCAATTTATTGCAGATCAACTTGATATCTTTAGACCTTCAACCACTGAACTATACCCAACCCTAGACCTCCAAACGGTCTTGGGTGACCACCAAACGGTCTTGAGGTCGTTTGGATGACCTCCAAACGGTCTTGAGACCTTTTTCCCATCATATCACTCAAAACCAAGCAATCCAATTAGGGTTTGGTTCATTGAAGTGCTCACCAAATCAGCAATTTATTGCAGATCAACTTGATATCTTTAGACCTTCAACCACTGAACTACACCCAACCCTAGACCTCCAAACGGTCTTGGGTGACCACCAAACGGTCTTGAGACCGTTTTCCCATCCAACCTTTGGACTCTAGTGAAAATTCATCATGGATTGGTCTATCGAGTTGATCAACAAATCAGCATTTAGTTGCAGTATGATTTGGTACCTTTGGACCTTCAATTGGTCAACTATACTTGACCCCAGACCTCCAAACGGTCTTGAGGTGACCCCAAACGGTCTTGAGACCGTTTGGATGATCCCCCAAATGGTCTTGAGACCGTTTGGGCTAATCAACCCAAAATCTCAAATTAGCTCATTGTGATTTCAGCACTGATTTCAATTAGGGTTAGCCCAATTGATTGGCCTTCAACTCATTACTCGTTTGGAATTAATCCATAAAATTTGTTGAGTCATTATATCACATAATAAGGAACAGTAATCCCAAACGGTCAACGCTTGGTCAACGCACTCAAACGGTCTTGAGACCGTTTGCCCAAAAAGTTCAATTAAATCAGATTGAAAATCAGCACTTAATCCAATTAGGTTTCCCTAATTGATTAGGCTTCAACTCACGATTCCTTTGGAGTTAATCCCTAAAATTTGGAGGGTTATTAATAAACATAATTATGAATAGGAATCCCAAACGGTAAACTCTTGGTCAACCATCTAAAATGGTCTTGAGACCGTTTGCTCAACCAGGTCAAGTTAATCAGGTTGAAAATCAACACTTAATTCAGTTCGATTTGCCTAATTGATTGGCCTTCAACCTATGATTCCTTTGGAGTTAACCCCTCAAATTTGGAGGGTAATTAGCCTACATAATTAGGAACTAGATTCCCAAACATTCAACGCTTGGTCAACCATCTCAAACGGTCTTTAGATCGTTTGCCACCAAACGGTCTGCAAACTGTTTGGTCACCAAACGGTTTTGGTGAAACCGTTTGGTCCCAGCCAATGAGATCATTTGCTCCCAAGATATTTGGTGAGGTGCTTGCTTATGATGATGTCATCATCATCTTCCTTCGTGCACCCAAGAACAGCAACCGTTCTTGATGGAATTTGCAGCAAAGAAGCAAAAGTTTATCAAATTGAAGAAATCAATCAACAAAGCATAGAAGATTGATGCAATAGCAATGTTTGAGGGTTTAAGTTATAAAACCCGCCTCAAATTTGATCTCCAAGCTCCAAGCTCCGTGGATTTAATGGTGGATGGAGCTCCAGAAACTATCCAAGGTTCGTTCTTGAGCTTTTGGATGAAATGGATGGCTAGAAATGGAAACCGAGTGAAGAAAACCTAGAATCAATCATTGATTTAGGGTTTTCACCATGAATCCAAGGTAGAAGATGATCAAACCTTACCTACAGGTGTTGTTCGTCCTTCTCCTGCTCCTGAGCTCTCCTTAGGTCGGCCAAAGCAAAAGGAATAAGGAAAAGGCTAAGGGAAACGTTCCTTATGTGTTATTGAAATAAGGTATATATAAAGAATATGTATATGGGTCTTTGATGAAAGAGAAAATGAATCATTTTCCTTAAATAAATTCCATACTAATTTCCCCCTAATCCTCCTCCATTACTTGATCACGAAACCACCTTCAAACTTTCGTAAAAGCTCTTCATTATCCAAGAATTAATGGAAAAGAAATTAAGCACCTTAATCCTTATTATATTAATATCCATATGTGAGTGGGTTTTCTTTTCCTTATAATAATGGTGAGTGGAATTTCACCTACTTAGGATATTTTCGTTCCTTATCTTGGCAAAGGAACGTCCATCCTTATTCAAAATCAACCCAAAACATTTTGGTTGAAAGCCCTTCAATTATTTTTATTCATTTTTGTCCTAAATTGAATTAGGGTTTCAATTAGGATTAAATCTTGATTATTTTAATGTCAAGATTCTCTCTCCTCCAAGATAATTCAAATGAGGTGCCCATCTCATTTTCTTTGCTCTACTTGATGCCAAAGATTATTAGGGACCTTATTGAAGTGGTAATTTGCATATTGAACCCTAGGTTTTGGGTAAATTACACTTTACACCAAAACTAGGTTTTAATGTACAAACTTTGCTTTATCAGCACTTTCTTGGTATTCAGGCTATCACAAGCCATACCTCTGCATCATCTTCATTCTTATGATGCATCAACACATGAGGAACTCATTATCATACACAATTTGCAATCTAACCCCTCAACTTGGGTAATTTGCACTTTAGTCCAAAATTAACAAAACAATGTTTCAACATTATTCAAAAAGGACTGAAATTGAAATATGAGTTCCTCAAGAGCCTTAATTACATTTCAAAAGTTAACCACAAGCATCAAATCACATATTTAAGCAAAACACCTAGGGTTAGTTCATAACCCAGGTCAGGGATGTTACAAATTATCCACCCCTTACAAGGATTTCGTCCCCGAAATCATTACAAAACATATTAAGAGAAAAGAGCAGGGTATTTCCTTCTCATCTCTTCCTCTAGTTCCCATGTGGCTTCTTCAGTACCATGATGATTCCAGAGGATTTTCACAAGACTTATGTCTTTCTTTTTTAGCTTCTTGATTCTTCTATCAAGAATCAACATAGGTCCTTCAACATATGATACATCATCATTAAGCTCAACCTCCATAGGCTGTAGAACCGTTTCTGTGTCAGGGTGACATTTCCTTAGCATGGAAATGTGGAACACTGGGTGTAACTTTTGCAATTTAGGTGGTAACTCCAGCTTATAAGCTACCTTTCCAACCCATTCTATAATTGGATAAGGCCCCATAAATCTAGGAGCTAACTTTCCTTTCCTTCCAAATCTAAGGACTCCTTTCCAAGGTGAGACCTTGAGGTATACTCTGTCTCCAACCTGGAATTCTAAAGGTCTACGACACTTGTCAGCATAGGATTTCTGCCTATCTTGTGCAGTCTTCAACTGTTGTTGTATTATTTTAATCTTCTCGGTGGTTTGCTGCACAAGATCAGGGCCCAAAAGTTGATATTCACCAGTTTCATACCAACATAGGGGAGATCTACAACGTCTACCATACAAAGCTTCATAAGGTGCCATGTCAATGCTGTGTTGATAGCTATTGTTGTAGGCAAACTCTATCAAGCTTAGATGTAGATCCCAACTTCCCGTAAACTGAAGGACACATGCCCTAAGCAAGTCCTCTAAGGTTTGTATTGTCCTCTCAGACTGTCCATCTGTTTGAGGATGGAAGGCTGTACTAAACCTTAATTGTGTGCCTAAGGCTTTATGAAGTCGCTCCCAAAAATGACTTGTAAACTGGGGACCTCTGTCAGAAACAATGGTAACTGGGACCCCATGCAGCCGCACTATGTCATCTACATATAGCTGTGCCAGCTTCTCAGCAGAATAGGTTGTTTTGACAGGTAAGAAGTGTGATGTCTTTGTCAACCTATCAACTATTACCCAAATGGAATCATGACCTTTGGCTGTTCTGGGTAAACCAACCACAAAATCCATGGTCACATGATCCCATTTCCACTGTGGTATAGGCAGAGGCTGCACCGTTCCTGCAGGCTTTTGGTGTTCAGCTTTAACCTGTTGACACACACACACTGGACACCGCATCACGAACTCAGCAACATCCTTCTTCAAACCAGGCCACCAATACATATCTTTCAAGTTATGATACATCTTGGTGCTTCCTGGATGCATAGCATACATAGAAGAATGAGCTTCTTTCAGGACTAACTTCCTTAAGTTATCAGCATCAGGTACTATCATTCTACCATGATAACAGGCTACCTGATCATCTGAATCATAGAAACCTTCTCGTTTCTCACTACCATACTCTAATCTAATCTGCTGAACTACAACATCAGATTGCTGTGCCTCCTTAATCTGTTATCTCAGAGTAGGTTTTATGTGTATCTCAACTAACAACCCGGCTAACAACGATACTTTAAGCTGTATGTTGTTTTGCCTCAAGGAGATAAGCATATCTCTCTTAGAGCACACTAAGGAGTTCAACTGTGTTTTATCTAGAGCTGGTGTTGCTGATTTTCTACTTAATGCATCAGCAACCACATTGGCTTTCCCTGGATGATAATCAATTGTACAATCATAGTCCTTGATTAATTCCATCCAGCGGCGTTGCCTCATGTTAAGCTCATGCTGAAAAAAGATATACTTTAGGTTCTTGTGGTCTGTGAAAATCTGAAATGTTTCTCCATAGAGGTAATGTCTCTAGATCTTCAAGGCATGAACTACAGCAGCTAGTTCTAGATCGTGTGTTGGATAATTCTCCTCGTGTTTCTTAAGCTGTCGGGAAGCAAAAGAAATCACTTACTTATCCTGCATTAACACACATCCTAGTCCATTCTTAGAGGCATCACAGAAAACTATATACCCTTTCCCTTGCTCAGGTAACACCAATACAGGTGCACTAGTCAACCTTTCCTTCAACAACTGGAACGATTGTTGACACTTGTCATTCCACATAAAAGGAACATCCTTTCTGGTTAACTTGGTTAAGGGTAAGGCTATGGAACTGAAGTTCTTAATGAACCTTCGATAATAGCCTGCCAACCCTAAGAAACTACGAATCTCCGTTGGTGTCTTCGGTTGCTCCCACTGTAGAACAAATTCTACCTTTTTAGGGTCAACACGAATACCTGAAGCAGATATTACGTGTCCAAGGAAAGAAACTTCTGGTAGCCAGAACTCACATTTGCTAAACTTAGCATATAACTTATGCTTTCTTAGCAAAGTCAGAGCCTGACGAAGATGGTGCTCATGCTGCTGAGCATCTCTACTGTAGATCAGGATGTCATCTATAAAGACGACTACACATTGATCAAGAAAAGGTCGGAAGATTCTATTCATGAGTTCCATAAATGCAGCTGGTGCATTAGTTAGTCCAAATGACATAACTGTGAACTCATAGTGACCATACCTTGTCCTGAAGGCAGACTTAGGTATGTCACCCTCCTTAATACGTAATTGATGGTATCCCGGTCTCAAATCTATCTTTGAGAAGATGGTTGCACCACGCAACTGGTCAAACAAATCATCAATCCTTGGCAGAGGATACTTATTCTTTATAGTCACTTTATTAAGTTGTCTGTAATCAATGCATAACCGCATTGACCCATCCTTCTTCTTAACAAAGAGGACCGGAGCACCCCAGGGTGAAGTACTTGGTCGGATAAAACCCTTCTCAAGCAACTCTTGTAGTTGTTTCTTGAGTTCTTCCATCTCAGCAGGCGCCATTCTATATGGTGTTTGTGCTATTGGTTGTGTGCCCGGGATTAGATTAATCTCAAAATCAATCTCTCGGGGTGGAGGTACACTTGGAAGTTCTTCAGGAAATACATCTTGAAATTCCCTGACTACATGAACTTCAGCAGGATTAGGACTCTCCATGGTGGTATCTACCACATGGGCCAAAAATGCATAACATCCTTGCCTCATCATCTTCTCAGCTACCATGGCTGACACAAGACAGGTTGGAAGGATCTTTCTGTCTCCTTGAAAGATCCATGTGTCACTGTTATCTGTAAACACAGCTTGCTTGGACTCACAATCCAAGACAACCTTGTACCTTTCTAAGGTGTCCATCCCAAGAATTATATCGAACCCATGCATCTCAAGTGGTATAAGATCCACTTGGATGTAATGTTCAGAAAAAGAAAGAATACAGGGAGAACATACTTCCCACAACATAGCAGATCCCATTAAAGGAGTTTCTAACAACAGACTATCTGCTCTATGACTTGTAGTCATGTTGCAGTCAAGAATCACTCTCCGAGTGATAAAGGAATGAGTAGCTCCTGGATCAATTAAAATAGATATGATGCAGGATGTAGACATATCAGAATAAAATAGTTTCATCTGACCTGTCACAACCCGAGGGTTGATCACTGCATCATGTGGATTCATCGCATAAAATCTCGCCGTTGCCTGTGGTTGATTTGGTGCTCGATGACTAGGTGCTGATGATCCAGCTTGGAACGCTTGTCCACGTCCTCTAGCTCCACTTGGAAACTGCCTCCTTTGAGAACCTTGCTGACTCTGCCTTTGAGGTTGAGTCACACTCACCTCTCGGGCTCTACAATCCTTCATCAGATGTCCCACCTTTCCACATATAAAACAACTTCTGATCCCCTGTTGTGGTCTGGATGGTCCTGTAACCGATACAGATGCTGAGCTGTGAGCTCTTTCTGGTGGTAAACTTCGTCTTCTACCCCTATTTGACGTCCACTGCGTCTGGGTATTGAATCTAGGTGGTGCCATTGGTGCAGAAAACCTCAGTTTCTTGAAACCTTTGGATGAAGATCCTCGGAACTGGGGGTACACCTTCTTGTTCTGGGTCTGTGTCTTCTCAGTCACAGACCTCTCTATCCTTCTAACAGACTCTACAAAAGTAGCAAATCTTTCCCTGTTCTCCAGAGCAGACACAGGGGTGGTCAACTCATCATTTAATCCTTTCTCAAAACGTCTGATCCTTTCTTCATCAGTGGTTGCCATATGCGGACAGAACCGTAAAAGCTCCATGAACTTAGCTTCATACTCGCTAATGTTCATTGGTCCTTGTCTTAATCTCTCAAACTGAGAGATTTTCTCATCCAGAAAGGTCTTAGGAAAGTATCTATTGACAAATTCTCGTCGAAATACTTCCCATGCAATCTCCACACCTGGCCTTTTTCCCTCCTCTATGGTCCACCAGTGACCAGCACTCCCCTTAAGAAGGTACACATCATGCCTGACCTTCTCAGCTTCTGGGATGTTAAGGATTCTAAAGGCCTTCTCTAGCTCAGTTAGCCACATGTCAGCATCTGCTGGGTCAGCTGTCCCAGCATATTCTGTGGCTTCAACTCGGCGAAGTCGTTCAAACGTCTTGCCGACTCCTTGTCCTTCTTGATGAGTAGGTGCCCTGGGTGCAGGCATGGGCATCCTATCAGTCATATGTGTCATGGCAGTCATGAACTGCCCAAACATAGCTTGGAAGGCTGGATTCCCCATGTCAGCTGGGTTGAACTGGGGTGGTTCAGGCACATGCTCCTCCCTATGATGGTCACTTGCACCTCCTTCGTGTGCAGCGACACTACTTTCAGCAACATGTTCCTCGTGTGATCCAGACATCTTTAGTTTTCTCTTCTCCTCCTATATGAGCAGAAGACACTATTCAGATATACTGGAAGACACTAGAACAGACTCAACAACCCTAGTCCTATGTCTCTGTAGACTCAGCGAACCTAGAGCTCTGATACCACTAAATTGTGACAACCGTCTCGCAAAAACAGGATTAACTAATGCAGAAGCGAATTATTTGCAGCGGATTACTGAAAATCACTAAAATTAAAACTTTTTGCAAGAAGATCCACAAATTGTGAAACTTTGACATAAAGAACCAAAGTAAGTTATTTACAAACTGATTCATCATTACATCTCTGTATCATTTCATCTCGAGAGTCATAACATTGTCAGCCCTGTTAAACTATGCATGAGCAGGATACAAAAATCTCGAGGCTTCAAGCCAATATCTTAGATCAACATCAAACACTCTACTGACTCCTAGGACCTAAGAGTACAGAGACGACTCATAGGACTTTCTATATACAACTTGACAGCTCATATCCCCACCTAGGATTTACTGCTGTCCCTGCGACTGCTGCTGCTGCTCTTCCTCTGTAATAGGTTCCTTGCCTTTTCGTCAGCGGTTACCTAAAAATTTAATCCCACGGGGGTGAGACAATTATAAAAATTGTCCCAGCGAGAGATATAACTCTCTGCCAGTAACATTGTTATTGCAAATGATAGAATAACACTGAGCAGTAGAAATATAAACATTTATCAGCAGGTAATGCATTAGATAAACTAAATAGAGCAGCATTCTCTATGCAATCATTTCAGTTGTAACTTGAATAAGTAGCAAGTTATCCATTTAGGAAGAAATATAAAGATACTGTAAATCATTTATCCAACTAGAACATGTTAATCAATGTATTCTCAACCATTGATTCTCGTAGTTCAACCTTAAGCAAATATGCTACATGGCTGATTACATATTACAAACATACTTATGCCCTGAGGAGATGAGATATACCGCTCATACTCCAACCGACCACTGCGAAGTCGAAATCGGTACCATACATAGGTCATCAGAAGAGCCGGATTTCTATGACCTCATCCTCCTCAGTCAGTGTGAGGAACAACATACAGGACATCTCGTGTCTCTGCTATAATAGCTTTCCAGGGTATTCTGGCAACTTCGCTATTAGAGTTACAGTGGCATTCTGTACTCTCTTCGCCATCGAGGGATTTCTTGTTTATCTCTCATCGATGCGGCATTAACAACATTATCGGGAGATTAGTGATACATCATCCCGACATATACATATAATGAAGAATTGAGAGATTTAGTGTTTATCTCACATCAATTCCTTCATTAGGGCGTAAGGATATTCGCGCCCATAACCCCCACATACTCAAAAGTATGCTCTCCAGGAGTTCCCTTAGGAAAACCTGTTTCACCATCACCTGACTACTGACGATGATGGATCTATGGTCAGGGCTCTACATGATATCATTTCACTTGATTATTTAAGTACATTACAACATTCTTTTAGCATCAGGCATGTTGTCAATCATATAACATTATAACATTTGCTATAAAGAATGAGTACTATTTCTATCAAGTTCATTTCACAGCTTTGCTAACATTGGGATCTCAATCCCTTATCATCTCATCATCATGATTCAAGAATATGGGTGTTCAAACCCTTAAATCATCAAGACACATGTTACCACTTTAACAGGTAACTTAATGCCATCAAGTCATCTAACAGTGTAAACATGATAAATGTAATGCAGGTATTTCACATGGCTCTTAAAGCCTATCAAACTCTTTTGTTACCTTTCACTAGGCAACATGGCATATCATTGCTTATAGAACTTATAAAGTGTTTTCAATACACAAGGCATCATAGCTCATACCTGACTATGTTCAATACCTCATGAAACCTGCATGATTAGTACAGATGATAACAACACATCAATTTTATATCAGTACAATGCAAAATAATGATAACATCACTATTCAAGGATTACCCCACTATGCCCTTACTAGGGTTAGGGTTTCCTTTTTAATTCAATTAGGGTAACCATTCCCTTAGCTCAATTAGGGTTAATAACTTATCCCTCATCTTCTATAAGATGAAGTTACTTCAACCTTGATTAATCTAAGTCAACTCAATCTTGAAAGAAGAATTGACATCATAGGATATGTCATTATATCAAGATCATTAAGAACTCAATCTCCCTTGGATTACATCATGTGATTGATTACATAAACCACTGACCTTCATCCAATTTGAGAGTTCATACTCTTTGGTTGATTACCTTCCAAGTGATCTTGGAATAGGTGAAACCATTTAGTAGGATAGTAATTGAAACCACTTAACAAAATTGAACTTCTGAAACTGTTTAAGCCTCAACTGATTTGGGATCGTTTGGTCCCAAACGGTCTTGAGACCGTTTGGACTCAAATGGTCCTGAGCCCGTTTGGTCCAAACCACCTCAAAACCGAAAGGACCAAATATGGTTTCCATCAATCACATTGAATTAGGGTTTTCAATGTTGAACCCTTCAATCGATCTTGCACATGTTAGACACTAATCAATTGAGTTAATTAGATCAACCCTCAACTGATTTGATACTCAATTGACTCTCAATTGATCCTCAATTAGGGTTGCAATCAATTGAATTAGGGTTTAGAATCAATGAACCTTCAATATTCATCAATGTGTGACTAGTTACTTCATAACTATTGAACCACCATTCAAATGGGGTATGACCTGACCCCAAACGGTCTTGAGGTCGTTTGGATGACCTCCAAACGGTCTTGAGACCGTTTTCCCATCATATCACTCAAAACCAAGCAATCCAATTAGGGTTTGGTTCATTGAAGTGCTCACCAAATCAGCAATTTATTGCAGATCAACTTGATATCTTTAGACCTTCAACCACTGAACTATACCCAACCCTAGACCTCCAAACGGTCTTGGGTGACCACCAAACGGTCTTGAGGTCGTTTGGATGACCTCCAAACGGTCTTGAGACCGTTTTCCCATCATATCACTCAAAACCAAGCAATCCAATTAGGGTTTGGTTCATTGAAGTGCTCACCAAATCAGCAATTTATTGCAGATCAACTTGATATCTTTAGACCTTCAACCACTGAACTACACCCAAACCTAGACCTCCAAACGGTCTTGGGTGACCACCAAACGGTCTTGAGACCGTTTGGATGAGCTCCAAACGGTCTTGAGACCGTTTGCCCATCCAACCTTTGGACTCTAGTGAAAATTCATCATGGATTGGTCTATCGAGTTGATCAACAAATCAGCATTTAGTTGCAGTATGATTTGGTACCTTTGGACCTTCAATTGGTCAACTATACTTGACCCCAGACCTCCAAACGGTCTTGAGGTGACCCCAAACGGTCTTGAGACCGTTTGGATGATCCCCCAAACGGTCTCTAATCAACCCAAAATCTCAAATTAGCTCATTGTGATTTCAGCACTGATTTCAATTAGGGTTAGCCCAATTGATTGGCCTTCAACTCATGACTCGTTTGGAATTAATCCATAAAATTTGGTGAGTCATTATATCACATCATAAGTAACAGTAATCTCAAACGGTCAACGCTTGGTCAACGCACTCAAATGGTCTTGAGACCGTTTGTCCAAAAAGTTCAATTAAATCAGATTGAAAATCAGCACTTAATCCAATTAGGTTTCCCTAATTGATTAGGCTTCAACTCACGATTCCTTTGGATTTAATCCCTCAAATTTGGAGGGTTATTAATAAACATAATTATGAACAGGAATCCCAAACGTTCAACGCTTGGTCAACCATCTCAAACGGTCCTGAGACCGTTTGCTCAACCAGGTCAAGTTAATCAGGTTGAAAATCAGCACTTAATTCAGTTCGATTTGCCTAATTGATTGGCCTTCAACCTATGATTCCTTTAGAGTTAACCCCTCAAATTTTGAGGGTCATTAGCCTACATAATTAGGAACGAGATTCCCAAACGGTCAACGCTTGGTCAGCCATCTCAAACGGTCTTGAGACCGTTTTCCACCAAACGGTCTGCAAACCGTTTGGTCACCAAACAGTTTTGGTGAAACCGTTTGGTCCCAGCCAATGAGATCATTTGCTCCCAAGATATTTGGTGAGGTGCTTGCTTATGATGATGTCATCATCATCTTCCTTCGTGCACCCAAGAACAGCAACCGTTCTTGATGGAATTTGCAGCAAAGAAGCAAAAGTTTATCAAATTGAAGAAATCAATCAACAAAGCATAGAAGATTGATGCAGTAGCAATGTTTGAGGGTTTAAGTTATAAAACCCGCCTCAAATTTGATCTCCAAGCTCCAAGCTCCGTGGCTTTAATGGTGGATGTAGCTCCAGCAACTATCCAAGGTTCGTTCTTGAGCTTTTGGATGAAATGGATGGCTAGAAATGGAAATCGAGTGAAGAAAACCTAGAATCAATCATTGATTTAGGGTTTTCACCATGAATCCAAGGTAGAAGATGATCAAACCTTACCTACAGGTGGTGTTCGTCCTTATCCTGCTCCTGAGCTCTCCTTAGGTCGGCCAAAGCAAAAGGAATAAGGAAAAGGCTAAGGGAAACGTTCCTTATGTGTTATTGAAATAAGGTATATATAAAGAATATGTATATGGGTCTTTGATGAAAGAGAAAATGAATCATTTTCCTTAAATAAATTCCATACTAATTTCCCCCTAATCCTCCTACATTACTTGATCACGAAACCACCTTCAAACTTTCGTAAAATATCTTCATTATCCAAGAATTAATGGAAAAGAAATTAAGCACCTTAATCCTTATTATATTAATATCCATATGTGAGTGGGTTTTCTTTTCCTTATAATAATGGTGAGTGGAATTTCACCTACTTAGGATATTTTCGTTCCTTATCTTGTAAAAGGAACGTCCATCCTTATTCAAAATCAATCCAAAACATTTTGGTTGAAAGCCCTTCAATTATTTTTATTCATTTTTGCCCTAAATTGAATTAGGGTTTCAATTAGGATTAAATCTTGATTATTTTAATGTCAAGATTCTCTCTCCTCCAAGATAATTCAAATGAGGTGCCCATCTCATTTTCTTTTCTCTACTTGATGCCAAATATTATTAGGGACCTTATTGAAGTGGTAATTTGCATATTGAACCCTAGGTTTTGGGTAAATTACACTTTACACCAAAACTAGGTTTTAATGTACAAACTTTGCTTTATCAGCACTTTCTTGGTATTCAGGCTATCACAAGCCATACCTCTGCATCATCTTCATTCTTATGATGCATCAACACATTAGGAACTCATTATCATACACAATTTTCAATCTAACCCCTCAACTTGGGTAATTTGCACTTTAGTCCAAAATTAACAAAACAATGTTTCAATGTTATTCAAAAAGGACTGAAATTGAAATATGAGTTCCTCAAGAGCCTTAATTACATTTCAAAAGTTAACCACAAGCATCAAATCACATATTTAAGCAAAACACCTAGGGTTAGTTCATAACCCAGGTCAGGGATGTTACATAACATATGGTACAAAAACTAACTACATAATCATCATAGATGGTGTAGAAATTGAATAAAAGTAGTTGCATGTGGTTTGAGCCGTGTTGGTTTTCCATTAGACTCCAGCAGTACAACTCCACTCACAATGGTGGTCATATAGTAACTATTTCTTGCCAGATAAGTGAATAATAGTAAACCAAATAGATGAAGTTAAATTGCATTCTACGAAATAAAAAATACAATTTTGAAACATATATTTGTATTTCCTATTTTGTAGTAGTAGAATTAGATTGGTTTTGCAACCAACTTGACATGTACTTAGTCCAGTTTTGTCATTAGCCTCAATAACCATTGATCAATTTTAGTTTGATGGGCAATATAGACACTAGAACCATATTTTGTTCATGATAATTGGGGTCTGCTTTAATTTAAATGGCATAAAGTATCACATCATTCATTATTTCAAAAGTAAGGCGGGGGAAACTGTACCACGTCAGAATTGGCATTGGCTACTTATGAGCCGTTTGGTTTGTGGGATTCCAGGCGGTATCAGACTCGAATCCCACTGATAGTTACAATCCTTTGTTTTGTTGAACAAAATTTATGAATAGGATGGTACTGTGATGGTAGAGGGGGTCTCAACCCACCCAAATTCTAAGTTTAGCTCTCTCCCATGGTATTTTCTTGGGATACACATTCACATGGCCCCAACGCAGCATCGATGCTTGCCTGACCATGCCCCGAAGCCCACCCGGCTGCCACTTATGTTCTCGATCTACTACAACCATGAAAATCTCATCACCACTATGCCTGCTCGTTTCCCTCTGCTACACAATCACCCAAGTCAACCCTTCCCCTCCATTCTCAGTGGTGACGATTGAACTACTAATTTTGCATCAAGACGGTCTCCTCGTTCCTTGTCATCTATTCATTAATTCCAATTTGAGGCCACGAGTTCTTGTGAGATGATGTTGTTGTAGTTCGGGACAAAATAACAAAGCAACATATGATCAAGAAAAGATTGTGCAGTATACACATGATAGTGTGGTGCTCCCCACCTTGACGCCCAATGCATAGTGCCAATTTCTAAATCTGTAAATTTTTCCACAAATTCACCTTTACATATTCTATGTCACATGGATCTATTATTGTTTCAATCATTCTGAAAAAGTTTCAATCAACAGTGAGAGGTGCTTCCCTTGATTGTGTTGTCTCTGGAGAATTCTACATGTTGGACTCATCGTCATTACCTTCATATTTTTTTGATAGCCTACCAACCTACAGTTGGTTGTAGTTGCCAACAAAGTTGGTCTATTATTATTCAAAAATGCAACTCAAGAACATAAGTTAAGTTGATGAATGAGCAATCGGAAGAGACTGTCGTTATTGCTAGAAAGCTACTTCAAAGCACGTTGCAACTCAAGAAAAAAATGGTATATGTTTCTCTATGGTGGCTTATGAAACGATCAGTCCATTGTTCATCCAAAAATAAGTATGGAAACTTGATATGTTATCTTGTTCGGCTACCAACTGATCCCAACTATAGGTCTATCTATTCAAAATCCTATACCACAAACCAAACATGACCTAATGTATAAGATAAAATTGTAGGAAGCGTACATCCCCAATCCCATCAATCCAACTATCTTCCCCATAAGTTACATGATAAAACCATTTCTGATCACGCTCCTTGCTAACTAAAATGACAGACATAGTTATTCAATCATTTTTAGATATTGCACAACTCTCTCTTTTTCTCGTTTGTGCAATTGTGCTAGAACAAAACCCAACAAAATGAGAAAAAGGAAATAATTGCATGTCCTTCCTCATCTCTAGTCAAATATCATCCCCCATTTGTCACTTATAATTTCCCATATATTGAAATAAAAATGATGTAAAGTTGTGTTTATATATCGTGAATGGAAACAAAGAGGACTAGACAAGTGGAAAAATAATACTAACATGTGGGGTAGTACACTGTTTTAGTATGTCATGTTTGGACGCATGGTTAGAGAATCTTAGAAAGTGTGAGACAAAAGATTAAAGTCTTTCTAACAATAATCCCAAGTCAATGGTAGTGGCCCAAATGTGTCCAATGTAGTGCACTAGTAGATAATTACATGGTGACAGTGGCAACAATGGTGGTGATAGCATGTTACTAGTTATGGAAACAATATGGGTAATGTAAGTGGAAACAATGGTGGTGTAGCAGTGGAATCGGTGGGGACAATGGTAGCAATGTCAACAAAATGAAGCATGCATAGATGGGATTAAAGGCAAAAGTTGGTTGGGGTTGGTGGTCAGGGGACTCCAACTATATAACCAAATGGGTCAAGTCTGTTAGCAAGATCTCATTTTTTCTGATTACAACTAGTTACCCACAATAATTAGGTCTCATTTTTAGCACATCTTTGTTATTGTTTTTGTGAGGTTTGTGACTCACACCAAACACCAATATTCTTTTACTACTTGACAAAAATACTATGATTAGACATCCATGCCTCTTTAGGGGTCCAAATGCGGAAGTTTTTTTATAGACTTTCAAAAAAATTGTAAATTCATGGATCAAACATGGAATATACAACATATATAAGATGAATAATGATTTACTTAGAAGATAGATATTTCATCAAGGCATTCTTAGGATATGGTTTGACTTAACATAATGTTCATGTGGATGATGGGAGGTGTACAACACAAACTCTTAATGTGTTGTTTTTGCATTCATAGTGCTTCATTTATGTTTGACTTGACAAAGTTCCTCTTTCATAACTAATCTACAACAAAGATACTCAAAATCTTGTTCCCTTTATTCTTAATATATTTATCATGATTGTGAAATTTTTTTTAGGAATGAATGGGTTAAATAAAGATTGGTACAACTTTCACACCTACAATGTAAAATTTGTTTGTATGTATTGTGTGCAGGTTGATTCTCAACCCATCCACCATGTACACCCTAGTTTTCATATAGAACATGAGTGGATGCAAAATAAACAATACTAAAAAGTTCTACATGATGTTTGATGCAACGAGTGTTATCAATTTTACAAACTAAAGAAACTCCTTATCACTCACAATATTTCATGTACAAAGCAATATAGGGTTTGGATCAAATCCACAAAGAGCCAATGCAATCTGACAAGAAATAAAATTGAAGGAGAGTGATTGGATTGGTTGATTAAGTCCAAAAACGAAATTAAAGGTTGTCACAAGTATCTTTCAAATGGTTAAAGTTCAAAAAAATGCAATTGGTACCTAGACACCTATTAATCATATGATGAACCATTTATCATTCTATGTCTTGACTACATATCACACGACATTGCAACCAATGGCATTTGTCTATTGATTGCATGGGTAGCTATATTTACTTATCTTTCAACAAATTAACTAGAACTGGATTTAAGTTCTCTTAGATAACTATTAGAAAATCTTAAACCCACCTCTTTTTATTAAACTAGGAGACTATAGCAGAAACCTAGACTCACTTTCATGTAATGAGATTAAAGCTCTAATCTTACTCCACTAAATTTGTGAATCTTTCCAGGTATAAATTTGGGGAAATATACAACCATGTCCACCAGTTTTCACTATAGTTAGAAATAATTAAAGAAACAAGATAGAGAAAATCTATGTTCATCACATGAATAATAGGTGATGCACCAAATACAAGAGATATTACTCTATAATGATGAGTGATACCCAACAAATGTGAAAATCAAAAAGTTAAGAGTATGCATGGATAAACAGGAAGAAAATAAAACTAAAGAAGGGAAGAAATTAGATAAAACTATTGTGGAGGAGATATCCACTACAATGGGGTTGCTCTAGGTGCTTCTTGGGTTTGGAGAGAGATATATATGTCTCCAAGTCCTTCTTGCTTCTTCCTTTTGCCTTCTTCCTCTATGGAGTCAACTCCTTTACTTTCCATAAGAAATTTGAACAAATGATAGATATCCCTTAATAAATGACTTCA
This sequence comes from Alisma plantago-aquatica, assembly GCA_963693085.1. Classification (NCBI taxonomy): domain Eukaryota; kingdom Viridiplantae; phylum Streptophyta; class Magnoliopsida; order Alismatales; family Alismataceae; genus Alisma; species Alisma plantago-aquatica. Next base: position 1,553,702,982 of record OY856409.1, read on the forward strand.
GACTCTTTAATTTTTTTCACTTATGTAAGGTTGCACATGGTGCACATTGTGCACCTTGATAGTTGCCAAGATTGAGCTCTAAAACAATTTGGGATGGTATATAGTTGAAGGCGCATGTTGTGTAGCAAATAGTGGGGAGCGATTACATGTAAGATTGCATGTCATTCCATTGGTTGGGCACATAGTTCATGATTGTGATAGACAATAATGTTGTTATTGTGGTGGTGCACATCTGTGGGTTGGAATTGTGTTTCCAACAACTACTAGGATCTTGCATGTTGTGCAACTAACTTGGTGATTTTAGGAAAGCTCCTAGGTGAGCACATGCCATGCACCTAAGTGTGTACACTGTACAGTTGCTTGTTAAGGCTAGACTCAAGCTATCTGTGTTGACAAGGATGACCTTGGTTCTTTTTTCTTTTGAAGCATAGAGACTACTTAATATTTATCCCGCTCTCTATCGCATGGAAAGAAGGAATTAATGTCTACATTGATGATCTCCTTGAGACAACTTGGTCTATTGATAAAAAAAGTAAAAGGTAAATTACTAGCTTGAGCATGCTTTGTTAGTTTGACCTTAGTTCTAAATGAACCAAACTCCATATAATCTTTATTAAACACCCTCAATTAGTCTAAATGAAAAATGACTAATTAACCTATTTAAGAAAATACATGTTAGTTATATAGCCAAGGCATGAAAGTTAAGTCATTTAAAGCACAAAATTAGGATTTACAAAGTAGTATGAACTATGTTCATCATTACACATACATGATATTCATTAGAGTAATATCTAAGAATAACAATTACAAAAACTATGTAACTTTATTCACCATGACATTCTAAAAAGTAACTACATGACATCACATATGAAAAATTGACAAATAAAATTACACAAAATCTCCTTAAACAGGATATACTTTGTATAGAGACACTTCACTAAAGCCATACTTCTCTAAACATTAGTGGCATATTGCAACACTACACTAGAGCAAGTCTTCTCTAAACATTAGTTGCGTATTCTTTCTTGTCTATATATCCTAGAAAGTTACTAATGTTGCTATTAGATGTTCAATTGTGTTCCCAAGTATGCATGTAGAGAGAGGAAATTGAGGCTAGAGTAGGTGGTGATGTGTAATACCCAAGCCCACTGCCCAAAGCTTTAGCAGAGTTTCAGGAATGACGATTGGCCCCATAGACCACCACTAGTCTTAACTGCATGCTTTTTCCTCACTCGCGTGCAAGCCAAGATAAACTTCCTGACTGGTCACCCATCCTAGTACTACTCCAAGTTGAACATGCTTAACTATGGATTCTTTAGTGATGGGGACCCTAAAAAGGAGGTACATCTTGGTGATATAGGTAGTCCAATCATTCCTTTTAAGATCATTATATCCAAGGCCTCAAATTCTGGGACATTACAATCTCCCCCACTTAGACTCTTGACGTCCTTGTCAAGGCTCAACTATATGGCCTCATAATATTTCCTCATTCCAGTGCAGACCCAACATGGCCATGTATACCCAGCTCCCCATCACAGCTACCAGCACAAGGGTGGCTCCATCACCACGGATAGCCCTTTCCAACATGCCTGGACCGCATGGCTTACACACTGGCATGCCACAGGCTCATGTGGGCCCCACCTACTAGAAGGGAAGTGGCTCTGGCCATTAGTAAAACTAGAGCCCACTGCCCAATGCTCTAGCAGAGTTTTAGGAATAACGATTAGCCCCACAAACCACCATTAGCCGTTCTTTTTCCTCACTAACGTGCAAGTCAGGATAAGCTTTCTGACTAGTCACCCATCCTAGTACTACTCCAAGTGAAGCACGCTTAATGATATGCACAAATCATATCATCTTTTGGAGCATGTTTGGTTGCATATCCATGTTGTTTTGACTCAATTATCACTCTCATTCATGCTAGATTCTATATTTTTAGCTATTCTTACTTGTCTCATGGTTTGAATTATAGGTACTATGTTTTACAATGAAATGATGAAGAATATATCATATTATCACTTATTGGATCACTTCTCAAGTATCTACATGTTTTGGGGTTTGAAAGTGCGCAAATACCACTTTTTACAGCATGTAAATCAGACCTACACACTGAAAGTTATGAGCAGAATACACAACAGCCCAGAACAGCCAGGTGCACACCGTGCACCTGGGAGCGTCAAGCAGACCAAAGTTTCTGGAAAGTTGCACGGCATGCATTACTTCAACGCACGCCATGCGTAGTGCATTCTGGAGCAGACTGAAAGTTTCTGAAAAGTTACACAGCGTGCATTACTTCAGCGCACACCGTGCACAGTGCATTCTGGAGCAAACTGAAGTTTTTGGAAAGTTGCACGGCGTGCACCTGACAGTTTCAGCATTTTGAAAAATATGAGTTTTTGTTTAAAATGAAGTGGGAACTTAATGGGCGGTTATGCTCGATCATTTGTGTCAGTTCCCTCGTCCCAGAGCAAGTCTAGAGCAGAGGAGGGTGATTTGGAGGAGAAAAGAGGTGGTTTCTTGCCAAAGGAGTCCATTTCTTCTTCTCTTCTTCTCCATTTTCTTCTCTGGAGGTGCAGTAGAGCTTCTTCACTCTACAAAGCTTCTCGAGAGGGAAGTTTGTCCTGTTTGGAGCAACTGTAGAAGTGGAATTTCATCCTCAATTCAGAATTCTACCTTTCTTTGGTTACACCTTGGGATTGCTTAGCTTTTCCTTCTCTAAACCATGTTAAACTCTGAAATTTCTACACATTTTCTGCTATACATCATTATGGACGGGTAGACCCTTTTTCTTAGGCATGGGAGAGTAACTCCCATGTCATAGCTTGTATGAACATATGAATTTTGTACTAAATGTTAGTTTCTTTCATGTTCCAAGAGTTGTTTCAAATCTGAAATGCTTGTTTGTGTGATTGGCCATCATACTTGCATGTTTTATACTTTCTTTCATAATATGAGAATATGTGTTTGAGAGTATGGAGTTACTCTTTTGGCAACTTATCCTTGACCACGAGAGTGGCTGGGATTATGTTGAGGAGCAAGGTTTGTGATTTGAAATGAAATACATACATGAGAGTGATGTATGGAGTTAAAGTCATCATCACTTCATCGGGAGGTGAGTGATGACTACAAACCTCCTTTGCAAGTTAATTAACATGTTTAAATTAATATTTTAATATAAGCTATGATGTGATAGTGAAATCCCAAGTCTAAGATCCTTCCAAATCTGAATCTTAACCTTTCTTAAGTGATAATTTACTATTTTGTTTTAAATCTATAATTTAGTTGTTCTAATCCAATCATCTTATGTACAAAGATCTAGATTATTGAAAATCATAACTCTTGCGCCTAACTAACCAACGCTCCTTGTGTTCGACCTCGACTACAACTACTCTCGTATACTTGCAGGATATAGCTAGTTGAGTAAAAGATCATTCTTATGATTGAAACTCGTTAGTGTAAACAATCAACAAGTTTTTGGCGCCGTTGCCGGGGAGCATCGATATTCCTGTTAGAGTAAGAGTTGTTGATAAGTAAACGAGACTAGATCACAACCTTCATATCCACCATCATATCCATAAATCACAATTCATCATGATCATCATAATTTGTTGTATCTTCCATGCTTTTTTTGTATCTCACTCACCTTGTTTATTTTTCTGGAGCATATGGGGTGTTCATAAAAAGATCCTTGAACCGTGCATATCTCTACTTTCATAAAATGAACACATAATTTGCAACCCTCATAGAGCAAGAAGGAGTGAAACCCAAACATGTATGGAGGAATCACAACCCACACAACCATCATCCATGTCACCATCATCCAAACGACATTCACCCATGCCACCTTCATCCACATTGCCTTCATATGCACCACCCTCATATACACCACCACCATCCATACCACATACACCACCACCATCTACGCCATATCCACCTAATCTTTCAGATCCACATGAAGAACTAGTCGAGGAGGATGTCCTTCCTCTTAAGGACTACTTTAGTAAAGCTGCAATGCACATGAGTGGGCCTATTAATATTTCAGAATTTGAGGCAAAGGAGTTTTCTATTAGCCCAGCCATCATACAATTGCTACAACTGAATGCATTCGGAGGGACACCAATGGAGGATCCAAACCTTCACATTGCTGAATTTCTATAGTTGCTGAGCACCATAAAGATATATGGCGTTCCTACTGATGGGATACGCCTAATCCTTTTTCCATTCTCTCTTAGAGATAGAGCCAAGGTATGGCTCTATACTTTGCCAAATAAGTCAATCGACACTTGGGAGGAGCTTCTAAAGGTCTTTTTGGCAAGATATTTTCCACCTAGCAAAACTTTGCAGCTAAGGAGTCAACTCATCAATTATTCTCAAAGGGATGGAGAGACCTTGTATGATACATGGGAGAGGTTCAAATATCTTCAACATCTTTGTCCACATCACGGTCTAAGCAATTGGCTTCTATTGCAATCTTTCTATAATGGTTTGTGCTATAGTACAAGGATGTCTATTGATGCAGCTGCAAATGGAGCTCTAATGAACAAATCTTATGGAGAAGCCTATGCTATTATTGAAGATATGGCAGAAAATCATTGCCAGTGGAGTCCGGCTACAAGCTACCACCCATCCTTTTCACATACTACTTCCGGAATGCAAGTGGAAGATCACATGGTTAGTGCTATAGAAATAATTGTAGCAAAGCTAGACACTTTATCACAAAGGTTTGAGAAGCTAAACACAACCATTTCAAGCAAACAATATTATTTGTGATGCATGTGGGTTGTTTAGACACTCATCTTCTACATCTTATGCTTCTTATATTTATTCTCCAATGGGCTACACTCCACCAGACTTCTACATCAATGTGAACCCGAATTTCATTTAGCCACAACAACCGCAAGTAACTCCTAGATCAGAGTTCATGCTTGCAACATTTGTTTCAACTCAAATGCAACAAAATGAGGAGTTCCAACAACAAAGACAATCACTGAAGGGTGCCATTTGCCAACTCTCTTCTAAGGTGGACGATATTGCCACTCATACACACATCTTGGAGATATAATTTGCCCAACAAGCTCTTTTCAGCAAAGAAGCATTTCCACCTTTCTTGCCTAGTCCACCGGAGATGAATCCTACGTATTTCAGGCCGGTGACATTGAAGAATGGTGTTGTCATAGAAGTATATCCTTCAAAGTATGATGATGTTGATATCCACGATGATTATGAAGTTGCAACTAAAGGGGAGAAAGCTACAACACATGCTCTACATGTTCATTCTTCAAGCAGGCTACATGTCCTTCCTCCTCACACTCTAAATGACACATTGCTTTATAATGGGAACACTCTTCCCAACTCATATTTTGATGATGCTTCAAAGGGGAATAAAAAGACAAATCGTATTGGTATACAAAAGACTATTCTTGCTACAACTCATAGGTGTTTTCGCTTGCCCCAAATCAAGGACATATTTGCAAGGAGGCATAAATCTTTAGCACAACAATTTCCAGCTACAAATCAGAGCATTGGTCCTCCATGGACTTTGATGTTTCTACCATGATGAGGTACCCGGTTGCAACCTTTTTAGTTTGATTTATGCAGTGAGGACACTGCAGATTTCAAGCTTAGGGGGGTCAACCGGATGGTAACCTAGTTCTTTTAGCTTTTCCCTTTCATGTTATTTGCTTCTTGTCAATTGCTTTTGTTTTGTGTTCACATTTCAGTATTTTGTTTTTGATTCCTCTCTTCTTGTGGCAAATCTAGTATGATATGAGGTTTATCTTTTATATGTGGATAGAACTCCTATGCTTAAATGATTGTCCTCTTTTGATGAGAAATGTCATTTGGAGAAATTGTAAAAGGCATGCATTAATCAAATGAAACCTTTAGGCCATCAACATGTGCTTAACTCTGGTTTATGCTTCTAGCCTGAACATTCATCTTTCACATCCTTGATTGCTTAAAACATGTAATGGTTTCAATTTTTGTGAGTAAATCAACTTTACAACATCATTTGGAATACGGGATGCCCTTGCCAAGCTCTTAGTGCATTTTCAACCACTCTTTCAATGAAAAAATTTCAAAATAAATAAATGAAATCTAGCTAATGTTGCAATTTAGTTGACTCTCCTATATTTTGGAAAAAAATTAAAATTTCTTTTGGCTTATCTCATGTTTATACCCCATAAAAGATGGCTAAACCGCCCACATATCATGCTATCCCAGTGTAAGTCCGATCTGGCCACGATGGTTAGGTATTTTGTCCTGCTAAAATGGACAGTAAGGAGTTGTCCCTCCCATTGGTGTACTAGTCACCAACTTTCTCTCCCATAATTTTCTCCCTTACTATCCCTCCCTTTAATGGGTAGGACTTGCTCAGGCTCTCTATTGGTTACCACAACCAGAGAGGACAACAATTGCCAGAGGAAATTGAAGTTCTATCTCTAAGAAGCCCCCAGTACCCCTCTATTTACAAGAGGGTCAGGGTTAGGGTTCCCACTTTTAGTGGTAGTGGAAGGGATGGAATTTCATGAATTTTCACAATCTGCGACATGTAAAATGATTAGTTCACCAGTGAACTAATTGGTTGGCATGTGAGCCAATCTATTCACTTAGTGAACCAGTCGTTTCATCATGTTTCCCAATCACAATTGTATTGAAAATTCTAATCCAATTAATGCCCGACATAACGTCAACACTAATCCTTCATGCAATCAAATTGCTCTTGTGAACTGGGTGGTTCATCTCTTGAATCAGTTATCTCACGACCATGAGCCAATCAGTTCACTAAGTGAACCGATCAGTTTGTGTCTGGTTCATCTAAAATTCAGCCAATGTAATATATAATCAACTTGACACTCTTACCGGTCGGTTCAACCCTCGAACTGGTCGGTTGGGAGTTTATCAGTTGATTTGTTTGCTTAAATTGAATACCTAAACACCTTCGTAATCAATTTAATTATCATTCATGATTGTATTCCTCTTATAGATGTATCTTATGTGTGTGACCCCATAGGTTCCTATTTATGTTGGCAGAGAATGTTCATAACTTGTTTATGACATTACAAGCAAAGAGTGGAGCCTAGTCACACATCAATGCTACCCAAATAATTAGGAAAGTTGGAGAACAACCTTAACCTACGATCTATGTTAGGTTTTATAGTGATTTCCTAACTCCTTTGTCTACAATGTTTATAATGAACTCGAGGCATGGAATCGTCATCCTCTCAATGTTCAATCCATGTTCCTTGATCCAGAGCAGACTGTCTGAAATATGTGTGACCTCAATATCATATATTGATTCACATGTGCATGTGCATGCTTTTCTCATTCACTCTTATCAAGTGGCCAGGATATAAACCTCCTATGGGAGGGACAAATCCCATCTACATCACTCACAATCATTCCCATGTGTCACAATGCACCCAATTATCACTTTATGGCAACCCTTATTCAAGATCATAGTGGATGATGTCAAAGCACGTCGAATGACATGTGATGAGTATAGTGACTTCAGGTCTAAGAACCAAAATCACCACCTTCACTATGAGAGATGATTATGACCACCATGTATGGTTTCCATGTGTCTCTCTCAAGGTGGGTCTATCTGATACACTATTCTCCAATAAGTATCTATGTGCTTGGTTTGATATCACATATCATGAGTGATGAGATTCTGTCATCAACCAACACACACTCTAGTCTTATGTGTACTGTTGTCTATCAGACTTCCACAATAACATTCGACTAGGGACATAACAAGAATGTACATATTGTTAACATTTGTATGATCTCATTGTTCAAGTCACATACTTGAAGACATACATACATTATTGAGTATAATGTTTCCTCATTATCTCATAATTGAGTGAAATAGAATAAATTTGAAGCTTGCATTTATTATTAATCAAATCATTTATGAAATATGTCATCGCAATCATCATATGATTGGCTTTGTTGGCATACATACAAACAAAATCCCACTTGCACTTAGAACCAATCACCTAAGAATCTTATTCTATGTGATATGAACACGTCCATCATGTTTCTACTGTGCAAGTGCTAATCCAGCAGGTTAGCAATGTATTGCCTTTAGTCAGTATATTGCATGCTTCACATATCTTCATTGTATGACACTTCGTATGAGATGGAACTGTCATAGTATGCTATCTGATGTTCCTTGCATAACAAGGATTTTGTAAGTATTGAGACTTGGAATGGAAAATACCTTCAACAATGAAGGATTAGGTGAAACATCCTATGTGATAGGAATTTAGATCTATAGAGATAGATTTGGAAAGTTTCTAAACCTAAATACGAGCAAATATATTGGCAAGATGCTGAAAGGATTAAGCATGAAGGATTCAATAAGAGAGAATCTATCTATGTAGATAAGATCAATCTCTCAAGAATCCAATGTTCCAATTCTTGTGAAGAATGTAAGAGTACCATATGCATTCACATTTGGATTTACCAGCAATATAGTATACTCATCCCATTATCTTGTATGTATTGGACATTACAAGGTGATATTAGTTAGAATCCAATGAAGGTCATTGGAATACCATAAAGAACATCCCTTAGTACTTGAGAAGCACTAAAGGAACAATTGTTGCACTATGGTGAAAAAGGAAAATTTGGATGTAAAGGGTTACATCGATACAAGCTTCCGAAGTGACAGAGAATGATCGTAAAGTGTGTATTTAATCTTAGAGAAGAGTTATTAGTTGGAAAGAGTTTCGAACCAACTGACCATTATTTTACTTAATAGAAGCTAAGTATCCTGGTGTTGTGAACACAAGAATGAATGTTGTATGGATCTAGAAATTCATATAGATGAACTCATGATATGTTCCAACCATTTATGACACAATAGAAATACTATGATAACAACGACATATATAAAGAAAGTAGTTTCTTGAAAAGTTTATCCAAAAGCCATATTGTTGAATACTACCTTTAAATCCTAATCTTACAAGAAAGGTGTTTGTTACTAGGATAACTGAGTTCAATTAGTGGGAGTAAAGGAGAACTCGAAGAGTTCAAGGTCAACCAAGGGGTTACTAGCAAGGTCAAGTACCACCTTTAAATCCTTGAGAAGGATAAGTTAAATGGGAATAACTTCCACGATTGGTTCAGGAAGCTGAGAATTGTTGTCACACATGAGTGCAAGATCTATGTCCTGGAGACACCAAAACTGGATGAACTCCTTCCTAATGTACCTAACACTGATAGGTATGCTTATAAGAAGCATACTAAAGATGTTTTTGATGTCAAGTGTCTGATGTTGTGCTCCATGAACTCTGAGTTGAAAAGGAAGCATGAGAACATGGATGCAATTGAGATGGTCACAATCTTAAGAAGATGTTCTAAGATCAGGAAATACAAGAGAGATATGATGTCTCCAAGGCATTTTTCAAATGTAACATGGCAGAAGGAGATTTAGTAGGTCCTCATGTGATCAAGCTCATTGGGTATGTGGAGAACCTGTCAATATTAGGATTCCCCTTGGGTCAAGAGTTGGCCACTGATGTGATTCTGTAGTCTCTGCCAAAGTCATACAGTCAATTTGTCATGAACTACAACATGAATGACTTTGACAAACTATTGACATAGTTACTAGGCATGTTGAAAACAAGTGATGCAAAAATGAAGAAAAACAAGACCAAGTCTGTGATTATGATCAACAAGACAAAGGGAAAGTATAAGGGCAAAGGCAAAACTAAGAAGAGTTCCAAAACTAGTCAAAAGCCCAAGTCTTCAAATCTCAAGGAAAAAGGAGGAGTAAAGAAGGGAGGCAAGTGTCACTACTATCACCAGGATGGACAATGGAAGAGGAATTTCCCCCTCTACCTGGAGGAACTAAAGAAGGAGGAGGAGATAGAGATCTCTACTTCAGGTATATACATTATAAGATAATTCTAAATTACTTCTTCATCACTAGTATGTGATACCAGATGTATATCTGACATATATTTGATATGCATGATCTGACAAGAAGTAGACCATTAAGAAAGGGCAAGGATAGACTATGCAGAGTAAGAGTTTATCTAGATTCAGTCTACATTTAGAATTTATCTAAAATTTGGTGATGTTTATTAGGTCTTTAATTAACTATCGCTCCCACTATTTTATTCAAATTGATAGCCCTCACATATCAATTCATAAGATTGAACCGTACAACCTTCTAGTGAGCCAAGATCCAAAATAGTTCAACTATTACTCGGATGATGCTAGCGACCATAGTCAATTATTAAGGTAGGAAACTTTTGCTAATTGCATCATGTTCAATTCTTGGATAGATGATATGTGCAACATTTTTCCATAGTTATATGCATGCTTCTAGTGCTTAATCTCATTAAGTGTATACAGTTAAGCCTGACCCAAAACCCAGCATGATAATAATGCACCTTGCTAGGCAGGCCCACATTATTTCTGTCAAACTTATATGAGATAGACATCACACCACCCTTGGGGTGCCTGATGCATTGAATAATTGTTGCTTTTACAGACTGCTTTACTACGTTTAATATGCACTTATGATTCATTTTCTTATTAATTATACATGATTTATCATTAGTAGCATGTGATACTTAATTGCATCAAATACTCATTATTTTTACTATTCCCAGTTAATTTGTCATTGTTTTAGAGCTTATATTTGTTTCTGTCACATTTCAAGTGATTTTACAAGAAACGCATAGCTCGCTACTACTGACAAGCCTATCAGTGGTACCGACATTTGATGAAAAGGAACCGAGTGGAATTGAGGAAACATGTTAGTACCGACACAATAATTAGCATTGTTGACATTTTAACATGAGCGTTCAGAATGAATCTCGATACTAGCGACGATAAGCTCGGTAGTACCAACTTGTACCAAAAATCCAATTGGAAAGGTTAGAGAAAATCTCAGTACTAATGACAAACAATTTGGTAGTATCAATAGGTCATAGAGGATCACGATTAATCAAGGGTTTCGATTATCGACATCAAGTCGATAGTAGCGACTCGACGCGATCAGGCTAGATCGAAAATCATAGTTAATCTGACGGTTAGGACTTAGTGACCCTCTAAGTCACTTCTATGACTAAGGGGATTTGCAAACAGACCTAGGTATCACGTTATTTTCCATTGCAAGACAACCGAGAACCAAGAGAGGATAAAGAAGAGATGAATGCACGTTCTGAGAGATTCAGGCACCTCCGGTGGATGAATTTACATCCAGAGGTTAGCAAACCAGCACATTCAAGATAGGGAGTCATTCAGACCATCTTCTTCAGGGGTTACTTTAGTTTTATAATGCTTCTCACATTTTTCTCTTCTTCTCCCATATTCTTGGCAATGGAAATCATGTGGGGCTAATCCCCTTTGTTCCTTAGGACCCAAGAGTAGACCGGTTTTGCATTCTAATTGACAGTTATGAATTAATATGCATATTTCTCTTAATTTCTGGACATATCTCTATGATTGCTTAATGAATAGCTTATTTCTGATCACCATAGGTGGTTTCTTAGACCATTAATTGCTTCCAAACACGGATTAAGGGTTGGAAAAATCATAGATATACACAATTTATATTGCACCTCGAGAGAGGGCCTACATTGTGAAAGGAATAACCCTGAGAATTTGATAAAGCATCTAACTAATAATCAAATTGCTACGAAAGTGAAATTTATATTAGATTAGGTAGTGAATTACATTATGAGAGTGGGTAGTTATTCCTACATGTCCCTTTGTCTAGGGTTAGGAGGAATTAATATTAATGTAATGATGTTAATTGCAATGTGAGCTTTGGTGAAATTGTAATATGAAGGAATTCATTCTAATTGTAATCACAACCATTAACCTTAGTTTTACTTCCTGCAATTTAATCAATTAAGCAACCAATCCCTCTTTTTTTTAGGCCTAGTTGATCAAGTCATAGTTAGTAACAGTCTATGGCTACATGTTTTCCCCATGTTCGATATTCGGGCCTCTTTAGGCCTATATTATATTGATACTTGCACTTGTGTTTTAGACGTGTAGTTTATGTGCATCAAGTTTTTGGCACCGTTGTCGGGGAAGAAGGTGTGTCCAACACTACGAGTGTTATGACCAACCACTCTAGGCCACACAACTTTTTTTTTCTTTTATTATTCCTAAGCTAAATTCTAAAAATTTATTCAACCATTAGTATCGATTTCTCATACAGATTTATCAATTGCAAGTACTAGTGCATGGTTCAAACAAGAAGGAATGATTACAGAGGCTCAACTCCAAAAAGTGCACTCCAGGAGGAATTCTTATGTAGAGCACATGAGTATTGTAGCTATGCACCAAGATTGATTCAAACTCAACCACCTGAAACTCCACCACCTCCAACTGAACAACCTGAACTAGAGGAGATGGGTGACGTAGAAGTAGAAGAGTAGACCAACTGGGAGAATATTAAGGCATCATCACAACATCTCAGCTGGGCCCGATAATAAGGTAGGCTATCAATGTGGGCAACTACAAGATAGGCCCTGGCTTGGTGGCATTGGTTAAGTCACAAGCGTTCCATGGCCACTGCACAAAGGATCCAATGACGAACATCAACAATTTTGTCGAGAGTTGTGATATGGTGAGGATTGATAGGGTTCAAAAAATAATCATCTACCTGAAATTGTTCCCTTCTTCATTGGCAGACAATGCAAAGTCATGGTTCCTTAACCTCCCTCCTGAGTCAACAAAAACATGGGAGGGGATGATAGACATTTTCTTTGAGTACTATTTCCCACCCCCATAAGACAAATGAGTTGGTCAGGAACATTTATAACTTCAAGCAGTAAGCATATGAGTCCTATTCAGAAGTATAGGAGAGGTTTCAAAACATGTTGAGGAAGGTCCCTCATTATGGGATCAATCTTTGTGGCCAAGCAAAGATCCTCTATTACAGGATGCATCAAGGAGAGAGGACCACACTCGACAGAGCAAGAACTTGATTCTTCCTCAACAACAAGCCATCCAGGTGTCACGACATTATGAAGAATATGGATAAAAATCAGTCATGAGGTGATGAAAGAGAGCATCCAACAACCATTAAAAGTGTTGGAGAGTCCAAAGTCATTACAACATTGAATGAGAAGTTGGACCTAACTGCTAAGAAATTATGTCAGAAGGATGGAAATTCCTCTAGAGGAGAGGAAGAAGAATGCAAGTACGTGTGACAACAGAATTACAGGGGAGGAAATGAGTACTCTTAGAGGAAGGGTCCTAAATTTTCTTGGAAGGATCCCAAAAACTTCAAACAAGACCCTTCTCAAGCACAACATGGCAAGAAACACCAAGGCAATGCACATCAGCATGACAGGGGTCCTATCAAGATAGACATCATTGAGGACATGCTAGGCAAGATAGTCAATCAAAATGAGGCGATCATTGGCCAGACACAAAGGGAATTGCATAACCAAGGAGCACAAATATGTTGTATAGAGAATCAAATCTCTCAGATAGCAGTAGAAGTGGCTTCCTTGAAGAAACTCGATCAATAAGGATTTCCAAGAAACATTGATGTACCATTTGGAAACCATCAGGTGAAGGCAATATTGCTACACATTAGGAAGAAAGTGTTGAATGAAAAGAGGACAATTCTAGAGGCAGAAGATGATGCTAGTGACACAAGACCAGCGGTGACTATTGGTCTAGTTGAGCCGGACACTACAACATAAGAAAAAGAAGTTGAAGAAGAAATTGATGAACCAAGGGAGACAAGGAAGGAGGCATTGTCCCACCACACTAAATAAGTTGGTGATGCCAGTGCCCTTCCAAAATAGCTTGAAGGCAAAGAAAGTTGACCAACAATTTTAGAATTTTATGGACAGTTTAAAAATAATCATGTCAACATCCCTCTCATTTACGCAATTGAGTAGATTCCCTCTAATGGCAAATTTTTGAAGGACATAATCAATAAAAATAGGAGGATAGGTGATTCAGATGTAGTGGTATTGAGAGAGGAAGTTAGTGCTCTCATTCAGAGGAGATTTCCATAGAAGAGGCAGGATCCATGATGCTTCAATATACCATGATGCATCGGGAAGACAAAGTTTGGAGAAGCTCTAGGCGACTCAGGGGCAAGCATCACTCTCATGCCCTTGACTACTTTTAAGAATTTGGGTCTCAAGGAATCCAAAAAGAGCAACATGACCATACAACTAGTAGATAATTCAATGGTTAGGCCATATGGTGTATGTGAGGATGTTCTTGTCAAAGTCAACAAATTTGTGTTTCCAACAGATTTTGTAGTCATGGAGATGCAGGATGAATGGATGATCATGGCAATGAACTACTTCTAGGAAAACCATTTCAAGCTACTACTAACATGATCTTAGAGATGGGCAGAGGAAGACTGACACTGGGTATCAAGGATGATCACTTAAAAATCAAGATGCCTGATTCTGCACAACCAGCTAAGGAGAAAGCACAGTTACACATGTTACATCATGTATAAGGAGAGGTGTCTCTACTGTTAGAGAAACCATTTCTAGACATGACTCATGTGATGACCAAGGTACAAAAAGGCACATTATAAGTGGATATCATGGAGAATACCAAGGAAGTTTCACTGGGCAAGGCGGTTCAATATCCCGATTAGGAGGAGGAGGAAGAGTTCCTAGTGACAATCGAAGATGCGACATCTTCCACCCTTGTTCAAGCATATCCACAGTTACCTTTAGAGGCGTGTATCATGAATTTGGTGGATGACTACACAAGATATCATTCTTTGGAGGAGTTTGTCTTATTTCTCAAGGCATTGCCATGTTACTTCATCAAGCACTATGAGGACCTAGTACCACCTCCGCCATCATTGATTCCATCTCTACAGAGTTCACCAGATCTTGAGTTGAGTTTGTTGCTATCGCACTTGAAATACATCTTCATAGAAGCAAATGAGAAGCTTCCGGTCATTATCTCAGCATCCTTGAGCATCAATGATGAGCAACAATTGTAAGTGGAATTGAAGAACCACTGGGCTGCATTTGGGTTGTCAGTTGCATATATCAAAGGGATCTATCCTATATTTTTCCAATATAAGATTTGCATTGAATAAGGAGCCAAGCTAATAGTGCAACCTCAGTGGCATCTCAATCCCATCATGACTGAGGTGGTGAAGAAAGAGGTAGTAAAGATTATGTCGGCAAGTATATTTTATGTTATCTCTGACTCCAATTGCATTAGTCCAAACCAAGTGGTTCCTAAGAAAGGTGGAATACCATTCACAACAAACTCTGCAAGTGAATTGATTTCTACTAGATTGGTGACTGGGTGGCGAGTTTGTATAAACTATCGTTGTTTGAACGCAGCCACACTAAAAGATCATGTTTTGCTTCCTGTCATTGATTAAATTATTGAGTGGCTCGCCGGCTGCTCTCATTTCTATTCTCTTGATGGGTATTCCGTATATAATTAGATTCTCATCAAGCCAAAAGACTAAGAGAAATCTACTTTCACTTGTCCCTATGGTATGTTTACTTATTGTCGAATGTTGTTTGGGTTATGCAATGCACCAATGACTTTCAAGAGATGTATGCTAGCCATTTAATCTGACATGGTAGAGTGACGTCTCAAGGTTTTTATCGATGATTTTTCAGTTATGGGTAGTCATTTGAAGACTACCTTGAAAATCTTGACAAGTTTTTGTAGCGGCGTGAAGACACTCACTTAGTGATGAGCTAGGAAAAGTGTCACATGATGGTGAGTGAGAGAATAGTCTTGGGACACAAGGTGTACAATAAGGGAATGGAGGTCGACCCA
Source organism: Alisma plantago-aquatica (assembly GCA_963693085.1). Lineage (NCBI taxonomy): Eukaryota > Viridiplantae > Streptophyta > Magnoliopsida > Alismatales > Alismataceae > Alisma > Alisma plantago-aquatica. The sequence goes on from OY856409.1 coordinate 1,553,718,753, forward strand.
GTTAAAATAGAAGTCATCTCTAAGCTACCTCCACCATCATCAGTTAAGGGGGTTAGGAGTTTCTTAGGACATGCTAGATTTTATCGACGCATCATAAAGGATTTCTCAAAAATCCCACAGCCACTCTCTAAATTGTTAGAAAAAGATGTTGAATTTAATTTGGATGAGTGGTGTTTGAAAGCATTTAATATGTTGAAGGAGAAACTAGTCTCTGCGCCTGTGATTCGGGCTCCAAATTGGAGCCAACCATTTGATTTGATGTGTGATGCAACCGACTATGCAGTAGGGGCTATTTTAGGCATGTGCAAAGACAAGAACCCTACCATGATTTATTATGCATCTAGGACCCTAAATGATGCCCAACCTAATTACACAACCACCAAAAAGGAAATTTTGGTGGGATTTTTTGCTTTTGAAAAATTTTACTAGCATTTTATGGGGGCAAGGGTCATTGTGTGAACTAATCACGTAGCAATTAACTATTTGCTACAAAAGAAAGATGCCAAGCTTAGGTTGATTAGATGGATCTTGTTACTACATGAGTTTGATATTGAAATCAAGGATAAAGTAAGGACAAAGAATGTGGTTGCAGATCATTTATCTAGGTTAGAAAGAGTGGGTGAGAAGGATATTGATATACCCATAGTTGAAGAGTTCCCCAATGAGCAATTGTTTGCCATAAAGGCCAAATACATGTGGTTTGCAAACATTGTGAACTACTTGGCCTATGATGACTGCCCGAAGTCTGGGAATATCAAGATAAGAATAAGTTTTTCCATTTCTTAGATGTTATGTGTGGTATGATCCCATTTTGCTCAAACAATGTAGTGATGGGATTCTGAGGAAGTGTATGCCTGAATGTGAGATGGAGTCATCTTGTCCCACTGTCACTCCCTACCTACCGGGAGACACCACACTACCTCAAGGACAGCAACCAAAGTGTTAGAGTGTGGATTTTATTGGCCAATGATCTTTAAGGATGCATACAATTTTATGCTTCACTGTGATGCATGTCAACGTGCAGGGAATATATGCAAAGAGGCATGAAATTCCCTTAAACGTCTTTCAGGAAATTGAAGCTTTTGATTTATGGGGAATAGATTTCATGGGTCCTTTTGTGTCATCTAACTCCAATATATATATATATATATATATATATATATATATATATATATATATATATATATATATATATTGCTTATCGTTGATTATGTATCTAAGTGGGTGGAAGCAATTCCCACCCGCACCAACGACGCTAAGATGGTATGTAGATTCATGAAAGACCGTTTTTTTTGTAGGTTTGGGGTTCCAAGTGTAATAATAAGTTATGGGGGATCTCACTTCACCAATAAAAAGTTTGGGACATTGTTGAGTAAGTATGGAGTGAGACATAGAGTAAGAACACCATATCACCCACAAACCCAGGGATAGGTTAAAGTGTCTAATAGGGAGATAAAGAAGATATTAGAAAAGATAGTCTCAACCAATAAGACTAATTAGAGCATGTAGCTTAATGACACTCTTTAGGCATATAGGACAACCTATAAAACACCTATAGGAACAACTTCTTTTATGTTGCTCTATGGGATAGTATGTCATTTACATGTGGAATTGGAACACAAAGCCAAGCAGGCTTTGAGAAAATTAAATTATAATCTAGATGATGCAGGGAAGAAGAGAATGTTGAAACTCAATGAGTTAGATGAGCTCAGGATGGATGCCTATGAAATATCTAGGACTACAAAGAGAGAACAAACAAGATCCATGATCGCCACATTTTACACAAAATGTTCACTCTGAGACAAAAGGTTCTTTTGTTCAATTCTAGGATGAAGTTGCATCCCGAGAATTTGAGGTTTAGTTGGAGTGGTCCCTTTGTGGTAGTTAAGGTTTCTCCCCATGGGGAAGTGGATATTAGCAATGGAGTTGAAACATTCCTTGTAAATGGCTAGAGGCTGAAACATTATTTTGGGGTAGATTTGCCACGTGAGGGAGAGGAGTTGAAGCTCATTGAGCTTCACTGATTCTTTTTTATTTGATCTTCAAGACTAGAATGTAAAACAAAGGTGCTTGGTGGGAGGCAACCCAACCATCTTTACTGTTTTAGGATTTTATCTTTACATTCATGTTCTTTACATTCTAGATGCATTGCATTATTTTCATTGTAAAAAGGTGCCTTGATCATTCTTGTTTGGTGTCCAGACAGAGCAAAAGTTGGTAGTATCGATTGCACAGTCTGTAGTACTGACACAATCACAAGGACAACATGGTCGAGTTTCACAAAAACTCATACCACTGACACACATGTCGGTAGTACCGATAGTTCTCAACAGGGACAACCAAAAATATTCTTGGGAGTACTGACGTCGAGGTCAGTAGCACCAAAGCTTTGTAGAAACAAGTTGAGTTAACTAAATAGGTCTCAGTACTACTGATACCAAGCTCGGTAGTACTGATACCACAACCATGCTCCAGGTTCGGGATACTGAGAGACTGCTTGAAAGTATCAACATTTTTACATAGTCGGTACTACTGACACAACAATAGGTAGTATCAACATCACTCAATAGGGGCGAGAATGAATCAACTCGATACTACTGACACACTGTTCAGTAGTATAGACATCTAGAAAACCATAATCCATGAATGTGCCATCAACAATCACAATTGTCCACATCTAACAGTCGGTAGTACCAATCAAATGTATACCTTCAGGTGTCGATACTACTGATGTGGACAATCTGCATGCACAAATATCAACATATGAGGGACGTCAGTATCAACGGTCGATACCGACTCATGGGGAATAAGTTGGTACTACCAATACTATTATCAGTCTTACCGACACTATCATTGATACTACCGACACAACGCCTGAAGGAAACTCATCAGCTATAAAAGGAAGGGTGTGCGTTGTGTTTTAATCAACACCACACCACATACTTTCCAAGTAGAAGTGTGAAAGTGCTCCTGAGTGATCAGAGTCTTCACTGAGATACTTCTCCTCCATCCCTTTCTAGTACCATGTTGATGGTGTCTAGGAAACCAACTTCCTCGGCGGTAGGGAACACCATATTGGTACCAAATTTAACACACATTGCTCACGCCAACACTAACCAGAGGAAGATCTATGAATGCTTGATGAATCTAGAGAGACATCCTGATACAATATGGAGAATCTGCTTTCCTTGCCTCTGTCAGCTTCACTGACAACCTACACCAGGTCTGTGCAGCCCAAGGCTTGGTAGATGATCACACTTTCTTTGGTGATTGGCCCACTTACTAGAAAATCATTTGCAAATTCTCAGTGTCGTTGGAGATCTACTACATCGCCGATCATGGGGAAGGATGGCTAGAAGAACGGGTGAAGTTACGCCTTTTCAACACTTCCTATCAGTTGACATTAAAGGAGTTCAACGCCATCTATGGGTGGCCTCTTGGAACTGTGTGCTTCACTAACAACGACTTCAACTACACTGGTGCAGGGAGGCTTTTGGTGGATTTTCTAAGGGGATACATGATCAGTTGGCATAGGAACTCCATCACCAATATTGAGCATTTGTTTGCTCATATTCTACAGACTATCTCACCAACACAATATTCTCCAGGTCCAACCAAGGATAGGGGAAGGTGCAACATGTGGAACTCTATGCCCTTTAGTCTTTATTGGCCTTAAGGGAAGAGATGTTCGACTTTGGCTCCTTCTTTCTGTAGCACATGATGGTGACAAAGAGACTGGTGCAGGTGAAGCCCCCAGTCCATTTTGGGGAGGCTCATTACTCCCATTACTATACATCTTAATCTATACATCTCCACCTCTAAGCCTTTAAAGACATTCTCCAAGTTGGATCTGAATCACTTCAAGTGAGCAAACCTCATTACCGAGTGCCATGGGAAAGTGTATGCTTGTTTTATACTTAGGGAACAATGGCGATAGAGGGAACTCCATAACCCCATCTTCAACTTGGGAGGGATTTGACACATGAGGTGGTCAAAAGATGATGCCATGGAGGAAGATGAAGAAGAAGACAACAATGTCGTGCAAGATCAAGAGTAGGAGCAAGATGAAGAAGAAGAGGAGGAAGAGGATACCATGCCATTCATGAGGCGATGGGTTATCCAAAAATACTATAGAGGACATGGTGCTTCCAACTCTTCTGCTCCACCACCTACCCATGACGATGACCCATACTCAATGGTAGGTATGTATAGGATGTTATAAGAAATATAACAGGGGCAACAACAACTGACAACAACATTAGTAGGCATTCATGATGTCTAAGGATGGCTATACCAGAACCAACATGCCATCTTCCAGAATGAGTGACTTCTCTTGGCCAACCAGGAGAACATGCATATGCGCATACAAAGGATGGAAAACTACCAACATCCTTTCTTTGATAACTACCAGATCCAAGGTTATTTTGGCAGCTATCCACATCCTCCAGAGATGCCGCAATAGCCCCCGACATTTCAGGGGAATTTCTACCCCCATGACCCGACCATGCTACAGCCACCACCACCACCATTTTGATTTGTACCACTATTCCACCTCTTTTTCTGGACTTTGACTATGAGGACATAGTCAAGTTTAGGATTAGGGGTGTTGGAACAACTTTATTCTTTATTTGGTTTTTAGTTAGATTATTTTGAGTTATTTTTAGGATCCACATCTATCTAGTACAATTATGGAGTAGTAGAAGCATGATTTCTATCTTTGTCAATCATAGAATGTGTTCTTCCATGTCTTTGTAATGAAAATTAAAAATTAAAAAAGGGCTTAGTTGTAATTTTTTGAGTGGAATCACCTAGAGGAATTGTATGGGTTAGTCAACTTATGGAAATTTGATATGAATGGAAGTCTTAATTATTCATGTAAAGTAGATGATGATTGGGTTTGTGTTTGAATTGATAAAAAAATAATGGGACCTTAAATTGAAGTTTTAGAGAGAAATCCTAAGGTGACCCTGTACATGGGTCAGTAGTAGAGGTGTAAGGAGTGGGATCGCATAGGGATCCACTCCCCACTAAAAATAAAGAGGGCAACATCCACCAATAAAAAATTTCTCAAGAGGGGATGAAACCACATTTATTTATTCATGATTGTATCATAAGACAAAGTAGCAGCAAAATTGAAAGATATATCTAACCATTACAAGGCAACTTATCATAATAAACTTTCACCACGTAGGGTGACATAAAGGAAAACTAACTACATATGTAGAACTAGCTAAGGATCACCTAACAACTTCAAGTGAGGTCTCCCACAAAGCCAACTATCTTTGTTGTGGTCCAGGTCTTTCTAGATCTCCTCCTCCTTGTCCAACACCTGGGGTTGGAAGCGTACCCCATAAAAGGAAAAGAAAAGAGGATATCAGCAAAACGCTGGTATAAACATGCTAAAAAGGAATTGAGCATTATATATTTTAAGAAAAAGGTACAACAAGTAGAGAAGGCTTCCCATGCAAAGAGATAAGAACTACCCAATTGAGCATAAAAGGAAAGAATCACAAATATATGATAAAAGGGATACTTGCCATTAAAACAATAATAAAAGTGGTGCCACAAAAGCACTCTTAAAGATTTTAGGGCACATAACCCATAACAACCTATATGTAGATGAGATAAACATAGCACTAGAACAACATAAACAACAATTGGCGGCTAACCCTCATAAAGTTGAAACCTGATAGAGATTTGGTACATAACCAAACTCCCAATCTATTTAAAATTTTGGGCCAACCCCCATAAAGCTGAAACCTGACTATGGGGCACATAACCACCATCCCAAAATAAACAATAATGGAACATAACTCAAAACCAATGCAAATTATATTACTCTAGGGCTACTAAGTCACACAACATGCTTAATATGGAGGCAAGTAAAAGTATAGTCATATTTACAATTTAATCACCACATACGTGATCATCATAAACAACCACCTCAAAGTGGGCATATAACAACAAATTGATTTTCATAATGAACAAGGCATAATAAAGAATCCAAAAGAAAGTCATGATGATATTTTGATCACAAGATCAGTAACAAGTAGGGTACTTCACATGAAGCATCGTTTTCAAAAGGAAAATATATGGTTTTAGTTTATTGTCCATAGGACCAAGAGAATGAAAAATTATGTTAATGCTCAATAAATAAAAATAGTAGATGCAAACATACCTCTCATAGAGTCTTAATCAAAACACTTTCCAAAATCCTAAGCAAGATTAGGGTCGACTTGTCCTATTATAATAACCATATACATGTATTAGCATTATATGCATTCATTAAGAACTCAAAACCCTAAACTTGTCAACTCTTTCTACAAACTACCGATTTAGGTCTTGAAAACATCACCATCATCTTAGTTAGGATTTTCTGATCAAAATAACATATAATATTAAGTATTTTGAAGATATTGACTTTTAGGGTTATTTTGATGATTTTTAGTTAATTAAATTAACCTCAAAAATACTTTTTTGAAAAACTCAAATCTAGATGTCCAATTTATTTTTATTAAATAGATCATACTTTTATGAGTTTAGAACAAATTTTACTTTTAATTTTGGCCCAAGTGTTTATTAGTTATGAATTATACAAATTATTAACTTATTAATTAGATCTATTAAAAGAACTCATCATAAAAAATCAGATTCATGAAACAAAACCTACACCATTAGAAGGCCCTTATTTTTCTAAATCCAACGACTATATATTTGTATTTTTCTAATAAGTAAATAATTAGTTATTGCTTTTTGAAAATTGGCCAATAAGAAAAGTCACATCATCTTTAATTGCGAGAAACAGAGAGAGATAGAGAGTGAGACCCACCACGTGACTTGCTCCAATCAAGGACAACCAATTCACGCATCAACACCCAACCAAACTGCATCACCAAGCAAAGAGGAAACAAGGCAAAAGACTAAAACACCCTCGCAAGGAGAACAAAGGAAGAAGGAAATGCGAAAGGATAAAATTAGAATTTTGCAAAGGGGATTCTTCCCCAACCTCTCACCTATTCATGGCTGCAACGCAGCTCGAGTAGGTGAGCAATGATTTGGGCAAAAACGTGCTACACGATGGTTTGACAAAGAAACAGAAGAAAAAGAAGAGGGAAGCTCGGCCGAACTCACCGAGCCGATCTATTGGAGTTTTGGTGCTCTCAAGCGCACGAGGAAGCCGTTGCAAGACCTGATCCAGAATAAGATTGTCCACAACCACTTCCACCTTATGCAAAGAAATTGAGGGGTAGGGGAATTTTGGCAGTGAGAGACGAAGATATAAGGACCCCTATATATAGGTAAGCTTAGGGTTAAAGCCAAAACTGATGTGGTCGTGAGAAGCTCTAAGCCCAAGCTTTGGGCGTTTCTTAGATTCGAAGAAATAGAACTCGTGTAAGAGTTCATTATGTGCAGGACATCTCGACGAATTCAATGCAAAAGAAATCGCGGAAAAAGGATGTACATAATCTGAGAAAATCGAGATTCTCTGAGCAACCCACCCGGTGGCATTGTAGCAGGCCGACTGTGGGTAGGAGATGATCCGAGAATCATCAGATCAAAATGCAACGGTTGGGATCCACGTGCCAGATCAAAAAGGAAACCTTATCCAAATCTAAAATCAAATAAAGTGATACATATTGTATTAAATGATTATATCTCTCTCTTCATTTGAGGACTTAAACGAATTCCAAATTGGCTAAAATTTTACAGAGAGGCTAATTTTGATACGTAGAATCCGAATATAAAATTAGATTTGCCTTTTGACAACTTTTAATGTGTCAAATAAATTAATTACTATTTTCTCTTACCTCCTTCATTAATGACATTAAGATTATCTAAAAATTATAAAACTTGACCCACAAGTCATATTTAACATGTTGGATACGAATTTGCCATCAATTGTAAATATTGAAGTTATTTTTGTAATTATTTAATATTTGAAGGTTCTACACACTTTCTCTCTCCTAATTTCTTCTTTTAATCAAACTTTCTCCAAATTGAGTGAAAATTCACCCAAAAGCATATTCTATTATGTAGATTACGAATCTAAAACTAGTTTCCACTTTTGGAGTCATTAAATATTTTATTTCATATTTTTAAAGGAAAAGATCCTTTTCTTTTCTAAATAAAATAGATATAGTTGTTATTATCCTAAATTGGTGAAACTTGGCCTCCAAGCCAAGGCATGTCTCAAGAAAATGAATATGAGGTTATTATTATCCAAGAAATTTTCCTTGTAACATATTATCTATTATTTCTATTATTTCACCCATTAATAATCCAATATCTCATTATTCATGTTTTAAGCATTATCTTTGATTTCTTTTTTCTCTTCCTTGCACCCTAAGGCATAGAAAAGATCTAGAACGAATCTATACCTCCATTATCCCACATAACATTATCTATTTCATATTTTGTGGAATTATAACTCACTATTCTCAATTATGGACACCTTGTCTTTTATGCACATATCTTATATGCCTTTTATTACTTTTATGATTAATTTGAAGGTATTGGGTAATATTAATTTATACTCTTCGTTTTAATGTGATTTATTCTTGCATTAATATATTTAAGGTCACTAAAGAGCATATACTAATCCTTTTTTGGCTAAACCTCCAAGAACTAAGGGTTCTAAGCTATTAACCCTGGAATAAGATAAAGTCTAGGTTTCAATATGTTACAACATACCACCCTTAAAGAGATTTTGTCCTCAAAATCTAAACAACTATCTACCACCCCTTAAAAGATTCATCCTAATAAGTCATAAGGTTTCCTGCACAAGGCAAGGATACTAGGTATAAGCAACCTAAGATAAGGGTAAACATCCTAAGGGAGACATGTTTGAAATAGTTAGATAACCGACAGCTACAGGCTCTGATACCATGTTGTAAGGAGTGAGATCCCATAGGGATCCACTCCCTACTAAAAATAAAGAGGGCAACATTCACCAATAAAAAAATTCTCAAGAGGGGATGAAACCAAATTTATTTATTCATGATTGTATCATAACACAAAGTAGCAGCAGAATTGAAAGATATATCTAACCATTATAAGGCAACTTATCATACTAAAATTTCACCACGCAGGGTGACATAAAGGAAAACTAACTACATATGTAGAACTAGTTGAGGATCACCTAACAACTTCAAGTGAGGTCTCCCATGAAGTCAGCTATCCTTGTTGTGGTCTAGGTCTTTCTAGATCTCCTCCTCCTTGTCCAACACTTGGGGTTGGAAGCATACCCCATAAAAGGAAAAGAAAAGAGGATATCAACAAAACGCTGGTATGAGCATGATAAAAAGGAATTGAGCATTATATATTTTAAGAAAAAGGTACAACAAATAGAGAAGGCTTCCCAAGCAAAGGGATAAGAACTACCCAATCGGGCATAAAAGGAAAGAATCACAAATATATGATAAAAGGGATACTTTCCATTAAAATAATAATAAAAGTGGTGCCAAAAAAGCACTCTTAGAGATTTTAGGGCACATAGCCCATAACAACCTATATGTAGGTGAGATAAACATATCACTAGAACAACATAAACAACAATTGGCGGTCAACCCTCATAAAGTTGAAACCTGATAGAGATTTGGCACATAACCAAACTCCCAATATATTTAAAATTTTGGGCAAACCCCCATAAAGCTGAAACCCAGCTATGGGGCACATAACCACCATCCCAAAATAAAAATAAGGGAACATAACCCAAAACTAATGCAAATTATATTACTCTAGGGCTACTGAGTCACACAACATGCTTAATATGGAGGCAAGTAAAAGTATAGTCAGATTTACAATTTAATCACCACATAAGTGATCATCATAAACAACCACCTCAAAGTGGGCATATAACAACAAATTGAGTTTCATAATGAACAAGGCATAATAAAGAATCCAAAATAAAGTCTTGATGATATTTTGATCACAAGATTAGTAACAAGTAGGGTACTTCACATGAAGCATCATTTTCAAAAGGAAAAGATATGGTTTTAGTTTATTGTCCACAAGACCAAGAGAATGAAAATTTAGGTTAATGCTCAATAAATAAAAATAGGAGATGCAAATATACCTCTCACAGAGTCTTAATCAAACACTTTCCAAAATACTAAGCAAGATTAGTGTAACACCCCGATTTTCATATCACATGAGTGGAAGCATTTTTTTTTCTGGGGTATCACAAACATGACTATCATTGCAATGAAAGTAAATGAAACACTTTGCATGTAAGAAAAACTGATTCATACATAGTTTTGACAAAGGAAACAAGTCATCTAATATACTGTGATAACAAGACCATGCATAAAAGAATATGTCTAAACTCTGGATCGTCTCAGTAGATGGCACCCCACTAGGCAAGCTTGGAAACTTGCTACACCTTTTTTGTTTTATTCTTTAAATCTTCAGCTACTCCAAACCCTGTGGACATCGCGTCCCCAGCCATGCATTGGGAAAAAATAGTCGTTAGAGTAAGTGGCATGAGTATTCTAAAAAAAGTACATGACTAATAATCTGAAATTGACATTATAAATGACAAATTACTATCAAGCTCTGAGTAAAATCTGAAACATAAAATCTCTTATTTCTTAATCTGAAATTTATATCTTTCTATCTTATCTTTCTCTAGAGACATGTACCCTGGTACATGGATTTCATGACCTACGCCAAAGTGCCTAGGTCTTACTTATCTTATCTAATACCCTCTCATCATTACTCATATGGTATCTTTTACTTATGATTTTTATCTGACTGTGGCCACCATTATACAATAAGTCCTCCTCTGTTGACACTAAAATGTCCTCTGTTGACACCGAAGTGTCCTCTATGGTGCAACGCACCCTATGTTGGCACAACATGCCCTCTGTTGACACCGAAGTGTCCTCTATGGTGCAACACACCCTCTGTTGGCATAAATGCCCTCTGTGACACCCGCAGTGTCTGGCGCAGCGCGCCCTCTGAATCGTCCCAGGACTCTCTGGTGAGGACTTATTATATAATGCATTATGTGAATGTTTCAAATTAATTATCTTAAGTATATCTTTATCTGAAACTGAGTACTAAACATGTAATGAATTCTGAATCTAAAATCTGAATCTGAATCTGAATCTGAATCTGAATCTATATCTGAATGAAAACATGTACCTCATTACTACATAATTAAGAATGAGTCTATAACCCTTATCATGTATCTTTATTCAACTCACATAATGAGTTGTCTAAGTGTGAATCTAAATCTGATATATTTATTAGCTGCATAAACTCTATTCTGAAACTCTGACTTGATATACTTACTTCATATATACCAACTATGTGATAACTGGTCGAGAGGCTTAGTAGAAAGGGTCTGGACTAAATATATAAATATCAACTATACAAAAGTGACTAAAGTAAAGTATGTGAGGGTAACTTAAGTATAAAATATCTAAAATATGATTCCTGGCAAGGTAACTCAAACTCTTGAAAGTCTCATGAAATCAAATATTAACATGAATCTCAATGCATTCATGTGAACTTAATTGTTAAATCTTAAAATAAGAATCTTATAAAATCTTATATTGCAAACTTAAATAATCTTATCACATACTTGATTCTTATATCTTTAATCATTCTAAGAAATCTCATCAACACTTAGTTCTTAGACCTTAATCTATCTAAGAAATCCTAATATTACATTTCTACTTGACATCTTAATACATTCTTATCCCACATTATCATGTATGACTATTTGGTCGCATATCTTATCTTGTAGTCTTATTCATTAATACAAATTATTACTAACAATTCTTATGGAAACATGATCATTTGATTTTCTCATGAACCTGGTTCATGAGTCTCTATCACTCTTATAAATTTTAATAACATATCTCTTCTCGAGATATCAGGCACATGTAAGGGCATAACAATGTTTGTCTGAAAATCTCATTTGCATATCTTAATATTAGAACACTAGATCACATAAAGTGTAGATTATGAAAATAGGATGAGTTTGATAAATATAAATACTCATGGGCATGAACCACTTACTTTGAGTTGTGCAAATCAATCATGATGTATGTAGATAAGTCAGTCACTTATAAGGCAAAGGCATGATAGGACCAGTGAGCTGCCCCTTGATTCTCCATTTTGGCCACAACCATCGTCGGGATAAAGAGAGTGGTCTAGTGGATCTTCCCACATGCCCTCCAACATGTTGCTTGTTTTGATTATGCGGACACATGAGATACTAATGACGTGCAGCGGATACTTCCTTCGGCTCGGCCTACAACCGGTAGTACCCCCATACGGAAGCCATGGAGGCCAACACCATGAGGATAATTCCATAGACACTGCAACTAACTAACATCACGACTGTAGTACCTTTCTCTGATGGCTCTAAGCTAGAGCCTTAGAAGCCACTGATGAAGTGGCAGGGAGAAGCCACGTATAGGCCCACCATCTTAAGAACCCCCTTCAGGCTCCCTATCTTGGTTGGATGTAACTGCCGATGTGATGGATCATCGCTGGGATGAGGAGTTCCATTGTGCTCTGGCCAGCGTCAAAGAGATAAAGATCTTCAAAAATATAAACATTGTGGGTACAAGTACTAATCAGAAGTGTGGAGCCGGGAAGATAGCGTTGGGTAGTGCCTTCCATGCAAGCCGAAAGAGCAACTCATAACGACGAGAGATTAGGTGAATGGGAGGACAAGCATGCTAAGTTTGTACACCTGGTTGAGGGCTGGCGGCGTGATACTCAAAATTTTATTCTATTTATACCCAAGCCGTGAGATGAAATAGAGTTGCAACTTATTGATGATATCTATGGAAATGGGAAACTTGACGTGTAGGCTCCCTAGATAAACAAACAAAAAAACTAAAGTAGTCCATCCTCGCATGGTCAATCAACTAATTAAGATTATCTTATTCAACCTTGATAGCCTCCGTCGTTCTTTCCGTTTATTGTATGAAACATCATCACCATTATATTGACTTCGATCGTGATATGACAATTAATAAATACAAGAGATCTTTGTGCGGTCAACTTATCCAATTAAATGTTCCTCTTTCATCTACAGTTGCGTGCCTCTTTACTACTTTTACATTTGGTTTGTTTGAACTGCATCGTCATTTCAACCTATATTCCAAATGAATGTTTGGTCTAACAATAGTAATTAAATAGAAACCTAAAGATAATTACCTATTCAACGTATCTATGAAATTCCATAATGTCTTAGCCAAATATGTAAAATTACCTAGAATTTGGTCCGTAATAATAATGTCAAATGATCTAACTCCTCCAGAAAATGAGGGCCAAGATACTATATTTACGTAATCTCAACAACAGATACAACGTATACAAAAATCTAGTCTTAATTCTAATTGTTCTAGTTCGAAGGCAAGATCCAACTAAAAGAAATTATGTAGTATTTTTTTAATCTTATAAGGACATTAATGGAGTTTGTTCTTTGGAAGGAGACAATACTACCCTCATCCTTTTACTCGATTGCTAGTTACAATGGAGCATCCTCCGCCTAACACACGAATTGACCACATCCATTTCGATTTGGTACAATTTATATTAAAGATCAACTCTCCATAACGTCAATTATAAATAATAGTATCATTATCTCCTTAAAATAGTATGTGGATCTAATAGACAATTGTTTCGTCATAAGTATTATTTCCATATATCCAAGTCAACTTGGAATCGTCAAACCATTAATGCATATTCCCTTAGTTTAATTGAGTTGTCAAAGAATTCTAGAGTTCTAGAAATTTCCTCATACACTACGATAACATAAATATGATATAGAATTTGAAATTATTTGTCATTATCGTTTCCAAATTATCTAATTGAAACTGATGTTTATCCTTGAACACCATATGACATGTTCCTCAACAATACCGCAACATTGTAAACTTTTGATTCTTTGCCAATTTTGAGCCAGTATCACGCCATAGTCTAGAAGAAATTGTAAATTATTAAAACTATTTTAAAGGTGATTAAGCCTGAAAATTGGTCAAGTTGCATAAAAGTACGTACTTATCATGTATTTTCCCTCTTAAATGAAACATAACTAAAAAGAGTGGAACCTTATTATTACCACAAATCAATCAATGTTTATTTCAATAATATCTATATCACATACTTGCTAGGTTTTAAAAATTAGGGTGTGACAATACTACCCACCTTTTTGGGAATTTCGTCCTCGAAATTCGATTGAGCTATAGGAAGCTACCCACCATAAGGGTGCATCACATACATTACTAACTCTTGGCGATTAACATATTAAGATACATATGCTCAAAATTTTGTATGAAAAGAGGTATGTATTGTATTTTCATAAAATAGTATGCGAGCATTATCTATTACCCTGGTCTATTTCTCAACTCATACTTAGGTTTCAAAAACTTAACTTAGATCTATATTTAGGGCATATACCTCAACCTTGTCATGAACTCCTAACATTAGTTGCACATGACTGTCTAACCTTGGGTTCTTCAGGTAACTCCTACATTCGTAGATATGTGGTGATCAAGCACATACCCAGAGATGTGAGATCCTGACATACCATCCCTCACTAACTCACTAACACATGTGTCCCATACCATATGGACCAATATAAAAGTCTAGCTCTTATGAAATTCCTTTTCAATTCTCAATTGGCTGGCCATAACCCTTGAGAATGGAGAAGAAACATCATTAGCTAGGTTTAGGTTGCTAATTTAGATCTAAACAAGGATGACTTCTACCTCGAAGATACCTATCCATTCTAGGGTTAAGACCCATAATCACTCTAGGTTATGCCATTCCTCTTATTGAATCTAACCCTAAACCCTAATCTTACCTCTTCACTCTAGGGTGACTATGAGAATCATGTTTGCCTAGTGGCCATTTACCAAATTGCTATGATACCATATTGTAACACCCCGATTTTCATATCACATGAGCGGAAGCATTTTTTTTTCTGGGGTATCACAAACATGACTATCATTGCAATGAAAGTAAATGAAACACTTTGCATGTAAGAAAAACTGATTCATACATAGTTTGACAAAGGAAACAAGTCATCTAATATACTGTGATAACAAGACCATGCATAAAAGAAGATGTATAAACTCTAGATCGTCTCAGTAGATGGCACCCCACTAGGCGAGCTTGGAAACTTGCTACACCTTTTTTATTTTGTTCTTTAAATCTTCAGCTACTCCAAACCCTGTGGACATCGCGTCCCCAGCCATGCATTGGGAAAAAATAGTCGTTAGAGTAAGTGGCATGAGTATTCTAAAAAAAGTACATGACTAATAATCTGAAATTGACATTATAAACGACAAATTACTATCAAGCTCTGAGTAAAATTTGAAACATAAAATCTCTTATTTCTTAATCTGAAATTTATATCTTTCTATCTTATCTTTCTCTAGAGACATGTACCCTGGTACATGGATTTCATGACCTACGCCAAAGTGCCTAGGTCTTACTTATCTTATCTAATACCCTCTCATCATTACTCATATGGTATCTTTTACTTATGATTTTTATCTGACTGTGGCCACCATTATATAATAAGTCCTCCTCTGTTGATACTAAAGTGTCCTCTGTTGACACCGAAGTGTCCTCTATGGTGCAACACACCCTCTGTTGGCACAACGTGCCCTCTGTTGACACCAAAGTGTCCTCTATGGTGCAACGCACCCTATGTTGGCACAACGTGCCCTCTGTTGGCATAAATGCCCTCTGTGACACCCGCAGTGTCTGGCACAGCGCGCCCTCTGAATTGTCCCAGGACTCTCTGGTGAGGACTTATTATATAATGCATTATGTGAATGTTTCAAATTAATTATCTTAAGTCTATCTTTATCTGAAACTGAGTACTAAACATGTAATGAATTCTGAATCTAAAATCTGAATCTGAATCTGAATCTATATCTGAATGAAAACTTGTACCTCATTACTACATAATTGAGAATGGGTCTATAACCCTTATCATGTATCTTTATTCAACTCACATAATGAGTTGTCTAAGTGTGAATCTAAATCTGATATTCTTATTAGCTGCATAAACTCTATTATGAAACTCTGACTTGATATAATTACTTCATATATACCAACTATGTGATAACTGGTCGAGAGGCTTAGTAGAAAGGGTCTGGACTAAATATATAAATATCAACTATACAAAAGTGACTAAAGTAAAGTATGTGAGGGTAACTTAAGTATAAAATATCTAAAATATGATTCCTGGCAAGGTAACTCAAACTCTTGAAAGTCTCATGAAATCAAATATTAACATGAATCTCAATGCATTCATGTGAACTTAATTGTTAAATCTTAAAATAAGAATCTTATAAAATCTTATATTGCAAACTTAAATAATCTTATCACATACTTGATTCTTATATCTTTAATCATTCTAAGAAATCTCGTCAACACTTAGTTCTTAGACCTTAATCTATCTAAGAAATCCTAATATTACATTTCTACTTGACATCTTAATACATTCTTATCCCACATTATCATGTATGACTATTTGGTCGCATATCTTATCTTGTAGTCTTATTCATTAATACAAATTATTACTAACAATTCTTATGGAAACATGATCATTTGATTTTCTCATGAACCTGGTTCATGAGTCTCTATCACTCTTATAAATTTTAATAACATATCTCTTCTCGAGATATCAGGCACATGTAAGGGCATAACAATGTTTGTCTGAAAATCTCATTTGCATATCTTAATATTAGAACACTAGATCACATAAAGTGTAGATTATGAAAATAGGATGAGTTTGATAAATATAAATACTCATGGGCATGAACCACTTACTTTGAGTTGTGCAAATCAATCATGATGTATGTAGATAAGTCAGTCACTTATAAGGCAAAGGCATGATAGGACCAGCGAGCTGCCCCTTGATTCTCCATTTTGGCCACAACCATCGTCGGGATAAAGAGAGTGGTCTAGTGGATCTTCCCACATACCCTCCAACATGTTGCTTGTTTTGATTATGCGGACACATGAGATACTAATGACGTGCAGTGGATACTTCCTTCGGCTCGGCCTACAACCGGTAGTAACCCCATACGGAAGCCATGGAGGCCAACACCATGAGGATAATTCCATAGACACTGCAACTAACTAACATCACGACTGTAGTACCTTTCTCTGATGGCTCTAAGCTAGAGCCTTAGAAGCCACTGATGAAGTGGCAGGGAGAAGCCACGTATAGGCCCACCCTCTTAAGAACCCCCTTCAAGCTCCCTATCTTGGTTGGATGTAACTGCCGATGTGATGGATCATCGCTGGGACGAGGAGTTCCATTGTGCTCTGGTCAGCGTCAAAGAGATAAAGATCTTCAAAAATATAAACATTGTGGGTACAAGTACTAATCAGAAGTGTGGAGCCGGGAAGATAGCGTTGGGTAGTGCCTTCCATGGAAGCCGAAAGAGCAACTCATAAAGACGAGAGATTAGGCGAATGGGAGGACAAGCATGCTAAGTTTGTACACCTGGTTGAGGGCTGGCGGCGTGATACTCAAATTTTATTCTATTTATACCCAAGCCGTGAGATGAAATAGGGTTGCAACTTATTGATGATATCTATGGAAATGGGAAACTTGACGTGTAGGCTCCCTAGATAAACAAACAAAAAAAACTAAAGCAGTCCGTCCTCGCATGGTCAATCAACTAATTAAGATTATCTTATTCAACCTTGATAGCCTCCGTCGTTCTTTCCGTTTATTATATGAAACGTCATCACCATTATATTGACTTCGATCGTGATATGACAATTAATAAATACAAGAGATCTTTGTGAGGTCAACTTATCCAATTAAATGTTCCTCTTTCATCTACGGTTGCGTGCCTCTTTACTACTTTTACATTTGGTTCGTTTGAACTGCATCGTCATTTCAACCTATATTCCAAATGAATGTTTGGTCTAACAATAGTAATTAAATAGAAACCTAAAGATAATTACCTATTCAACGTATCTATGAAATTCCATACTGTCTTAGCCAAACATGTAAAATTACCTAGAATTTGGTCCGTAATAATAATGTCAAATGATCTAACTCCTCCAGAAAATGAGGGCCAAGATACTATATTTACGTAATCTCAACAACAGATACAACGTATACAAAAATCTAGTCTTAATTCTAATTGTTCTAGTTCGAAGGCAAGATCCAACTAAAACAAATTATGTAGTATTTTTTTTTAATCTTATAAGGACATTAATGGAGTTTGTTCTTTGGAAGGAGACAATACTACCCTCATCCTTTTACTCCATTGCTAGTTACAATGGAGCATCCTCCGCCTAACACACGAATTGACCACATCCATTTCGATTTGGTACAATTTATATTAAAGATCAACTCTCCATAACGTCAATTATAAATAATAGTATCATTATCTCCTTAAAATAGTATGTGGATCTAATAGACAATTGTTTCTTCATAAGTATTATTTCCATATATCCAAGTCAACTAGGAATCGTCAAACCATTAATGTATATTCCCTTAGTTTAATTGAGTTGTCAAAGAATTCTAGAGTTCTAGAAATTTCCTCATACACTAGGATAACATAAATATGATATAGAATTTGAAATTATTTGTCATTATCGTTTCCAAATTATCTAATTGAAACTGATGTTTATCCTTGAACACCATATGACATGTTCCTCAACAATACCACAACATTGTAAACTTTTGATTCTTTGCCAATTTTGAGCCAGTATCACGCCATAGTCTAGAAGACATTGTAAATTATTAAAACTATTTTAAAGGTGATTAAACCTGAAAATTGGTCAAGTTGCATAAAAGTACGTACTTATCATGTCTTTTCCCTCTTAAATGAAACATAACTAAAAAGAGTGGAACCTTATTATTACCACAAATCAATCAATGTTTATTTCAATAATATCTATATCACATACTTGCTAAGTTTTAAAAATTAGGGTGTGACAATACTACCCACCTTTTTGGGAATTTCGTCCTCGAAATTCAATTGAGCTATAGGAAGCTACCCACCATAGGGGTGCATCACATACATTACTAACTCTTGGCGATTAACATATTAAGATACATATGCTCAAAATTTTGTATGAAAAGAGGTATGTATTGTATTTTCATAAAATAGTATGCGAGCATTATCTATTACCCTGGTCTATTTCTCAACTCATACTTAGGTTTCAAAAACTTAACTTAGATCTATATTTAGGGCATCTACCTCAACCTTGTCATGAACTCCTAACATTAGTTGCACATGACTGTCTAACCTTGGGTTCTACAGGTAACTCCTACATTCATAGATATGTGGTGATCAAGCACATACCCAGAGATGTGAGATCCTGACATACCATCCCTCACTAACTCACTAACACATGTGTCCCATACCACATGGGCCAATATAAAAGTCTAGCTCTTATGAAATTCCTTTTCAATTCTCAATTAGCTGGCCATAACCCTTGAGAATGGAGAAGAAACATCATTAGCTAGGTTTAGGTTGCTAATTTAGATCTAAACAAGGATGACTTCTACCTCGAATTTAGGGGTAGGGGAAGTTTGGCGGCGAGAGACGAAGATATAATGACCCTTATATATAGGCAAGCTTAGGGTTAAAGCCAAAACCGGTGTGGCCGTGAGAAGCTCTAAGCCCAAGCTTTGGACATTTCTTAGATCCAAAGAAATAGAAATCGTGTAAGAGTTCGTTGTGTGTGGGACATCTCGACGAATTCAATACAAAAGAAATCGCGGAAAAAGGATGTACATAATCTGAGAAAATCGGGATTCTCTGAGCAACCCACCTGGCGGCAATGTAGCAGGCCGACCACGGGTAGGAGATTATCTGAGAATCATCAGATCAAAATCCAATGGTTGGGATCCATGCGCCAGATAAAAAAGGAAACATTATCCAAATCCGAAATCAAATAAAGTGTTACATATTGTATTAAATGATTTTCTCTCTCTTCATTTGAGGGCTTAAACGAATTCCAAATTGGATAAAATTTTATAGAGAGGCTAATTTTGATATGTAGAATCCGAATATAAAATTAGATTTGCCTTTTGACAACTTTTAATGTGTCAAATAAATTAATTACTATTTTCTCGTTCCTCCTTCATTAATGGCATTAGGATTATCCAAAAATTATAAAACTTGACCCACAAGTCATATTTAACATATTGGATATGAATTTTCCATCAATTTTAAATGTTGAAGTTATTTTTGTAATTATTTAATATTTTGAAGGTTCTACACACGTTCTCTCTCCTAATTTCGTCTTTTAATCAAATGTTCTCCAAATTGAGTGAAAATTCACCCAAAGGCATATTTTATTATGTAGATTACGAATCTAAAACTATTTTCTATTTTGGAGTCAAATATTTTATTTCATATTTTTAAAGGAAAACACCCTTTTCTTTTCCTAAATAAAATAGATATAGTTGTTATTATCCTAAATTGGTGAAACTTGGCCTCCAAGCCAAGGCATATATCAAGAAAACGAATATGAGGTTATTATTATCCAAGAAATTTTCCTTTTAACACATTATCTATTATTTCTATTATTTCACCCACTAATTATCCAATATCTCATTATTCATGTTTTAAGCATTATCTTTGATTTCCTTTTTCTCTTCCTTGCACCCTAAGGCATAGAAAAGATCTAGAACAAATCTATACCTCCATTATCCCGCATAACATTATCTATTTCGTATTTTGTGGAATTATAACTCACTATTCTCAATTATGGACACCTTGTCTTTTATGCACATATCTTATATGCATTTTATTACTTTTATGATTAATTTGAAGGTATTGGGTAATATTAATTTATACTCTTAGTTTTAATGTGATTTATGCTTGCATTAATATATTTGAGGTCACTAAAGAGCATATACTAATCCTTGTTTGGCTAAACCTCCAAGAACTAAGGGTTCTAAGCTATTAACCCTGGAATAAGATAAAGTCTAGGTTTTAGTATGTTACAAGAGGGACATATCATAGCTTAAGAAAGGTATTGTCTCTTAATTATGTGATTCCATTCATTTTTTTCATCCATTTTGATCCACCATATAAGATGATCAAGTAACCTGAATTGTTTCCTTTTGAGTGCATTGTGTAGCATAGTAGGTGACATGAGAGTTAGTTCTTTTATTGCATTAGTTGCAATTGAAAAAAAGAAGAGAAAAGCTCTTATGCATATCATTTTGTTGCATAACAAGTTCCATGTAGATTGCATACCTTTTGCATCATTCATTCTACACCATGTATGTATGTATTTTCTTCTAAAATGAACTGTACATGGATACATATCCATACCTCTTAAAAGTATAATTAAAGAAAAGAGAAAAAAAAAGAAGTTTGATTACTGTTGTGAAGCCCAAGCATCCACCCTTCAATCTTGCTAATATATGGGCTAAAGGAAAAAGAAAGAGAAAAAAAGAAAGAAAATTTCAATAAAGAGGTAAGAAGGATGCCCTAGATCGACTCTGCATATCTTGTTAAAAAAAGATAACTCATGTACATGATGTATACTTTTTTTTTCTTTACTTTCATCACTCAGATGAATTTTGTAGTGCATACATCATTCCACCCACAATAGTAGGCATTAGGATTCATACATTTACTCACCTTCACCATGTTAGGATCATCATGTTTTATTCTTGCATAAATTATTCAGATGTTACTTGTGACTCTTGATAAGCCACCTAGTTCATTACATCCATTACTCCACTTATATGATTGATCTCCTCATTCATTCTTATAAGGAGAGTTGTTTCAAATTAGTTTGGTAGTTAGGAAAGAGAAATGTAGATAGAGAATCACATGATGAACCAAGCATATGCCTGATTGATTATGATATTAATTGCTCTACTGACAGTGTTTCATTGATATGAGAATGGACATCTTTTATGAATATTTTTGGTCACTAAAGAGTAGTTGATTGTTTAGTGGTCAATAAAGGCCAGTTTCGGACCATCGGGTGGGGATAGTTGGGAATGGAAATTCATATTCCTTGTCCTTATGTTGGTCTCAAACAGATCCAAGGGTGTGTTGCTCAAGGACCAGCAACATTTAAGCTTAGGGAATTTTGATGCACTGAATAATTATTACTTTAACATGTTTTAGTGAATTTTATGTGCACTTATGATTCATTTTCTTATAATTGTGCATGACTTATCATTAGTAGCTTGTGATACTTAATTACATCAAATACCCATTGTTTTTAATGTTCCCAGTTGATTTATCATTTAATTTGGAGCTTATGTTTGTTTTTGTCACATTTCAGGTGATTTTACAAGAAACTTCACATTTCGATACTATCGACAAGCCTGTCGGTGGTACCGACATCTGACAAAAAGGAACAAAGTGGAATTGAGGAAAATCAGTAGTACTGATACAAGAATCGATACTATTGACATTTTAATATGAGCATTCTAAATGAATCCTAGTGCTACCAACGGTCAGCTCGATAGTACCGACTTGTACCGAAAATCCAAAAGGGAAGGTCAGAGAAAATCTTGGTACTACTGACAAACAATTTGATAGTACTAACAGCTTATAGAGGATCATTATTAATCGAGGGCATCAATACTACCTACACCAAGTCAATAGTACCAACTCGACGCGATTAGGCCAGATCAAAAATCATAATTAATCTAATAGTTGGGACTTAATGATGCCCTAAGTCACTTCTATACTAAGGGGATTTGTTGACAGACCTAGGTAGCACGTTCTTTTCCATTGAACCACAACTGAGAGCCAAGAGAGGAGAAAGAAGAGAAGAAAGACACATTCTGGGAGATTTGGGCACCTCTGGTGGATGCATTTGCAACCAGAGGTTAGCAAATCGACATGTTCGAGAGAGGGATCATCTGAGACTGTCTTCTTCATTGGTTACTATAGTTTTCTAATGTTTCCCACATTTTTCTCTTCTTCTCCCATGTTCTTGATAATAAAAATCACATGAGGCTAATCCTCTTTGTTCCTTAGGACTCGAGAGTAGCTCGATTTTGCATTCTAGTTAACAATTATGAATTAATATTCATATTTCTCTTAAATTTTAGACATGTCTCTATTATTGCTTCATGAATCACGTGTGCCTGATTACCATAGGTAGTTTCTTAGACCATTAATTGCTTCGAGAGAAGGATTAATAGTTGGAAAATCATAGATATACACAATTTATGTGGCATCTCAAGAGAGGGCCTACAATTGTGAAGGGAATAACCTATAGAATTCGATAAAGCACCTAGCTAAAAATGAAATTGCTATGGGAGTGGAATTTATATTAGATTAGGTAGTGAATTACACTGTGAGAGCAGGTAATTCTTATTAGAGGTTCCTTTGTATAGGGTTAGGAGGAATTAATTTTAATTAAATGATGCTAATTGCAATGTGAACTGTGATGAAACCATATTCCTAAGGAATTCATTCTAATTGTGATCACACCAGTAACCTTAGTTTTACTTCTTGTAATTTAGTCAATTAAACAACCAATCACTCTTTTTCTTAGGCCTAGATGATTAGGTCATGGTTAGTAGCAGTCTCTGGATACATGTTTTCCCCATTTTTGATGTATGGGCCTCTTTAGGCCTATATTACATTGATAGATGCACTTGCGTTTTAGACGTGTAGTTTACATGCATCAGTGCCCAAGCTTAGTTGATCAAGATTTTCATGTGTGTTGCTTATAGAAAGTATCTAAGAGTTAATATTTAATTGAGGGAGTCTGTTTTTATAAATACATATACTTTATCCAATCACTACATATATATAGTACATACAATATACATGCTATATCCTACAACTTAAAAATGAAATATCAAACATTAGTGATGGTTATCGCCAAACTACTTTTATTCCTTGGAGCCACAAGGAATTACTACCACCTAGGTCAACATCACACCAATGAACCTATTGTTGGTGTAGACCTATGCTTGCCAATCTGCGTTGATCGGTTCAACCCTTAAACTGGTCGGTGTGCCTCTAAGGCAAACGATTGGTAGTCAGAAGTGGTTTTTTGAACTCCTATCCAAATGATGTTTGGATACCTCCAATTGGTCATTTGGGTCCACCAGTCAATCAGTTTGTTCTCCTACGGTCTGCCATCCTCAATCCTCTAGTTGGTCAGCTCATCATGTGAAATGATCGACTCACCTGAGTTGATCCTTATCTTTTTCATTGCAAGAAAGTAAACTATCGTATTGCTATTAAACTTATTACATAGTAATGAGAAATCTCAAGTTACATTAGAGGGGAGCAAAGGTAGGAAAGAATAATGCTTTCACATTTGGAAGAAGAAAGTAGAGGCTCGATATGCAAACCAAAATAAAACATAAACAAAATAACCATCCAACCAGACATAGATATTTGGGTTATTGTCCAGAACCATGCTACACATCCACCATCAAAACTCGCTTTTAGGGTGATGTGTGTAAATTATATATATATATATATATATATATATATATATATATATATATATATATATTAGTTTGGGATTATATGTGGTCTTTAATTGAATATGCATATTAAGCAGTTTAAGTATTCACATTGTATGCAATATATAAATGATGAAAACTAAACTTTGATCATATCGATTATCCCAAAACATAGTAAATTGATGTGGCTTTGATACCATTGTTGGGAAATATGGCGTCAAAGTAGGCAGTGGAAATGAAAATTTTTGTCTGCTCAGATTTCCCATAATAGCATATCACATCAACAACTATGTAATGAGAATGATGGTTTAATAGGTTCATACCTGGTCCTCGAGCAAGTCCAGTGACTATTCCTCATTGCAGTAGTCATGCAACTGTCTTCTAGTTTCATTGAGACAATGTCTGTAGCAACTCCTGGTCTTACCACAGATAGTAAGTTGATGTTGTCCTCCTAGATGCAGACAACATCCTCCATGCCTCTATGGAAGTCCACATGGATCACCTAGAACTCATGTCATCCTACTAGAATGGACATGAATGAGTTGTCCCTCCCGTTGTTGTACTAGTCACCAACTTGCTCTCCCACAATTGTTCTCCCTTGATATCCCTCCCTTTATCAAGCAGGACTTGCTCAAGCTATCTATTGGTTACCACAACTAGAGAGGACAATAATTATTAGAGGCAATTCAGTTGTGTCTCTAGGAAGCCGCCAATGCCCCTCTATTTATAGGAGGGTCAGGGTTTCCTGTCTGAGTGGGAATGGAAGGGACCGAAATTTCACAAAATTTCACAACCTGTGACAAGCGTAACAATCGATTCACCAGTGAACCACTCAGTTGGCATGTGAGCTGATCGATTCACCTAGTCAACTGGTCATTTCATCATGTTTCCCAATCACAATTGTATTGGCAATTCTAATCTAATTAATGCATGACATGACATCAACACTAATGGTTGATGCAATTGAATTGCTCTTGTGAACTGGGTGGTTCATCTCTTGAATCGATCATCTCACGACCATGATCTATTCAGTTCACTAAGCATACCAATCGGTTTGTGCTTAGTTCATATAGAATTCAACTAGTGCAATATTCAATCAACTTGATACTCCAACTAGTCAGTTCAACCCTTGAGTTGGTCAGTTGGGAGTCCATTCAACTGATTTATTTGCATAAATTGAATACCTAAACACTTTAGTGATCAATTTAATTATCATTCATGATTAAACTCCTCTTCCAAATGTATCCTATGTGTGTGACCCCATAGGTTCCTATTTATGTTGGTAGTGAATGTCCATAACCTAATTATGACATCCCAAGCAAAGAGCGGTGCCTAGTCACACATCATTGCTGCCCAAATAATCAAGAAAGTTGGAGAACAACTTCAACGTATGATTTGTGTTAGGTGTTACAATGATTTTACAATTCCTTTGTCTCTAATATCTAGAAGGAACTCGAGGCATGGAATCATTATCCTCTCAATGTTCAATCCATGTTCCTTGATTCAGAGTAGACTGTCTGAGATATATGTGACCTCATTATCATATATCGATTCACATGTGCATGCACATGCTTTTCTCAGTCTCGCTTATCAAGTGGCCAGGATATCAAACTCCTATAGGAGGGACAAATCCCATCTACATCACTCACAGTCATCCCCATGTGTCACAGTGCACCCAAGCATCACATTTATGGCAACCCTTATTCAGGATCATGGTGGATGATTTCAAAGCACACTGAACGACATGTGATGAGTGTAGAGACTTCATGTCTAAGAACCACAATCACCACCTTCATTGTGAGAGATGACTATGACCACCATGTATTGTTTTCATGTGTCACTCTCAAGGTGGGTCTATCTGATATACTATTCTCCAATAAGTATCTATGTGCTTGGTTTGATATCACATATCATGACTGATGAGATTTTGTCATCAACCAACACACACTCTAGTCTTATGTTTTACTGTTGTCTATTAACCTTCCACAATAACATTCGACTAAGTACATAACAAGAATGTGCATACTCTTAACATCTATATGATCTCATTGTTCAAGTCACATACTTTAAGACATACATTATTGAGTAATGTCATTCTTTAGACATTCATAATGTTTCCTCATTATCTCATAACTAAGTGAAACATAATAAATTGAATCTTGCCTTTATTATTAATCAAATCATTTATGCAACATTCTATTGCAATCATCATATGATTGTATCTCTAGGTATATATACCAACAATTAGGTCATATAACCCAAATCCTGATAGAGAATGGCACATAACTGAACTCTTAGATATATAAAAGTGAGCACATAACCTCCATCCTAAAACATAACATGGGAACATAATATGAAAATCAAAGCACTTAGTGAGATTCCCATAACAACTATGCAATAATGTAGAGGCAAATGAGACTATGCTCACAAGCATAAAATTAGTGAGATTCCCATAACACAAATGGATAATATGAAACCACAAAAATTGGGCAAATTAGAGTTTCATATCACAGTAAGGAACATTCTGTGAACCATAGACTGAACATTGCTATAACAAGAGTTGAAAAACCTTATGGCACTTTAGTTCAATTACACAATTATGGTTTCATCATGAAATAAGAGAAGTAATGTATAACTTTAGAGTCCAACATGAAATATAGACAATTTGGGAATGTTATGCTCAAGTTCATAAGGTTAGATCCAAACAGGTCATCAAGACATGAAAGAGCAAATATAATATAGTAATACCTCATAGAGGTTCAAGAGAGAGAAAATCTAGATTTAATTGCTCAATATGATTAGGGTGATGCAACATACATCAAGAGAGAGAAAACATAGGTGTTTTCTCAATATAACTTATTGGTGAATGGAACATACCTCAAGTCACGTGTCAACTTATCAAAGTCAAAAACCTAGATCCAAGTCATGGTGCTTCTTAACCTATATATACAAACCGCTAATTGGTACGTATATTATAAATCCTAGATTACCTACTCTTCTTATATCTATATTTTGGTTATAAAATTATTTATTTAGATATACGATAATTTCTTAATCTAAACAATTTTTTTTGTAATTTTTGACGATCAAAGAGTAAGTTATGAATTTTATAAGTTAAGTCAATTTACTAATAATCAAAATTAAAATCAATGATAAATTACCATCATACCCTTGTATCACACACTTCTACCAAGGCAACGTGATAGGGTACTTAGGTAAAACCTGTGATACCCATGTTGCACGATAAAATATTGAAATCATAGGCCAATGACAGAAACACCCATGGTAGGCATGACATAATCAAATACATGAAGGGAAAAATCCAAAACACTATGAAGGGTCTTCTCCCTCCTAACGTGTGCCATTTCTACAAGAAGCAGCTTGGTTGGTCAACTAGATTTTGAGGGGAAAGCATTAGTGTGAGAATCCAGTGTTTTGACCATCCAAAAAGGGAGTACATGGGTCGAGTAACCTTACCCTATGAAATTGTTCAGAATGAAAAGAAGAGGGGGTCTTGGAAGTCAGTGTCATGGCCTAATGCCTAAGATTGCAGTGGCAATATGTGAATATAAGGAAACAATTGAAACAACGGGGGAAACAATGGTTATATACCAATATATATAATTTATACAAGGAGTGCCCAATGCACAGGGGTTTGATAAGCTAGATAATGGGATTGGGAAAATCATAGGAAAAGGAAAGTATAATTTTTAACAAGGCTTCATAGATGCAGAATTATCTCCAAACTCAATGGGAGTAATTTCATGAAATTTCATGGACCACATACAAATAACTCCTCATTGAAGGAACTAATGGGGTTTAAGTTACTATTCATGGGCGAGACTCCTCCTACTCGATGTAGGAGAGTAAGTCAACTTTGTCTGGTCATGATAGGGTGGTCCACGAGAGGTGAAAAATCAGTAAAGTCAAAAAGCATGCGTGATAAGCATATAAATCTGACTAACTTTAGGGAATATGAATTATTACGTGTTTAATTTAAATGATTTTTATCCTCCTTTCCTAGTTCAATATGATCTTAAAAACGAAGTTCAAACAATATCAAATTTGCACCTAGACTATTTCGATATTTAGAACACATATTTGTCAAATTTCTCTTTTCAGGCCATCCAATGTTTTATTTAATAATTTAGGTATTGTCTTATATTTTCTTTCCTATTTAAATAAGGATGTCCAAGATTACATAATTAATCTAAAATAGGCACCCAAGCTAATTGGGATCCAAGGATGGAGCTAGAATTAGGTTTCAAAGTTTCCTTTATGAGTTCTAATACAATAAGGGTTTAGACTCGTTGCCATTACTTTTATTATAGTATTACATCATTACATCAATTTTTAGTAATTAGAGTCTCATTAAATTCATATAGTTATGAATAGAGTTATAGTCATTTATATTGCATGAATTTCCATACTTTGCTTATTTAACCTATTAAGTCTACTAATTCGTATTAACTAAGACGACAACACATTAATCATATTTATAGACATGAAAGCTCCAATTATTATTCCAATTCATGTAGTAGGCACATTATATCTCTCAATTTAGATATCTTAGCCATTTTGTGTATACTAATAAGTAGAGGAAACATATGTGACATATTTCATGAACTCACTTACATGTTAGCATATATTTAGCTTATTATGTTAATATAAGTGCATCGTGATATGTAATGTTGATTATAAAACCTAATGACAATTAATGTGTTATATTTTTTTTAAACCTATACATGTTAGGGTTACCTTTGAGTTATTAACTATATTCATTAGAGTTGCAAACTACACTAAGGTATAACTCCATCCTTGTCTGGTCAAATCTAAAGAACCAAGCATACTAACATCCTAATCATCAGATTATAGTTTGTAGAGTCAATATGCTAGGTGGCTAGATGCAACCCTAAGGCTCTGATTGGTTTATTGTAACTGGTTCGGAAAACTTATGAACTGGAGTTCCTAAAGTAGTTTTTTATGATTGGTTTAAAGTAAGTCCTGGAAGTTGGGTTTCATGACTTCCAATGAGTTACAAAGTTATATACAAAACAGAGTTCTTGAGTTCCCTCTTAAAAAGAGCAGAAAACAAGTTCCGGAAGAGTTGACAATATTTCCTATATAATTATATTTTTCATTCTTCATAAATGACACATGTAAAATATTTATGACTAGGAATGTTAGTGTGTGGATATGGTTTATTGTCAAAATGATAAAATAATATGAAAAAATATTGTACACTATAAGCGACACCATATAAAATATTTTACACTACAACTACCATTATCACTGTGTCTACAAAATAAAAAATATAAAAACACTATGAAAAATAACTAGACCACTATGAAAAATAATCAGACTGCACCATGTGACAAAAAATAATTTATCTAGCATTTTTTTATATTCATGTTTAAATAATATGATGTGAAGATGATAATAAACTATAATCGTACGTGAAGAATATAGTAAAAATTAATGTTTTACATATTGTTAAATAATTTTAAACCAAAACTTATATTTACATACGTATAAAATGTACATATCATTACAACAGTTTATACATACAAAGTGAAATAAAAATATTATAATGTAATTTGAACCACAATATACCATATTAAAATATTTTTAAAGGAGAAACATCCACATCATGACCGTTTGTTGAGATTATTATGTTAAAAATATATTAATTAGTAGTCAAAGATATGATTCTTTTTTTACTTTTTTCATCCTCTATTTTTAAGGGAGCAACATCCACATTATGACTGCTTGCTGAGATTATTATTTTAAAAATATATTAATTAGTAGACATAGATATGATTCTTTTTTATTTCTTTGTCGTCCTTATTTTTTATATATCACACAGTAAAACTAATAATTTTTAATTTATTTCCACATTTACACTAATGACAAACCAATCACATGGAAGTGAATGGAAATTAAGTTCCAGATTCAGAACTAGAGTTTCTAGAAAATGAGTTCCACAAAACTTATGACTTTCACCAAACCAATCAGAGCCTAAGGGAAAACACATGGATCTCTCAAAATTTGTATATGTGGACCTAGTCCAACTCATAGGCTCAACTAATCACACGTCCCCGCAAGCGCACAGGGTCATGTTGTAGTATAGGATAGTGGTAAGATTAGGGTCGATCCTCAGGGATAGAGGGGGCACTAAAGCTAGGGTTGTGTTGGCTACGTTCCTAGAGCGGAGATTAGAGTTTGAGTCTTTAAAATTGGGTTTGGTTTGATTACACTACAATTGCAAGCAAGAAGGAACAAGAAAGAAACTAAGTTAACAAAAGCCCTAGATTACTCTAAGCAAGTTAGAAATAAGAGACGAAGCAAGGCGAGCAATTAGGCTAGAGAAAGAAGTTACACTACACTAGCAAGCTAACTTAAAACAAGCAAGCTCAAAGGAGCCCTAACTACTTGAGAGAAGACTAACTATCTAGAACTAAGCAATTATCTAAGAATTAACAAAAGCAATTGACTACACTAGCATTAATAAGCTAAGAAGGCAAAGGTAGGTTTTAAGCAATATGGTGAATAGGTGGGCCATTTGGGAATGCAATTTGATATTAGTTGGGGGAAGGTTAACATAGCATGAAAATATCACATTTCAATCTAGATTACCAAACCAAACAATAAGGCAAGTGTTGTTAGAATATACCCTATACTACTAGTTGGAGAACTAGGGTTAGGTGTAATTCTAGTAGGACTTGGAAAATCTAGGTTTCTAGGGTAAGTGGTATTAGGGTAATTGAGAGCCAAGGGTAGGAATGGGAGTAGATATGAGGGTATTTCACCTCATGTTACTTGCCATCTAGCCTTTAGGAAACTCTAGGCAATTGCATTAATCACACTTACACTAGTTACTTAGATCCCACACTCAATTGTAGAAGAAGGGATATGTATGTAGGAACAAAGGGGGCTAGCTAGGGATCCACGAATTGGACCTAGGAGCTGTTCCTAAGATTGCCACATACATTCCATTTTCTCATAGAAGCTAAGTGTCATCAAGCATCCCAAAACAAGCAATTTATGTTTTAAAGCACAAATCACATGCAAGAAGTGGGAAATGAGATAAAATCAAAAGGCAATCATCATAGAATGAAATTATGCTCATTACAAGTTACTTTCCCCCAACATGGTATCAAAGTCACATTTTAATCCCAAACAGCCCACCACTAGGGGATTAGCTAGACATACTCAAAGAAAAGATAAAAGAAATGAGAAGAAGGGGACAAGACTCCATGGAGCTCGAAGTAGATCCTCCCTCTTCACCTCCTAGCTGTTGTAGGACAATCTACCTCCTCCAAGGTGGGTGATGGGCATGAAAATGAAGGGGATTAGGGTAGGAAACCTAGAAAACTAGGTTTCTATGGTGGAAATGAGGTGGAAATGGTGGGTGGAGAGAATAAATGCAAGGGGAGTGCAATGAATGCTCTAGAGTGGGTGGAGAGGAGTAATGACATCTAACCTAGTGTTTTGGCCGCCACCCATGTATATATAGGTGGTGGTGGAAGCGCTAGGGTAAGTAGGGGCATTGTTGGAAAAAACAATGTAGAAAATGTTAGGGTTTAGGTGGTATCACGGCCGTGTTGGGAAGCATGGTCGTGGTGGGTAAGGGTAGGAATGGTCGTGGTGGTGTGAAATAGTCGTTCTAAGAAAGTGGAAAAATCACAGGTTGAGGTGGTAATATGGAGGCTAGTAGCACGGTTGTGTTGGGCAGCACGACCATGGCAGAGGCTAGGTAGAGCGACCGTACTGGGTAGCACGGCTGTGGTGGCGATGTTGATGCAACTTTGCAATTTTAGGATTTTCTCTATAAATTTAACATTGGTCAGCACAGCCGTGTTGGGGTCTTCAGTAGAAAATTCTACTTGAATCTTCATGATCAATGGATTTCTTTAGTTGATGTCCACCCTTGGCCATTAGAGGTAGGTTGAGGGATATTTGGGGTCTTCTTAGGATCCTTGTATGAGTGGAGGACTCCTATAACTCCTTCCTTCTCTCTCATCCATGCAAAACATGGTCCAAGTACCTACAAAGTATGCAAAGAACGTACATAAGTGCATTTGACAATAATATGCATATTGGGGAATTTAACTTACATTCTAATATGTTTAGATATGATTGAGACACAAAAATACACAAGATGAAGCCCTAAAATAGGGATACATCACTAGGTATCGATATGTTATGCCGACCATTACCTCCTCAAGCCACTTAACCCATGGATTAACTCCTGCTCAAACCTAAGAGGGAAGAAGAGTTGAAGCATGAAAACTATGATCACAAGACTAGATCTATAGATTTGATCATGCGAGATTCTATACAGAAAAGTGTAGTCGAAATGCTTTCAATTTTCTCATTGATTTAGATAATAATACTAATAGACATAATACTGGTTACATATTGGACAAATTAGGATTGCATATCGGACCTAGTCATATCATTATGTACCCTAATGTCATCATACAAACTATTTTAATAGAATATGAAACATATGAATTTCAACAGGCCTTATATTATACTCTAAATGTGGATATACTAACTAAGGATAATATCTTATATAAAGAAATTGATGATAATCATGAAACTTTAGATTCAATAGTATAATATTATTTTCTTTCATGCATCTATATATATGAATTTGATCTAAGAACTAATATATAAGTGTTCATTTATGCATATATTATAGTATGTTACATTTTTCTTTAATAAGAGTAATTTTGGATCCAGTAATATCTTAGGTAATGCATATCTTGGACCTAGTTAAATGAATTGAGATAATGATATAAATAGAGAAAATGGTATTACAAGACCTGAATTGGAAGAATGAATATTATTACCCACATTATATGTAATCTAGACATATATTGACTTATAAGACTGAAAACATGTCTTATAAATCTAATGGATCATATGTTCATTTAATAAGATCGAAAACCCTATCATGCCATTAGGTGATCAAAATAGGGCTATATATGTTCTAGGAATGTGTACACATGTTCTCTTTGGGTTGACTGAAGTACCTAATGTGTTCTCATGATGAAAACTTGAATTTGTGGATCAAGTATATCTATATAGTCAACCATTAGTCAGCAAGATCAAGAATGTGCAACGTCCATTTTATTTGGGAATTTATATGATCATAAACACACAATTTTCAAATTGAGGCAACTATCCTTTATTTGATTCTTCCTATCATTTCATTTGGAAAGTCATGATTCCTAGATTGTTATTCTTTGATTTCATTGAATACATTGAGCACAAGGTCTATGGCCCCACTTGACTTGCTATTTGGAAATTAAATATGTTTGGACTATCTATATGTATACTCCATCATGAATGCTTGGTGTAAGACTATTAATGAGAGTAGTAGTGCTAAGGCACAATCATATACATATTTGAATGTGCATTTTCCACCCAAGGTGTGTGTTTCCACCCAAAAGTTTTAGGTGGTGATCAATGTTTTTATGGCCCTGTTTTATATATCTTAGCCTAACTCATTTAAACATGGATTTCTTTTTATATCTTTGATATTGTGAATTGATTAATGGAAAGACACATTATCATGCTTTGCAGCTCTTACTTACAAACATCTTATTCAGATGTTTTATCCTCATTGAACTTACTTAAATGTTGACAACCCCCTTTTACATGGGAAACCCCTCTTCATACTTATTCTCTAATGATCATATATTTTATTAGCCACACACACCTACCTTCTGTTTCTTCTTCTAGGTGATATTCTGAAACCACCCAAATGTAGGTGTTGTAGAGGATGTTGACTTGGAAGGACTTTGAACCATGGACTTTGAAGGATAGCATAGAGCCAACAAGGTTTCCCTCTACACTGGTCCACTGTAATAATTTTATGTATCCTTGACTTTTTTAGTAGCACCCTTAAGGTGAGGAGATATGTAATGATATTAATATTGAAATTATCATTTCATTCTACTGCTAAATAGAGACTCTAATTGATGTATCATATTTGAGAAATTAATAACTAATGTCTTGCATCATATATATGTGTGTTTGGATGGGATGTATTTCATTCCTCGAATAAGGAGTTTATACCCTCTTGAGTCTCATTGTTTACATAAGGTTGCACATCTTGATTACATATTTACTATTAATCCATAGGTACTTTGGAATGTAAATTCTAGTAATTTTAAAGTCCCATAGCCCATCGCAGAAGATCTAGGATTACCAATCTCACTATGATCTAGGCACCCCTCAATTAGTGTGAGTATAGAAAGTAGGGGACCCTCATCATGTGGCCGATTAAACTTAGGTACTTGGGTCATGGTACCCATAAAACAACATTACTAGTACTATCATATAACAACATATTATGTCTTCTTCATTCACATTGGAAGGATTGTCATATAACTATTGTAACTATGGCCTTGAACACAATCATAAATATGGGTGAATTTAGTGAACCGAGGGTATACTACCTAACATGGGTCTCAGTGACTCATGTATATTCTATAGTAATGACTCACATGCCTTATCACAACCCCTAGATTGATACAAGGATGCCCATTTTGCTTTAGTGATTTTTGAACTATGTGAAAATTATACCGTCACATGACACTTACATGATCGAGGTTTTACTTAGCACATGTTCTCTTACCATGATCTAATTGAATTTAGCTAAATTTTTTGCATCCAAAATTAGAAAACATTTAGAATCATAAATCAAGCATGCATATTGCTTTTTGTTTGGTTTGCCATTTAGGTCACACTGCATAAAGTAGTTGGCATCATGTGGGAGGCCATGAAATGAGCAAAGCATTTTTAAGGGGTGGCGTCACACTATTTTGAAATGGAAAAGAAAATGCAACATCTATGCTCTAGACTAACTTCTCCAGACATTGGCTCTTTTCTATTATAGTGAACCAAAAATAAATCTAAATGGTTGGATATAAACTCCAATTGAATCCTCAATTGAATCCTACAAAGACGCCCTTAGTTAATTAGTCCAATTAATTTTCTTTCATGGGAATGAAAATAATATTTTAGAAGTCCTACTATCATATGACCAATAAATTTACTAGATATGAGAAAACTCTAATTAATATCCAACATTCACACACATAGCCAAAAAAATTCAATTTTGTCCATACATAGGTCATACCAGAATCAAGGCTCAAAAATCCATCATAAACTGTGAGAACATCAATTTACAAAATAAAAAAAATGTACACAGAAAATTTCATGTATATAATCCAATGTTTTATCTCAATATTCTAAAAGTATTAAAAAGTTCCAAGTTTAAGGCAATTCATACGCAAAGCTTGTATGACAATAAGATGATCATGTTGTATATATATGAACATTAAGTGATTGTACATAAGGAGATAGCATTAATGTCCTCAAAGTTTTAGCACAACCATGATAAAAATTCCTTGTTCAGATCATTTTTCATGCACTTAGTTGATATGATATGGTTATAGGTATGAATTGCACCCAGTGATTATTACACTTAGGCTATATCACTAGCCGTAAAGGAATAATAAGTCCCTAGAAAAGAAGATAATGAAGCCATAGCTCCAAATCCACCAAATGACTCCAAAACATTCACTTTTACATGCAATAGATCCAACTAGGCTAGATAATAATAAAAGGATAGATTTTAGGTGGAGGAGTGATATTTATACTATGCTTTATAGTGAAATTCATCCAAGGAGGTAGACATGATGGAAAATAGTAGAAGAGATGAGAAAAGATAAGAAATTTACATGAATTTGATCTCTACTGGGTTAGGAATGGGATTCCAAAATTTGATCTTCAAAAGGCTTGGTAAATCACCAACATGTAAAATGATATCCTCCAATACCACCTTTTTGAATCTCTAATATGTTATCACCACCTCTAAAACAATAAAACAAAGGCCTAGGGTCAAAGGGGAGGGGTATATATAGTTAGGTTTGCAAGAAAATTTGGTTTAAGCCATTAAAATACTCACTTCAATCAAAATTAACCTAACCTTGACATTCCTCTAGTCACATTGATCAAAAAATGGATCACAACACCTAAAAACCCAACCATATAAACCCCAAAATGGCACTCCTCAACCACATCTCAACCTTATTTGACCTGAAAGCATGGCCAAAGTGCTCCAAGACAACCTGTTTTGACCTAGATCATACATGCATCCACCACATAGTGCAATCATTACATCCAGACCCGGTCCATACACCAAACACACATCAATCACAATAAATGGTTGATGCATCTAGATCATATTTGAACACACATTGAATTCATGCAACAATCGAAGTGCCCTGACCCAATTCACTTTGGCCCGCCCAATTTGGTAGAAGTGGCTTGATTCAGAACCACTCCAAGCTCGTTGATTGATGCCCACTTCTTCAATTGATGCAACACACAAGATATTTTTTTAAGTCCACAAATTTCAGTATCCTTTTGAGCCAAATTCTGGCTACAACTTCTCCACGTTATATAAAATGCACATATGGATTATTACACAACACTATATTTAATTAAATAAAATAAACCCACAATAGAAATTAGAAATCACATATTAAGGGAAATAACACACTATTCAAAGCAAAGCGTGGGACTTGGTATCACATTGTATGTGAGAAGCTTTGCGTTGATGCTTTCCATACAAAATGAGATTACTCAAAACCCCTACTAGGATCGATTACTAATTAACCACCTAGAAGTAAAAAGGAATAATTAAAACCATATAAACATGTCCAAAACATTTACATACAAGTTCAACAACCTGCATAAAAGCACATACCATGCCAAGCATCTATACATCTGTCCAGTTGCCTCATCCACAACCTGTGTACAAAAGCATTATTCCACATATACATGTCATATAAAACATCAACATACTTCCAAAAACTCGAGTCAATATATATCATCTACAAAACTTCCTTGCCTGGACATGAGAGTACATGGGCAACTCTAGGACATACTAAACACTAGCCATCCTTCTACTCCTACTAATCTCCAAGATTCTCCTCTTCACTACCACGAGTCTGACATTGCCACTGATGATTACCTAAAAAGATGTAGTGACCCATGAGGTGAGACCCATGTCCCAATGAGAGATATAACTCTTAACAACATTTATTGACTATAATAGGTTATGTAATTGAACAAATAGAGCATATAACAATTGCATAATTAAAGGATTACCATAGTATTGAGAGGAACATGTAAAGCTAACACCTTTTAGATATTTGATTTCATTTATCATATTATACAACGAATAAACATTACAAGATACAAGGCAAGGGTCATCATTCAATGTGAATCATTGTATAATCCTAATAGATATGCTACATGGTTGGATTACATATTTTATTAAGCCCTAGAGAGTTTGAGGCATACCACTCAAGCTTACAATTGATCACTGTAAAGTTGCAATCAGTTTCATACAAAATCTATGAGAGCTATAATACTAAAATCTCTTCCCCTCAGTCAGTACGAGTTTGCCATAGAGACATATCAATCAAGATTCAATCATCCTAGTCCACCACTGGGCTGTAGGTCATGACACTAGAAACTAGGGTACATAACCTTATCATCTGAGGTACAACTACAATTGTTCTCAATCACATCATGTATACATATTCATTCATCTGAGATACGGCCTCAACCGTTATCTATAACCTTGGGATGAGGATGACAAGGAT
Source organism: Alisma plantago-aquatica (assembly GCA_963693085.1). Classification (NCBI taxonomy): domain Eukaryota; kingdom Viridiplantae; phylum Streptophyta; class Magnoliopsida; order Alismatales; family Alismataceae; genus Alisma; species Alisma plantago-aquatica. The sequence continues at coordinate 1,553,756,874 of OY856409.1, forward strand.
ATATTATCCCTACACCCGCATATACTCCCCAATATATGACTCTGAGTTTCCATTCTGGAATACTCATTTCCCTATGCAACAAGTTTTGACACTGGAATAGTTCTACGGCACACGACATTGCATGATTAGGGTTTCACTTGATTTGTTAGTGCCAATTGGGTGAGTTTAGGCTGCATCAATTTACATACAAACCCTAAAATATTTCCACAAAATATTGGTACATAACAACTCCATAAGATATAATACATATGCGACATGTTTTTTATCACAACATCATGGGGTACCGTTCCCTTTGTCCATAATAGAGAGGATCACACCTCCACTAGGGCTCAAGACATGCCCAAAGGTCATATAGACCATTGAAATAATCTTGCACAAGAATGTCATTATCGTTCAACACTTGTAGAGAGTTCTATCAATCATCATCATACTTGTGATAAACATGTTTAGCATGTGATTTCATCAAACATATCAGCTATGATGTTCACAAGGTAACATAGAAGGGTTACCATAACATTATGAGAGTGTTATTCATCATAACAAAATAAGGAAAGACAATTATATTTAACCATCATCACTCAAATACTTTAAGTTAGGTTCAACAAGATAGATTGAATTGATGTTACAAATCAACACCCATAACTAAATTGTCAGTTTGTGCACATACACTTAGGCAAAACATGGACTCTTAAACCTAGAATTCCCATCAGATCATGTATATCAAACACAAACCATAAGATCATGTGCATCAAGCACAAACCATCAAATCGTGGGCTTCAAACACTAGCCATCATATTATGGCCATCAACCAAAATCATCGAATTCAAGGAGACAAAACCGTAGAATCATGCTCCTAAAGGAACCATAATTTGTTAGGATTAGTAAGAACATCATTAGGTAAATCTAGATATCCCAGAAGATGTCAACCATAGGTAGATCATCAGTTGTTAAGACTAGAGGAACCATCATTTGTCAAGGCTAGGCAAGCCATCAGATGCTAAGACTTGGTGAAATCATATTTTTGCATCAAGGAAACCCATCGTTTGTTAGGGTTACAGAAACCATCAGTTGATCCACTTGATGAGAGCATCATGACCACCAATTCTCAAGTTCAAGAAAAACCATCAAAACAACAACTAAGTATAAACCATCTGTTTCCATAAAAAGCCAAACCATCAAGTCATGAATCAAGAGAGAAATCAGCTCATAACACTTAAGAAAAAGCCATCATTTTCACTACAAGGAAACCATCGATTCATGGACATGCAAGGTGTAGGCCTCCTACTTCCAACATAGAAACATGAACAAGGTTAATGGGTACATTAAATACACAAGCACTACTACATATGCTCAAACCCTAGCCAAAGATACATCATTCTACTTGTTCCTACATTTTTAGAGCAAGATCTATACATAGATAGTTAAGAGTAAGTAAGAAACATGAAGAAAGTTATATAACTCACCTCAATGAAGATAACGAAGGTACAAACAACAAGGTAGATTGAAGAGAGAGAGAAAAAACCCTATCTTGAGCACTCCACACGTCCAAGCTAGCTCCTTTATCCAAGAACAAGGAAAATCTAGGGTAAAAGAGAAGAAAGAAGGTGTTCTTCAACCATATGTTCAAGATCCACCAAGAACACCATGGATCCGTCCAAGAAGAGAGAAGAATGAGGGAAGGAAGGAAAATGAAGATGAAAAGGTGATCTTACTTGTTTAGGTCAAGGAACAAGGTTAGGAAGCTCCACACGATCTTGAAGAGGGTAGATCCAAACCCTAGAACACGTACAACCAAGCTTGACCAAGCTTCTTCCTCTAGAGCTCGTCTCCTCCAACATGCAAGAGGGTCAAACCTCTCCAAGCAGCAAGAAGAAGAAGAAGAAAGTGTGTAAAGAGCTCATTTGGGTTAAAGGAGAGAGGTATATAAAGCTTAGGGAGAGAGAAAGGTAGGTTGAGGTATCAAGACATGCATGCCATGTGTCCAGAAGTCAAAACCTCACATCCATGCAAACTAGGTCAAACATCAGATGTTGATGCTAGGGGAACCATTGGTCGTCAACCCCATGAGCACCATAAAGCTCAAGCATCAACTAGGCCATTGGATCTTGCCCTCACATGGACACAAAAGCGAACCCTAATCACCATCGGTTGTTGCATTCCACATGCAAAACCATCGACCTATTGTGCCTCAAAGCAAACCATCAGATCTCATGTTACACGGGAGAACCATCAGATCCTACCACCTCATAGAGAACCATCTACTCCCAAGCATACAAAGGGAAACCATCCAGTTGGGGTACTTAGGTGAGAAACTCTAAGTCATACAAAGGGAAACCATCCAGTTAGGGCACTTAGGTGAGAAACCCTAAGTCAGATATCACCCCACATCCGATGGTGCAACTAGGTTCCCAATGATGCAACTACATCAAACATGTTATGAAAACTTATGAAGCACAACTTACATGTTAAGATTGCAGATAAAACCCTATATATGGTAAAATTGCATAAAATCCCCTATAAGCACATAAATTGCAAAACTTACTTAAACAATATCCAAACCGGACCAAACATGAAACTTATCTTTGTCACATGATATCAAATCACATGTTAGGGTTTGATTAAGGTTTTCAACATCCAATTAAGATAACCAAGCATGTTTATCCATAAAGCTAGGTCATGGGTCTTACACTTTCAAATCTTGGGCATAATTGTTTGGAGTTAAGATTTAGTTCTCCATAGTTTTTGAACTTCACCTCCACTACAATCACATGGAGTATGGTTTGATGTTCTAGTATAGTCTGAACTCAAGATTAGGCTCTTGCGTGTGGCTCGACCTTATAAGGGTGGTCAGATCAATAGCTTATGATGTGCTTTAGATTGTGGGGAATTTGCTGTGGAACCTTACAATGGAGGTTTGTTCCTTATGAACATATAGAGGAAGAATTGATCTTGTGTGACCTTGGGTGGTTTTATTTCTTGTCATGCTTATGGGGTTATTTTGGAAATTTGCCTCTATTTCCAATGCTAGACACATAAGACTTGTCATTTGACCAATGTTATTATTTACAAAATTGGTCAAATCCTTAATCTTGTAAATTTTGGAACCTATTACTAGAACATTAGAAAATTGTAATAAATGCATTTTGGAATTGAAAAATTAAATACAGATTACCTATCTAGGATGTAGAAACCTAATTTCGTAGTTTCATAAGTCAAACTTTGTGTTTTAATATTAATTAGAAGCTAAACCACGAGTTCCTTAGTTTCTTACTTAGGTGTTTTAGAACTTGACTTAGAACAACATTATGATAAAATTTGAGATGCATTGCTACTCTCTATTTTATTTGGGTAATAAATGATTCTTTTATCCTTCATCTCCTCATGATGAGTCTAAGCCCTAATTTGGCCATACATTTTGAATCAACCCAGAGAAACCTTAAAAATGACATGTTTTCTCAGTTATTATTACTAAGATCCATGTTTCATCTTTTAATGAGACCTTCTACTGTAAATTGATAAGATGGATGTTGTGATCCTTTTACTACTTGAAATTTATTGAAAAAGAGAACATTTCACTTAAATTCTCTATAAAATGCATGTCGGATTGAGTAGGATAATGTTATGTAATTTTTGTTATGTATTATAGGGGTTGGAAACCAATGCAACTATATATCTCGAGTTCGACATTGGTGCATAGGTCTGGTTGTTTAAATGTTGGTTCTCTCAACTACTTTATATATTTATATGGGATTAAGGTATGGTATCTGCTTCCATGACTCAGAATGTGATGGTGTTTTGGCCCTACTTATAGATGGTTCTAGTCTTAATATTTAACCTGCATGAAATGTTTATGATTGTCTAAAGTTGAGAAATATCTATCTTATGATTGTAAAATGTTGAGAAACGTTTTAAAGACAAGCATTCCTTTATTTGATTGTCTTCTTTCTTGATGAGGTCTCATCACATTGTTTACAAACTTTTTCATATTGTTGCCTGTCACATTTACACTTCATTTCGATTGGAAAGTCTCTCTTACTAAAGTTATCATTTATCGCCACATACCGATAAGTTTATTGATACATGTTCTATTTTTTTTCCCATGTGTACCATGTGTTGATCATTCCGAGGAGGATTTCCACTCCAGTTTAGTAGACCTATGAGGATAACTTTAGATGGTTTGGTTGTCCAATGTGACTGATTCGTTGTATATTGTTTTTAGATTGTGTTTTCTTTCTAGTATACTACTATTCTAGGTGAGGAAGTTGTTTACAAACACCCCCAATATAGTTGTTTTTAAATTTTGCTACTACTTTGTGACATTACTTGATATTTCATATTTCGAAACTAAAACTGTGCCCTTTTCTCACACATGTTTGGTTTTCTTGAATTGGGTTACACGCTCTTCATTCTTCTAAGCAATGAATGACATCCTAATGGGGTCCCACTCATTACAAGCACCCCTGTGTTTTTAGAATTTAAGTGACTTGACATTTTTATGCTTTTGCTAAAATAGGTAAATTATCAATTATTCATGTCTAATATGCAACAATTACATATAAACAATTGTTTATTTAACTTACAAAAATGCATATAACCAATTGATACATGATTATAATACATAATGTATGTTCAATATTTCATTATAATACTACCCGACTAAATGTCAGCTTTAGCTTCACATACAAATATATTTTAGATTATGTTCGCGATCGCTTTAGGTATAAACCACACCATGCAAAGATTCTTAATCAGGACACTTGTGTGTTTTATAGGAACTAAATTACATATAGGGCATACATTGCCATTAATTCATAGGCATTATAGTGAATATTGGGAATACATGACCAATCACTGTGTAATTTAATAATAATTCATAGTGGTAAAGTAGAAATGTGATACCATAATCAAGAGGGAATTCCTTACATAGACAAGATCTAATAGATAAGATCATAAAATATAACATCATAAGTTTTACTATCTCGTGCTTCATACATAATCACATGTTCATGTTTAGACACTACAACATATGCCTACTTTCTATTATTATTATAATCTCATCATATAACATCCCAGGATTTTAGGTCTTGGATATAGTGATCTTAAAAGGAATGATTAAACTACCCATTGCAACTCCTTTTCAGGTTTCACATCACTAAAGAACTCTATAGTTAAGTGTTGATTGTTTACACCAACGAGTTTCAATCATAAGAATGATCTTTTACTCAACTAGCTATATCCCACAAGTATACGAGAGTAGTTGTAGTCGAGGTCGAATACAAGGAGCGTTGGTTAGTTAGGCGCAAGAGTTATAATTTTCAATAATCTAGATCGTTGTACATAGATGATTGGATTAGAACAACTAAATTATAGATTTAAAACAAAACAGTAAATTATCACTTAAGAAAGGTTAAGATTCATATTTGGAAGGATCTTAGACTTGAGATTTCACTATCACATCATAGCTTATATTAAAATATGAATTTAAACATGTTAATTAACTTGCAAAGGAGGTTTGTAGTCATCACTCACCTCCCAGTGAAGTGATGACGATTTTAATTCCATACATCACTCTCGTGTATGTATTTCATTTCAAATCACAAACCTTGCTCCTCAACATAATCCCAGCCACTCTCGCGGTCAAGGACAAGTTGCCAAAAGAGTAACTCCATACTCTCAAACACATCTTCTCAGATTATGAAAGAAAGCATAAAACATGCAAGTATGATGGCTAATCACACAAATAAGCATTTCAGATCTGAAACAACTCTTGGAACATGCAAGAAACTAACATTTAGTACGAAATTCATATGTTCATACAAGCTATGACATGGGAGTTACTCTCCCATGCCCAAGAAAAAGGGTCTACTCATCCATAATGATGTACAGTAGAAAATGTGCAGAAATTTCAGAGTTTGACATGGTTTAGAGAAGGAAAATCTAAGCAATCCCAAGGTGTAACCAAAGAAAGGTAGAATTCTGACTTGAGGACAAAATCCCACTTCTACAGATACTCCAAACTGGACAAACTTTCCTCCTGAGAAGCTTTGTAGAGTGAAGAAGCTCTGCTGCACCTCTAGAGAAGAAAATGGAGAAGAAGAGAAGAAGAAATGGACTCCTTTGGCAAGAAACCACCTCTTTTCTCCTCCAAATCACCCTCCTCTGCTCTAGACTTGCTCTAGGATGAGGGAACTGACACAAATGACCGAGCATAACCGCCCATTAAGTTCCCACTTCGTTTTAAACAAAAAATCATAATTTTCAAAATGCTGAAACTGCCAGGTGCATGCCGTGCAACTTTCCAGAAACTTCAGTTTGCTCCAGAATGCACTGCACACGGCGTGCACTGAAGTAATGCACGCCGTGCAACTTTCTAGAAACTTTCAGTCTGCTCCAGAATGCACTGCGCACGACGTGCGCTGAAGTAATGCATGTCGTGCAACTTTCCAGAAACTTTGGTCTGCTTGACGCTCCCAGGTGCACGACGTGCACCTGGCTATTCTAGGCTGTTGTGTATTCTGCTCATAACTTTCAGTATGTAGGTCCGATTTACATGTTGTAAAAAGTGGTATTTGTGCACTTTCGAACCCCAAAACATGTAGATACTTGAGAAGTGATCCAATAAGTGATAATATGATATCTTCCTCATCATTTCATTGCAAAATGTAGTACCTACAATTCAAACCATGAGACAAGTAAGAATAGCTAAAAATATAGAATCTAGCATGAATGAGAGTGATAATTGAGTCAAAACAACATGGATATGCAACCAAACATGATCCAAAAGATGATATGATTTGTGCACATCAAATCCCCCTAAGCTTAAACCATTGCTTGTCCTCAAGCAAAAAGAGCATAGAAACACAAATGAAGAATTGTCAAGTTCATGCATAGGTCAAATGAAAACAAATATGTGTATAAGACCATGCCAACCATGATCAACATGTTTATACTCATAGCCATCAATTCAACGTAAACACCCAAGAAAGAGATTTTTAGTTCAGTAGGGGTGGTCACAATTAAATGAATCAATCAATTCAACAACACTAAGTAGAAATTGGATGATCAAGCCAAACAATTAGTGGATGTGCAACTCAAACTCTCAACTATTAAGGATACAAATGATGAAATCTTAGTTAAAATTGACAATTTTAGCTGTACTCTCCTTCTTTCCCAAAAATGATATGACAATGGATTACGGATTCTGACACTCGGCTACTAATGTAGGCTTATGCACACGTGGAATGTCGGTTGGGGTATTTTACCCTCTTTTAAGACACCCGTGTGGACATCCATAGAGGTGTAGAGGCTGTTGTTTGCTGCTAGGAGGACAATGTTAGCATATTGTCTCTAGTGTGATAAGAAGCTACTACAGACGTCATCCCAATGCAACTAGAAGAAAGCTATATGACTACTGCAATGAGGAATAGTCATTGGACTTGCTCCAAGACCAGGTATGAACTCATTAAACCATCCTTCCCATTACATAGTTGTTGATGTGATCTGCTATTATGAGAAATATGAGTAGACAATTTTTTTTTGTTTCCACTACCTGCTTTGACGCCATATTTCCCAACACTAACCACCATTGGCTATTTATATTTCACTAGTGCTCTATTTATCTCACTTGCATGTAGGTTGATTATTGTTGCCAATGGGTTATGTGCCCTAAATTCTTTATGTGTGCTTTGTTTGGCATACATTATTTTTGTTTAATGGCAAGTCTAATTTTCGATTATCATCTTATTGAAAGTCACATTCTTTTGATATCCATTTGGATGGTACTTTTCTCTTGGATGATAAGATTTGCTATATTTTTGGTCATTTTTTCCTAATATTGTTAATACCTATTAATATCCTCATACAAACATTTTATGCTGACAACTTCCACTTTGTCTTCTCCGTGGGGTATACTTCTGACCCGTTAGGTAGAGAGAAACCGGGAGTGGACCAAAGTTGAGCACGACTTATTCAAGTGCACTTGATCCTACTTGGGAGGTATATTCAAGGTGGTTAGATACCCTCTACATGTATTTTGCTATATATTAGTTTCCTTTTGTATCACAAACTATGATAGATTCAAACATTATAATAGTTAATTTTTTATCTTCCTTTGTTACATTTTGGTATCTTGAGCATACTTTTGAATAAATTGGATTTTAATTCCTTTTATTTGGTTTAGTGAGGCGTGGATCCCCTCTTAGATCCCACTCCTTACAATATGGTATCAGAGCCAAGGCAGTCGGTTAATCTAGCTATGTCAATCTTATCTCCCTTAGGATGTTTACCTCTTACTTAGGTCGCTTATATCTAGTACCCTTGTCTTGTACATGCAAACATTATGGCTGGAGATAACTCATTTTTTGATTAACTATCTAGTTTTGAGACACCCTATAACCCAAAGTATGGAATACTAAGGTTGGATTCTCCTTTTACCCCTATGGTGTCTCAGTTACCTGTACATCTAAGAGTCAGCCCACAGTGGGTTAGGCTACCACGACATCCACTGTGGCTAAAAACCTAACACATGTTTGGGTATATCTCTTGAGAAAGAGGTGTTTTCTCTACAATAGTTGCTTTTTCCAGCCCTAGCAATGGAGGTTAATGCAATTTCTATTCCAGAGAAACCCAAAGAGTACACCCTCTATGAGTTTATGAAAATGCAACTCACATTCTTTAAAGGTGAAAGTGAGATCAATATTGCAGAGAAGGACGATGAATGAGTGCTTGTCATGGAGTGCACTTTCTAGGGTATGGCATGCCTTGAATACCAGAAGGTCATGTTTTCCACCTATTTAGTATATGGGCCTTCTCATTTGGTGGAACAATATTGCAAGGACTCAAGACATCTCTTATATGTCTTGGATGGAATTGTAGTTATTGTCTGTGAGAAGCACATCTCATCTACCAATCTACAAGTAGGAAACATACTTTTACAACCTAAAGCAACCCTCCTTGTTTGTGGTGGAGTATGTAAATAAGTTTCTCTTGTTTGAAAGGTGCAATAAGGGTTTGGCTAAGGAGGGATACTAATATGTTCCTTGAAGGAATCAGATACACTATTGGACATGCTCTAGTTCCTCAACTTCCTTTTCCATTTTGACAGTTGGTGGAGAAGGCTATGGCAATTCAGGCTTATCCAGATATCAACCCTGGTATCTTAACAAGAAGAGGAAGTTCTTAGGTGAAGATTAGAGGAGGGACATGTGTGTTAAGTATCATGGTTATCATCCTTCTGGGAAGTGTCCTTCTATGGGAAATCCAACTAGACCACAATCTAACTTCCATGTTATATGCCATTTTGTTACGAGCATGCACATATTTGAACTAGATGCCTCAATCTTTGAGATGGACATGAACCAACTCAACAACAACCTCACAAACCTCCTAAAACAATGACCACAATAAAAATGGAAGACAACCTGCTGACAAACATACTAGGGTGAGTCTTTGCTTTGGATGGCCAAGAAGTTTCTAAAGAATAACATGTTGAAGGTAACCCTCATACTATTAGTTAGAGAGATTGTATAGCTATGTTTTCCCTTTCCTAAGTTTCATGATCATATGAAGATGATAATGATGAAGTACACCGATTTTGATGGGACCCTCTTTGTACCTATAAGGTTGTTTGACTTATTAGTTTAAACCTTTTTAAGGGGTGGGGAGTAGTTGGTTGATAATATATGGATGATTAGATTTCTGGGACGAAATCCTCCCCAAGTGTTCTAACATAAGGAAACCTAGCATCTTGAATCTAGAAACTCTAATCCCATGATTAGGATGTTAGTATGCTTGGTTCTTTATATTTGACCAAACAAGAACATAGTTATACCTTAATGTAGTTGTTTGCATATCTAATGAATATAGTTAATAACTTAAAGATAACCCTAACATGTATAAGATTGAAAACAAATATAACACATTAATTGGCGTTAGCTTCTATAATCAACATTACATATCATGATACACTTACATTAACCTAATAGACTAAATATGTGCTAACATGTAAGTGAGTTCATGAAATATGTCACATATGTTTCCTTTGCTAACTAATATACACATAGTGGATAAGATATGCTTAGTGAGAGGTATAATATGATTAATACATGAATTGTAATAACAATTTGAGTTGTTGTGTCTCTAGATATGAATAATGTTTCGTCATCTAACTTAATATTGAATTCATGGACTTAATAGGTTTAATAAGAAAATTACATAAATTTGTGCAAGATAATTTATGATAACTCTATTGATAATTATATGAAGTTAATGAGACTCTAATTAGCCAATATTGATGATAATGATGTAATATTATAATAAATATAATGGTAATGATCCTAAAATGTAATGTATTAGAACTCATAAAAAGAAACTTCAAAACCCAAATCTAACTCCAAAATTGTGTTCCTTAAGCGTCAATTTGCTTGGTTCCAAGTTTGAGATTAATTGGGTAATCCTAGATACCTTAATTTAAACATGAAAGAAAATACAAGACAAGACCTAGAAACATTAAATATAATATTGGATGACCTTAAAGGAGAAAGTTAATGACAAATTCACGTTCTTAATATCAAAACTACTCTAGGTCCAAATTTGATTATTGGAACCTTGTTTTGACCATCAAACTCAATTAAGAAAGAAAGACAACAATCATTTAAATTAAATATATGTAATAATTCATTTCATCTGAAGTTAAAATAATTTATATACTTGTCATGTATGCTTTCCAACTTTACCGATTTCAGCCTCTAGTTAGATCACTTGATCATGATTGGACGATACAAACATCTTCTCCTACCTTGAGTAGGAGGAGTCCCACCCGTGAAAATTAACTCCGACCCCATTAGTTCCTTTGGTGAGGATTTCTTTATCTATGGTCCACCAAATTTCACAAAATTACACCCATTTAGTTTATGAGACAATTTTTCATCTAACAAGCCTTTTTACAAATCCTACTTTCCTTTTATTGGGATTTTCCCAATTCCACTCTCTAGCTTCTCGAAACTCTTGTGAATTTGGGACTCTTTTTTGAATCTATATATAATATGTACCCACATGTTCCTACCACACCTTTAGCATTATCTTATGAATGCATATTCATCCTAGATTTAGTTGCATTTTAAGCACAGTTTTGCACTCATTTCCATAATTTTAGCTTAAAATTAGCTTGCATTTAGGTTTTCTTTATTTTATGATAATTTATAAGGTTTTGAATCAAATTCCTAGATTTCATGGTAGGTTTGGACTTCATTACATGAGTGGAGTGTAGGAGGTGACGATCTAGATAACTGACTAGCTGGCCCATAATTGTTTTAATGAAATGGACATATTTTCAATGATACGATTCTCCATCAATTTATGAAGTTCCATTGATTTGCAACACATATGTTAGACCATTAGATTTCATAGATTTTCCATGCCATCGCTCGAGGTGGGCTCACTTTTGCCTATCCATTGGTTTGCAGCACTCTGGCATTCCTTCAATTGTCATCTCAGCTTCACCTTCTGATGGCTGTACTGCAACCTTCTGATGGTAGTTCTATTGGATATCCACCTAACGATAGCTGACATTCTCCAACAATCAAATGATTTTCTTACCAACCTTCTGATGGTCCCTAGGCTTATCTCTTCTGATAGAAGTAATGCTTTTGCCAATTGATGGATGACCCATGTTATCTTATGAAGGGTCCACAACCTGCCATCAGAAGGAAACTTTTTACACAAACAACTGATGGTTCATCTACCTCTATCTTTTGATGACCACTCTGACTCTCACTTCCGAAGGCAGTTCTGCTTCCTGATCTTTTGATGGATGTGTTTTGGCTGCTCATCTACCAAAGGCATTACTGAACGACAGGAACCCCTCATATTCCCCACACCACCATCAACTCTTCACCTCCATGGCATCTAAACCTTAACTCCACAGTGTCTGGAAGAGTTCCAGACCCTTATCTATGCCTATAAATAGAAAACCAAGACCAATAAAGAACTAATCTTCCATTGAGGCTGCCAGGATGCCGCTATGCAAACCCACCTTCATCCTTAAACATCTATTGACTTCCTCCATCATTTGACGAATGTCAACCAAAGGTGCTTCCATCTCCACTCCATCGAGGCTCCAAGGACTAGACCTTGAAAGAGGCCATCTCACGATACCCTTGTCCATCGGTTGACAATTTTCACCATCAACAACCTGCTTCTCTCTCCCAACAACAACTAGATCCAACCTTGAAGAAGGAAGAATGACGACTGAAGATGACCTCTGACGAACGTCCAAGGGTAGTTCTACTCTATGTCAATTGCCACCATACTAGATTTAAAAGACAAACTTCCACACACCATGGATCAACTTCTATCTTCTTCTATGATCATGGCCTTCTTCCTTTCTTCTTATGTGTTTCTGTTGTTGCTGCCATGAGCGAGTAGTCCTCTCTCTAGGGTGCTAGGAGAATCCCCACTACTCGATTTTGCTTTCCTTACTACATCTACTATTGTATGGACCAATATATGCTTTGAATCAATAATTTTTATGCTTATATTCTTGCCTGATCATAAAGCTTATATTTAAACCATATCTTGAGCATAGAGAACTTCAAACCTAGGATATAAGATATTGATTGATTTATGTTAAATCCTTGTTGAGAATTTTAGATTGGTGTTTTGGGGTGATCGATGTATGATTTCTAGGTAACATGACAGTGAGCTTAGATTGATATCTATCTAGGTTTTAATCATAGTGCCGAAAGGGGGATTTTCTTGGCCTCAACATATATGTTCATTCTTAATACAATACAGTGAGAGAGTGAATGATATGTAGTAGTGGTGAAACTAATTCCATCCTAGTTTTCTCATCCATTGATTTATCATCCCTTTAAATTCAACATTTAATATTTGAAACATAAATTTAATCAACTAAATATAAATCTTATGTTAAATACTAGCTATTGCATGGTTACTTTGGTTAGAAAAATTCTTTAAAATGGTATCCTTTGGGTTTGATCCTGAACGATATTACAACAATATCTGTTCACGTGCGGGTGGTGACTATTGTACTTGTTTAGGTAAACACCAAGGATATCACCCTTAGTGAATTTTCCAATGCAATAATATCCACATCATTATCCCTCTTATTTCAATTATTGCCTTATAAACACCTATTGGTGATGCAATCTCAACCATCAAGCAGTGACACTGGCTTCCAGGACCCCCTCTGAATTTTGTCTCTGACCAATTCTGTCTAGGTTAAGGTTACTTGGCTATTTTACTTTGTTTTTGGATGGTCAAAACACCATATTATTTCTTTGTCACTTTTCCTCAAAATCAAGTTGAATATCCAAGTTGGTTCTTACAATAATGGCATACATTAGGAGGGAGAAGACCCTTCTTCATGAATTTTTGGGATTTTCCATTGATTTATTTGATTATGATATGTCTATCCTGGGTGTTTTTGTCCTTGGCCTATGATTTGAATATTTCATCACACAAATTGGGTGTCACAAGTTTACCTAAACACCTTGTCATGCTACCTTGGTGGATGCAAGGGTACGATGGTCATTTTTATCATTGATTTTTGTTTTGATTATCAGTAATTGACTTAACTTCTAAAATTCATAACTTACTCTCTTATCATTAGAAAATTACACAAGTACTCGTTGGAATAAAAAAAAATCCCCTGTCTAAATAAATATATTCTTAACCTACATCTAATTATAATAGGAGTAGGTAATATAGGGTTTGTGATATGCATATTAATTAATGACTTTATATATAATTTAAAGATAGGTGGAGAATTCCCATGAATGGGATCTAGGTTTCGTATTTTTTACAAGTTGACACACGACTTGAGTTTGTGACATTCCCCTATGAATATATTGAGAAAATACCTATCTTTTCTCCATCTTGATGTATGTTACATCATCCTAATTATATTGAGAAATTAATCTTATTTTTCTCTCTTGTGAACCTCTATGAGGTATTGCTACATTAAATTTTATCTTTCATGTCTTGGTGACCTATTTGGGTCTAATCTTATGAATTTGATTCCCTGACATTCCCAAAATGTGTATATTTCATGTTGGACTCTAAGGGGCCATTTGCATCCTACTTTCCCGACTACATGTATTCAATGCATAAAATGTACCCGGGTGGTATTTTGGTTCGTTGATTATACTGATTTTGTTGTAGCAATAATGTAGCTGAGCTCTTCCGCTAAGCCCCAATGCGATAGAAATGTAGTGATTAGAAAAGCTGTCGTATATGACGGGTTTTGCAAATGCTACCTTTAGCTATTAAATCTGAATAACATAGCATTTGTTATTACCACCTTATAAATATAATACAATTGTGACAATATACGAATGTGGCATTCTGAAACATCTCTCCCAAACTAGGCATAAAGTTTTACTTTACTTCTCTTATTTCAAAATGAAACCATAATTGTGAAATTGAACTAAATTGTTCCTTATTATGAGATGTAACCCTAATTTACCCACTTTTGTGGTGTATGTTTCATATTATCCATTTGTGTGATGGAAATCTCATTAATTCTATTTTTTTGACTATAGTTTCACTTTCCTCTATATTATTGCACGGTTCAGATTCAACAGGCATAGAGTGATACCAATGATTGAGTTTTTGGGTTATGTGTCCATGTTATGTTTTGGGATAGAGGTTTTATGCCCCATATCTGGGTTATGTGCCCACTTTTATATATTGGCTAGTACAGTTATGTGCCATTATGTATCAGGTTTTGTCTATGTGCCCTAACTATGATTTTTTTATTTATATTCATTAGTGTTATGTTTATCTCACTTGCATTTAGGTTTGCTACTATTGTTGATGGGTCATGACCTAAATTCTTTATGTGTGTGTTTTTGGCATACCTTATTTTTGTATAATGGAAAGTGTAGTTGCTTTTTTTTAGGTAAGTCAGGAGGAAATCTTATTCATCCCGCCCTCCCCTTGCGAGCAAATTCAAAATAAGGCTACAATCACTAATATGATCTGCATAAGTAAACGAGGTAGTACTACTACCCTTACAAAAATCATTAACAAGGTGGCTATAAATCTCACTAGGAGGGAGAGCATACATAATGTATCTCTCCGTGGATTTTAAATGGATTCTTGCAAGGCCATCAGCCACCTGATTGGTTTTTCTACAAGTATACTGGATGGACCACTCTAGTTTGGATAATGCCTTAATTTTGGTTATGAGCTTGGTATATCTAGGAATATCCTGCCAATCAGAGTTAGTTATCTTCACAGCCAATGAGGAGTCCGATTGGAAGATCGCCTTGTTGACATGGTTGCTCTGTGCGACCTCCATAACTAAAATAATACCTCTGATATCAGCTTCAACCATGTCCTACATATATATCTTTAACAAGGCTTCGACTTTCCATTTTATTGAACTGTCTCTGACCACCATGGCACAAGAAGCACTGCTCGGTTTTACAGTAGCGTCCGTATTGAACTTCAGGGTATTAGCCTACGGTGGAGTCCATACCATCTCCTTGTTAGGGCCTTGGGCATTCTCTTGGCTGGTCGGCCTATGGAGAGCCTACAATTGGTTTCTAGCTTCCCTCACAATGAATCTAGCTTGCCTGGAAGGGTCAATGATATTGCCTTGAAAGACCTGTTTGTTCCCGCAATTCCATATGTGCCAGTAGGCCGTCAGGAAGAGGGTCGTGCCTTCATCAGAGTTCTTCAGATGTGCTTGAAACCAATTAGTGAAGCTATCACTATTAAAGAAATCTGAAGAATCATGAATATTGAGAAGAGCCTTCCACACTACTTTCACTTTATGGCAGTCTCTAATCACATGGATCGTCGTTTCTTCGCCATTTCTGCATCTAGGTCAGATTGGGTCTGAGGCTAATCTTCTTTTGACCCTTCTTGCATTAGTTAGAACTGCCTCATGCATGAGGAGCTAGCCGTAGGTTTTGATGTGGGAAGATGCCTTGGCATCCCAGACTTTTCTCCAGTTACTTGCAGTAGGGAAACACTTACCTTCCATCAGATTGTAATAGGCTGTCTTAGTGGAATATAACGCGGAGATTGTATGGTTCCAAATTCTAATATCCTCTCCATCATTATCAGTTGGGATGTCGAATTTGATGATCTCATTCACAATGGTAGGTGGTAGCCAGTCCAAGAGAAAGGATGTGTCCCAGCTACCTTGCAGATCTATCAGGCTGCTGACCTTCAGGTCCGCGAGCTCGTCAGGTATATGTTTCAAGGCATGTTTCCTCAAGACGTCTCCTCCTCTCCACCACCTATCATCCCATACATTCACCTTGTGCCTGTCCATTGGGAGAATGTATGAGTTTTCATCAAAGAAGTCCTTCCTGGAAAGGACAGATCGTCTAAGTTTGGATATGTTGTAGGTTTTGCCGGTAATAGCTTTGTTGATGTAACTGGACAGGATGGCCCACCAGTGTGATTGTCGGGAAGTAGCCAAATCCCATGAGTGCTTATAGAGCAATGCTTGATTCCATGGTCTCATCTTCTTCAAGCCGAGGCCACCTTTATCCTTGGCGCAACAAATCTTATCCCAGGCTACAAGAGCAAGGGGATGGGTTTTGTGGGAGCCACCACATATGAAGTTCCTGATTAAAATGTCGATTCTGTCACAAATCTTGAGGGGGAGCTGGGATGTTTGCATGACATAGGTAGGCAAAGCTGATAAGGTGGATTTATCTAAGCACACCCTCCCCGCCAGTGACAAATTCCTCATGGACCAGGTGGAAATTTTGTTCGAGACTGTGTTAAGGACATCACTGTATGTGGACTTTGTGACCTTATGATGTAAGATTGGGACACCAAGGTATTTTCCAAGGTATTCGGTGACTTGAAAGCCAGCTGTTCTTTTGATACTCCTCCTCATGGCCACGTCGACACTTCTTGAGAAATAGATGCGGGTCTTCATCTTGGATACATACTGACCAGAGGCATGTTGGAACATCTTGAAGCAATCCTTGACGGTCTTCATCTGATGAACCGTTGCTTGAGCAAATAAGATTAAATCGTCTATGAAGCTGATATGTGAGATACTTGTCCCCTTGGCTCCAAGTTTGACCAGTTTCCAACTCCCCTCTGAGACCCTGATGTCTATAAGTTGGCTGAGATGTTCAAGGCACAACACAAATAGATAAGGGGATAGGGGGTCCCCTTGTCTGAGGCCCTGGCTAGTCCTGAAGGGCCTAACATTCTTTCCATTCCACGTAATGGTAGTGCGTCCTTTAGACATGGATTCCATGATAAAGTTCATGATATTTTGTGGTAGGTTGATGCAGTGAATGGTGTCGCTGATGAACGCCCAAGACATCTGATCATATGCTTTTGTCAAATCCACCTTGATTGCCATGGTTTCGTTTCCGTGCTTCCGTCTCATACCATGTATGAGTTCTTGGACAATGGCTATGTTATCAACGATCCTGCGCCCAGGAATGAAACTACTTTGGGACTGGGAGACCCAACCTGCTATAAGGGCTTGATCCTTTCGACGATTAGCTTGGAAGCTATTTTTAAAGCAATGTTGTTGAGGGATATCGGTCTGAGCTACTCGCAACTCTCAGGTGAAGGAGTTTTAGGAATGAGCACAATGGTTGAGTTACCCAGATCATCAGGGATGCTACTCGTTTGGATGGTTTCTTTAATGGTTCTCATGAGACTGGGACCAACGATGTCCCAGTTTCTCTGGATGAAGAAGGACGATACGCCATCAGGCACTACTACCTTTGTAGGGTCAAGTAACATCATGACATGTTGAATTTCTATCACAGATGGTTTGGAACCTAGGGCATCCCGCTGTGTGTTACTTAGTTGTGAGAAGGAGCCAAGGATCCCATCAAGGTGTAACCTGTCCTCGCAGGCAGGTGTAGTGAGTATAGACTCAAAATGTGTGGTCACAAGATCCAGTAACTCATCTTTTCCAGTGATCCAATCACCTTCTCGGTTCTTAAGCTTTGTAATAGTGTTCTTTCATTTTCTTTGATTGGCATAATTGTGATAGAATATAGAGTTATTGTCGTTGTCCTTTAACCAATTGATATGACATCGGTGTCTCATGTCAATCTCTTTAGCTTTTAGGATAGTATCTAGCTCAGTTTGGAAATCTGTGCAAAGGGCTTTGGAAATATCGTTGTATTGCGCCTCGAGATCCTTATGTAAATGACTGATATTCTTCATAAACTGGTCCTTATGTTGTATCTGTTTCTTCTTGGAATTTTTGTCCCAGCTAATGAGATATGGACAAGCTTTCCACAGTGCATCGTTGAAGCTTAGGTTCTGATCCCAGTTATCATAGAGTATCATGGGGAAATCTGGGCTCTACTACCAGGATGCTCTCGTGGTGAATCTCTTGGGTGGTCGAGAGAGGTGGTGGATTTGATCAAGAGGGGGCTTTGGTCCAAGAAAAACCTAGGTAGATGGTCCACGGCCACTCCCAAATATGTACTGACAAAGGCAGAGTTTGCTAAGGCTCTATCGAGTCTCTTCAGAAGGAGTCCATGATGGAAGGTAAAGCTCATGCCGGAGAAACCCAAGTCAGTTAGATATGCTTGCATCATGGTATTTTGGAAGGTAGAGGCCTCAAATTGATTGAAGTGGTCGCTTCCGCTTTGTTCCGTCGGATCCATGATGGAGTTAAAATCACCCAGTGCAATCGAAGGACCCGAGAGAGACTCCCCCAGGCTGATGAGGTGTTTCCAGAGAAGTTGTCTTGTCCTGGGTTGGGGACTTGCATAGATGAAGGAGATGTAGCATTCATTGTTGATGCAACAAGTGATGAACTATCTGTGGCTACAAATAATGTCAACCTTACAATCGTTGGGGTTCCAGCAAACCCAGATGCCACTGGAGAAACCTATGGCTTCTACTCGATAGGAGTTGGAGAAACCCAAAATTTTGATGGTTCTCTCCGCCGCCGCTCCACTGATGCGAGGCTCAAGGATGGCAGTGATCCCATGTTTATGGATTGCAATGAGCTCTTTGAACATTCTGACCCTTTCATCACTACCAATACCACGGACATTCTAACAGAGAATGTTTGTCATTGGCATTAAACAGGAAAAAGCAGTTTGGCTGGGCAAATGTTTGTTAAAAAGACTTGTTGTGTATGCCCTTCTCTACGTTCTGATCTTCTGATATCCCACTATTTAACCTCGGGCTCCTTCTCCACTGCTCAAGTAGCGTTGAGGCTCTATTTTTCTTCATTTTTGTGCCATTTTCTTTCAATGTCCTTCCTGAGGGTGTGGGTTGAGGGGTTGATTTGTTTTCCCCTGATGGTTTCTTCATTATACATTTCTTGGTTCTCTCCAACCTACTATTGGATTCTTGCTCCTAGCTCTTGTTGTTATTTATTAATGATGTAGTTTCTGGTTCTTCTGTTTTTGGTTGCAGCGTGCCCTTTTCTTCCTCGTGTCCGCGTTCGTCTTCGATGTTAATCACGTTTGCCACAACTTCTTGTTCCATTTCAACAATAACCTCATCAGCCTCTGGGTGTACCACTTTATGCGATTGATTCTCCTGATCCTTTCCTATCGAGGTGTTTGTCACAGTTTCTTCTACACTTTTTGCTATTTATTCATGCAGGATATTGGGAGCGGTGTTCCTGGGTTCGCTCTGTGTTCTTTTCTGTCTCTAGATCTTCTGCTGTGGCTGTTGTTGTTTATCTTGGGGACCTAACTCGTTGAGTGTCTCAGTATTAGTTCCCTGCTCATCTTGTTCCTCTTTGAAAAGGAGGTTTTTGAATCTATTGGCTGTGATTGGGATGTCAGACTGATGAATATTTTTGTGAGCCCATCTGCGCTTCCATCGATGATCCCCCTGCTGTTGCCATTCGTTATCTTGGGTGCCCTCCCTCGCAGGAACCTCTTTCTCTACTGTGGTGTTCCTTTTCTCAGTCTAGATAGTTGAGTTGGTCCTGTAATACTTTGAAGTGTGGCCGTATTTCCCGCAGATGGAGCAGCCTTCAGGAGTCATCTCGTATTCCACCTTGTAATCAACTCCATTGATCCAGACAGTAGGGCTTAGCATCTTCTGAGTATCAACTTTGATCTCCAAGCGTGTAAATTTTCTTCCGGTGCACATTTCAGTATAGCCGTCTACTTTGACGAGTCTTCCCAAAGCAAACCCTATGTATTCGAAAAGGGTGGGTACGTAGAGGTGGAGGGACAGGTCTAGAATCCTGACCCATGTCACTACGTGTTGAGGTAACTCCTCAGTAGGTTTGAAAGAAGGGAACCAGTCCCACACCGCTAAGAAGCAACCAAATAACTTCCAAGGTCTGCCTATGATGGATGTTTCATAGTCCTCCTTGCAGGATAGTTGGACTACGTAATGGCTGAGGTCCAGTTCATACATATTGAAACAACCTTTAGGGTTCCAAAGTAGTTTGATTTTATCTCTCATCGTCATGAATCTGACATCGGTGCCCAGTAACCATAATACTACTGCATACTTCCACAGTTTCACCAAGGCATCCTCTGCCTCTGGGTCAATAAGGATTGCTGGGTTGCCTTCAATCTCTGTTAACTCCAATGACTCGCTGTCCAGGTTGTCTTCGAAAAGCTTGTTGAGGAAGAAGGGTCCCCTTTCGCTCGTGTTATCATTGCTTGTTGCACTGCCTCACAGAATAGCATAGAACGATGGTCTGGGGCTTTGTTTCTATTTCACCGTCGGTACTGTATCTTCGGTAGCTGCTTCCGTTGTCCACGTCGTTTCGTGCTCCTGGGTGTGGTGTTGATGCTGTTCCTACAGAGGTTCCACGCGATTCACCACGTTGTCCTCCTATTCTGTTTCCATGTCCTCGAAATGACCCCTAGTTCCCACAAACCGAAAGTCAATTCTGAGAAGGGGGATAGAAACCCTAATGCCCTTTGGGTTGTTTTCTCCAGTTATGAGAGCTCCTTTGTCCAGCCCCTTCCTCATTCGACCATCGTCGTCAGCGTTTCCCTTGCTAGTTCCGAGCATATTATGGCCCTCCTTCCAACCGATCCTTGCCATGAAAGTGCTACCGCTGCCTATACCCCCTCTCCCACCTCTTTGCCCGCCCATATGAAACAAGTAATGGAAAGTGTAGTTGCTGATTATCATTTAATTGAAATTCATATTTTTTTTGATATCCATTTTGATTATACTTACCTACTGGATGAGAATCATTGTTATATTTGTGTTCCTTTTTCCTAATATTTCTCAATCCCTATTAATGTCCTCATACCTGCATTTTATGCTGACAACTTCCACTTTGTCTTCTATTATGGGGTATGCTTCCAACCGCTTGGGTAGAGAGAAAGGAGTAGGGACCAAATTTGACCATGGATTATTCAAGTGTAGTTTATCCTTCTTGTGAGGTAGATTCAAGGTGGTTAGATAACCCTCTATAAGTATTTTTCTATAGATGAGTTTTCTAGTGGTGAAGTACTATGATAGAGTCAAAAATTCTAATACTTAGATCTTTTACCTTCCATTTCTATATTTTGGTATCTTGAAATAATTTTGAATAATTTGAATTTTCATCCCTTTGTAAAAAAATGGTTGTGTTTTTGGCGTATGGGATGTTTTCCTTTTATTTGATTTACTGAAGAGTAGATCCCTTTTCAGGTTTCACTCCTTATATCATGTCGCATGACCTTGCTATGGTCATTTTCGTTGTCATCCAATGTCACTTCTAGCCTTCTATAGTTTCAATATGGAAACATGGACAAAGTTTTTTCCTCTCAAGACATAGGAGGGAAGAATGAAGTCAAGGAGCAAGGGTGAGGTTGGACAACATTTTGTGGGATGGAGGTGACAGGAAGCATGGTTGATGATGGGATCACCATTGACTCGTTGCGTTGGTGCTTGCTTGACATGTTGTATGTTAGTTTCTCCATGATTTAGGGCTTGGATATGGTGTTCATTAGGTTCTATACATAGGTGAATATGAATTGATGTTGATGTAAGGAGGTCATGGCCATAGTTTCTAGTCTGACATGGGAAACAAAAGAGGTCTCTAGACCAGAAGTTCATCATGAAGAATTACATTCTTCGAAGATTGTGGTGGTATGTCTGGTTGCTTTTATGATTGAAGTGATGTTGCAAGGTGGTTGAGGTCAAGGAGGTGGAAGAGAAATCTACTGGGTGAAGAAGTATTGTGAGGGCTTCTGCAAGAAGGATCTCGTTAGTGTCATTGAGTTGTAGGTTCTCATGCCCTATAAAAGTATGTATATGTTCTAATAGGCTAGGCGAAGCAATTTCGAATGCAAGGTAGTCAGTTGCGGAGTCTGTCTGTGAATTTGTAGTTGCTGTTAGGTTGGCATAGTCTACCACAACAAGTGGGGAATTTCTCTCGATTGTCATAGTAGCTAGGCATAAGGGGAAAGGAGGAACAAGCCCACTATGGTTCTTGGCACTACGTGGAAGAAGAGGAATACAAAGGAGAATATATATAAGAGGGATTCAGATAGAAATAAAAAAGGTATAGGAAGAGAGGAGAAGAAAAGTGAACATCAGAGGCCGAGGGAGAAGAAACCAACACCAATTTACTTGCCATGTTGGATGTCCGTGGAAGAAGAGCGATGGATAGTAGAAGGGGAGAAGGGATATGTTATGGAGAAAATTAAACATACCAAATAGTTTTGATCCAATTAAAAGATTAGTTAATTAAAACTAGGTTTATGAAGTTCCCTATTTTATATATTAAATTGAGTGAGGAAATAACCTCTGATTGACATGAAAATTTATAAGTAGTCAGATTAAAGTATGATAAGTCTAATTTTACATTAGTTTCTCAATTTTGAAATGTTTGTTATTTTATTCCTCTACTAGGGTGATAAGTATGCATGTAATGTATTTATTTTTGTTTTGATAAATTTTCTATAATAAATTGTGTTGTCTATTTTCTTTTTTTTGGTAAACTGAGCTCTCGTATTTCTATTTTTGTATTTTTGTAGTTACATCTGTCCCTAAGGAGGAAGCTGTACAATAGGAAAAGAAGAACAAAAAAAATGTACACCCAAGCTTTTGCATACGACAGGAAAGCAAAAACCTCTCTAAGGGAATACTAGCCCAAGAACCAGAAACTAAACTTCAACCGTCCTCATAGAGCTGCACGTCTTTCAGAATTTGCTCCCACACCTTCAACCAAGGTCTTTCCCGCTGTAGGTGAACCCTTGCATTTCTTTCACCCCACAGTCCGTGCAAAATGCAAAGAGAAAACAAGTGACTTCTTCAACTCTTGCACTCCACTATATCATTCACAGAACTAGGGTAGACAGAGATACATTCTTTAGAAACCACTTTTCTCCAGATCTGGTTTGTGAAATCACAGTAAACATGAATTGACTTAAACTCTCCTCACTAGTCTTACAGAGGAAACAGTAAGAAGGGGTACTAATACCCATCTTCCTAATATGATCAGTGGTAAGAAGTCTACCATGACTAATCTTCCACGCATGGACATGGTGTGTTGTCTATTTTCATCTATTATTAAGCTTTAAAATCTTCTAAATTATCGTATTAGGGCCAAACCTAATCAATTAGTGACTTTGTAAAATTAATCTTCAATTGAAGACTCCATTAATCAATTTATTCTAAAACTTAGTATATTAGTATATATACTAGACATTATATTTCTTGATTCTAGTTGCTTTTTTTTTTCTTCTAATTTAGGGGAACAGAAATTACATCGACATAATCATAAAGGGCCTAAGGAAATGGAGGGTTAAACTATGATTTTAGGTTTGGGTATGTTACACCTTAGCTGTAGAATATCATTAATTTATGCATCATATATGGCTTTTATTGCTCCAATACATCTTCAACTATTACTCTTGAATGTATATTATCTAGCTTATCATATGTAATAGATTATCCACACTTTTACTACTAAGTGGACAACTTATCTCTTTCCAATACTTTGACCTCACTCTCAAGGTTTTGAACCCTTTTAGGTTATCAAACCTTCCCCAAGGGTTTTCTAGTGTGGAGTTTCCATCCCTAGGGTATCACTAAGACAAAGGTGAGGATGCAATCTTTCATGGCATCTAATAGTTTTTCTTGTATGCCAAGATGTTGGGCATGCTTGTATGGTGATATGATTATGACTAGGGTTTTGGTTGTATCTCTTATATATGATGTAAATGGTGTAAAAATGAACATGTATACCTTATAAAACTGCTTTGACTTGAGTTTTACATATGATGAACACCATAAAATTACATGTAGATATATGAAAACTATAAACTCTATATATGTGTGTGCATGTATATCTTGTTGGTGATTTTATTTGAGCATTTTTTTTAAATGATCTGGGAATTACCCCAGAGAATGAGACACTTTGGTAATCCACCCTGGTAGTGTATCCCCCACCCACAAGTACCTACACACTAGAGGGAGCATTGAAAATTTCATAGTGGACTTGCATGTGTGTTGGGACAAATTCATTTCTAAGGTGCACAACCTGGGTTTCAAACACGATCCCTTCACTAGAGAGCATGTGCCTTTACCACCTGATCGACTACCTAACAAGCTATTTGAGCACTTTCTTACATGTCTTGTTGGATGGTAGTAATTTATAGTAATTTGGCTTTTAGATTTTAGGTTTCCTCTTTTTGTCCTATCGACCTTGGGATGGCTTGTGCACTAATCTTAGGGGATGCTATAATTACTGGTATCAAATCTTATATTTGACTAGAATTACAAAGATATATGATGTCATGCCTATTCTTACATGTTCCCCATATCTAATCACTATTTATGATGGTGTAGATATGGGGGAACCATGTGAAGAGCATGCAAATGGCACCAAAGCAAAGAGTGCATGGGGTGAGGCTTACACAGTCTCCACTGACTCTCTAGAAACCAAAAACACAAATTCAACAATTCATGCTAGCAATAAATGTCTATGATTGTGCATTTGGTAGACTAATGCTTATAACTTCACCATAGACATCACCACCACATGCCCACTCTTCCAAGGGTTCAGGGAAGACCTTTCAATAGTTGAGAGTAGGATCAACAACACATGCTAGTATAGTGGATTTGATAGATGCATATATCTATATGATAGCATTATAAAAGGTGTTTAGGATTATAGACATGCCAAAGTAGTAGAAGATCAAGTGTGTGGCCTATCTCTTGAAGGGGAGTGTTGAACACTATTAGGCCATGGAGAAAGAGAAGGGACCGATTTAGCATATCACTTGGACAGACTTCTAAAAGGAGTTTGAAAGTGCATACTTTTAGGATTTTAGTGTATTGAAGAAGATTAAGCGGTGTGAGAACCAACACAAGAGTATAATGACAAGGAACAATTATGAAGCATAGTTCATGGATTTTCCATTGTTATGTCCTTAGTTGGCAACTACAAACTATAATAACATCATGTGATTTGAGTAAAGGATAAACATAAAGTTGTAATAGATGACGTCCATAATGGAGATGAGAGAGAAATTATATTCCTTTGTGG
Source organism: Alisma plantago-aquatica (assembly GCA_963693085.1). Classification (NCBI taxonomy): domain Eukaryota; kingdom Viridiplantae; phylum Streptophyta; class Magnoliopsida; order Alismatales; family Alismataceae; genus Alisma; species Alisma plantago-aquatica. The sequence continues at coordinate 1,553,782,321 of OY856409.1, forward strand.
AGTTGTTAGGTGGATAGAGATGGGAACACAATGCATCATGAGTTTAAATCCATGAAGAGACCAATTCAGCCCTAGAGCATGATAGTGTTGCCAATGGTATTCAAAATTGTAGTTTCAGTAGCCACAAAATTCTGAAAACAAACACATGATGTCAAAAAAACAAGGTAGTCATAATGGTCACAAATAAAGGATAATGGAAGAAGTTTTTCACCCTCTAGGATGATGAGTTACATGTCATTATAAGTGTTATTGTTGTCTAGGCTGCAGTTTGGGAGATGGTGTTAGTTGGACAACAATAATTATAATGGGCCATGCCAATTTGAGTCCAAAACAATGTTACAAGTGCAGACACTATGATCATGTGAGGATATTTTGCTTGCAGTTATAGTATGATCAAGAAGTGATACATAGACAACCTTGTAGTCATGAAACAACAAGAAGGTTTTTGAAGAGGGAAAGTTGATATATCATAGGCATATTTATTTGGACCATTCACCAAGATCCAAGAACGGGTTCACCTCTAGGAAACCAATTGAGTCTATCCCATGACTTAACAAATTTTTTCCCCAAAGGACCTAAAAAAATGTGATTGGAACTCTCTTATTTTGAATGAAATGCTTTTTTTCCATTAAGTTTTAGTCGACTTGGGTGTGAAAGCATTTATTATCACAGGAAAGGTCATATATCTATTTAGTTTTTCTATTAGAAGTATGTTTGAATAGATTTGTTGGGTGCTTCTCTCAATAATTAACCATGTCAAGATTGTTACAAGTAGTAGTGAGGCTTGGTACAACATTAACCAGAAAACACTAATCACAAATGATAAGCAACAATCAAAGTAGACTTATCATAATCAACACAACTAAAATCATTGCTTACGAACAAGGCCAACATGCAAATTTGGATAAGTATCATTCACATTTTTGTTTCTCTAATATCTCTTGAGAGACATATGAATTTACATAACAAGTTATATATAATATCCTACAATTTTGCATTAATAATGAATCAAATTTCAAAACCCTAAGGAACTTATTTACACGATGATTCAAAAACTAGTTAATATCTTTGTTAATTAGTACACATAACTTAGCCCTAGATGTTAAACAGTGACTATAGAATGTTTTAATAGCAAATTACCCCACATTTATGCATAATATATCCCCTTGTTTACTATGTGAGTAACTAATAACATACTATGGCTTCCTAAGAAGAGACAATGAGCATAAGGGGAGCATTAATGGAAATTGATGGACCTTATTGGCAGTGGAATTTGACAGGGGTTCTGGAGCTGCAGGCTTGAGCTTGTCGTATTTGCAGAAGAAGGCCGAATTTTCAATGGTTTTCCCAACCGATCCCAACAATAATTAGCATTGTGAAACCCTTCTTTCAGAAATGGACCACAATGAAAGGCATGACCTCTGATTGTATAATCAACTAGGTGCATGTACTGGAAGTTGTAGAGTAAATAATGAGTTGTGTGAATTTTCATGAGGAGTGATGAGGGTAGTTGAACAAAGTTTCAATGGACTCATGATGAACTCCTAAAATCAAAATCAAACATAGTGTGAAGTTGAGAAAATATGGAGGATATCAGGGGAGAGTTTGATGTAGTTTGTTAGGTTGTTGCTCCACTTATATGCATTTAGCAAGGGTAGGAGACCAAATATCCTTTGTATGATCTTGATATGACAACTCCAAGAGAACTTAGACTAACTAGCAGTAGCAAGTGACGTGCCCGATTCATATACATTGATAAAACTTTGATCAAAACATATTTATCATCTATATCACCCATTTGATCAGGTTAATACATCTATGATTATTTACTCTTTCTCCCTAATAATATTTCTTATAGATAGGGTAATTTGATTAAAATGAAACTTGATAGGTTTGTTGCATCAAATTTGAGGAATACAAAATTTTAGTTAGATTTTAGGTTTGATCTAAGGACTCATATGATTCACAATATTAGGCTCATAGGGTAATAATGCATTAATAATTACTAAGAGAAAGGCATTACCCTACCTTGGATCCATGATCAATGAAGCTTGGACTTTGGCCAGACCTTCTAGTCATGCTCGCCATGGAAACCACACCTTTATGTTTTATAGAACAACCTAAAACTAGAACCACTTTCAATCTCCATTTTTCTTCGATATGGTATCAAACCCCTCTTTTGAAATTCAAGACCTTGTATCATGTCTGTCGTAATGGTGTTTGGAATTTCATTGGTTCATACACACATAAACTTGTTGCTTTTGTTTGATTTGTCATCAAGAACCTAGATGATGGATCAAATTGTGCTTTTGTGAAGTGTTTGGTTTTTGAGTCTCCACATATTGTTGGTTCTTCCATCCATGGAAGGAACTATTTTCCTTTCCTTGACCACCATACTGTCATTTTTATGCTTTCTATTATGTTTGGGGGTGAGGAGGGCTCTAATTCACTTTGATTTCAATAATATCGACATGATAAATCTTTCAATTGGAGATCTTAGTCTCTACCTCATTATGTTTTCAAGTTCATCAGGTTTCAAAGAAAACAATCACATTATGATTTTTACAACACCACCCTTATCATCCATATCCATATATCAACCACACATTGGAAAATTAGTCCTTTAATGCAACTTTCGTTTATGGCCACACTTTGAATTTCAGCGAGACCCTACCATGTGGTAGGATGCCAATGGCCACATCGGCAAGAATGCACCACCTTTCATTTGGTCTGGTTTACACACTTGGATTTGCCTCATTTTATTATTGGATAAACTTTAGAGGAATTTATATCATTTTCATCCAATGTCATAACAGTAAGTATAAATACTCATTGGATATGTATTGAGAGAAGGAACCATCCTGACCTTTAAAAAAAAAAATTAAGCCAGGGGTCGCTTTTATTCATCCCACACCCCTCTTGTGGGCTAAATCACAGCAAAATTACATCTCCCACACTTATAACTCGGGTATCATCCCAAGATCCCTCAAGGACAGCCCTTACATCCTGAAAAATAAAAACAAAGACAACCAAAACAAGGGACTCTGATATCAAGCTTTTTCCTCTCCAGCTTCTGTTCTCTTGAGTATCACATAGGGAGTATCTCTTTTTTCCAACAACGCCATGCCTCTAATCCTCATCGACATATTGGATACATCTGACGAAACTACCATCTCATTCAATCGGCATCCCCACCTACCTAACTCACGAGGAATCGAGTTGATAGCCTTGTGAACTAGGGCTCCCGAAATCATAGAGGATGTTAGCTCATCTCGCAGCTCTCTAACAAAAGAAGTATCCGCCATGGCTCTTTACCACCCTTCCAAAGAATCTCATGTGTAAGAAAATCATCTACTTCTATACACGAGATGTTCAAGGCATGGTCACCCGCTAGCTTCAGACCTATGGCGCATGCTTGCATGTATGCAAGAAGGTAATCCGAGCTCCTTATCCAGGCTCTGAACACAAGACAAATATTGGCACTGTGGTTACATATGATACCAGCTGCCCACCTTCTATGAGTGCCGTGGGAGTCCCTATCCCTACCAACCATGATGTTCAGCTTGAGATTATGTATATCCGGCTTCTCCCATCTCAACAAAATTAGCTGGTTCATCATTGACTTTGGTTCGTTCAAGCCCACCATCTTCATTCTTTCATATATATCGCTGTTTATAGTGATAGGGAACACTGTTCTCTTCAACTGATGATTAAGGATTCTAAGGATATGGTCCCATTCATGGTTGAATGGCTTCCTCGTACCATCATACTTAGCTCCACATCTAATGCGCCATATACTGTGGGGGATTAAAATCACCATATTACCTGTCAGCCATTCAGATAAACCTTTCGCCTTTGTCATCTTGCACATGTTCAGAATGGATCTCATATCATCAGGCGGCTCCATTTCAAGCAGATCTTTAAACTTCTGCCAGAAGAAAGCAACGGTCTGGCCTTTAAACAACATGTGATCTATATCTTCCTCCTGGGGGTTATCGCAGCAATAGCATATAGAAGCAAGGGATATACCACATCTAAATTTAATGTTATCATCAGTGGGTGTAGCTCGTCTGGCTAATTTCCAGATAAATGCCGCCTCCTTGGGATATCCGGCCTGCCATACCATCCCTAGCCCATCTGGGCCTTCCCTACCACCCTGCATCAGCACCCTTTTCACAGAACTCATAGAAAATCTGCCACTCCTCTCAGGATTCCATACCAGCCTGTTGTCTACGTTGGCTATCCAAATGCCAACATCACGTATCATCTTCATACCTTCATCATCCACGACCACCCTGAGAGAATCCCAGTCCCAACCGTGTCCATCCAACCAAAAGTACCTGACCGTAAACGCGTGTCTTCTATCGCTGGGGACTAACACGTGATCCGCAAGGCGAGATTCACACCACAAAGAATCCCAGAAGGACAAAACTCCATCCCCAACCACCCATCGACATAAAGGAAAAATACGAGGGAACACATCCCACATTCTTTTCCAGAAAGGTGAAGGTAATAAACCTCTTCTCAAGGTACCTGGATACATATTGTCTCGACCACCAACCAAGTTTGCATACTTAGCCCTGCAGAAAGAAGCCCAAATGGAGTCCTTCGTCAGCACCTCCCAACATGCTTTTGCAACAAAGGCTTCATTAACCGTCTATAAAGAGGGAAACCCTAGACCTCCAAGTGAAAAAGGCCTAGCAACTCTATGCCATGCAACCCACGCCTTCCTATGGTTATCCTCCCTATCCCTCCACAGAAATTTGGATAGCTTGTTCTCAATTCGCGTCATGATCCCAGCAGGGATTCCCACCGCAACCGCCGTATACACTGGGATAGAAGTCAAGACGTGTGCAATCAGCAATCGTCTCCCTGTAAAAGATAGTAGTTTGGATTTCCATGTAGCAAACTTGTTATTTATCTTGCCCATCAGGAACTCAAAATCAGCGAGCCTCATCGCTCCTTTCTTGATCGGTATGCCAAGATACGTCATTGAGTTCATGGCAGAAACCACCCCCATGGATGCGGCTATATCTTGAGCTAAAACCAGATCCTTGCCTCCTACCACGCATGTGGACTTGAGCTTATTTATTCTCTGCCCGGTTGCCTTTTCGTATGCATCAAAGGTGCTGCAGACCTTGTCCATTGATCTCTGATCAGCGGAGAAGAAGACTACAATATCATCCACATATAGAAGAATGATCGAGGGGACAACCACCCGTTTCACCTGAAACCTGGAAATGGCCCCTTCCTCATAGAGTTTTAAGAATCTTCTACATAGCATCTCCTCAAACAGAATGAAAAGAAATGGAGAAATTGCACTTCCTTGCTTCAAGCCTCTACTCATCGGAAAGAAACCAGCCGTTTCCTCCCCTAGCGTCACCGTTGCCCATGAGTTTGAGAAGAAGCTCAGGCATACGTTTATCACTTCTTCTGTAAAACTAAATTTCTCCAGAAGTCTTCTTAGTATAGACCATACCACCCTGTCATAAGCCCTTGACATATCATACTTTAGAATCACATTAGGATTGTCTCGCCCTCTGTTAATGTCATGCATAAGCTCCTTAGCTAGCCGGATGTGGTGAGATATATCTGTGCCTTTAACAAAAGCCCCTTGGTTCTTGGATATCAGGCGCGGCATAATAGGAGTAAATCTCTCACTGAGTACTCTTGCAAGTATGCGCAGGGTGACATTCTCTATGGATATGGGCCTAAAATCATCCGGTATTCTACTGGGATTATCATTCTTTGGAATAAGTAGGATTCTACAACAGAAAAGACCCCTGAAACAAGTTTGACCACTGAAGAAACCCTTTGTCATATCCATGAAGTCACTTTTAATAATTAGCCATGCAGCTATGAAAAAAGGAAGAGTAAAACCATCCGGTCCCGGGGCTACCGCTGAATCCATCATCATCATCACCTTTTGTATCTCTTCTTCCTTCAGAGGTGCCACCAGAGTGAAATTTTCATCAAGAGAAACCATCTCCGGGATCGCGTCCACGAATTCCAACAACTCATTTTCATCTATATCTGTTGCTTCATTGTAAAAGTTTTGGTAATGAACAGCTGCCATCTCTGCCATTTGTTTAGAGTCCGTAATTGTAGTGCCATCCTGTAGAACCATTTTATTAATCCTTCTCCGCTTTCTTTTAGATTTAACAGTAGCATGGTAAAACTTGGTGTTTCTCTCCCCATCTTGAAGCCAATCTATACGAGCTTTCTCCTTCCATACCATTTCCTCCTGGTCCAACAAGAATTGTAACTCACCTTCTGCCTCTCGTAGGTTGAGCTCATTGACAGAAGTCAGATTTTCATCAAATGCAGCTTGCGTCGTAAAGACCACATCTTCCAAGTCAAGGATGCGTTGTCTGTTGGCACCAAAAGTAACCTTGCTCCACCTACGAAGAGCCACATGAACCCTTTTAAGTTTAAGGAAGAAAACTACTGAAGGGTGACCGGTCACTGGTTCATGCCATGCTTGTTCAATTATCTTCATGCATTCCTCATATTCGAGCCATGTCTTCATAAACGAGAAGTGAGCCTTCTTTTTATCCATTGTCATAGCACCGGGGATCGACACAATGGGGCAATGATCAGATACTCTCGCTCGGGTCAAATGAATAGATCTCGACGCTGGCCTCTTCCTCATCCATGCACCATTGACAAGAACCCTATCAATCCTCTGCCACATTGTTGGAGTGAGAATTTGTTTGTTCACCCAAGTAAATTGACTCCCCTCAAAAGGAACTTCATCAAGAGCTGCATCTGATATCCAAGAATTAAAGTCCAACATGTCCTAAAAACCAGGTTGGTTTCCCCCTCTTCGTTCCCTAGGATGTCTCACCACATTGAAATCCCCAGCTATTAACCATCCTTCATCCCATATACGATCAGCCAACATCAAAAGTTCATTCCATAATGCTCTTCTTTCTGTAATGTCGCAGCTGGCATAGATTGTCGTAACAAATACTTTAGACCCATCATTTGCTTCTAGGCTCACCGTTAAATGTTGCTTATGACTTATGAATAGGCTAGGATTCATACTTTTGTCAGCATAGAACCATATTTTCCCTTCATCTCCTTGGTTATCGGCTGCCAAATCGAGTCTCACAATGTCCAACAATTCTATCGCTTGTTCAGCATGAAGAAACGGTTCAAATAAACATACCACACCTGGTTTGTATCTGCTACAGATTCTACTGAGAACCCTCCTCGTGGGATTATTGGAAGCACCTCTAATATTCCAGAACAAAGACGAACAGTCCATAATCATAAAGAAAGGCAGCAGAAATCCTCACCAGTCCAGCCGTATCAATGACTGTATCCTCCTTCTTGTTCCGACCAGCAAATGTCATAATTATCCCTGTCCCAATCCGGTTGTCTTCTTCTTGAGGCACCCCTTCTGTGGAAATGGGGCTCAGCTGTATATCTCCCATATCTCGATTGGCTCCTCCCTTCTCTTCTTCTGCTCTCATTGTATCTATCTTCTTCCAAGAATATAAAGTCCTCCAGGCGTCTGTTAGATAGGTACCTTCTACTCCCCACTCTATCAATCACCATTCTGCCATGTGGTCTGGATCAATGTCGCACTGGAGAAGGACTTCTTTGCTGCGGTCTATCCTCAGGTATAGATGGTCCCGTATTCACAGGCACCATGGCAGACATCTCTGGTCTAGACTCCGGTAGCTTGAGCACTTCCATGGGAATTCCAGATTCAACGCCGTTTTCAGTGAGATGAGGATTACCTGCACCCACCGGACCTCTAGCCAGCATCCTGAAATGGATTGACGTTCTTCTTTGCCCGTATGTCAGCGAGACGAACTGTGGGATGTCTTCGCTGAATGCCTCCACCATGATAACCAGACCAGACAGATCATCTTTCTCCTTCTGCCAGTCAGAAATATGCACAAGCTTTCCAAATGTCGAAACTATCTTTGATAGTGTGTCATCATCCCTACATGTAAGAGGTAAATCAGCTATCTAAAACCAAAAGGCCTCCTTGCTATGGTGTCGTTCACCATCTACCATATGTCTCAACTCCATTTTGCACCCACAGAACTCCAGTATACCCTTCACCACCATCTCTTTGGCCTCCTGTTCACATGAAAAGAAGGCGATAGCTTTTCTATCCGCAAATCTGTATAAGTCTGCTGCGCATGGCCAGGTATGACGCAAGAATGGACCAATCTCCTTCCAACCTACTCCGTATTTCCAGGATATCTCTACCGCCCTCCCTAGGGCAGATATCTTGCTTCTTCTCATCTCATCATCCGGACCAACATCAACTGAGATTCTCTTTGGGGTATGTATAGGAGCACTCCTCGCTGGGACGCTCTTCGGTAGCAGAGGGAAAGAAGTTCTAGAGAATACATACGGCGGTCTGGGATGCCTAACTGCTTGCTGATTGCACCTCGCGGCAAGGTGTCCCGGTCTTCTACACTTATAACAAACTTTGCTCCTTGTGCACTGCGATTGCCAATGGCCCCGCCCCATGCACCTAAAGCATGTATCATGTGGTATGCCTTACAGAGGAATTCTTCTTGGCGCGTGCTGCGGACCAGTTCTAGGCGAAGGCCTAGTGTCTCCCATCATCTTCGTGTTCTTCTCCATCACCGTCTGTGACGTGCGATCTCCCCCAGTCAGCGGTGTCATCGGGCCGCCTGCATGCTGGTTCGCGTCTGTCGTCACAGGGTTTTCCGCCCTCACTGATCCAGAACCATTAGGATTCCCGCCGTTCTGGTCTTCCTCCTCATAAACCCTAGGTGACGGGTTAGGGTGTTCCTCCTCACCGTTATCCAAAACAGCCCTAATATCTGGTAATATCTCCTCCATTGGTACGTTAGACGCCACCAAGTTTGACCTCCTTTCCGCAACAGCCTGCTGTGCGTTGGCTCCGCGCATGCTCTGTCGAGTTACTCTGCGTATGAGAGGCGACGACAACATCTTCGACCGGAACGCAGCGATAATGGGATGGCAGCCCCCGGCTGGCGGGGTGCCAAGCCGGAGCGTATGGCGGCGGCGCCGGCAAAAGCACGATCGCCCTAGGGATCAGAACCGATCGCCTCCCGATCGCCTCCCGATAGGCAAACTCAGTGTAAAAACAATGCTTTATCGGCAAAAGCCTATCGCACGAGACTCCATGCAACAACCAAGCACGATACGAGAGCGCAACCTCTCCTACCCAGCTGCTCGCCCGATACACGAAATGTGCTAAACTGCCGGATACGTGAGCCGAGAGCTCATTCTTGCACGACACGATAGCCTGCTGCTGTCCGACACGAGAGCTCGATCACGAGTCCACTGGAGTCGGGTGTTTGGCCTGCCGATACGAGAGCTCCAATATACAATATTCTATCGGGCACAGCCTGCCGCACGAAACTCCAAACCAAACATATCGCACGATTCTTGAGCCTGTCGCCTGATACGTGAGCCGAGAGCTCAATCTCACACGACACGAGAGCCTGCAGCTGTCCGACACCGGAGCTCACACGAAACTAATTTCGAACCATCCTGACCTATAACTAGACCACGTTTTCCAACACATTTTCTCTATTTCAATCAGAAACCATAACCACTATATTAATGAATGATAAATAATACATTTTATGTGTAACACATGATTCTAGGGTTTATCAAGATTCATGTTATAGTTAGTTTCCCTCGTCAGGCTCATATGAGTGGTCAAACACATTGGGTATTAGATTAGTATTCCAATACATTTACATCATTCACTCATGTACTCATGATGGCTCACTCAAAGTTTAGTTTATACTAATACTCATTATATCATCATCATCATCATCATAAACTAAGCCTCAATCCCAACTATGTTGGGGTCGGCTACATGGATCCTTCTTTTCCATTCAACTGTATCATGGGTCATATTCTGGTTGAGATGTAGAGATTCAAAATATCTCTTTATAATCTCTTCCCATGTTAATTTAGGCCTTCCTCTTCTTCTATTAATTGTTCTTGCCTCAATAGTATTTCTATGTATAGGTGCATTAGTCGGTATGCATTGCACATGTCCATACAATCTGAGTCATCCCTCATGAAACTTGTCCCCAATGCTCGCCACCCCCACTTTATTCCTGATATAGTCATTTCTCAAGTGATATTTTCTTGTCTTCCCACACATCCATCTCAACATACACATTTCAGCCACGTTCATCTTTTTGAGTCCTTGTTTCTTCACCGGTCAACATTCACTCCCATAGAGCATGGCTGGCTGTTGGTATGTATGCCGTGAGAGCCAATCATATGATGATTGGATTGGCATACATCATGATTGATTTGATAAATATCAAAGGCAAGCTTCCAATTTATTCTAGCTTAATCAATTATGAGATACATGATGGAGTAGAATGAATGTCTAAAGAATGACAATACTCAATGACGTATGTCTTCAGGTTGAGGACCTAAACAATGAGATCATACAGATGCTAAGAGTATGTACATTCTTGTTATGTCCCTAGTCAAATGTCATTGTGGAAGGTCGATAGACAATAATGACACATCAAGACTAGAGTGTGTGTTGGTTGATGAAAATGTCTCATTAGGCATGATATATGATATCAAACCAAGCACATAGATACATGTTAGAGAACAATGTATCGAGCTGATCCACCATGAGAGTGACACATGGAACCATGCCATGGTAGTCAGAATCATCTCTCATAGTGATGGTGGTGATTGTGATTCTTAGACCTAAAAATCACTGCACTCATCGAATGTGATTGGGTACACTTTGACATCATCAAACGCAATCCTGAAACATGGGTTGTTATAACAATGATGATTGGGTGGATTTGATGCATGAGATAGACTATAAGTGATAGATATGGGATTTGTCCCTCCTAAGGGAGTATGACATCCAGGCCACTTGATAAGCAAGACTGAGAAAGGCATGCACATGCACATGTGGATCAATATATGATATTGATGTCACACATATCTCAGGCAGTCTGCTCTAGTTCAAGAAACATGAATGAACGTTGAAAGGATGACAACTCCATGCCTTGAGTTCATTCAGGATATCAAAGACAAAGGAATTATACATTCACTAGAACACCAATCACAGATTGTAGGATTGAAAGTTGTTCTCCAACTTTCCTTTTCACTTGGGTAGCACTAATGTGCGACTAGGTACCACTGTTTGCTTGTGATGTCATAAGCTAGTTATGGACATTCACTGCCGACGTGAAATGGGACCTATAGGGTCACAGACAAAGGATTAACCTAGAAGAGGAGTTTATCCATGAATGATGTTTGGATTGATTACTAAAGTGTTTAGGTACTCAATCAAACATTCAATCAATAGACTTGACTCAGAATCATCAATTTTAAGTGTTAAACCAACTGATTAGAGTCTCAGATTGATTGAGAATTGAATTGACTATGTTCTACACAATCTGGACCACCAACCGACTGGTTTACTAGGTGAACCGATTGGATCATGGTCAGTGAGATGACCGGTTCACTCTAGTGAACTGATCGGTTCAAATAGACCAAACGAGCAATGTTGAGTTGTACCGGTTTGTGAGAAAAGTTTTTTTTTGTTTCACTTGTTCAATTTGACAAGAATTAATATTTGCGTTAATTAGAAACAAATAAGGAAAGTCAATTACAGGCAGGTGTGGTAAGTAAAATGACTGGTTCACTGGGTGAATCGATCGACTCATACTCCCAACTGACCGGTTCACTAATAAACCGATCGACTCCCCTTGCCAAACAACTGCTTCAGTTATGAAATGTCTGGTTTGCCTGCCGCAGTGCAAATTATTCATGTAAATTTCGGACCCTTCTATTCCCTCACAGACTGGGAACCCTGACCCTGCCCTCTACTATAAATAGAGGTGTACATGGGGCTTCTCCAGACACACAACTCAGAATATCATTTGCTTTGCAAAGTTTTTGTCCTCTCTAGTTGTGGTAATCGAGAGAGCCCAAGAAAATTCTACCCGTCCAGGGAGGAACAACGTGGGAAAGACAACTGCAGAAAAGCAACTGGTAGTGGGAGAGTGTGTCGGTGACTAGTATGCCGACAGAAGGGGATAATTCCTTCTAGTCTATTTTTTAGGACGACTAGAGTTTCAAGTGGTCCATGTGGACTATCTATAGAGGCGGGAGACTTCTGCCGCTTAGGAGGATGATAGTCAACCACATTCTAAGTCAAGACTAGGAGCTGCACAAACTCCGTAGAAGATAGGTGGTTGAAGACTGCACTTACTGTGAGGTATAGCCGTTGAGCAAGCCTTAGGACCGCATTCATTGTGTTGGCTTTTGTGTTGGACTTAACAAGGTAATCTTAATCGAATTAAGCACCTTGAGGCATGCAGATATTCATGACAAAGAGTTGTGCATAACATCTATCAAGAATTGCATATGATGCAATTGGCAAAAGTTGCCTACCTGAAGGAATCTAGTTTTGGGTGACAACCCTCGCTGGTCCATAACTGAGAGGAAGTCAGGATCTAGCTCACTAGAAGGTTGTATGCTACAATCTTCCGAATTGATACGTGAGGGTTATCAATTTGATCAAAATAGTGGGAGCAATAATTAATTAAAGACCTGATTAATATCGTTAATTTTCAAATCAAATCAAATCAAATCAAAAGAGTTTTGGACTAAAATTGCAAATTTCCTTTTTGTAGAATAAATGTCTACCAACAACAATCACTTTTCATTGCGATCGGTCCTTGAGAAGGACAAGCTAAATGGGAACAACTTCCATGACTGGTTTAGGACGTTGAGAATTGTTCTCACTCAAGGGCGAAATCTCTATGTCCTGGATGCACCAGAACCAGAAGAACCTGCTCCCAATGCACCAAAGGCTGAAAGGGATGCTTACAAGAAGCATACTGAGGATGCCATTGATGTGAAGTGCTTGATGTTGTGCTCAATAAAATATGCGTTTCAGAGACAACATGAGAACATGGATGTCATTGAGATGGTTCAACATCTCAATAATATGTATCAAGACTAAGCACGACAAGAGAGATATGATGTATCCAAGGCATTTTTCAAGTGCGTCATGACAGAATGAGATCCAATAGGCCCTCACACACTCAAGATGATTGCGTATGTGGAGAACCTAACTCGATTGGGATTCCCTCTGAGCCAAGAGTTGGCTACTGATGTGATACTACAATCGTTGCTAGAATCCTACAGTTAGTTTGTGATGAACTACAACATGAACAACTTTGACAGGCCACTGACAGAGTTGTTGGGCATGTTGAGGACAGCCGAGGCACAAATGAAGAAAGATAAACCCAAATCTGTGATGATGATCAGTAGAAAGAAGGGAAAGTCAAAGGGCAAGGGTAAGGGCAAAGCAAAGAAAGGTTTTGATGCTAGCCAACAGCCCAAGTCATCTTCAACTCTCAAATCCAAGGGATGGGTGAACAAGGGAGGAAAATGTCACCATTGTCATGAGCCAGGGCATTGGAAGAGAAATTGCCCTCTCTACATAGATGAACTAAAGAAGAAGGAGGGGATGGAAGTCTCCACCTCAGATATCATGAAATAAACTTAAAATGCTTCTTTATCTTAAGTATATGATACCAAGATATAGATATGACACATGTGATGTGCATGATCTGAAAAGAAGTGATGGCCTTTATGAAAGGACCAAAAAGGAACACTCATCAAGATTGGAGCAAGTGTTGCTACCATAGATAGAAGTACCTTTTAGTTTATTTCAGCCCGAAGGGCATGTAATAGAGTTATGAACTACTATTTCATTTTGCCAATAAATAGAAACATTTTTATTTCTGCATCTTGTAATGACAAGGATGTCTATCAATAAAATTCATGTTTCAATTTCAAAGATATTATCATTTATGGCAATGCCTTATTTATTTTGTGGTACTTGGTATGCATGAGATAAAATAATAATACCTAATGGTTATTGATGACTCAAACAATAAATCATCTAAACAAATGAATGGGAAATTCATCTCTAGGTTCCTTGTTGATGGATAAACTAGACTCTCTTGGTTAATGAACCATTAAGAGATATGAATGTCTTGTTTATTGGGCATGATAACAAGTCAATCTTCACTAGATGTAGTGGGAGAATGACTATTCTATTATGTATAATACATATTGATGTATATACATACCTATTGGAATAAATGCTAATACTTTAGATATGATATTTAATGAAATACCAATATGAATATCTTGAAATGTTCAAGAATATCATAAATGAAGAATTAACTTTGTAAAAGTATTAACTCTTTGATATGATCAATGAATGAGATACTTAAACCAAATGTTTGAGGACCTTGTGAGTAACTATGGTAGTGTATCATAGAGAACTCATGATTAAGGCATAGTGATGTCTGAATCAAAGAAGGAATCATACTCTAAATAGTAAGAGTATGATCATCAAACAAATAACTAATCTTCTAGAATTCTTCTAAAGAACATGCTTTACACTAAATAAACGTACAAAAGGAGATTAAGAATCAAAAGTGTTGTGGAATCTCAAATTCATTATGTAATAGATACACCTCATATATCTAGTAGAAAACACATTGAGCTTGATGGATAATGATATCCTACAAAATCAAAGGTGATTAGTTGGTCATATGATGATGAGCCAATAATCCATCTAGAGGATGTTGAGGAACTAGATTTTGAGTTATGGATTGAAGTCATAAGATCCAAAATGACTTCCATGTGAACCAAATAAGGTATGACCTTAATGGTAGCACTTAAAGGGATAAAACCCATAAAGTGCAATTGGGTCTTAAGAGTTAATACTGACATGGATGGCATTTGAAGAGCTGATTGGTTGAGATAAATTCAAGTGAGTTCAAGGTGTTGAACCTGATGATTTTGTTTAATCAATTGCAGTGGCTATAGGCCATAAAGGATCAATCTTGCTATTGGAACTTAAAGACTATGAATTTGGCATATGGATATTAAAACCACATTCCTAGTAGGAATAACATGAGGTTGTGTATGTGACACAACATGAAGGGTTTTATAATTTTGATAATGTAAATGCAATCTATAAGTTATAAGAGATTAATCAATATGATTGATTAGAAGCACTTCAGAACTGGAGTCTTTACTTTGATTATATAGTCAAAAGGTTTGACTGATATATCAAAATAAGTAAAGGATCTATGATTACAAAGATTTAGTGGGAGAATAATCATATTCCACATGATTATGATGAATGAAACATTCTAATAAAATGAAACTGGTGTGGAAATACCTTCTTTGAAGGAATAAAGAGAAATATCCTATGTGATAGGAATAGAGACCTATAGAGATAGTTCTTGGAAGTCTCTTGACCTGATAAAGAGAGAGCATACATTGGCAGTCTGTGCTGAAGGGTTCAGTGGGAGAAAACTTGTACATATTACATAGAGTTAGTCTCTCAGATGCCTAGTGTCCCAAATTCTTATGAAGAATAGGAACACATAGATAGATGCCTTGTGCATTTGCAATTGGATCTATCATGTATGTAATCATCCCATTATCTTATATGTATCAGACATGATAAGAAAATGTATATGCATTCATCATCTTGTATGTATTGGACATGACAATATGATATACTCATCCAGTTATCTTGTATGTATTGGACATGACGAGTGGATGTCTATCTACTTCCAGTGAGAGTCACTGGAATACCATAAAGAACTTATTTAAGTATTTATGAAGTATTAAAGGATTAGTTCTATGGTAATAAAAGGAATATTTGAGTGTAAATTAGCTACACTGATGCAAGCTTCTAAAATGACAGAAAAATGATCGCAAAATATAAAAGTGAATATGTGTTGATAAATGGAAATGTTCTGAGTAAAATTAAAAGGCTATTTAATTCTAAAAGGAATGCTGAGTATCCTTGTGTCATGAATAGAAGAGGATACTATATGGATCTAGAAGTTCATATAGATGAACTTATAGATATTCCAACCTTTGATGACAAAGTAGAAATACTAAGTCAAACTATGGAGCTAATTGTTAGGAAAGGAATATTAGATATCATATTATGACAACTCCATCTCATACGAAATGTCATACAACGAGGAGATGTGAAACATGCAATATACCAACTAAAGCAAAATGTTGCTAAGTCACTGGATTAGTAGCAGCACAACAGAAACATGTAGGGCATGTTTAGAGATCACTAAGAATATGATTCGAAGGTGATTGGCTCTAAGTACAAGTGGGAGTCTATTGGTATGTATTCCCTGAGAGCGAATCATATGATGATTGGATTGGCATACATCATGATTGATTTGATAAATATCAAAGGCAAGCTTCCAATTTATTCTAGCTCAATCAATTATGAGATACATGATGGAGCATAATGAATGTCTAAAAAATGACAATACTCGATGATGTATGTATTCAGGTTGAGGAGGTCCAGGACACTTGATAAGCGAGACTGAGAAAGGCATGCGCATGCACATGTGAATCAATATCTGATATTGATGTCACACATATCTCAGACACTCTACTCTAGTTCAAGAAACATGAATGAACATTGAAAGGATGACAACTCCATGCCTTGAGTTCATTCAGGATATCAGAGACAAAGAAATTATACATTCACTAGAACACCAATCAAAGACTTTAGGATTGAAAGTTGTTCTCCAATTTTCCTTTTCACTTGGGTAGCACCGATGTGCGACTAGGTATCGCTCTTTGCTTTTGATGTCATAAGCTAGTTATGGACATTCACTTCATAAAGGATTAACCTAGAAAAGGAGTTTATCCATGAATGATGTTTGGATTGATTATTAAAGTGTTTAGGTACTCAATCAAACATTCAATCAATAGACTTGACTCAGAATCATCAAGTTCAAGTGTTAAACCAACTGATTAGAGTGCCAGATTGATTGAGAAATGAATTGACTGTGTTATGCACAATCTAGACCACCAACTGATTGGTTCACTAGGTGAACCGATTGGCTCATGGTCAGTGAGATGATCGGTTCAATTGGATCAAACGAGTAGTGTTGAGTTGTCCCAGTTTGTGAAAAAAGTTTTTTTTTTTCATTTCACTCGTTCAATTCGATTGGGACAAGAACTAATATTTGTGTTAATTAGAAACGAGTAAGGAAAGTCAATTGCAGGCAGGTGTGGGAAGTAAAATGATTGGTTCACTGGGTGAATCTATCGGCTCACACTCCCAACCGACCGGTTCACTAGTGAACAAATCAGATCCCCTTGCCAAACGACTACTTTAGTTATGAAACGACTGGTTCGCCTACCGCAGTGCAAATTGTTCATGGAAATTCCAGACCCTTCTACTCCCTCACAGATTGGGAACCCTGATCCTAGCCCTCTACTATAAATAGAGGGGTACAAGGGGCTTCTCCAGACACACAACTCAGAACATCAGTTGCTCTGCAAAGTTTTTGTCCTCTCTGGTTGTGGTAATCGAGAGAGCCGAAGCAAGTTCTACCCATCCATGGAGGAACAACGAGGGAAAGACCACTACAGAAAAGCAACTGGTAGTGGGGGAGTGTATCGGTGACTAGTACAGTGATAAAAGGGGACAACTCCTTCTAGTCTATTTTTTAGGATGACTAGAGTTCCCGATGGTCCATGTGAACTATCTATAGAGGCGGGAGACTTCTGCCGCTTAGGAGGATGGCAGTCAACCGCATTCTAGGTTAAGACTAGGAGCTGTACAAACACCTTCGAAGACAAGTGGTTGAAGACCACACTTGCTGTGAGGTATAGTCACTGAGCAAGCCTCAGGACCAAGTATATCTCGCTAAAACCATCCTTCCCATTACATAGATATTGATGCAATTTTTTGGTTATGGGTTTATGGACAAGTAACTTTTTTGTTTCCACTGCCTACTCTGACCATGTAAAACCCAACACTGGCCGTATAGCAGTTTTATAAAACTTGCTTTTTAGTCTGAGAGGGATTTTCCAATCACATAATACTCCAGTTGCACTCCTCAATTTCAACCGTCCTATAGTTATACTATGACAAACGTCATTTTGAACATCGCCATCTATTTGAATTATAGAGCCCAAGTAATTAAATTTATCACATTTTGGTATATCTACTCTGTCCAACTTGGCTCCACCATTCACACTACAAGATTGGCTGAAATTGCAATGCATATACTCAGTTTTGCTCCTACTAATCATCAATCCATTTGATTCCAGTGCCTTTCTCCAAAGTTCAACTTTATCATTCAAACCATATTTAGTTTCATCAATCAATACAATATCATTAGCAAATATCATACACCAAGGAACATCATCCTGAATATTCTTTCTCAACTCATCCATAATGTGAACGAATAGATATGGGTTGAGTGTGGATCCTTGGTGTACCCCAACTGTGATGGGAAATGTTGGTGTCTCTCCTTTAGGAGTCTTTACACTTACAATAGAGCTACCATACATGTTTTTAATCAAGTCAATGTGTTGGATTGGCACACCCTTTTTCTTCAAAACCATCCACAACACTTCTCTGGGTACTCGATCATAAGCCTTTTCCAAATTGATAAAAACCATGTGAAGATCTCTTTTTCTTTCCCTAACTTCTCCATAAGTCTCCTTATCATAAAAATAACATATGTTGTTGATCTACCAGGCATGAAACCAAATTGGTTGTTTGATATCTGCATTATAGATCTTAGCCTCTGCTCAATAATCCTCCCCCAAAGCTTCATTGTGTGACTCATCAACTTGATACCTCTGTAGTTTGTGCAGTTCTAAACATCACCTATGTTCTTGTAGATGGGGACTATAGTACTATTTCTCCACTCATCCGACATCTTCTTTGTCTTCATGATCTTGTTAAATAAATTTGTCATAAAAACTTTGTCACTCTTTCTATGACATGGATCCTTAATAATACTCATTATATGCTTGTTGAAAATCATGAACACACCAAATCTTTTTGTCTTCTATTGTTTCAATTATAATGCTTTTAAATTGGATTCTAATGTATTATATTATGCCAATTAATCCATAAATCATGATAGTCATGTTTAACTTTACGAAACCATGAAATTATTGATCAATTTTCTCATCATTTTATATGAGCCTTGAAACGGCCTTATGTGAGCCTTAATCAACCTTACGTAAGCCTCAATTGACCTTATGATCTCTGTTGCAGCAATCAAGAGATTGACTATGTCATCTCAAGTTATTGTTCATGTAGTTTTGTAGTCATGTCAACCAATATTAAGTTTTCATGTTAAAATGATAATCATCTTAAATACTAAAGTTTCCACATAATGATTTTTGATGCAAATCAATGTTAATTAACTGACTCTCCAAGGTTTATGAGTATTTAGGTGCAATGGGAACTCTAGCACAATGAGAACTTGGGGAGTAATGAGCTCTTTGGACCAATGAGCACTTTGCTGCAAAGTTATGTGCAATAATCAACTTAATTGACTCAGTCAGTAAAAAAGTAATAAGAACATGTCAATGATGATTGATCTTGAAACATTATTTAGTGTTTATTTAAAGTCTTGCAACACTAAAATATCACTTTTAGTTATTAACTACTTAATTTCACTCACATGTTATGGCTGTGGATGACATGTTCATAGGTAGTGGGCAAATGAGGATTAAGGCATCAAGATACAGACAATGAAAGAGCTAGTGAAAGACTAGGTTTTTTTTGGATGTGAAGATCAAAATTTTAGTAGTGTAGTATATAAAATAGTACATCATCTGTTTGACACTTAGGTTCCAGTAGAAGAACACAATCCTTTAGAAGTAGTTGGACTGCACACAGAAGGAGTGGTAGCCAAGCAGACATATCAATTATCAGTCCCACAAAAAACAGTAATAGGTAGATGGATTAGAAACTGAGTTATAGGAAGCTTGATTTTTCCCATCATGATTTTTATTTTTCTAATGACTCATTGTCCAAGCATAAGCAAAACTATGCATACATAGGATGGAACAACAATGGTGATGAGAAAGGATTTGTTGCACCTACATTTGAAGGGAGTATGTTTCTTTTGATTTTCACTCCTTACATTTGTATCAACTATATAATTAGCATCGGTGGACTTGATTAAGTCTTGTTTCCACGTGGCACTATTATGAAAACTAGGAGTAGAAAATCCCCCCCCCTCAAAAAAAAAAACAAGGAGTGGCAAATCTTCCAGCCAACGGTGACATGCACCACCTCTAGAGTCAACTATTCTGATTGCACATGGTTGTGGCTACGCGGTTGTGTAGTAATTATCCTCAAAGAGAAGAAAAAAACATTAACTACTGACTGCTACTACAATTCTAGAGCAAAAATGTGACTAATCAATGTACGAAATGTATTACAAACTTAGAAGAGACAAGGAGAGATGTACCAAAATTATCCATCAAGTTGGACAATATGCTTGATGTGATGGTTTACACAATGGAGGTGATACATTTAGCATACTTAATTAGAGGATATTAAATACAAAGTTTAGATGAATAAGGACATACAAATTGTGCAAAATCTTTTTGGAGTGTTTTTCCTTGCATCACCCCAACGCGTCCCAAAATTTAATAATATCCATCTCCTTTATCAAATATCCCTTGCTTCAATTTTTCTTTATCTATTAATGGCCATTTACAATATATAAGACTAGAAAGCATGAAATTTTACTAAATGAGCATAGAAAGCATGTAAGTGGTAGAGTTATTGTCTCTAGACTATGTATCATTGGAAGCGTGGATGTCGTCTACCGACGGTTGTCTTCTGATGGAAGTCATGGGCACCTCATCTGATAATGCTTTTGAATGTTCACCTACCTATGAAATGATGAAGCTGAATGCAAATGATATTTCTATCTGTCTCTCAATGGAAGATCTAGATCACAACCAATGCGACTTCTGCCTTTTTCTCTACTGATGAAAATATTTAACGCTGCAAGGTCCATCATCTTCCTCATGCAACCATCTCTTCACATTTATGGCATCCAACCACTAAACTACAATATGACTGGGAAGGTTACAAACCCTACCAAGCACCTATAAATACAAGCCCCACACCTCCATGAAAAGGATCCATTCCTGATACCTCCAGGCTACTACAATCCATACTCATCATTCATCTCCATTTATTATCAATGGTTTCCATCTATTGATGACTGATAGGTTATTATCTATACACCCTAAAACACAAGTGTATGCTATCAGATTAATATAGGCCAATGAGGCCTAGATATCGAACATAAGGAAATGTTAAACTCAGAAACTACTACTATCTGCAATACGATCATCTAGGCTGAAGAAAACTTTGATTGGATTGTTTAATTAACTATGAATGTAGAAAGTAAATCTAAAATTACTGGTGATTGATCGCAATTGGATGGAATTTTCCTTAGGATTATGATTTCACCTCAGTTAACATTGCAATTAACAATTATAACAATAACAATTATCTCTCATAACCCTAGAGTAAGAGCCTATAGAATGAATTACATGCTTTCATGGTGAACTTCACTACCTAAGTTAATACCAATCCCACTCTTGTATCGATTGTGTTATTAGTTAGGTGCTTTATTGATAACTCTGGGTAGTCTCTTCATATTCGTAAGCCACATTTCTCAAAGGGAAATATATAATATGTATTTCTTATGAATTTCCAACCCTTAATTTCCTTTTTCAAAGCAATTAAAGATCTAAGTAACTATCTATGGTGATCAAGCATTGATAGTTCATGACAATCACATAGAAATAAGTGCAGAATTGAGAGAAATTGATATATTACTGCATAAGAGTCAAATACAATGCATCATCGAGCTACTCTCGGGTCCTAAAGAAAAAGGGGTTTAGCCCCACATGGTTTTTTATGGTAAAAAAAATAGGAGAGAAGAAGAAAAACGTGGAGAACATTAGAAAAACTAAAGAACCCCTAAAGTAGATGGTCCAAAAGACCCCTTCTCACCTATGTGCCAATTTGCTACCTTCCGGTTGCAAATTCGTCCACTGGAAGTGCCTGGATCGTCTAGAATGTGGTCTTCTCCTCTACTTTCTCCTATCGTTTCTCTTAGTTGTCATTCAATGGAATTAGAATTCAATATTAGGTCTGGCGGAAGTTTGAGTGCAACTAAAATATGCATAGCAAGGATGAGAGAGATTGAGCAAACACTAGTAGACAAGCTATTTAGAGTAGTTCCACACTTCAAACTAGAAGTGAGTCAGTTCACTTACCTAGAGAGGTCAACCTCTAGGATTTCCTAACCATTACATAGAAGTGACTTAGGGTGAATTAAATCCTCAACCGTGAGATTAAATGCTATCTTCAAATCTGCCTAATCTCGACATGTCAATACTATCGACTAGGTGTTGCAGTCACCTGGAAAGTTGTCACTACTACCGAGCTGCAAGTCAATAGTACCGAGTCTCCTCAATTAATCTTAGATAAAAATCTATGATGTTGTTAGTAGTATCAACTCCTATAGTCAGTACTATCGAGTCTTATCAAATTCTTTCTGTTCCAACCTGGGCATGTGTCGGTATCACCGACTCCAAAGTCGGTAGTACCGAGCTGTGTAGATTCTTATAAGCTTCCTAAAATCCATAAAATCTGAACACAAGCTCTTGAAATATCATAAATTATTTAGAAATATTAAAATTACATTTATTTGATGCAATTAAAATTGATAGGCTAATGAGAGTAAATCATGCACAATTAATACAAAAACTAACAAATAGTGTACAAAAATCAATATAAAATAGCCTATGAGAACATCATATATCTAATGCATCAAACTCCCCTAAGGTTAAATGTTGCTCATCCTCGAGCAACACATCCTTAGATTTGTTTGAGATAAGTAAAAAAAAAGAACAAAAAACTAAGAATTTCATTTCTTAACCACCCCACCTGGCGGTCCCAAACCTACCTTCACTGACCACTAAACAATCAACTGCTCTAAGTGACCAAAAATTTCCATAAAAGTTGTCCACCTTTAGATCAATGAACACTATCAAAAGAGCAGTTAATAACATAGACAATCAAGCATTCACTTGGTGCATCATGTGATTCCCTATTATATATTGCTCTTTCCTAGATACATATACTTGGAAGTAGTTCTCCTTATAAGAATGAATGAGGAGAATAATCATTTAAGTGGACTACCGATAAGAGCACTGAATGGTATGAAATAGATGGTTGTGGAGATTCACAAGAAACATCCGAATTATTTATGCAAAAATAACACGTGATGAACCTATATGGTGAAGAGAATGAAACATGCATGAATCCTAATGCCTAATATTATAGGTGAAATGATGGATGTACCAAAGATCTTGTCAAATTGACGAAATGAAGTAAGAAAAAAACATAATGTGAATGTTCCCATCTCTTTTTGTGAAGAGTTTAGGGAATCCTTTCTCCCTCTTAACTTTAAAACATTAACAACTCTTATTTTTCTTCTTGGATTGACCCATTATTTTATCATGATGGAATGCTATGCTTGGGCTTTACTAACATATCATTCATTTTTTCCTGAGGGTATGAATGTGTATCCCTGCACTCAAATTTTAAAGGAAAATAATACCCACATGATATGAAAATGAATGATGAAAAATGCATGCAATCTACATGCGATTGTTTATGCAACTAAAATGATATGCACAAAAATTGCCTGTGCATGATAACAAATTTTTTTCTTCATTTTGTAACTAATGCAATCAAAGAGGAACTAGCTATCATGTAACCTGTCATTCCATGCAATGCAAACAAGAGAAATTATTTTGGTCTTACTTGCTCATCTTAAGGTGGTGAGTCAAAATGAATAGAAATTAATGGAATCACATAATTAAGAGACAACACCTTTCATGAAATTATGACATGTCCTCTCTAATGCCCTATGTACAAGGTTACCTTAGGGCTTCTTTCTTAAATGACCATTTAAGACCCTATTAATTGTTTGATCAATTTAGGCTCAAACCCCATCTTCATCCACATTTCATGAATAATTAAGATGTCCATTCATATTAAATGTCCTTAAGATGACTAGCCCATGCACTTCCTCTAAGGGGTGCAACTCAAGAAATTTGCAACTAAGCCCAATTTTTAATTTTTAATTTTCATTGCACATAACCGAGAGCAAATGATAAGACATGAACCATGAATTAAACTCCACTTTTACACTAGTTAGATGCGGATCCTACAACTTAAAAAAATAAAACTAAAAAGCAAATAAAGAAAATAAAGACTAAAGAAAAATAAAACTAAGGATATAAATTGTTCCAACTACCCCCTAAGCCTGAACTTGACTATGTCTACATAGTCAAAATTCTAACTTACGAGGTGGAACAGTGGTACCAGATCATATGGGTGCTGGTGGAGGATGTGGCATGGTGGGATCAAAGGGGTAGAATGTCCCCTGAAACTCAACGACTGCTGTGGCATTGGTGGAGGTTGTAGATAGCCACCAAAGTATCCTTGGCTCCAGTAATGTTCGAAGAATGACTGCTGGTATCCCTCCATTCTCTACAAGCGCATATGCATGTTCTCTTGGTTAGCCAAGAGAAGTTTCTCATTCTAGAAGATTACTTGTTGATTGTGGTACAACTGTCGTTGGACATCATGTATGTCTGCCAAGGTCAGTGTCTGTTGCTATTTCCCTTGCTCTATCTCCTACATCATCATGTAGATTCTACCACAAAATATGGATCATCCTCCTATGATGGTGGTGGATCAGAAAAACTGGAGGCTGCATATGGTCATGGATGCTTGTGTGGAACCTACCTCCTCAAGAGATGGATGGTTGGTTCCTCCTCCTCCTCTTCTTCATCTTACTCCTGCTGCTGGTCCTTTGCTGCATCATCAACTTCCTCCTCATCTGATAAGCTATCTACATGCCACTGCATGAGGTGGATTCTTTGCAAGTCAAAGACAGAATCTGGCAGTGCCCTTTCCTTGTACTAGGTACCTATTGTACAACATGCATATTCAGTACCCTGGTGCGTGTTGAAGAGGCTGGATCTCTTGAAGTGCTTTATATCAAGCTTTTGTGTGACATTTAGATATTTGGCGATGGAGAGGTCGAGGCTAAGATGGAGGGATATTGGCGTGATCAATCCTCCAAAATGAATTGGAGGGGTCCTATACACCAGTCACTTGACACCCATCATATGCGAGAGGAAGAAGGTACCAAAGTTCAAACTCCTTTGTCTGAGCTCCAACAGCTTGTAGAGAAAGTAGCAGTTAACTTCTGAGTCTTCCCCTAATCCTAGTTGGATTTGGCGAAGATAGTGTTGGTGAGGAGGCAGTGAAGTATACGAGAAAAAGGATGCTAGATGTCGTTGATGGAATCTGTGTGCTAGTTGATATGTTGGCCTACTGGCATTTCTGACAACAAATTCCATGCTGCCTTGAAATTAAAGTTGTCGGGGTAGAAGCGGTCTTCTTCGTTTGGCCATCAATATATGGCATTGAACTGGAGCAACCTTAGAGTATAGTCAGAGTTTTACAGGCAGAAGTTGATGCGGCCTTCCGTCCATCCATCCCCAAGATCATAGATGATGTAGACCTCTAGTGATGCCATGAACTCACAGACAAGATCCAAGTAGTAAGCCATTTGCTGAAGAAGAGATGGTTTCCCACCAGCCCTTGATGATCGTAGACTTGGCGCATGCTGTTGGTGAAGCCCAGTCAGGCGATGAAGTCATAGTTGCCATACCATTTCGACACCTATCCCTCTTTTGAAGATCTTCATATACCTCTTTATGTCAGAGTTGGGGTGGGCGATTCAGCTTAGATTGGGAATCAAGTTGAATATCCCCGTTGATGAAGAAGCCTCTCTTCTGGGGGCCATTTCAGGTAGAAGAAGGGGGTTGAGAGCCATCATGAGCAAGACCCTACCCTCACCTACCACCCTTAGGACTTGACGTCGAGAGTCAACATTAGAGTTGACTCAACCCGCCTGCTCTACGCATGAGACTAAGGAGAAGGAAGGAGACAACCGCTCTGGGAAATCCCCACTTTTCCCTCATCCTGCTATTAAGAGGTAAGTGGGCCATTTTGCCTTTTGATTGTGTTTCAAGCCACTGCCATGTGGGCATGGGTCTCTGAGATGGTGTGACCCTATTGGCTCAACCCCAGCCCTACTGCCCAATTTGACAAGTTGACCGCTTGCCAACATGGTGCCACATGATATGTCCTTATGTATTAAATTAGTAAAATTTATAATTAATTATAGGATGGTTCAATAATAACATATTATATATAGAAAGTGATCATAAAAATACGAGGAATGGAATAAAAATAGTTCCGAGACCTAGTTTTGTGTCGAACTCTAAATATACCTAAAGTTGCTATATTTAATGTGATTAATGTATGTAAACCCTAGTTTATATTTTTTAATGATCATAACATGTTTAATTGATTTTAATAGTCAAAGACTGATCTTTTTGGATAAAAAGGTATTTTGATCTAATTTGAGATTAATAAATCATAAGTTGACAAATTAGGGTTTTATTGAATTGAAAATGCATATGACGATGAAATTAGGGTTTTCAAACCAAAAAGGTATTGAAAGTAATAATTAGGGTTTGGGAGGCCAAAACTATAATGAAACCAAAATTTGACCACAAAACCTTAACTTAGACCCCAAGTCAATCTTACTAGTAGATTTTAGATAAAGTAGTAACACTTGGGTTTTATGCACTAATTTCAGGGTGATTGCTTGCTTGCTCTTGATCTATATAAATTGTTTGGACTTTTGATCTCTCCTGAGAAAGGTATTTGGTTATTCTTAGGAATAATCATCTTAAATGAATTTTATAATTTTGTAGAGTTTTCCAGATTGATTACAAATTAAACATTTGGATGTTTATCTATTTTCCTATAATCTATTAAGCCCCTATGAGTATCACATGATACATGAATAACTTTCTTGAACCCCTCATACCAACTTTGGAAGTTTAATAATAGAAAGAATAAGAGAGAGAAAGTCATTAAGATGACTAGGACCAAGCCCCAGATTGGGAAGGTGGCCTAAGTCCATTGTAGGGACATAACCCTAAGAAAGGGTATCCCAGAGGTTGAATAAATAAGGGTTGAAGAGTTAGGATGAAAATTTAAATTGTGATTCTGTAACAATAATTGGTTGAATATGTTGTTACACCTACATGCGAATATTTTTTTTCTCGCACATACCAATATAGCTTTTCATACTGATTGTGTTTTGTTTCATAGAGTTTTATATTAAACTGCTATTATTCTGCAAGTATGGTTAAAAATGGGCATCCAGAGAAGAAGGCACTAAAAGAAAAGAGTTAAAGTAATTTTGGAGGATTTAGATCAATAGCCTTATTTCATGTTGTGAACATTAGAAACCCATATTATGTAACTCTTATGTGGATATTTTATCTTTTATCTTGTTACCAAACTCTTTATATTTAGTGAAATTTTATAATTATTTTTGGTCTTTTGATAAACCTCAATCCTATAAATATGGTAGTGGCTCTTTCCCTCTCGATCCGTCTGAATAGGGGATAACATGGGGAGGGTTCGTTATGTTTGGCATAAAGCCTGGTTTACCATTTAACTTTAATAATTATTTAATTTTAAGAATTATGTAGATCCCAAGGGAATTATTAGAGTACTTTATAAAGATGATGGTGTCTAGAAGGGACCACAATCTGGGGGTTGGCAAAACATTCCTCTGCACCACTAGTCATCTTATGAGGACTTCTAGAATCATGCATCCTACCTAGAAAAAGTTAGAGGATTTTACTCAAAATAAAATACATGTAGGATTTCTTCTCATCTAATTTCATCCCTTCTCTACCCCTTGCTTCACTCACCAAAACCCTAGGAACATGTAATGCTTCCTCTACCCCTTATGAGAGCTCGGGTTATGGATATTAGGGATTAAGGCATCCTCTATCAAATAATAAAATGCATGTATATAAAATGTCATGGACATAATTTTATGATGATTTACAAGCCCTAAATATGAAATTGAGTTCAATAAAGTCGACTTATGTGAAACAACATGGCTCGCGTCAAGGACAATGTCATCCCTGACAACCCAGACTGAGACCCACCCACAATAAGAGACTCTCATCAAAGAAGTTGTCCATGGAGGGTGATTCCTCTAAGAAAGGAAGAGGGAAATTTAGGCCTCCACAGAGAAAGGCCTTGACACGAGGCTATCCCCTTCGACATGCCAAACCTTGTATATGGTCATGCCCCTAAAGTTAAACATATGACAGAAGACAAACCTAAGGAAGACCCTGGCCATGCAACTAACTCTAGACCAACAGAGGGATAGGTGGTAGTCCACACTCCTGATGCTTTCTTCTTGAAATAATAAAAGAAGCTGACTGAGGCCATTAGTGCCCTAGTCCTCAAGTATGTCACCAGAGATGATAATGGTGAACCTCTACTTGTCCACCCTCATCTTGGAGACACCATACTGGACTTCATCAAGATGAATATCAAAAAGTTATGGGGTATAGATAAAACTGAGGTGGTTGAAAAAGAAGACTCTTAGCTCTTGGTAGTATAAAATGACTTTCACATTCTGGAGGTGCAGCCAAACAAGAAGGTCCTCTTCGCCACTCACCTTCTTGAGGGAGCAGTTAAGATGTGGTGGGACAATCATATCATGGATTCGAATCTGACTGAAGAACTGATGTTCTGGGTAGACTTTTGTACTATCTTCTCAGTAAGATTCAAACCCAACTCCATCAAGAAAGAGAAAGAAAAGTAATTCACACTCCTCTATCAAGGTAACTTGTGACATACTTCACATAGAAATTCCTCCTCCTTAAGTGGTTTGGATGCATGATGAATGAGGAATGACAGGTGGAACATTTGTGGATTGCTTGTACCCTTTGATCAAGCCTCATGTGATGGCGAGTGGACCTGCAAACTTCACGGAGGCCCTCAAATTCACCCTATACATGGATAAGAATGTTATGTCTACTCATAATCCACACAAGGGGTACCTCTATTTCACTTAAAGTAGTTCTAGCCCGAAAAATGATAATAGAAGAGCACTGGTCTGTCACCATGGTAAAGGTAGGAATGGAGGAAAGGGAAAACCCCGCAATGAGAATCACCAGCATGGAGCACCCCCAAGGTGCCGCAATTGTAGGAGGACACACCTGGGAAAGTGTAGTTTTTAGAAGAAGGTGTGCTTTCGTTGCCAGAAAGAGGGATACTTTCAAGCCAACTGTCCCCTCCGTAACCCAAGAGGTCTGGGCCTAGTGGTGGTTGAACTGGTGGTGGCCCAACCGGTAGCTATAACACCTCAAGGAGTAGCCCCACCTGTCGGAGAACGAAGGCAATCTCGAGTCTTTTCCATTGATAATGAAGAAGCTCAGGCTAATGCCAACCGTCTGATAGAGGGTAACCAGCCCTAGAGATCTTTTCATATCCATTAATATGAAATTCATAGTAGTTTGACTATCATGAATACAGTGTAGGCATGCTTGATATCATAGGACAAATTATAAATCTATGTTTGACTTTGGTTCTACTAATACTTTAATTTTGAAAAATCACATAACTATGCTTTGTCTGAACTTCAAGGATTTAGGATATCTTTTAGAGGTCACTACTCCTAGTGGTCAAATCATTTTTTCTCTATTGAGGACATTGGTCATACCTATTAAATATATGAATAATGAACTCCCAATGGATTTTATCCTCCTTGATATGAATGTCTTTGATGTAACAATTGGCGTGGATTGTCTTTATACTTACAATGCAAAAATAGACTATAGGGGAAATAAAATAAGAATAGAGAGACCAACTCATGTGCCCTTTACCATTACATGTAGGAAGGATTATACCTATAGCATGTAGGTGTTTGCTGTGAAAGCTGGAGTGGATGGTAGCCAAAGGTTGTCTAGCATTCCTAGTTTTAGTTACTGAGTCAGAGCTGAAGGTGCGACCCTTAGAGGAAATAGAGGTAGTCGGGTACTATGTTGATGTGTTCATGGACAATTTTCTTGGAATACTTCTAGAAAGAGAAGTAGACTTCTCTATAGATCTAGCTCTCGGGACAAACCCAATTTCTAGGGTACCTTACAGGATGGCTCCCGCCCGAGTTTCTTGAGTTGAAGGAGAAACTACATGAACATTTTGACAAGGGATTCATCAGACCTAGTACTTCCCCATGGGGGCACCAATCCTCTTTGTCAAGAAGAAGGATGGTTCTCTCTACATGTGCATAGACTATAGAATGATAAATTAGGATACCTATAAAAATAGATACTCTCTACCCCATCTACATGACATGTTCGACGTGCTCAAAACTACTTGAGTCTTCTCAAAGATCAACCTGAGATCTTGTTACCACCAGTTGTGAGTTAAGAGTGAGGATATCCAAAAATCCAGATTTTGATCCCTCTATGGACACTATGAGTTTTTGGTTATGCCTTTTATATTATTCAATGCCCCAAGTGTGTTCATGAACCTCATGAATAGTGTATTCTAGCCCTTCCTTGATACCTTTGTCATAGTGTTCATAGATGATATCCTAGTTTACTCTAATGACCTAGAATAATACCCTAAACACCTAGACAAGGTCCTTGATATCCTAATAAAGGAGAATTTTTATGGGAAATTCTTAAAGTGTGAGTTTTGGATAGACCGAGTTATGTTCCTCGTGCACATTATATTTGGAGGAACCATTTTTGTGGACCCTTCCAAGGTAGATGACTTTTGAGAATGGCCATCCCAAAGAATGCATTAGAGATTAGCAGCTTCCTAGGATTGGTTGGGTATTTCCAATGATTCATCAAGGATTTCTAGAAGACTTCTTTGTCTTTGACCAAGCTCACCAGGAAGGACAAGAAGTCCGTTCAGTCTGATCTGTGTGGAGCACCATTCCAAGAGTTGAAGGAGAAGCTTACCTATGCCCCTGTCTTGACCATACCCTTGGGTAATGAAGGATTTACCATATTCACTGACGCATCAAAAATGGGCTTAGGATATGTGCTATAGAAGAACAACCATGTGGCTGCCTTTGCTTCTAGGCAACTCAAGGCCAATGAGTTGAATTATATGATCTATGATCTGGAACTTGTAGTGATTTCTTATGCCTTGAAGATTTGGTGACATTATTTGCATGGGGATGCCTTCGACATCCTCATCGACCATAAGATTATGAAATATATGTTGACACGGAATGACCTAAACTTGTAACAAATACATTGGATGGAATATTTGAAGGACTTTGACTTCACCCTAGCCTACCACCCTGGCAAGGTTAATGTGGTTGTCGATGTCCTTAGTAGAAAACATCTCAATTGTATAGTTGGCTTGGTTAGCCAGTGGAAAAGACTAGAAGACTTTGCTCCATGGGCACCATAGCCGTTGGAAGATGGGATTTGTATTGCCAATAACCAAATCAATCCTGACCTATTGTCCAAGCTTGTAGCACCCCAACTAGTTAACCTAGAGTTAGAAAAGATGAAGGGTTTGATAGAAAAGCCTCAAACACATCTCTCGATAGGTGTAGATGGTGGAATTCGATACAAGAATCATATTTGGGGGCCTGAGGATTCGTACTTAAAGACTCATATCTTGTAAGAGGCTCATGGTTCCAAGTATACAGTACAATGTAGTGGTGCGTTTCTACCAATGGTGTTACACAATACTCAAATAGAGTTTGAATAGATGTGGCCCCACAGACAGACACAAACGGAGGGATCACTTTCAAAATTTATGAGGACCTACACAAACAACCTACTTCTACTAAAATGCTAACTTGCAAGCACACGAGGTCTCGTCTTAGTATAGGAGGGCTGCTAGTATAGGGTTGATCCACAGGGAGAAAAGGAGGCACTAGAGCTAGGTTAGTTTTTGGGCTAGGTTCCTATTGTGGAGTCTAGAGTTAAGGGTTTGAAGGTTGTTTTGATGTATTACACTAAGTTGAGAAAGAAAGAAAGTAAAGGAAGATAAGCAAGATTAAAACCTAAGTTAACCCTAGACAGTGATTTCTATTGAGCAAGAAAAGACAAGGCAAGAAAAGAACAATTCTACATTAAGGCAAGCAAGAAGAGGTATACACTACACTAAGTTATCAAGTAGGGCAAAAGAGTAATTAGAGACCTAAACTAGTAAGAACAAAGTAAGAACATAGAAAGAAGCTAACTAAGCAAGTAAAGAGCTAATTAAGCTAACACTAGCTAAGCAAGAAGGAAATTAGGGTTTTAAAGCAATAAAGGGATGTGTGGGCTGTTTGGGGGATGCACCTATCAATTAGGTTGGGGGTGACATGTGAACATAATGATTTCATTTAGATTATCAAACCAAACAACAATCTATAGTCTAATGATTTATCTTAAACTACTAATTGGCCATGGGTATGCTAGGTTGTGTATATGGGTTCTAGTCCCTAACACCCCCTACTACCCTTGTGAGGCTCAATTGGGTTAGATTTTAGATGTAATTCAATTAGAATACAAGCAAGTCTAGGTTTCTAGGTTAGATGATCTTAGGGTGCTTAGGGGCTGAGATTAGAAATGGGAGTGGAAGTGAGGTTTTAGGCCTCCCATCACCCACATTCTAGCCTTGAGAAAGATCGATGCTAAGCACACCAAATTCATCTAAACTAGCTACTTAGATCTCTCAACTAGGGTTAGGGGAATTGGTTAGAATGTAGGAAGATCGGTAGCTAGCTAGGGATCCAAGAATTGGACCTAGGAGCAAATCCCAAATTTCACACATAAAAGCAATTTCCCTAAATTCCTAGGTGATTTCAAGCACAAGCCAACAAGCAATTAATGAAGAGTGAGATAGAAATAGAACAAAATTATTAGCAAATGCAATTACAATGTTTACACATCATTTTCCCCCAACATGGTATCAAAGTAACATTTTTCACCCCAAACAGCCCACCCAAGGGGCCTAGCTACTCATAGCAATGCAAAATACAAAAAAAAGGGAGAAAGAGGTAGAAGAAGCCATGGAGCTCGACGTAGATGAAGAAATCCTCCACTTCAGCTGTTGTAGGACGTCCTCCTCTCTCCTCTAAGGTGAAATGGCATAGGATGATGGTGGAATAGGGTCAAAACACTAGGAAACTAGGGTTTTGATGGTGGAAATGGTGAAATGGGATGGAATGGAGGTGGAAATGGAGTGGAATGGGTGGAATGCAAAAATGGGGAGCTAAGCAGTGGTAGAAGTTAGCTAGGGGTGGACAACCTCAAGCTCCAGTCGCTGCCAAGGTTTATATAGGGGTCTAGGGTTAAGTGGGGGGGATATGGGAAAAGCATTGCAAAATAGGCTAGGGTTGATGCCCAACATGGGGGTGGTGAGTCACCAAAGTCGTGGTGGTTGTAGGGGAACATGGTCGTGGTGTATGGGCACAGACGAGGTGAAAATGGCTAAATATCATAGGGAATTGGTCAAATTTGTACATGAAATTCCACGGCCATGGTGGTCACCACAGCCATGGTGGAGCTTGGTCACCACACGGGTGGTGGTTCACCATTGGGGTGGTGAAGCTTGATCACCACTTTGGTGGTGGTTCACCACAGGGGTGGTGGTTCACCATGGGATTGGTGAAGCTTGATCATCACTGGGGTGGTGGTTCACCACTGGGGTGGTGGAAAGTAGCTTCAAACTTGCACTTTACTATAACATGGGGCATTTGTTCCACGGCCATGTTGGATCTTCTTCCTTGCACTTTGACCTTCTTCCGTGCACTTTGACCTTCAACTTACTCATCTTTGATGCTTCTTGCTTTGGATTGACTCTTGGCCACTTGGGGTAGGTTGGGGAAGCTCTTGGATTCTCTTTAGGATCCTACAAGGGTGAAGAAACCTTAAGATTCTCCGCCTTCTCTCCCTTCCATCAAGTAGTGGCCAAAGTACCTATAAAACATGCAAAAAGCCTCCATAAGTGCATTTGATAGAAATATGCATATTGAGGGAAATAACATGTAATCTAACTAGTATAAATGTGATTAAAGTGCAATAAGACACAAGATTAAGCCTTAAAATAGGGTTGAATCACCACCCTAAACTTATAACATACTTGTCCTCAAGTATGCTCCAACTCAATCTCTCTGCAAATGTTTCACAATCAAGAAATGACAAATTCAATGCAATAAGTAAATATTGACTAAGTGGCCTCAAGGATGACTAAGTACATGCATTCCACCACTCTCCTCTCATCTTTCACAATCCAATCATGATTAGAGCATTGAGCCTGCAAACTTCAAATATAGAGCATACAAAATACAATCAATCCACATGGTTGTCATATCCCTTTGGGTAAACCATTTCATGGTAGCAAAGGTAAAAAATGACTAATTTTGATGTTTTAAATTCATCCATTCATTCTCATATGTTCATCCACACTAATTAACCCATGTGGATGTGAAAAAGGACAAAATGAGATATGTTTGACATTTCCTAGCTTCATGGCCATGCAAAGGGAAGAAAAGGTTTCCAATAAGAATTTGGAGTGCTTTTACACATTCATCTTTTCTTTATTTAGATGCTCTTAAACATGAGCATCTTTTATTTTCTTTTTGCATTTTTTTTCATTTTCTTTCCTTTGCACTTGATGTAGATAGGGCACATGATGATGAGAGTGAAGCGGGGGAAAAGATGTGGTCACCCCATACTTTTGGAGGTGGTCACGGCTGATATGTGCACTTTGGCATCTTTTCATGATGCTGAGAGGTACGAAGATGGTGGAAGAAATGTCGAGTCAAAGAGGGGTTACTAGTGTGGACATCAACATGAGATCTCCTGCATAAAAACTACTCCAGCAATTTCATAGAAATAACTCACTACATGAATGAGAAATATTAAAACCATATTTTCATCATGAGATTCTGCATAACTCTAAGAGTTTGTGGCTTGCTTCAATCACAATTCAACCAAACTATTCACAAGCATAAGAGAGGTGATGCACATGTAAAAAGTCAAAAATGAGGACATTTAGCAATAAATCATGATAAATCACTTACATTTATCAAAGGTCATCATTTTCAATCCAAAAAGTAGATATTGGGTCAAAACACACTTTTTAGGTAAGAAGCTCTAAATTTGGGGGGAAAATGGACAAAATGGTGCCAAGTTGCATTAAATCACATCTAAGCCTATATTATTGAACATAAAGCAGAAAACAAGCAAAATCTAGATAAGCATGCAAAAATTATAGAAAAATACATGATATGCAATGCATGGAAAAAAGAGCAAAAAGGTGAAAATTATGCAAAAATTGACAGAAAGTAAACTACATGACATGCAAGGATGCAAAGCAGGTAAAATCTAATCTAGATAGCAAGTGCAAAAAAACAAAACAAGAAAGCAAAATTGAATGGTAGGTGAAATGCAAAAAGAGTGAAAAGGGAAAAAGGGAATACCACCCTACCAACCCAAACTTTTGAATCATGTTATCCTCAGCATGACACTAAAGTATAGGAGTGATAAGGTAGATGATCAGTGTGGTGGCTCCAGTTGTGCTCCTCCCTGTTATTGTAAATTTTTGACTTAAGTGCTAAAGTCGGGCTACATCACGACCATGCTATGTGGCACTACCGTGTGGGGGTGCTTGTTACACGGTTGTGCTACCTTGCACGACCATTCTGCCTTTGTCTTTTACATGGTCGTTCTACCTTAACACGACTGTTCTGATTTGTAATGATCACGTCGTGCTGCCTTTCATGGCTGTGCTGAGTTTGTTCTTCACTTTTGTTGATTTTATTTGATTCTCCTCAATTTCCATGTTGATTGTGAGTGCACCACCACAGTCATTCTATGTCACCATGGCCGTGGTGAAAATGGTGATAGTTCATTTCAACTCAAATCTCATCAAGACATCAAATCTTTTATCCAAAATTATTTTTCATGGATTACTTGTCAAAATTTTATCTAATTTTCTTCATTTCAACCTATTTCCACCTTCACATCTTAAAACTAAACAAAAACTATTAAAAACAAGTGTGTGTGTGTGTTTTCTTGGAAAAGTGTAAAAACAAAACAAAAGCACCAAAAATGGAAGGTTGGGTGAAAAATTCCCAAACCTAGGTGGGTTGCCTCCGACAAGTGTTGAGTTTCATGTCTTCAGCTGGGCTTCTTGGAAACTCTTCAATCATTCATCCATTTGGCATCCTCATGTGCCCATTCTTGCAAAAAATACATCTCTCATTTGCACTCAATCTATGTTCCTCATCCCTTTGATCACAAAAATCATCATCAATTCTTCCATTTTGACCTTCTTCTCTCAAATGATCAGTTGGACTCTTAAAGTATCCATGTCTAATATTCTCATATTGGGCTTGCTGGGTTGGGGTCTTGTACATGTTCATCTTGATCTTCATGTCCATGAATGAAACTATAATTGTACCACTGTGAACATGTATCTCAGCATCAGGTGTAGATAAGAACGGTCTTCCTAAGATAATAGGAATCTTCCTATCCTCCAACTCCATATCAAGAACAATGAAATTCGTCGGGAACACTGTGCCCTTTTCTTTGTCTATCATTACCAAAACATCATCCACTCTTCCTCTAGGCACTTTTATGAAATGGTCCACGAATTGTAGAGTGCAATGTGTCAACTTCAACTTGCCCACTCCCAGCTCCACATAGACGTTGTATGGCATCAAATTCACACTATACCCCAAACCAAGTAAGGATATGTCTATGTGGTGTCAACCTATGTAACTAGGTATGAGTGGGGCTCTTGGGTCTTTCCTATTCATGAGAAGCGAGTGTTGGATGATAGAGCTCACTTGTTCAATCAACTTCACTCTCTTTGGTATTCTTCTCATTGACCTTCTCTTCACAGTGCATAAGTTTTTTAGAAACTTGGCATATGATGGGATTTTCTTGATAGCATTCAACAATGGAATATTGACCTTCACTTGGAGAAACACCTCAAGAATGTCAACATTGTGCTTTTGTCTCCTCCTTACTTTCGGTGGCTCATCTAATGCTTCAATGAAAGGTGGCTCACTTAATTTGGCCTTGGTTGCATCAACGTGAGATCGAACACTAGGGATGGTGGAATCTACAAATGGAGTGTGAGGTGGAGGACATGGTATCCCAAAATCAAAAGGAGGTAACACAGAATCATCTTTGGCAATCTCAATCACAATATCACCACTTGGATGCCTTTTCTTTGCTTTATCAACCTTTTTTTACTAGCGGGCTTCTCAAGAGATTTCCCACTCCTTAGAACTGTCACATCACTTCCTTTCTCATGGTGGAGAGGGGGAGATAGTTGTGGTTGTGGGGGAAGTGGAGGTGACACTTGGTATTGAAATTGAGGTGGAGGGGAGATTTGAGGTTAAAAGGTGAATTGTTTAGAAATTGGTGATGATGGAGGGGGAGGTGGTGTATGATGCTTTGGGTCATCTTGAAAGTGATATATGGGTTGCACTTTCATGGGGGCGGACTATAGAAAACTTGTGAAGAAGGAAGTGGTCCACTTGCTTCATTGAAACTCAAGATTGGTTGTGAAGATGATTTTTCTTCTTGGAGACCAATTATGGAAGATAGTTTCTCTATCCCATCCTCAAGCCTTATCACATTCATTTGTATGTCATCAAAGCTCTTCAACCTAGAGAAAACCTCTTCCTCAAACCTTGAGCTATATCTTGGAATTTGTGGTTCCTGGTAGCTATAGGACTGAGGTGTCTTCTTTTCTTCTCCATAGAACACAATAAAATTGATTGAGTGGCAAGGAACATTTGTCACTTGGTTCTTCATGAAGCTCAACGTGTCACCAAGAATCTTCATCACTTGCAGGCTTGAGTCATTGTGAGTCAGAGATGTCATATAAAAGGTATGTCCATCGTCATTCATCATGCTTGAAGCTCCGATTCTTGAACCTTCTTCCAGCTGCTCATACAAGGGCCATATCTTCTCGGGTGGCCTATCCATGAAAACTCCTCCACAAGCAGAATCTACTGAGGTTTGGCTCTTTGGAGATAGACCAGAGTAAAAGGACTGAACTAGCTGCCACAAAGGGATCTTATGGTGCGGGCACTCTCTCAACATCTTCTTAAACCTCTCCCATGCATCGTGAAACTACTAATTTCCCATTTGACTAAAAGTCATTATGACATGCCGCATTTGTGTCAACCTTTCTATAGAGTAGAATTTCCTTAAGAATGCATTCTTCATCACTTCCCAACTCATGATGTCCCTCCTTGAATCATACCAATATTTGTCTTTGTCTTTGAGGGAGAATGAGAACAAGGTCAATCGGATTGTGTCATCACTAGTCGTCGGCATCCTGAAGGTGGAGAATACTTCAAGAAAGGATTCCAAGTGCTTGTAGGGGTTCTCACTCTCTGAGCCATAGAAAATGGATAGGAGCCCAAGAAGACTTGGAAGGATGGATAATTGGTGCACTTTTATTTGATCAACTCTGCTAGCAATTGGAAATTTGTAGTTTCTAGGCATGAAGTAATCTTGAAGTGGCTTGTGGGGTGCATTTTGGTCTTCCATCTTGTCTTCCCCCGAGTGGCTTGTCACATGCACAAGGCACAACCAAACAAAAGAGATAAGTTAGCAAACCAATATGCACAAAGAATACAAAGAATAAAGAATAAATAATAGCAATGATGAGGGTAGTAGAAAAAGTCAAAGCAAAACTAACTAGCTAGGTTGAGCACCTTTCTCCTCAACAATGGTGTCAGAATGCTTAGTGTGATCTTCTCAAGGCTGCACATTAACCAACTAACAGTGGCTAGATGCAACCCTAAGGGAAAATACATGGATCTCTCAAAATTTGTATATGGACCTAGTCCAACACACATGCTCAACTAATCACACGTACCCACAAGCGCATGAGGTCATGTTGTAGTATAGGCTAGTGGTAAGATTAGGACCGATCCTCAGGGATATAGGGGGCACTAGATCTAGGTTTGTGTTAGCTATGTTCCTAAAGTGGATATTAGAGTATGAGGGTTTAAAGTTGTTTTTGTTTGATTATTCTACGATTGTAATCAAGAAAGAGCAATAAAGAAACTAGATTAACCAAAACTCTAGATTACTCTAAACATATTAAGACAAAGAAACTCAGCAAGGCAAGCAATTAGGCTACAACAAGGGGTTACACTACACAAGCAAGCCAAGTCGTCAACTAAGCTGCAATCTAAGCAATGAAACAAATAAGAGCCTAAATTATCACTAGTTAACTAAATTACCACAAGAAAGCTCAAATGAGCCCTAAATACTTGAGCAAGAACTAACTATCTAGAACTAAGCAATTAGCTAAAAATTAACAAAGGCAATTGACTACACTAGCATTAACAAGCTAAAAAGGCAAAAGTGGATTTTAAGTAGTATGATTGATAGGTGGTTCATTTGGGAATGCAACTTGATATT
This sequence comes from Alisma plantago-aquatica, assembly GCA_963693085.1. Taxonomy (NCBI): domain Eukaryota; kingdom Viridiplantae; phylum Streptophyta; class Magnoliopsida; order Alismatales; family Alismataceae; genus Alisma; species Alisma plantago-aquatica. Next base: position 1,553,821,600 of record OY856409.1, read on the forward strand.
AGTTGGGGAAGGTTACCATAGCATGAAAATCTCACATTTCAAACTCTATTACCAAACCAAACAACAAGGCAAGTGCTATTAGGATATACCCTATACTACTAGTTGGAGAACTAGAGCTAGGTGTAATTCTAATAGGACTTGGCAAGTCTATATTTCTAGGGTAAGTGGTATTAGGGGAATAGAGATCCAATGGTAGGAATGGGAGTAGAGATGAGGGTGTTTCACCTCATGTTACTTGCCATCTAGGCTTTAAGAAACTCTAGGCAATTGCACTAATCACACTTACACTAGCTACTTAGATCTCACACCTACTTGTATAAGAAGGGAGATGTATGTAGGAAAAAAGGGAGATAGCTAGGGATACACTAATTGGACCTTGAATCCATTCCTAAGATTGCCACATACATTCCAATTTCTCCTAGAAGCAAGTGTCATCAAGCATCACAAAACAAGCAATTTATGTTTAAAAGCACAAACCACATGCAACATAATGGGAAATGAGATAGAAGAAAGAATAAATCATCATAGAATGAAATTATGTTCAATACAACTTATTTTCCCCCAACATGGTATCAAAGTCACATTTTAACCCCCAAATAGCCCACCACTAGGGGCTTAGTTAGACATGCTCAAAGTAAAGATAAAAGAAATGAGAAGAATGGAGTAGGAATCCATGGAGCTCGGAGTAGCTTCTTCTTTTTCACCTCCTAGATGATGTAGGGTGTGGCTCCTCATCTAAGAGGGTGAAAAGCATGGAGATATGGGGGATTATGGTAGGGAACCTAGACAACTAGATTTTTATGGTGCAAATGGAGTGGAATATGGAGTGGGAGGTAGGTGAGTTGAGTAAATGCAAGGTAGGAGATGAAGGAGCTCTAGAGTAGATAGGAAGAGGCTAAGGAAAGCTAGCCTTTGTGATGTAGCCGCCACCTATGTATATATAGGTGGTAGGGAGGAACTAGGGTAAGTAGGGGTAAAGTGGGAAAATCAGTGGAGAAAATGGGTAGGCTTAGGTGGTCACCACGGCCGTGGTGGGGGTTGCATGGCACGGTCATGGGTAGTGGAATGGCCGAGGTGGAAAGTGGAGTTGGAAGTGTAAGTGTGTATGGTGGCCACAGTCGTGGTGGGGTGCCACGGTCATGTTGGGTAGAGGATACCATGATCATGTGGGATACCATAGTTGTATTGGAGGAGGTAGCCACAGGTGAGGCTGCTCTGAGGTTGTTGTGTCTTCAGCTTGCCACGGGCATGGTGAGCACCATGGGTGAGGTGGCCTTCAAGCGTCACAGTCGTGCTGATGGCCATGACTTTGGTCATCCGCGTGTAAATTGGACCAATTCCTTGTTGATTTTTGGGATCTTTGTGCATAAATCATGGTCGTATTTCTAACCACGGGCGAGGCGAGAGGTGTTGGCCATGGTCGTCCTAGGGACCATGGTCGTGGGGTCTTTAGTGACCATGGTCATTGTGATGACCACGGTCATGGTCATTCATGTGTAAATTGAGAGACTTCCCTGTGACTTTTGGAGCTTAATTCCCCATGACTGTGGCGATGTACCACAACCATTTTGGGGCTTCTTGGTGCTGATCTCCACTTCAACTTCTTCATCTTGCCTCCTTTTGCTTTGAATTGCTATTGTGCATTCAAAGGAAGCTATAGGAAGATATAGGTCCACTCTTGGGTTGTAAGAATGCAAAGACATTCTTCATCTCGCTCCCATGCATCAGTGCATGCATAAGTTCCCTGAAATACACACAAAATGAGGCATAAGTGCATTTGTCATGAAATATCATATTAGGGAACTAGCTTGTAATCTATAATATTTAGATGTGATTATCATGTAAAATGACACAGGATGAAGCCCTAAAATTGGGTTGCATCACCATCCCAAACTTAACACATACTTGCCCTCAAGTATTCTCCAACTTAATCTCTCTCTTAAGTTTCTTTCAATTAAATAAGAATTATATAATGCATTGCAACAAATGATTATTGACTAAATGGTCTTAGAAGTGATTAAGTGCATGTGTTCCACCTCTCTCCTCTCTACTTTCACAAACCAATCATGAAAAGAGCACTAAGCATACAAACTTCAAATATAGAGAATAGAAAATGCAAGCTTTCCATATTCCTTCATGTAATTCTGGGTAAACTATTTCATGTTGGCATTAATCAATGATGACTAGGAGTGTTGTTTGACTTTCATGCATTCAATCTTATGCCTCAAACCACACCAAATGATCCACATGGATGTAGAAAAGGGTAAAGTGATCTAGATTTGATGTTTTCTAGCTCAATGGGTATGAAAAAGAAAGAAATGATTGCAGTAAGAGATTGGAGTTTTTTGCACACTCATCTTTTATTTTCTTTTAGATGCTCTTAAACAGGAGCATCTTTATTTTCTTTTTGCTTTTCTCTTTGATTCTTTTCTTTTCTTTTGCCCTTGGTGTAGGTAGGGCATAAGGTGGGTAGAGTGAAGTAGGGAGATGTAGATATGGCCACCCCAAGCTTTTAGAGGTGGACAAGGCTAAATATGTGCACTAAGGCATCCTTTCATGAGGCAGAGAGATATGAAGATGGTGAAAGAAGAGTCGGGTCAAAAGGGGGGTCATTAGTGTAGTCCTCAACATAAAATCTCCTACATGAAACCTAATCCAACACTTCATCAAATGATATCACACCACATGATTGAACAACATTAGATTCACATTTATATCATGCAATTCCATAGACTCTAAGCGTCCATAACTAGCTCAAATCACAATTCAACCAAGACATTCACAAACTTGAGAGAGGTGATGCACATGTAAAAAGTCAACAATTAAGACCATATAGCAATAAACTCTAAAAATGTTCCATGCATTTGTCAAAGATCAACATTTTCGGTTCAAAAAGTGGAGATTAAGTTAAAACATGATTTTAGGCAAGAACATTCAAGTTTGGGCAAAATTGGCCACATTGGTGTCAATATGAAATCAATCACATCTAAACCTTCATTTAGGGAAATTAAAGCATAAAGAAGCAAATCCTAAATAAAACACACAAAAATTACCAAAATCTACATGGAAATTCAATGCATGACATGGAAGAGCAAAAAGAGCAAAAATTTTGAAAAATTACTTTAAATTGCATGAAATTAAACTACATGTATGCATGAATGCTAACAAGAAGAAATCTACACTAAACAGAGTGAAGTCAAACAATCCAAAATTAGGTGGAATAGGTATAAATAAAATGAGAGATAAAGATAGGGTGATGCATACCGCCCTACCACCCCAAACTTTTGAATCATGTTGTCCTCAGCATGAAACTAAAACTTAGGTCTAGTAGGGTGAAGATCATGGCTGGTGTTGTAGATTAAAAGGCAAGTTTCCCTACTGTGGTTGGCCAGGCTATTTTGACTGGTGTTGTTGAGGAGGTGTAGGACCTAGATGAGCTGGAGGGAATTGGTAATAATTACCCCAATATGTGTCCTGAGAGGGAGGGTAAGTCTCTTGATGTCCTGAAGTACCACCTCAGAAGTTTTCACCCCATTTGGAGTTTAGTTGTGCCTGAGCATGGTGGTAATGGTACAAGTGGTTGATATGTTGATGCATCTGTTGTTGGTCATGTCACATGTACTACTGGAAGAGTTGCATGTCATGTTGTGCCTTCTGAATACCTTCAAATTATGCATGGATGGATGACATATCATATGCATTCACTGAATGCTCCTGCGGTTGGGATGTTTCCTCATCCCTTCTTCTAACCCTTCGGGGCTATCTTCTTTTCTCTCCTCTCTCTTCTTCTTATTGTTGTGTATTTGATTCTGCCACTTCTTCTTATGTAACAGCGGGGTTGAAGTTTTCTTGGGGGTTGCCTTGCTCCCATTGATTCAGCTTATCATGTAGTAAATCAGGGGGCCCAAGGAAGAGAGGAGTGGGAAAGCATGATAGGGCATCTCAAGAATTCTTTGTGGTGATACATATTTCACATTATATATCAACCTCTTATTCTTGATTATGATCATTTGAGAGTGCATGAGGTACTTTAAATCAACAAATTGAGCTCCTTCAGCCTCTTTAAGTTTGGTGATGTCAAAACATAGGGATATAGCATTTGAGGTTACAATCCCTCCCATAACAAATGGAGTTTTTCTTTTAAAGGGAATTTTCCTCATGTGGTCTATCAACAGCAACCCTAGGTTGATGTGCACCTTCTTATTTATCCCATGTAAAATAAAGAGGTCTTTTTTTTAAATGCTGCCCTGATTGCCATACCTCCTTACAATCATATTGGTGAAGACTTTGAGCAAGTATTTGACCAATGGATTACTGATGTACATAGTTTTTGACTTGCCTACAGTGTATGTCAGATCCATTGTCAACTCATGCCAGAAGTCAGTATAGTCTAAGTCAACCTCTCTTTCAATTCAGCCATCATTCATTTTGTTTACTTCTTCATGATCTTTTGCAAAGATGCAGTTCATCTCAGAAGAAGTCAACATGTGTATTCTATTAAACATTGCCAACTTGATGGCTTCCTCCCCTTTTACCTTGACCTTCTCTAGTTTGGTGAATAATTGCAAAGTTAACTCCACATATGTGGTTTGCATTGTGAAAAACACTTTCCACAAACTAATTTTCTTCAGCTTCCTTACCACCTCTACTTTGATGCCTAGGTCTGCAATTACCTTCTCACACCCATATCTTGTGGAGATAACTCTCCTTTACATGCACTCAGGATAAATAAATTTTATTTACATCTTCCTCTAACCCCTACCATAAGAAGTCCCCTCAAGAGCCTTGCCAAAACCTTTCACTGTTTCTGCCTCCAGTTATGCCAAAGTGTCCTCTGGCTCATAATCCATCTCCTCCTCAATAGACTCATCATCTTCTTATTCATCCTAATAGGATCTTGACCCCGACCTCTTGTCAAGATTTAGCGGTACCCATTGTTGGGTTATCGTTGTGGGTGATCCTCTTTTTCAATCATCAATTGACACCTTATTTGCAGCTGCTATTGTGGTCTCTCCCCCAATGAGGAGGTAAAGTGGCATATTGGCGTTATCCGTGGAGGTAATCTCGAGGAAAATGGGGGTGCATCTCCCCTATCTTGCTTCTAGTGAGTTGTGATCTCTAGTTCAACCTCATCAATCATGTCATTGAGGTTCTCCTCAGATGCCTCCTCCCCCTCCTCCTCCCTATATGTCTCATAAGTGATGTGGTGGCTATCCGATGATCGGGTGCGGGATGCACTCATGGAAGTTGAATGATTAAGGGATTTAGAAATGGAGTTTGATGGTGATGGAGAGTGGGATGGGATGGAGACTTGAGAAGAGTCCCTCTTGGTGCGCACTTTGCCTCCAATGATAACCTCAAGGCTCTTTTGAGCCCCCTTCTTCACAGCCTTAGTAATTCCCTTCATTATGTGAGATGGTGGTGGTAGTAGAATGGATGTGATTTTCAAATTTTTGTGGAGGAAGCAAAATGGAGGTTGAGAGATGGGTGGAAAAGGCTAGGATGGTTTCTTAGATGATGGAGGATGGATTGATTGAAGTGCTTGTAGGGGTCCAAGTGCTTGTAGGGGTTCTCACTCTCTGAGTCGTAGAAGATGGGAAGGAGCCCAAGAAGACCTAGAGGATGTAGAATTGCTCCTTTGGGATTTGATCAACTCTACTAGCAATTGGAGATTTGTAGTTGCTAGGCATGACGTAATCTATAAGTGGATTATGGGGTGCATTTTGATCTTCCATCTTGTGTTCCTCTGAGTAACTTATCACATGCATAAGGCACAACCAAACAAAAGAGACAAATTAGCAAACCAATATGCACAAAGAATACAAAGAATAAATAATAAATAATATCAATGATGAGGACACTAGGAAAAGTCAAAGCAAAACTAACTAGCTAGGCTGAGCGCTTTTCTCCCTGGAAATAGTGCTAGAAAGCTTGTTGTGTTTCTACTAATGGTCTTACACACTACTCAATTGGAGTTTGAATAGATGCAACCCTACAGATAGACACAAATGATGGGATCACTTTCAAAATTTATACGGACTTACACAAACAACCTACTTCTACTAAAACACTAACCTTCAAGAGCATGGGGTCCTGTCGTAGTATAGGAGGGCGGCAAGTATAGGGTCGATCCATAGGGAGAAAAGGGGGCACTAGAGCTAGGTTAGTTTTTGGGCTAGGTTCCTACTGCAAAATCTACGGTTAAGGGTTTGAAGGTTGTTTTGGCTGAATACGTTGAGTTGAGCAAGAAAGAAAGTAAAGGAAGACAAGCAATATTAAACCTAAGTTAACCCTAGATCGTTAATTCTACTGAGAAAGAAAAGACAAGGCAAGAAAGAAAGGCAAGAAAAGAACAATTCTACACTAAGGTAAGCAAAAAGAGGTCTACACTACACTAAGCTAGAAAGCATGGAAAAATAGCAAGTAAAGACCTAACTAGAAAGAACAAAGAAAGAATAGCGAAAGAAGCTAACTAAGCAAGTAAAGAGCTAACTAATCTAACACTAGCAAAGCAAGAAGGCAATTAGTGTTTTAAAGTGATAAAGGGATGTGTGGGCTGTTTGGGGGATGCACCTATCAATTAGGTTGGAGGTGACATGTGAACATAATAATTTCATTTAGATTATCAAACCAAACAACAAGCTAGAGTCTAATGAATTATCCTAAACTACTAAGTGGCCATAGATATGCTATGTTTTGTATAGGGGAACTAGTCCCTAACACCCCTACTACCCTTGTGAGGCTCAATTGGGTTAGAGTTTAGATGTAATTCAATTAGAATCTAAACAAGTCTATGTTTCTAGGTTAGATGATCTTAGGGTGATTAGGGGATGAGATTAGTAATGGGAGTGGAAGTGAGGTTTTAGGCCTCCCATCACCCACATTCTAGCCTTGAGAAACCTCCATGCTAAGAACACCAAATTCACCTAAACTAGCTACTTAGATCTCTCAACTAGGGTTTGGGGAATTGATTAGAATGTAGGAAGATGGGTACATAGCTAGGGATCCAAGAATTAGACCTAGGAGCAAATCCCAAAATTCACACATATAAGCAATTTCCCTAAATTCCTAGGTGATTTCAAGCACAAACCAACAAGCAATTCATGAAGAGTGAAATAGAAATAGAACATAATCATTAGAAAATGAAATTACAATGTTTACATATCATTTTCTCCCAACATGGTATCAAAGTAACATTGTTCACCCCAAACAGCCCACCCAAGGGGCCTAACTACTCATAGCAATGCAAAATACAAAAAGAAGGGGAAAAGAGGTACAAGAATCCATGGATCTTGGTGTAGATGATGAAATCCTCCACTTCAGCTATTGTAGGACGTCCTCCTCTCTCCTCTAAGGTGAAATGGCATGGGATGATGGTGGAATAGGGTCAAAACACTAGGAAACTAGGGTTTTGGTGGTGGAAATGGTTAAATGGGGTGGAATGGAGGTGGAAATGGAGTGGAATGGGCAGAATGCAATAATGGGGATCTAAGAGGTGGTAGAAGGTATCTAGGGGTGGCCAACCTCGAGCTCCATCTACCCCCAAGGTTTATATAGGGGTCTAGGGTTAAGTGGGAGCAATATGGGAAAAGTAGTGAAAAATTAGGCTAGGGTTGATGCCCACCATGGGGTGGTGAGTCACCACGGTCGTGGAGGTTGTAGGGGAACATGGTCGTAGTGTATGGGCAGGGGCGGGGTGAAAAATTGCTAAAGATCATAGGGAATTTGTCAAATTTGTACATGAAATGCCTCGGCTATGGTGGTAACCATGGCCATGGTGGAGCTTGGTTACCATGGGGGTGGTGATTCACCATCAGGGTGGTGAAGCTTGATCACCACTGGGGTGGTGGTTCACCATGGGGGTGGTAAAGCCTGATCACCACTGGGGTGGTGGTTCACCATGGGGTGGTGAAGCATGATCACGACTGGGGCGGTGGTTCACCACTGAGGTGGTGGAAAGCAGCTTCAAACTTGCACTTTACTATAACATGGGGCATTTGTGCCACGTACATGGCCATGTACCATGATCGTGTTGGAGATTCTTACTTGCACTTTGACCTTCAACTTGCTCAACTTTGATGCTCCATTCTTTGGGTTGACTCTTGGCCACTTGGGGTAGGTTGGGGAAGCTCTTGGACTCTCTTTAGGCTCCTACAAGGGTGAAGAAACCCTTAGATTATCCTCCTTCTCTCCCTTCCATAAAGTAGTGTCCAAAGTACCTATAAAACATGAAAAAGCCTCCATAAGTGCATTTTTTAGAAATATGCATATTGAGGGAAATAACATGTAATCTAATAGGTATAAATGTGATTAAAGTGCAATAAGACAGAAGATGAAGCCCTAAAATAGGGTTGAATCACCTAGCACTACAATAATGTTTAAGGCCCTACACTGATACTTTTAGTGGTCTGGAAAGAGGAGAGACATAGCTTCATACATTGCTAGTTGTCTCACGATCCAGATGGTGAAGGTTGAACACTAACAAACTGATGGGTTACTACAATTGATTGAGATTCTTGAGTGGAAATGGGACCAGATCACTATGGATTTTGTGGTGGGTCTTCCAAGACAAGAAAAGGTCATGATGCAATATGGGTTGTGGTGGATAGCCAAACCAAGTCAGTGCCACTTCCTTACCCTTAATATCACTATCAAGGTGTTAGACCTAGCTGAGCTTTACATTAGAGAGATAGTTCGCCTATATGGTGTTATGGGTTCTATCATTTCAGATCATGACCCTAAGTTCGCTTTAAAGTTATGGAAACAAGTTTAAGAGAACTCAGTACGAGGTTAAAATTCAGCACATCTTATCACTCCCAGATTGATGGATAGTCAAAAAGAACAATTCAGACTTTATAATACCTATTGATAGCATGTGTGCTCGATTAGGATGGATCATGGGAGCAATACCTACGCTTAGATGAGTTTGCCTATAATAATAGTTACCGAGCCAGTGATAACATCCTATTTTGGACGATTATCTTAATCTTTTTCTTTAGTTTCCCATACTCTTTCTAAATTAAAATTATACATAACCCCAAATTTACCCTATTTTTGTAAATATACCATCAGACTAACTTTTCCTTTTTTTATGAAGAAAAACACAAAAAAAATCATAAAAGAATAACTCAACCTCAAGATCGCATGGATTCAAACGGTCCCAAGACCGCATGAAGCCAACCGGTCCCGAGACCGTATGAAGCCAACCGGTCCTGAGACCGCATGAAGTCACACGGTCTCAAGACCGCATGGAGCCACACGATCTCAAGACCGCATGAAGCCAACCGGTCCCGAGACCGCATGGAGTCACACGGTCTCAAGACCGCATGAAGCCAACCGGTCTCGAGACCGCATGAAGTCAAACGGTCTCAAGACCGCATGAAGCCAACCGGTCCCGAGACCGCATGGAGTTCAAACGGTCTCAAGACTGCATGAAACCAAACGGTCTCAAGGTCCAAACGGTCTTGAGGTCCAAACGGTCTCCAAACCGTTTGGACTTCACTTAAGGCCTATAAATAAGACCCTAAGGGTCCTCCATCGGATATCAAGTGTTCAGACGTCCAAAGGCTGCCTCAATCACTCCAGAGCAAATCCGACTCCCATCCTCCGCCCAGGGGCTGCCGGTCTGAGACCCATACTCCATCTCGAAGCTGCTTTCTCTCTCTCTGCCAAAGAAGGTGGGAAGAGGGAGATCTCGTCATCGAGCAACCTGTGAAGCTGGTGGATCATTTCTCTCTCTCCAAGGGGTTGACTTTCCTCTCTCTTTTATGGGAATGACACACACTCTCTCTCTTCTTGCCTCCTTCTTTGTCCTAGTCATGAGTGAGTAGTCTCTCTCACTAGGGTGCGGGGAGTAGCCCCACTACCCATGTTTTCATATCATGCAAATGTAATCCATAAGTTGTAATATAGAGTTCATATCTTTTCAGTTCAACATCAAACGTTTAATGAATGCTTGTTGCTTGATCACCAACTTGTGTTATCCTTTATCTTTTAGTATGAATTGTCTATGTTTGTGCTATTAGATCTGAAACTCATGTGCATGTTGGTTTTAGGTGCATGTACCCACCATGCATCTGTTTCAGTATCTAGGAGTGCTTTCCTAGAAGTGGAATATACTCACTCCCATCGTTGTACTTTCATGCCATGAAATGGAATCAGTTGACATGTGAATGTACAACCTTGATGAGTCGAGGAACACACTTTGCGAAGGGAATGTTGTAAAGTAAGTGACCATACCTACATGGATGGCTGGTTTTACAACATTCCCACACTCCTCGTAGTTAGTCATCCGAAAGGAAGCTAAGTCTACAAAGATACTAACTGATCTAACTCTTATTGCAGGTTATGCTTTTATGTTGCATGTGTTGATACATGTGTAGTTGTGGTGAAAACCGATCACACCCTAGTGATTCATTAATCATTGTTAACAACCTAAGTTTACCTTCTTGCCTTTACTTTACTTGCGTTTAGCTTAAAAACAACCAAATCAACCTTTTGATCTAAATACCAACTACTAAAGAGATTAAGTGAAATTATTACATTTTCCATCTTGTTGGCAACAACAAGACCGTTGTCTCGAGGATTCGACCCTTAACTATACTACTATAAGACTTCCACATATCTTAGCATACGTGGGTGGAGTTCTCTATCTAGTATAAGCAAGGCTAAACCTAAAGAATTACCATCTTTAGGATTTTTAGTTGGTGCACGCAATTCCACGTAAGTGGAAGCTCCATCAAAAATTGGCGCCGTTGTCGGGGACAACGGATTGTTTTAATTTTATTTAGTATCTTGCTAGTTGGTTAGGGTTTTACACTTTCTTTTAATCATTAAACCATATCTTCTTAAATTTCATTATATCTCTGCCATCATCTAAAAGGATGTTTTCTTCCCTCTACTCAGGTAGAAAATGTGTATGCAACCAGTGCATAACCTCGGATTCTCCCTTGATCTAGAGTATGACTCTGAGGTAGAGAGAATCTTCCACCGTCGCATTCGACTCAATCGCCAAAGGGCCAGGCAAATGGCTGAAGATCAACGCCAGGTTGCTTTGGTGATGGAAAGGGTCAACACCGCCATCGGCGCTCAAAGGGCACAGCTCATCACTAAAACTCGTGCCCATATTCAAGCGGAGATTCGTGCGGAAGAACAGGCCCGCATTAGAGATGAAAATGAAGCAGCAATCCAAGCTGCCCAGTTGGAGTTAAGGAACAAACAACTGAGGGACTACGCTATCCCAAAGAACTATGAGGATAACCACCCGGTTCGACCTCCGATTATCAATATCCCTAACTTCGAGATTCGGACCCAGTGGATCCAGATCATGCAAGGCATCTCTTTCTCCGGAGGTTCTGGAGATGATTGCATGGATCATTTGAAAAGGTTTAAGGTGCTGTGCTGCCTGGTTCCACAAGCCGGAGTCGCTTTTGATGCTATAATGCTTCACCTGTTTCATTTCACTCTGTCTGGGAGAGCCCTGAGTTGGTATAACTCTCTTGACCGGGAACCTATAATAACTACCTGGGCTCCCCTTGAGGAAAAATTCTTAGAGAAGTTCTTCCCCCCTTCACTGACTTATGAGATCAGGGGGCAGATCAATCACTTCTCTCAGTTACCTAGAGAATCCCTTGCTGGAGCATGGGAAAGGTTTAAAGAACTTTTGCGGAAATGCCCCCATCATGGAATCTCCCAGAACCAACTAATAGAAACCTTCTATCGGGGGGTGAGCGATGATATTAAACAATTTTTAGATTCCTCCTCTGGAGGAAACTTCATGAGAAAGAATTATGAAGATGCCTGGAAGATTGTTACACTCGGAGCTGAAAACCAGTCCAACTGGGGACGGTCAGCCGGTAAAGGTGTTCTCAAGGTTTACAAAGCTGAAGAATCTATAGAGATGAAGGCAATAGCCGAAGCCTTGAAAACTATAGTTCACAAGCAACAATCTCTCGAGACTTCTCTCGAAGAGATTGATAAGAAGAAAACTCCTCTAGTCCAACAAGTCAAAGCCGTCACAGGATCCTGTGAGGCTTGTCATGCTTCTGATCATCCGACTCTTTCCTGCGGTATGTTGTATAATGTGATGATGGATATGCATTCACCACCACAACCATATGAACCTATCATTGATCAGTCAGAAGAACAACTACCAGAACAAGTTAACTCTATCCACTCTATCCCTGGACAAGTCTATTACAATCCGAATCAGCCAAGGAACCATCTAGGATTTCAGTATGGAAACCCTACTGGGACCGCTAATCCTCAGCATCAAACGCAGGGGGGACCTTCTAGCAGGCTACCACCTGGGTTCCCAAACAGTTTCAACCAAAATCAAGGGAATTCCAGGAACAAATTCCCTAGGGCTAACTACCCCAGGAACCAATCGGCCTACTACCAGTACACTCATCCTCTGCTCCATCCGCAGCTACATACTCAGCAACCTCAGCCGGCGCTACAGCCGCAATAATCTCAACAAGCCCAACAACAAATTCCTCCAAAAACCGCTCCTATCCAACTAGAAGATGAAATATCCTTGATAAGGAAGATGTTACAATCGCAGCAAACTATGCTTGCTAACCAACAGGCTCAACAAAAAGCAGTTGAAGCTCAACTCGCTCAGATTGCTGTGCAATTAAAGCCCCCAGCAGCTACATTTGCTGGGCAGCCTGAATCAAATCCTAAGCATGGGCAGAACAGACATGAACAGTTGAATGTTGTCACCACAAGGTCGGGACGCACTCTTCATGAGACTACCAAGACCACTCTGGATAATGATGATACACCCGCTTTTATGACAAAAGAAAGCCCGCTACAAGGAATAGAGAAGCCCGCAGAGGGCACAAAGGGAAAAGATAAAAACCAAGTGTCCGCAAAACCTGAAGTTTTGCAATATAAATCAAGAATCCCGTATCCAGGTAGACTGCGAGAAACAAAGATGGACACTAGGTTTGAAAAGTTCAAAGAGGCGATGAAGAAACTGTACATCGATATTCCACTCCTTGACGCTCTTTCCGAGGTGCCGACATGGGCAAAATATCTAAAAACCTTGCTATCAAGAAAATATATCACCGAGGAGAAAGAAACTGTCAAGCTCGCTCAGACCACTTCTGACATAATCCTAAACAAAATTCCAAAAAAGAAGAAGGACCCAGGTTCCTTCGGAATTCAATGTTGCATTGGAAATGCATCCACAAAGAAAGGATTAGCTGACCTTGGGGCCAACATATCCATTATGCCTTACTCAATGTGTAAACGTCTCAGTTTCACCGAGTTGCTGCCTACGGCAATGACTATTCAATTAGCTGACTCCACCATAACCGCACCTCTGGGAATCATTGAAGACATTCCAGTAAGGATAGGCAAGGATGCCTACGTTCCATGCGATTTCGTTATCATGGATATTAAAGAAGACTTGAGATACCCGATCATTTTCGGCAGACCTTTCCTCGCTACCGCTAGGACGCTGATCGACGTCGAAGATGGTACCATCATTCTTAGGCTCGGAAAAGAAGCAATTCAATTCCGAGTCTTTAATAGCATGAAAGACCCTAGTATCCAAGAGGAGGTTTTTCTTCTTGACGCAATACAACAGATGTCTCAGTTAGAAATATCTGAGCCTGCTGACGAACTGGAAAACGTCCTAATCAATCCAGATGTTGAATTCTCTGCAAACGAACTAGTTCAACAGTGCCTGCAACATCTAGAAAAGGCCGAAAAAGCATCAATGGTCACTTTTGAAGAACTTAAATCTGCTACCATTATAGAAGCAGCTGAACCACCAAAAGCCCCTGATATGAAGACTTTACCCGCAGGGCTTAAACATGTTTTCTTAGATAAGGAAAAACTATGCCCGGTCATCATCAGCTCTACCCTTACAAAAGATCAGGAAGAAAAGCTCCTGGATGAGCTGAAGAAGCATAAAAGGGTCATTGGATATAAGATAACTGACCTAACAGGCATAAACCCAGCTCTGTGTATGCATAGACTCCCTATGGTTGAAGAATTCAAACCCTCTCGCGAACATCAAAGAAAACTGAATCCTAATCTGAAGGAGGTAGTTCGTCTGGAGGTCCTTAAATTACTCAAAGCCGGCATGATCTATCATATTTCTGACTCCCAGTGGGTCAGCTCTGTCCAGGTCGTTCCAAAAAAAGGGGGCACTACTGTAGTGCTCAACGACAAAAATGAGTTAGTGCCTACCAGGATTGTAACAGGATGGTGAATGTGTATTGATTATAGGAAGTTGAACAAAGCTACAAGGAAAGACCACTACCCTCTACCTTTCCTTGATGAAGTCCTGGAACGCCTAGCTCACCAAAAATATTTTTGTTATCTCGATGGTTACTCCGGGTTCTATCAAATACCCATACACCCGGAGGACCAGGAAAAAACCACCTTCACCTGTCCCTTTGGGACGTATGCATTTAGAAGAATGTTGTTCGGGTTATGTAACGCACCCGCCACTTTCCAATGATGTATGTCTTCCATCTTCGCCGGTTTAACAAAATCTGTCATGGAAGTATTTATGGACGATTTCTCAGTTTACGGATATTCCTTCAAAAACTGTTTCATCAATCTTGGACAAGTTCTACAACGCTGTAAGGAAACAAACCTTATTTTGAACTGGGAGAAATGCCATTTCATGGTAACAGAAGGTGTCGTCCTCGAACATAGGGTAAGCGATAGGGGAATCGAGGTTGACAAAGCAAAAATCGATGTTATCTCAAAGTTGTCACCTCCAAAGGACATAAGAGGAGTTCGAGATTTCCTGGGTCATGCAGGATTCTATAGGAGATTCATCAAAGATTTCTCGAAGATAGCTAAACCCATGACCCAGCTCCTGACCAAAGATGATGATTTCATATTCAATCAGGAGTGTATGCAAAGTTTCTCCACCCTTAAGGATGCGTTAATCTCCACACCTATTCTAAGAGCTCCAGATTGGTCGTAGCCCTTCAAAATCATGTGCGACGCAAGTGATTATGCCATAGGGGCTGTTTTAGGACAGCGGATTGATAAGAAACCCTATGTCATCTACTACGCATCCAAAATGCTAGACGAAGCACAGAAAAACTAAACCATCACGGAGAAAGAGTTTTTGGCTATCATCTACGCGTTTGAAAAATTCTACTCTTATCTGATTGGTTCTAAAGTCATCGTTTATACCGACCATTCTGCCATTCGATACCTGATTCAGAAACAGGATGCCAAACCCAGGCTTATCCGCTGGGTGCTAATGCTTCAGGAATTCGACTTGGAGATCAAAGATAAAAGTGGCGTGGAGAATGTTGTGGCCGATCACCTCAGCCTGATCGAGGTTGAAGAAAAAGATAAAATCCCTATCTAGGATTCTCTTCCTGATGATCAGCTTATGAAGGCCACTCATGGCTTCCCCTGGTATGCTGATATCGTTAATTATCTAGCCACAGGAATTATCCACCCATCTGCTTCCTACCAGGACAAAAGGAAGTTCCTTCATGACATAAAACATTATTACTGGGATGAACCCTACTTGTTCCACCTTTGTGCTGACAGACTTTTCCGTCGTTTCTTGTCGGAAGAAGAAATAACCCCGGTCCTAGAGCATTGCCATTCAGGACCCACAGGGGGGCACATGAATGCTAAGAAACCCGCTCTAAAAGTTTTACAATCTGGTTTTTTCTATAAATGTAAACCCTCCCCCCTCGTTTTCTTTCTTTTGACTCACGAGCCATCTGAAACCATCGAAGTGTTGTTCCATTACTCTCGCCTTCTTCAACCTCTGCTTCCCCTGCTCCCGTGCGACCTCTGCCTCCAGCGCCCTCGCCGTCATCTCCCCTGCTCGTAGCAGCAAGGTAGTCCGGCCGCAGCAGTCGCCTTCTCCCGCAACCACTGTTTCCGCCTTAGTCAATGCCTTCGTTCACTCTTCTTCACCGGAAACTCCACCATTTCTACCGTCAGCTCCGCCTCTATCACCGTCAGTTCTGCCTTTTCCATCGCCGCCTTCTTCTTTACCACCGCCAGCCTTGCCGCTATCTTCTTTTACTACGTCTCTATCGCCGTCGGCCTCCTCCATCGTCACCATCATCATCGGTGCCTTCGCTGCTGCCTTCGCCTTCGTCGCCAGCGCTTCCGCCCTCCATTCTCCATTTTGTCTTCACCGGCGGTTGCACGACGCTTCACTTTCCACACGGTCTTGAAACCATTTGGGACCAAACGGTCTTGCAACCGTTTGAACGGTCTTGCAACCGTTTGAACGGTCTTGCAACCGTTTGGGACTAAATGGTCTTGCAACCGTTTGGGACCACACGGTCTTGAAACCGTTTGGGACCAAACGGTCTTGCAACCATTTGGGACCACACGGTCTTGAAACCGTTTGGGACCAAACGGTCTTGAAACCGTTTGGGACCACACGGTCTTGAAACCGTTTGGGACCAAACGGTCTTGCAACCGTTTGGGACCAAATGGTCTTGCAACCGTTTGGGATCAAATGGTCTTGAAACCATTTGAGACCAAACGGTCCTGAACCCATTTGGAACCAAATAGTTTTCAAACCGTTTGGCCTTTAAATTTCATTTAACTTTCATAAAATCACAAAAACACATAAATACAAATAAAATCTTTTTTTTCTAATATGATTTTCTAACTCTTGATCTCCCATTTTTCAGCCATGGCATCACCAGCAAAGGAGGCCACCAGCTTTGAAGACACTGCAATATGGACAACGGAGCAACTGATGATAGAACAATCTAAGCTCCAGAAGATCAGAGATGACTTCAACAGGACCGGAAAGGCACCACCAAATGTCAAGATGATGCAAGTCCTATGCGACCTTGATCGAATCAAAAAGTGCCTAGCAGAGGCACCTGTAGAAGAAGTGGAAGACATCTCTTCCTCTGATGATGAAGGCTCGGAGTACAACCCTAACTCCGAGGAGGAATCCCCTACCAAAGAACAAAAGGGGAAACACAAGGTCCTGGAGACCGCAACTGGGCAGCCCTCCAAGAAATGGGCAAGAAAACAAGTTTGACATGCCTCTTCCATGGATCAACCCTTTGCAAAACCTACCACCACCATCCCTGCTACTACCACCACCATCACCACCATCCCTCCTACCACCACCATCACCACCATCCCTGCTACTACCACCACCATCCCTGTTACCACCCCCACCTTCACTCCCATCACCACCACAACACTGCCACCAGAAAATCTTTTCATCCAAACCAACCTCTCCACTGACAAAACATTAAAACCCACCAAGTATGTTTGCTCCAGCATTCTGCTCAAGATGGGGATTTTCGACCGCATCTTCAACGTACTAGAAAAAGCCAACCTCGCCAGGTTGTGTCTAGTACCTGAAGTATCCTACTCTGAACCCACTACAGAGTTTTTCACTTTTCTGACCAAGGAGCCCGTCGACATCATGGATAGGTCACGGGACAGAGGTGACAGAAGACTCGTCACCCAAATCTTCGGCAGCAAGGTTGTCTTAACGGAAAACACGCTGAATACAGTCTTTATTGACAACCAGGAACAGCTGCGGAAAGCCATGGCAGTGGGAACCGATCATCTAGAGTTGAACAGACACACATTCTGGAAATCTCTAACCGGGATCCCCACCTATGATGCGAAGACGTGCAAAGCATCAAACATACACTCTGGATTTGTGTGCACCCTGCACAAAATCCTTGTTGGCGCACTCTTTCCCAGGACAGAAGGGGGAAACGTTATAATGTCGGATCTCTTCATTCTCTAGTCTATTCTCAACGAAAGGCCAGTCAATATCAGACGACATATGATCCATAAATTATCAGCTTCTGGCCTGGGGAAGGAAATCTGTATGGGTGGTCATGTCACATCCATTATTAAATACCTCAAGATGGACAAACCCCTACCCCGCTGCACACAACTAAAGAGCGACATCCTTACCAATGAACAAACTCTGAAAAACTCCTTCATCATCAAGGAAAAGGATGGGAAACTACACTATGTTTTCTGCCCTATGGTCAAGTCATCTAGAACACTCATCCTGCTTCCGGAGCTAGCACATTACGACACCAAACAGCTCCTCTTCTCTGATGAGGAGCTTTCACAACTACTAGCTTTGATTAAAACAACCGAAAAAGAAAGCAACAGCGGGACAGACAGAGCTGAGCATCACAGCCCCGGCAGCTCGACCAACAAAAATACCTATCAAATGACTTTCCAGAAGGCATTTGCAGGCCCAACAGCTGTCGGGGACACCAACATCTCGGCCAAATCCAGAGGCCGAGACCCTCCATGAAGAAAACTTAACCACCTCTTCAATCCACTCTTTCATTCAGAGTCTACATGATCATCTAAACTCTACCACTTCTCCACCTTCCACCTTTCCAACATCTACCACTCCTCCCTTCTTCCCCACATCCACGCAACCTTTCACATCTTCTTCTTCACCCATTTTTACTTTGGGCTTTCCCTTCTCCATCCCTATGCCTGACTTTACCACTTTCCCTTTCACCTCCGTAGTTTCCACCCCATCACTATCGCTACCACCGCTTTCACCTCAAATCCCACCACTTTTCACTTCCACCACCACCCCGACACCGCTGGTGACTACATCCACAGTCACTACGCAGCTCGGGGCATAATCAGTGTCTCCTCCACAAGACACTAGTACCATCCCATGCAGACCCCAGCCATCCCACCCTTCCGCTCCTGGGGTCCCTTTTGCAAATATCGGTGAGGAATTTGGCCGTCAATTCGACGATGTCCGAAACCTCCTCACCGATCCCTCTAATATCTTACATTCTATTTTTTCTTGTGTGCAAGGTTTATCATGACAGGTGGCCATGATCAACGAACAACACCGCGCCTTTCCCACCATCCTCCAAGGCTTCCAACAACGACAAGATGAGGTGGCTAAGAAAGTTGAGCACATCAACAACCACTACAACACCTTGTCGGACCTGGTCCTTGGAGCGAAGCGTCAGTAAGAAGCAACGGCGAAGCAAGTCGATGAGATCTCCACGCAGACTCAGCCTCTGCCTGAGACTCTCCACGAGCTCCAGCAACAACAAGCAGTTCTGAGCACGCGCTTGGACACCATCAACAACACGCTCACACAGCTACAACATCGCCAAGAGGAGTCCAATAATGATGAAATCCAGCAGTTATGTGCTCAAGTTACAAATCTTACATCACGTCTCCTCTCCGCCGAGGGCAGATATACCGACCTCAAAGAATCCCATGATGCACTGCTCGAAACACACAAGCATCTGCAAGTGGCTTTTGATGAGTTACAAGCCACCCATCGGCGGTGCAAAATGTCCGCGAGTAAAAAGCAAGCATACAAGGCAGCGTACGACAAGGATGGCGATGATGACGAAGAAGACGACTCCGACTCATCTGCTGATTCAAACAAAGATAACACCTCCTCGGGTAATAAACATGATGACGGAGAGGACCCTGGCAATGCAGCAGAACCCTCTCACAAAGGGTCCGACAAAGGTCACCATGACAGTGACCATCACCCCAAGTCCCCACACAATGATAAAGTCAACATGTCATACGGGGACCAATTCTTTGATTATTCCGCACTAGGATCCATCGTGGAAGCTGCTAAAGACGCGGCTTTCGCTGAGTTCCACCATTGTACTAGGAACGAGTGCCAGCTCACCAAAAATAATGGCTCCACCTCTCTCCACACCTTCTCCCTATGACCAGGATGAGGCAGAACGAGTAAGCTTAGATACAGATGAAGACCTCGATTCTGCCTCCGACTCGGATGACGATCTACCAGGCCATGAACAGGCCTTAGAACAACCTACTTCTCCCCCTCCACAAGAGCTTCCCCCGCCACCACCTCTACCGCACAAAATGCATGACCTGGATATGGCAGCCATCTCCACTTTAGATGCTCAGGACATTTTTATACTAAACACTATAGTGGACGATGCAAAGGCAGGGGAAGACATAATCTATCACAATACAAAAACTAGGCGTAAGGTGACACGTGAAGACTTCCGCAGCATCCTCCGACCTCAGTCCACGATGCCAATGGCAATCTTTCGTGTCTTTCTCGCCAACAGTATAGAAATGTACAGAAGCTCTAAGCGGCAACAGCCGGTCTTCAATGCCTCTCCCGCTCTATCTATTGGCCTTTTATACAAAGACATAAGAGCAAAGTCGATCGAGCGGCTGCGTGCTGGTTTAGCACGTCGGGCACGTTATCTTACTGTTCCCTTCCAAGTTTCGGACCACTGGCTTTTCATGGTCATGGATACCGAGGCTCGGGATGCCAAGGTGTATAATTTCTGTGGCACCGAGCTACCATCCGGCACAATAAACTTCGCTGGTGAAGCAGCAGGAGAAGCCAGGTGTATACCCTTCCGGCTGCTCAAGTTAATTTGGGTTGCACGCCCATCAATCCGCCAAGATTGGAGTCAACCTTGGTTCAAAATCATAAACCCTCAAGTTCAAGCCACCGAGGGATCTGGGGATTGCGCTTTCTGCACCATACGTCACATCCAAGTGCTGAACCAGGAAATCTCATTTACTGATCTGGTTGCTGATGATTTTCATTCCTTGCGCGGGCATTATGCCATGGAGCTCATCTGTGATATACGGTTCTTCAAGGACCCAACTATGGCACTAGATGACGTCCCTCGCTACCTCTTCTCAGCCATCCAACGACCATAGCGGCGACCCTTCCGACAAACTCTGAAGGAGTCAGAGACGACCAAAGTGCCAGTCATCGATATCGAGCAAGCTAACAGCGATATCGATCCTCTGTCTACCATTGAACCAACCTTTTCTGACTTTGATCGCGATGCTTGCAAAGGTCTCTCCGACCTCGAATTGCGTCTCATTATGGCGCGGCTCTCAGCTGAAAAAGATGGACTGGTATTCATGTCTCGGGACATTCTTGTAATGGCAGACACACTACGAGAGAATTTACAGGTTAAAGGATCCCTCTCTGTAATCCTTATGGCCGCCTATCAGTTTCTACTTGGCCAAAATAACCCAACAACATACATGGCGTCCCCATATATGAAAGATGATCTTCTAAAGCTCAAGAACTTCAGCACAGCTAACGCGCTGATCTCCTATCTCCAGCACACAACACCGACGTTCATCATGCTACCTTTCCTCTATCATGAGCACTGGATGCTCCTGGCAACAAATCTCCCAAAAGGAACAACCACAATATATAACAGTTCTGATAGCTAGTACAACGCACGATAGAGAAACTACGTCGTGACACCGAAGATGCCAACATAAGTAGTGGCAAAGGAGTGTGCCGACAAGTTAATCAATTTTCTAAGTCAGCATACAAGGGCATACGACAAAGAGCATTTTCACCGCCCTTCCTTCTGCCACAAATGCCCCCAGCAAATTCGACAATCAACTGACTACGGCTTCCACATCCTCTACTAGATGTACACCATCATCGTTCTCCAAAGACCAGTAGAAGAGATGACTGACGTGGATTACCACGCTCTACGAGGACAGTTCACATCCAATCTACTTCATTCCCCAGGGGCAAATGCAGATTTACCTTAGCCTGCAGCCCTTTTCCTAATTACTTCTCAACCTATCACTTTGACACTCTGAGGACAGAGTGAGTGATAAGTTAGGGGGGGTACATTAGACAAGGGCGAGGTATCATTTTTTTTTTTATCCCTCTTCCTTCTTTTCTTTTCTCTGTTTATACATTTTCCCTTTTTAACTTTCTTTTTAATTAACCCTTTTTGGAGTAGAATCACCCTCATTTAACTCTAGAATCATGTTAGTCCCCAAAAGTAAATAGCACTTAGACATTTAATGGCGATTTAATAATGTCACTCCACTATTGATTTTCATTCTTTTGCTTCAATTCTTTATCTGACTCTCCACAGGTCAAAATCAGGGTAGAAATAAGCCAAGCTCTCAAGGATGAGAGGGGCATCAGGCAACTTCTAAATCAAGAAGTTCTGCAAGTGGACCACAAACTAAATAAGTGCATGTTGAAAAACTCTAAGAACAGCTTTCCTCTCTTCAAAATAAAAGAGGCTTGGCCGCCCAAAATAATTTCCCAAACCAAACCCCAAAACCCAAGCCTGCGAGTTATCGAATAAAAGCCAGAGAGACGAATAAAATTATGAGAGTGGTTCCATGAATAAGGATCTATATAAATAACTAATGAAGGTTTCACCCGGCCGACACATTCCACTGCCCTCACAAAGGCAGATGTGTCGTGCCAGGTAGTGAAACCCTAAGGTATCTGAATATATGAAAGGCTCATAAAGGACTCACCCAGCCGGTACATTCATCTACCCTCACAAAGGCAGATGTGTCATGCCCGGTAGTAAGATCCTAAAAGCATAGACAACCCCTCCCCCACTTGAAGGGGGAGTTACACTTCAAGTCTTTAGCCAACCCTCATACCCTCTCTAGCTTCCAGTAGGTCTTTCAGAGAGGTATAAAGCTGATTAGAGTTAACAACATGCACAGAATAAAAGTGGTCCCGATACGAGCTACGAGATACAGAAAGAACCTAAGACCCAAACAACTCTCGAAACCCTAAAGAGTCAAGGCAAGCAATAAGACTTGATATGACCTTAGGAGAACTCAGGTTAAGAATTGAAGCAAGAGTATGGAAATCCTAACTAAATAAGATCGCCTCGCCATTACATGCCTCAGCTCTATCTAACTTGAGGACAAGCTAGACTCTAAGTTAGGGGGGGTGATAACATCCTATTTTGGACGATTATCTTAGTCTTTTTCTTTAGTTTCCCATACTCTTTCTAAATTAAAACTATACATAACCCCAAATTTACCCTAATTTTGTAAATATACCATCAGACTAACTTTTCCTTTTTTATGCAGAAAAACATGAAAAAAAATCATAAAATAATAACTCAACCTCAAGATCGCATGGATTCAAACGGTCCCAAGACCGCATGAAGCCAACCGGTCCCGAGACCGCATGGAGTCACACGGTCTCAAGACCGCATGAAGCCAACCGGTCCCGATACCGCATGAAGCCAACCGGTCTCGAGACCGCATGAAGTCACACGGTCTCAAGACCGCATGGAGCCACACGGTCTCAAGACCGCATGAAGCCAACCGGTCCCAAGACCGCATGGAGTCACACGGTCTCAAGACCACATGAAGCCAACCGGTCTCGAGACCGCATGAAGTCAAACGGTCTCAAGACCGCATGAAGCCAACCGGTCCTGAGACCGCATGGAGTTCAAACGGTCTCAAGACCGCATGAAGCCAAACGGTCTCAAGGTCCAAATGGTCTCCAAACCATTTGGACTTCACTTAAGGCCTATAAATAAGACCCCAAGGGTCCTCCATCAGATATCAAGTGTTCAGACGTGCAAAGGCTGCCTCAATCACTCCAGAGCAAATCCGACTTCCATCCTCTGCCCAGGGGCTGCCGGTCTGAGACCCATACTCCATCTTGAAGCTGCTTTCTCTCTCTCTGCCAAAGAAGGTGGGAAGAGGGAGATCTCGTCATCGAGCAACCTGTGAAGCTGGTGGATCGTTTCTCTCTCTCCAAGGGGTTGACTTTCCTCTCTCTTTTGTGGGGATGATGCTCTCTCTCTCTTCTTGCCTCCTTCTTTGTCCTAGTCATGAGCGAGTAGTCTCTCACTAGGGTGCGGGGAGTAGCCCCGCTACCCATGTTTTCATATCATGCAAATGTAATCCATAAGTTGTAATATAGAGTTCATATCTTTTCAGTTCAACATCAAACGTTTAATGAATGCTTGTTGCTTGATCACCAACTTGTGTTATCCTTTATCTTTTAGTATGAATTGTCTACGTTTGTGCTATTAGATCTGAAACTCATTTGCATGTTGGTTTTAGGTGCATGTACCCACCATGCATCTATTTCGGTATCTAGGAGTGTTTTCCTAGAAGTGGAATATACTCACTCCCATCGTTGTACTTTCATGCTATGAAATGGAATCAGTTGACGTGTGAAAGTACAACCTTGATGAGTCGAGGAACACACTTTGCAGAGGGAATGTTGTAAAGTAAGTGACCATACCTACATGGATGGCTGGCATTACAACATTCCCACACTCCTCGTAGTTAGTCATCCGAAAGGAAGCTAAGTCTACAAAGATACTAACTGATCTAACTCTTATTGCAGGTTATGCTTTTATGTTGCATGTGTTGATCCATGTGTAGTGGTGGTGAAAACCGATCACACCCTAGTGATTCATTAATCATTGTTAACAACCTAAGTTTACCTTCTTGCCTTTACTTTACTTGCATTTAGCTTAAAAACAACCAAATCAACCTTTTGATCTAAATACCAACTACTAAAGAGATTAAGTGAAATTATTACGTTTTCCATCTTGTTGGCAACAACAAGACCGTTGTCTCGAGGATTCGACCCTTAACTATACTACGATAAGACTTACCACATATCTTAGCATACGTGGGTGGAGTTCTCTATCTAGTATAAGAAAGGCTAAACCTAAAGACTTACCATCTTTAGGATTTTTAGTTGGTGCACGCAATTGCACGTAAGTGGAAGCTCCATCAGCCAGTATCAGGATGCCTCCATACAAAGCTCTTTATGGGAGGTTGTGTCAGTCACTGCTTCACTGGGATGACATCGGTGAGACGAGCTTGATGAGGTCAGAGGAACTACACTTGTATGTTGACAATGTGACTTTGATCAACTAGAGGCTAAAGAGAGCCCTAGATCAACATAAGTGGTATGTTGATGCAAAATGGACAGACTTGCACTTTACTATAGGTGACCATGTGTTTCTTCTAATTCGACACCTCCAAACTATCACTAAAAATATGGGAATATGAGTCCCTAATATGTGGGTCTGTTTGAATGGTGAGGTTGCTTATCGTTTAGCTTTACCACTACAGTATAACATGATGCATGATGTGTTCCATGTGTCAAATCTGAAGCACTATGTGAGGGATCCTAGACATGTGTTGAACATTTAGACTATTGAACTCCAAGGGAGGTTGACACACCCTAAGTCACCTATGAGGATATTGGATACCAAGGTCAAAGAACTCAGGAATAAAAATATAGAGATGGTAAAGGTTTTTAAGTAGGGCCATGGAGAGGATGAAGCCACATGGGAGCTAAATATTGACATGGAAAAGTCTCATCCTGGTTTATTTGTATGATTAGTCAAATTTTGAGGAAAAAATTCTTATAAGAGGGAAAGTATGTTATAACATAATTTTTCACATGAATATATATAATTAGAATGCAATTATATGAATAATAAGGATATAGTGGAAACATGGTGTGCTTTGTTTTAGAAACATGGTTTCTTTTGCAAATTTCCCTTTTCTGTGAATTTTATGGTTTTTACTAATTTATGTAGTTCAATAATGAATATAAGGAAAAAGTAAGAAGGGAATCTAATATTAAGTGAAATACAAATAGTAATGGGTAGTTTATAATATACATAAGGAATTCTATGGAATTCTCTAGAAAAGTGGCATTGAAGGCTGCTAATGGATTGATTTGTTAACACATTATTTTGACTGATAAAAGTAATCAAAATAAAGGATATGGAAAAATTAGAAAGATAAAAGAATAAATTTGATGCCTAAAATAAAAAAATAAAAAGAGAGACTTAGATATTAAAAAAAGTATCTTTAATATTGGTATTTTGGTCTCCAATATCACCCACATTTATATGATGTCTTAAAAAACTTTCCCTCAAAATTTGGGATTAAAAGGATTAAAGGAGTGAGGGTTATGGAATTTTCTAAAATTTCAAAAGTGAATGTATTAATGTACATATACATTAAGTGTCATGAAATCCTTTACATACTTGATATATATCCGAACTTTGCAATTTTTTGCATAACTTAATGGTCGTTGATCTTAGATCCTTGATGATTAAGTTGTCATCTACCTTCACCAGTTATGGAAACTGTTACAATGAAACTAAGAACTTTTTTCACATTCCTCTCTCTCCCTGATCAACAAGAGTTCCTAGAAATCATCTCATTGAATGTGCAAAACAATTTCGAACCCAATCATCCTGGGTTTTGCTCCCTTTGGGAACTTATTAAATATTTCCCAAATTTTTTCTCATGGCCAATACCCTACACCCAGGATCATCCCTATAAAAGGGCTTAGGACTCCCCCTGTGAAGCCATGCTTCCATTAATAAGATTAGTCTTGGCCCTTAGGAGAGAGACTCTCCCTCAACTCCTTGCCCAACCTTCACCTCACCCTCTTATAGTTCCACCTTCTCTAATGAGGAAAATTCTGCTTCGACCACCCTCTTCTCACCACTCCAGGGCAATCCAAGGCTACAACTGACTCTGGTGAGGTGTCACAATCAATTCCATGCCCTCACCTACCACCCTTAAGACTTGATGCCAAGAGTCAACATCGGAGTTGACTCAACCATGTCTGCTCTGTGCGTGAGACTAAGGTGAAGGAAGGAGACGACCACTTAGGGAAATCCTCACATTACCCTCATCCTTTTATTGAGAGGTAAGTGGACCTTTCGTCTTTTGATCATGTTTTAAGTCATTGCCATGCGGGCACGGGGCACCAAGATGGCACGAGCCCATTGGCTTGACCCCAGCCCCACGACCATGTTTGACAAGTTGACTGCTTGCCAATGTGGTGCCACATGATAGGTCCTTTGGCATTAAATTTTTAAAAATTATAACTAATTATAAGATGGTCCAATAATAGCATATTATATATGAACAATGATAAAAAAATACAAGGAATGCAATGAAAATAGATCCAAGACCTAATTTTGTCTCTAACTCTAGAAGTACCTGAAGTTGTTGTCTTTAATGTGATTAATGTATACAAACCCTAATTTCTAGGTTTTAATGATCATAACATGTTTAATTGATTTTAATAGTCAAAGACAAATATTTTTGGATAAAAAGGGTATCTTGGATCTAATTTAATATTAATAAATTCACAAGTTAACAAATTAGATTTTTATTGAGTTAAAAGTGTGTATGGTGATGAAATTAGGGTTTGCAAACCAAAAAGGCAGTAAAAGTAATAATTAGGCGTTCTGAGGCCAAAACCCTAATGAAACGCTAATTTGACCCCAAAACCTTAACTTGCACCCCAAGTTAGCCTTATCAGAAGATTTTGGATAAAGTAGTAACACTTGGGTGTTATGAGCTAATTTTAGGGTGATTGCTTGCTTGCTCTCAATCTGCATTTATTGCTTGGACTTTTGATATCAACTAAGAAAGGTATGTGGTTACGCCTCATCTTAACTGACTTCCTTGGTTTCTTAGAGTTTCCTGGATTGATTACAAATTAAATAGTTGGATGTTTGTTTATTTGCCTACAATCTATAAATTCTCTGTGAGTATCAAATGATATATGAATAACTTGCTCGAACCCCTCACACAGATTCTAGATGTCTAATAATAGAAAGAATAAGAGAGAGAGAGAGAGAGTAATTGAGTGACTAGGACCAAGCCCTAGATTGGGAAGGTCATATGAGAACCAAGCCCCAATTTGGGAAGGTCATATGAGGTCAAGCCCTAGATTGGGAAGACCAACATGGAACCAAACCCCATATTGGGAAGGTGGCCTAAGTCCACTATAGGGAGATAACCCTAAGAGAGGGTATCCTAAAGGATGAGTAAATAAGGGTCGATGACATAGGATGATAATGTAAAGTGTTATTGTGTAACAATTGTTGGTTGAATATGTTGTTACACCTACATGTGAATATATTTTTTCCATCCACATACCAATATAACTTGTTACACTAATCATGTTTTGTTTCACGGTGTTTTAGATTAAACTACTATTATTCTACAAGTATGATGAAAAATGGACATCCAGAGAAGAAGGCACCAAAAGAAAAGAGCTAAAGCAATTCTTAAGGATTTAGATAGATAGTCTTTATTTCATGTTGCAAACATTATAAATCCATATTAAGTAACTCCATTGTGGAGAGTTTATCTTTTATCTTGTTACCAAACTCTTTCTATTTAGTGAAATTTATTATTATTTCTATAAATTTAATAAACCTGATCTTGTAAATATGGTAATGGCCCTTGCCCTCTCGGTCATCCTGAATAGGGGATAATAAGGGGAGGGGGTCATAACCTTTGGTATCAGAGCCTTATTTAGCATGTAACCTTTAATAATTATTAAATTTTCATAATTTTGTTAACACCAAGAGAATTATTAGAATATTTTCTAAAGACAATGGTGTCTAGAAGGGACCACAATCTGGGGGCTGGCAAAACTTTCCTCCGCACCGCTAGTCAGCTTACAAGGACTCCCAGACCCATGCATCATGTCTGGACAAACATAGAGGATTTTACTCAAAATAAAATTCCTTTAGGATTTCTTTTCATCTAATTTCATCCCTTCTCTACCCCTTTCTTCACTCACCAAAACCCTAGAAACCTATAATTGCTTCCTCTACCCCTTCTAAGAGCTAGGTTTATGGATATTATGGATTAAGACATCATCTGCCAAATAATAAAATACATGTAAATTATATGTCATGGACATAATTTTATGATGCCTTAAATTTGAAAGTGAGTTTAGTAAGGTTGACTTATGTGAAACAACATGGCCCGCGTTAAGGACATTGTCATCCTCGATGAATACCCTAGGTTGAGGCCCTCCCGTAAGAATAGAATCTCTTGAGAGAACAAGAGGAGGTCCATGGACGATGAGTCCTCCAAAAAAAAAGAGGGAAGGTGAGGCCTCTATAGAGAAAGGCCATGAGTACAAGGCTATCCCCTTCAACATGACAAACCCTGAAGATGGTCCTGACCCTCAAGTTGAACATATGATAGAAGATGAACTTAAGGAAGACCCAACCATGCAATTGACTTCAGACCAGTAGTGGGAATGGTGGTAGTCCACACTCTTGATGTCTTTGGATGGAGCATTAAAGAAGATGACTGAGGCAATTACTGCCATGGCCCTCAATGATGTCGTCAGAGATGAGAATGGTGAACCTCTACCTATCAACCCTCATCTTGGAGCCACCATACTGGACTTCCTCAAGATGACTTTTGAAAAGTTATGCGGTGAAGATAAAATCGAGTTGGTGACAAAGTGGATTCTTTGCTCATGGCAGTGGAAAATGCTTTCACATTCTGAAGGTGCAACCAAACAAGAAGGTCCTCTTCCACTCACCTTATTGAGGGAGTAACTAAGATATGATGGTCAAATCATATCATGGGCCGAGATCTGACTGAAGAGTTGATGGCCTGAGCAGGCTTTCGTACAATCTTCTCAGCAAGATTGATACCCACCTCTGGAAAGAAGGAGAAAGAAAAGCAATTCACACTCCTATATCAAGGTAACATGACCATGGCAAACTTAGCTCAAAATGTTTGCCTCCTGGACTGATTTGGATACATGTTGAGTGAGGGACAGTAGGTGGAACATTTTGTGGAGCACTTGCACCCTTTGATCAAGACTCATGTGATGGCGAGTAGACCTTTAAACTTCACTGAGGCCCTCAACTTCTACCTAGACATGGAGAAGATTGCTATTCCTGCTCAGAATCTGCCCAAGGGGTATCTCAGTTTCACTGAAGGCAGTTATGGCATGAAAAATGATAGTAGGAGAGCCCAGGACCATCACCGTAAAGGTAGGAATGGAGGAAGGGGAAAACCACACAATGATAATTGCCAACATGAAGCACCCCCATGGTATTACAAATGTGGGAGGACACACTCAAGACAGTTCCATTTTGAGAAGAAGGTGTGCTTTTATTACCAGCAAGAGGGAGCACTTTCAAGCCAATTGTCCCCTCCCTGACCCTAGAGGTTCGGGCCTAGTGTTACCCCAATAAGTATGGCCCAACCGGTAGATGAAACACCTCCAGGAGGAGCCCCACCTACTGGAGAGAGGCGAAAGGGCCAAGTCTTTGCCATTAGTAATGAAGAAGCTCAGGCTTATGCCAACCGTATGATAGAGGGTAACCACCCCTATATCTCTTTACATATCCTTTAATATGAAATGCATAGTAGTTTGACTATCATGAATACTTTGTTGGCATTTTTGATATTACAGGACAAAATGTAAAGGCTTTGTTCGACTCTATTCTACAAATATTTTCATTTCGAGAAGTTTCACAAATATGCTTTGTCTAGACTTCAAGGGTTTAGGATATGTTTTAGAAGTCACTATTCCTAGTGGTTTGATATTTTGATCTCTCTTGAGGACACTGGTTTACTTGTTAAATATATGAATTATGAACTCCCTACAGATTTTCTCATTTTCGATATGAATGACTTTGATGTAATAATTGACATGGATTGGCTTTATACTTATTATGCAAAAAATATACTGTAGGCAAAAGAAAATAATAATAGGGAGACCATGTCATCCACTCTTTACTATTAGAGGTAGGAAGGATACTACCACCAGCTTGTATGTGTCAGCTGTGAAAGGTGGAGCGGATGGTAGCCAAAGGTTGTCTAGCATTCCTAGTTGTACTTACTGAGAAGGAGTCGAAGGTTCAGCCCTTAGAGGAAATAGAGGTAGTCAGGTACTATGTTGATGTGTTCCTAGACTATTTTTGTGGCTACCTCCAGAGAGAGAAGTAGACTTCTCGATAGAGCTAGCTCTCGAGACAAACCCAATTTCCAGGGCACCTTACAGGATGGCTCCCGCCAAGTTTCTTGAGGTGAAGAAGCAACTACATGAACTTTTAGACAAGGGATTCATCCGACCTAGTACTTCCCCGTGGGGGCACCAGTCCTCTTTTTCAAGAAGAAGGATGGTCCACTCTACATGTGCATAGACTATAGAATGATAAATCAGGCTACCATTAAGAACAAGTACCCTCTACCCCGTATAGATGACTTGTTTAACCAGCTCAAAACTACTCGAGTCTTTTCAAAGATTGACCTAAAATCTAATTACCATTAGTTGTGAGTTAAGAGTGAGGATATCCCAATAACTGCTTTTCAAACCCTCTATGGACACTATCAGTTTTTGGTTATGCCTTTTGGGTTATCCAATGCCCCAAGTGTGTTCATGAACCTCATAAATAATGTGTTCCAACCCTTCCTTGATACCTTTGTCATAGTGTTCATAGATGATATCCTAGTTTACTATAATGACCTAGAACCACACCATGAACACCTAGATAAGGTCCTTGATATCCTAAGAAAGGAGAAGTTTTATAGGAAATTCTCGAAGTGTGAGTTTTGGATAGGCTAAATTATGTTCCTTGGGCACATTATATCTAGAGGAAGTATATCATGGTGGACCCTGCCAAGGTAGTAGTCATTTGAGAATGGCCTGCCCCAAAGAACGCATCTGAGATTTGCAGCTTCCTAAGATTGGTTAGGTATTACTGGTGTTTCATGAAGAATTTCTCGAAAACTACTTTGCCTTTTACCAAGCTTACCCTGAAGGACGAGAAGTTTGTTTGGTCCAATTTGTGTGAAGCATGATTCCAGGAGTTGAAGGAGAAGCTTGCCTTCACCCCCATCTTGACCATACCCTTGGGTAATTAAGTATTTACCATCTTCAAGTACACATCAAAGATGTTCTTAGGATGTGTGCTAGAGAAGAACAAGCATGCGGTCATCTTTACTTCAAGGCAGCTCAAGCCTAATGAGTTGGATTATCCAACCCATGATCTGGAACTTGCAGCTATTATCTATGCCTCAAAGCTTTAGTGACATTATTTGTATGGGGCTACCTTTGACATCATCACCGACCATAAGAGCCTGAAATATCTATTGACACAGAAGGATCTAAACTTGTGACAAAGACGTTGGATGGAATATCTAAAGGAGTTTGACTTCACCATAGCCTACGACCCTAGCAAGGCCAATGTGGTTGTCGACACCCTCAGTAGAAAATGTCTCTTTTGTGTAGCTGGTTTGGTTAACCAATGAAAGAGACTAGAAGAGTTTGCTCGATGGCCACCACAGCCATTGGAAGATAGGATTCATCTTTCCAATATCCAATTCAAGCCCGACCTATTATCCGAGCTTGCAGCAAGCCAGCTAGTCAGACTAGAGTTAGAAAAGATGAAGGGTTTGATTGAAAAGCCTCAAACACACCTCTTGGTAGGTGTAGATGGTGGAATTCAATATAAGAATAGTATTTGGGTACCAGAGGATTTGCCCCTAAAGTCTCATATCTTGCAAGAGGCTCATGGGTTCAAGTATACAGTAACCCCGACACCATGAAAATGTTTAAGGACCTACAACGATACTTTTGGTGGTCAGGAATGAAGAGAGACATAGCTTTGTATGTAGCTAGTTGTATCATGTGCCAGATGGTGAAGGCTGAACACAAATATCCTGGTGGGTTACTACAATCGGTTGAGATTCCTAAGTAGAAATGGGACCAAATCATTATGGATTTTGTGATGGGCCTTCCTAAGACAAGAAACGTTCATGATGCATTATGGGTTGTGATGGACCACCTAACCAAGTCAGCGCACTTCCTTGACCTTAAGGTCATTGTCAAGGTGTCAGACCTAGATGAGTTTTACATTAGATATATAGTTCACCTACATGGTGTTCTGAGTTCAATCATTTCTCATCGTGACCCTAATCTCACTTCAAAGTTATGGAGACAAGTTCAAGAAGAACTCGGTACGAGGTTAAAATTCAGCACAACTTATCACCCCCAGACTGATGGACAGTCAGAAAGAACAACTCAGACTTTAGAAGACCTTTTGAGAGCATGTATGCTCGATTGGGGTGGATCATAGGAGCAATACATACCTTTAGTTGAGTTTTCCTATACTAACCATTACCAAGCAAGTATCTGTATGCCTATGTATGAAGTTCTTTATGGTAGGTTGTTTCAGTCACCACTTCACCGGGATGATTTCAGTGAGAGGACCTTATTGAAGTCATAGGACCTACATTTGTATGTTGACAAAGTCACTTTGATCAAGGAGAGGCTGAAGAGAGCCCAGGACCGACATATTTTGTATGTCGATGCAAAGCAGGAAAATTTGCACTTTATTGTAGGTGACAATGTGTTTCATGAAAATTTGACCCCTCCGAGCCATCACTAGAAACAGAGGAAAACTAAATCCTTGACATGTTGGTCCATTTGAGATTTTAGAATGGATTGTCGAGGTCACTTATCATTTAGTTTTACCACCACAATATAGTATGATCCATGATGTGTTCCATGTGTCAAATCTGAAGCGCTATGTGAAGGATCTTATACATGTGTTGAACATTGAGCGTATTGAGCTCCAAGGGAGGTTGACATACCCTGAGTCACTTGTGAGGATATTTGATACCAAGGTGAAAGAGCTCAAGGATAAAAAGATAGATATGGTAAAGGTTCTTTAGAAGCACCATGGAGAGGATGAAGCCACATGGAAGATAAAGACTGACATGGAAAAGTCACATCCTTATTTGTTTGTATGATTAGTCAAATTTTAAGGAAAAAATTCCTATAAGAGGGAAAGGATGTTATAGCATGGTTTTGTGAATGTATTTATATAATTGACATGTATCTGAATAATAAGGATATAGGGGAAATTCGATGTGCTTTGTTTTAGAAACATGGTTTCTATTGCAAAATTCTCTTTGCTATTAATTTTTTGGTTTTTAAAGATTTTAATAGTTCAATGATGAATATAGGGAAAAAAGAAGAAAGAAAATCCAATATTAAGTGAAATACAAAATTTAATGGGTAATTAATTATATACATAATGAATTGAGTGGAGTTATCTAGAAAAGTGGCATTGAATGCCACTAATGTATTGGTTTCATTTCCACATTATTTCTAATGAGAAAAGTAATCAAAATAAAGTATATGGAAAAAGTAGAAAGAGAAAGAATAAATTTGATGCCTTAAATAATAAGATAAAGAGGGAGACTTGGAGATTAAGAAAAGTATCTTTAACATTGTTATTTTGGTCTTCGATGTCGCCCACATTTAGATAATGTCATTAAAAACTTCCCTCCAACTTTGGGATTAAAAGGACTAAAGGAGTGAGAGTTATGGAATTTTCTACAATTCCTAAAGTAAGTAAATTAATGTACATATACATTAAATGTCATGAAATTCTTTTCATACTTGATATATATATCCGAACTTTGTGATTTTTCACATAACTTAATGGTCGTCAATCACAAATCATATGATGATTAAGTCATCATCGACCTTTGCTAGATATGGAAAGGGGTACAGTGAAACTAAGAACTCATTTTACACCCCTTTCTCTCCCTGGTCAACAAGAGTTCCTAGAAATCATCTCATTGAATGCAAAAAATGATTTTGAACTCAACCATCATGGGTTTCCCTTTGGGAAGATATTAAAGCTTTCCCCAATATTTGTTCATGGCCAATACCCAACACCCAGAATCATCCCTATAAAAGTGCTTAGGACTCCCCTTTAGAAGACATAATTTCATTAACAAGATTTGGATTGACCCCTAGGAGCGAGACTAGCCCTCAATTCCCGACCTAACCTTCACCTCACCCTCTTGTGGTTCCACCTACTTCAATGAGAAAAAGTCTACTTTGACCTCCCTCTTCTTGCCACTCCAGAGCAGTCCAATGCTACAATCGACTCCTGAGAGGCATCACAATCAAGTCCATGTCCTCACCTATGGCCCTTAATCCCTGACATAAGAGTCAACATCAGAGTTGACTTGGCCACGCCTACTCTACAGGTGAGACTGAGGTGAAGGAAGGAGACGACTGCTCGAGGAAATTCCCACTTTACCCTCATCCTGCTATTGAGAGTTAAGTGGGCCTTTTTGTATTTTGATCACATTCAAGTCACTACCACACAAGCACGGGTGTCGAGATGGCACGATCCCATTAGCTTGGCACCAACCCCGTGGCCCTGTTTGACAAGTTACCCGCATGCCAACGTGGCTCCACATGATAGGTCCTTTAGTATAAAAATTATAACTAATTATATAATGGTCCAATAATAACATATTATACATGAAAAGTGATAACTTTAGTATGAGGAATGCATTAAAAGTATATCTAGGACCTAGTTTTGTTTCTAACTCAAGAAGTACCTAAAGTTGCTATCTTTAATGTGATTAATGTATAAAAACCCTAATTTCTAGGTTTTAATGGTCATAACATGTTTAATTGATTTTAATAGTCAAGACCAATCTTTTTGGATAAAAGGGTATCTTGGATCTAATTTGAGATTAATAAATCTTAAGTTGACTAATTAGGGTTTTATTGAATTAAAAGATTATAATGATGAAATTAGGGTTTGCAAACCAAAAAGGCATTACAAGTAATAAATAAGGTTTGGGAGGCCAAAACCCTAATTCGACCCCAAAACTTTAACTTGGACCCCAAGTCAGTCTTACTAGTAGATTTTGGATAAAGTAGTAACACTTGGGTGTTATGCACTAATTTTAGGGTGATTGCTTGCTTGCTCTCAATCTGCATTTATTGCTTGGACTTTTGATCTCTCCTGTGAAAGGTATGTGGTTACTCCTATGACTACTCATCTTAACTGACTTCTGTGGTTACTTGGAGTTTTTCATATTGATTTCAAATTAGACAGTTGGATGTTTATTTATTTTCCTGCAATCACCAAAGCCTCTATGAACATGATACGTGAATAACTTGCTTGAACCCCTCATACCAACTCTTAAAGTCTGAGAACAAAAAGAGAGAGAGAGAGAGAGAGAGAGAGAAAGTCATTGAAATGACAAGGTCTAAGCCCCAAATTGGGAAGGTCATATGAGGTCAAGCCCCAGATTAGGAAGACCAACATGGCACCAAGCCCTAGATTGGGAAGGTGACCTAAGTCCATTGTAGGGACATGACCCTAAGAGAGGGTATCCCATAGGTTGAGTAAATAAGGGTTGAGGAGTTAGGATGAAAATGTAATTTGTTATTCTGTAACAATAATTTGTTGAATATGTTGTTACACCTACATGTGAATATTTGTTTCCCCCACATACCAGTATAACGTGTTTTACTTACCATGTTTTGTTTCAAGGATAGGTTAAACTGCTATTATTCTGCAAGTATAATGAAAACTAGACATTCAGAGAAGAAGGCACCAAAAGAAAAGAGATAAAGTAATTCTAGAGGATTTAGATAGACAGTCCTTATTTCATGTTGCAAACATTAGAAATCCATATTATGTAACTCTTGTGTGGAGACTTTATCTTTTATCTTGTTACCAAACTTTTTCTATGTAGTGAAATTTTATAATTATTTTTGGTTATTTGATAAACCTTGATCATGTAAATATGGTAATGGCCCTTGCCCTCTCGGCCTTCCTGAATAGGGGATAACAGGGGAGGGATTGCTATTGTTACTCATACATGCTAGGATTGGAGAAAAGGATTATAGTGCATCACCTACCTATCATCCACAACATTTTCTAAGTCAAACACAAAGCAAGAAGGCTACGATGAGAATGCAGCCTCACGATCAGATAGGAAGTACAAAAGAAATACAATGTTATTTCTTGGAGTCAATTGATGATGTGGATAATTTCACACAAAAAATTCCCTAGGGGTGAAATCCATATGTTTTACCTTAACAAAATGTATGACAATCCCACCAACAAGTGGACACATCTTATCGTGATATAGTTTAGGATCGAACCCAAAGGATAACATATTTAAAAAATTATTTAATCATTGTAACCACACAAGAATTGGTATTTGTGATAGTGGTTTGTTTGGTTTGATTAATCTAAGTTTACAACTACAAAAGGCTAGATTAAGGTTATATTTATCAATATATGAAAACACCAGGGTGGATTGGTTTCACCACTACTACCTATCATTTTCTCTCTCACTATGTCCTAAGTAAAATGTGTATGCATATGTTGAGGATAATAAACCCCCTTTCAACTTTAGGATTGAAAATAGACAGATATTACTTTAAGTTCCTCTTTGTGTTATCTAGACATCATTTACCTATCACCTCAAAAAATACCTATCCAAAGTTATCATCAAGGGTTTTATATGTAACAAATGATACCTAGGTCTTAGGTGACCAACACTCATGCCCCCGCAACTATTATATGGGGTTTGATGTATTAGATTAGGGTCGAACCACATGGACAAGGTTGGTATGTGTTAAGGACATAGAACCTTACACTCAAATACACCATACGGAAAGGGTAAATTTAATAGGGTGTTTCTTATGGAAAAAAAGTTACTCTAAACAAGGCAACAAAAATGAGGCAAGAAAACAAAACAAGAAAGTAAGATCAAACAAGAAACATGTAACCAATGTATGGATGGGAACTTGCATCGGGTTTCACCTACTAAGATCTCTCACCAACATACAATACTCACACCCCTTTGTATACCCTTAGAAAGATTACAAGCAATCATCATATATGTCTATTCCCTCCTCTCTCGAGCTTGGGATAGATCTAGATTATAAGGTTGTCTCTCTCTCTCTTGATACGGCAATCAAACAATCAAAAAGCAAACCATATGATCATTATCTTAAGCATTCCAACATCTTTATGCATTCATGCAACTCCATAACAATTAGATAAGATTAATACTGCTCTTTTGAGGCATTAACAATTATACATCACAAGATGGTAGCTAATCATGCAATTGAAACATTTAAGAACAAGAGTATAGAGATAATTATTGCTAATAATATATACCTTCAAAGAGAGTCAAGTATATACATGTTGGGAGAGCCTTAGTGGCTACTCCCAACCCAAGCAAAGTGTTTAGCCACACATGTCAACAGGTAGCATAACGGCATTCAAAAAGTGTAGATACATAAAGAATAACGAAGAGGGGGAAGGTACAACGTGAGGAAGATGATAGATCTAAAGAAGGAAGGAGGTGATAAACCAATGGTAAATCTTTAGATCTAGATCTGGTAGCTCTTAGAAGACAGAAACTCCTTATCTTGAAGAAGAGGATGGTATATCTTCTCTTTCCTCTATCTTTCGAGTTTGGAGATCTAAGACCAATGGAAATGAATGAGGATGGCTCTAGATTTGGGCAGCACTTTGTTGCTCTTGATTATCCCCCCCCCTATATGTGTGAGGTTGGGGCCTATTTATAGGTGTTGACCACTGACTAAAACCTAGCGTCGCGGTCAAGATGGGTCTTCATAGAAGCGACCCATGTCATGATCGAGACTATCAACTTGGTTGATGCTTTTGTGTCGGGTGCATCTCTTGTAGCGATTACTCCTGATGCTCTGATCACGACTTTGTTGGTCGTGACATCATTTCAGTCATGACCATGTTTTTCTCAGTCACATCCAGTCTTGGTCACGATGGTGTCTGGGCCTTCATGTCGATCTTTGACTAGAACTAGAGATTGCAATTGTGACTGCTATGTTGTTGGCCCACCATGGTTGCGACCACTATGCAACTGGGTGTCTTGCCCGTGTCATATGTTGGACCAATCTCGATCGAGACACTTATATGTTATGATTGCGACGAATATTATCTGCATGGGTCAAGCTAGGGCATCAATTCAAACTCAAATTATGTTCAAGAACATCAAAAATAGATAGAAAAGTCCATAAAGGTATATCCTTATAGAAATAAAATAGGTGCAAAAAGTTCACAAAATGACATGTTATCAACTCCCCCAAACTTAGAATATAGCATGTCTTTAGGCTAATATATAGAATCAAAACATCGATCGATCATCTATATATATTTTCTTTCCAATGATCACACCATTACGAAATTATTCCATCCTTATAGCAAAACCTTTGTGACAAGCTTGGTCACTTCCTTAAATTCTATCTCCTCCCCTTTATTTCCAGAGTTGCTTGACTTTGTACCCCTATTCATCATTACCTTTTGTAGTAAAGGACTCTCCCTTGCAATGACCTCCATGCCTTAGGTTCCAGTCTATACTCATAAACGATTCCTATAAGGGGTAGGTTTCACATCCTACCTTTATCTTTGGGTTGAGACTAAGCTATTGTGCTGGGGTAGGTTAGGCTTTTTAGTGTGTCCCTACATTCCTTAGTTTGCCTCAACCATGATGTTGTCATAAGACAGTGTTGTCCAATTGGGCCCTAATGTAGTGTCAGGTGGTTGCATGAGGTTTTCTTTGAAATGCATGTAGATAAAACTTGGCTTCCAGATCCCACTTCTAGGCATGACATATCTTCATTCATGAGTGCATTAATACATCGGATGTGTGGATTCCTTCATCATCTTTCCAGGAACAACTCTCATGATTTTGTTTCTTTTAGCTTTTCATTTTACTCTCAGGCTTGAGAAAGGGTTGGTAAGATTTCTGAGCAGCCAAGCCTCTTTTAGTCCCAATGCGGGGACATTTGAAACTAGATGGGGTAGTTGTTTCTGTCTTGTGAGAGGTGGAAACTTTTAGCTAGTACCGTCAGGCTAGGGTGATTAGTCGAGAGTGTGGCTGGCAAAGTCCTCCTTATTTATAGGGCTTCCTTAGATTCAAGAGTATTCTTCCGCTTTACACAATATCTTTCTACAAGAATGGAATAAGATCGTATTTTTGTGCCCTTTTATGTGAATTAGTAGCTCATTTGCATCACTCTAGTAATGATTATGCTAAAAGGTAGCAGGAGGACAAACAAGTTTAAGAAAAGGGGAATTTGAGTAGTACAGGGAGATATCAAAATTGTGAGGTATAATAGATGGTCATTTTATGAAAGAGGGATACAAGCTAAAAAATGCTCAAAATTTTCAAAATTTCCTACGGTGTTGGGCAAAATAAGAGTTTGTAAAATATTCTTAAAATTTCGAATTTATTCAAAATTAGAATTTAAACTTAAGTGGCAAAATATTGCAAAATTGTACCTCTCATGCCCGTTTATACTCATCCCTCAAACTTATCATTCACTCCATCCTAGAGTGTCAAAGATTAAGGTTTAGATATAAATGGGCCTATTTTATTTTTGTTGGTTTTCGAGGACCGCCCATTTTGATTGTAGAAACATATCAATGTAGCCTCCTCAGAGAGCATGATATCGTTCATGTTGCAGGATTTTTATTTTCATCTCTGTTAGGGCCAGGGCATCCATCTAGACTAGGAAATTGAAATGGAAATCATTGGATAGATGCATTTGTCGTGGACTTCTATGACAGATTTTGTTTTCTTGAAGTCTGATGTCATTGAAATTCAGTACCCCTTGCCATCCTTGTGTATCATTTCAATGATTGGCTCAACACATGTGACTACCTTTTCTTCAGTTGGCATCTTTGGTGTAGTCATATTTGTATGTTTATTCAGTGCAAAGGTTGAATCTGAGTTGTTGTATAGGATGGAAGTATTTGCTTTGATGTTGACTACAAGGAGTGTCCAGTGATTATCATGCAGTATTAGTAAAAATATGAACTCAAGCATAGAGGCTATTAGACATTGCTTCATTCGGTCTTTTTCTCCTTACTCTTTGTTCTTAAGTATGTCCTCGACGAGCAAGAAATATGCCATATGTGTGTTAGGCATGCTATCACCTAGAAGAGATTGGTACACAGACATCACGCTTATTGCTAGGTAGCCTCCCATCTTCAGAGTGTCTTGGAGGTCATCCTTGATGAAACAGATGTTGTCTCACTCAAAGATAATGTCCCCATGACTTCCATCTTCTTTGATTGTTTCCATTATCAACATCAGTGAGTCCCAGGAAAGGTCTTAGAATGCCCATATGTCAAAATTAGCAAAGGAAGGCTCTATCTAACCAGGTGGCCCATCTGGGCATATTTTAGATAGCTCCTCTTTATTGAGTTCCCCTTCTTCAAGTTGATCAACAACATGTTCTTCTTGCTCTTTTTCAATTGTGGGGGTGACTTCTGGCTTCTCATCAGCCTGTCATTGTTCTTTGGATGTCCACCCTGCCTTCCAAGTAGATGCCCTAGTAGGTTCAGTTGGGTCGGCCCACAAGGTCTGTAGTTTCTCCCGCCATGGCTTCTTTTCTGGTAAAGGGATGCTTGTATGCAGCTTGTGTGGTACAGCTTAGGTGGCATTGTGGGGTCCTTTAAGAAATTTCAATCGTAGATAACTTCCATGGCATAAGTACCCCACAAGCCATGCAGGTCTTCTAGATAAAGGTCTTCTAAAGAAACACCTTTGTTTATAGCTTCCATCATTCTTAGCACTACAAAGGTGCAATCTCTTGTGCATGGCTCCTCTTGAGGGACTTTGGTGGATATCGAGAAATTCTTCTAGTTAGGTTTGTGTCAGTTTTGTGCTAACTGGATGCCCATTGGAGATGTAGGGGTACCTTCAAAATGTTGTGCACCTCCTTGTTTCTGAATAACATTGAGGTTCGTGGTAGCTCGCCGGTACTACAATTGTAGACTGTCGTATGCCTATCATACAAGTCTACGACAATCAACACCCAATGCTTTACAGTTCGTATTAGCAAGGTGACAAACTTAGTTTCTGCCCTCATGACTGTGGCTTGCATCTTGACACCTTCAAAAACATCTACGATACCATCAAGATGAGGGGAGTGCCTCAAGAAGTTATATATTGCAAAAGATTCATTTTATCTCTAGAGGATAAAGCTCTGTCATGGTATCTTAACCTACCTCACCAGTCCATTGATGAATGGAGACCCCTTGTTGATGCTTTCGTCACTAAACTCTACCTACTAAGAAAAGTATTTGAAATAGGCAAAAGTTCACTTCCTTCATGTAAAAGCCTTAAGATCATCTTCACAAAGCATGGGAATGATATTAAGAGTATCGAAGGGATTTTCCTCATCACAACTACCGCAAGGGATTTCTGGTGACAACATTCACAATGGGCTAACTCCCATGAAATAGACTTTGCTTAATGCAGCCGCCAAGAGTGACTTGGAAAGAAGTCGATCAGAACTATGAAGATCATAGTCAACATGGTTGCAGTACAAGCATGCATGTATTATGAGAGAAGCGATAGAGGCTCAGCCAAGAAGGATAGCTTTGAAGGACCTTCATTCGAAGCCAAAGCTTTGGAAACTGAGAAAGAAATGATAGCCTTTTGAAATCATGTGTGATGCTAGTGACTATGCCATCAGGACTGTCCTTGGACAGAGATGATAGAAGAAGCACTATGGAATATATTATGCTAGTAGAACTCTCAATGAAGCTCAGGTAAACTACCCCAAACTGAGAAAGAAATGATAGCCATAGTATTTGCTTTTGACAAGTTCAGGTCCTATTTGGTAGAATCGATGATAAAAGTGTACACAGACCACAGGGCCATAAAGTATCTCATGCAGAAAAAGGACACAAAGTTGAGACTGTTACAATGGACTTTGTTGCTACAAGAGTTCGATCATGAAATCATGGACAAGAAAGGAACAAAGAACGTAGTCGTAGACCACTTGTCAAGAATAATATTCACTAAAGAAAATCAGGTATCAATAACATGATGGCCAAGTCATTCGAACCAAATCTATATTGGTTTGCTGACATTTGTAACTATTTGGCCTACAAACAATTGCCTCCCGAGATGACTTACAATCAAAAGAAGAAGCTTTTCTCTGATATAAAGAATTATTACTGGGATGACCCTCTACTATTTTAAGAGATGTTCTGACAATTTATATCGATGTTGTGTGCCAGAAGAAGAGGTGCCTCAAATCCTCAAGGAATGTAATTCCTCACCTTATGGAGGTCACCATGGAGGGGAAAGGACCATGACTAAGATATTGCAGTCATGCTTTTATTGGTTGACGCTCTTCCAGGATGCCATGTCTTTTGTCAAGTGTATTAAAGAATGTCAGTTGGTCAGAAATATTACTAGAAGAAATGAGATGCTTATGTCAGACTGGGTGGAAGTAGAGATCTTTGATGTCTGGGGAGGGTATTATATGGGACCCTTCCCATCCTCCAGAGGAAACAAGTACATTCTGGTTGCAGTAGATTATGTCTCCAAATGGGTAGAAGTTGTAGCAACTCCCACTTGTAACTCTAAGGCAGTTGTGAGATTGTTTGAGAAGACAATATTCCCTAGATTCTGGGATCCCCACACCATAATTAGTGATGAGGGGTCCCATTTCATGGAAAAATAATTTGAAGTGTTGCTGAAGAAGTAGGGGGTCAAGCATAAGGTCACCACACCATATCACCCCCAGACATCAGGATGGGTGGAAGTATCAAACAAACATATTAAGCAGATATTAGAAAATACCATTGGAAGGACCTGTAAGGATTGGTCCATGAAGCTGGATGATGCCCTATGGGAATATAGAACCACTTACAAAATGTCGATACGAACTACCCCCTACAAGCTCATCTGTGGAAAGTCGTGCCATCTGCCTATAGAACTGGAGCATAGGGCCCTTTGGTCCATCAAGTTCTTAAATATGGATCTGGATAGTGTTGGTATGAAAAGGTATTTGCAGCTTCACGAGCTTGAGGAACTAAGGATACATGCCAATGAGAATGCTTACATCTACAAGCAAAGAAAGAAGGTGTGACATGATGCCCACGATAGACCTTTCGAATGACCACCATCATGGTCATGACACACTAGCATAACCATTTATTTTCATCTACTATTTGTTCAACCAAACGATCCCACATATTTTCACCCCTTTCTCTCTTCCTTTTCCCCTCCACATCTCCCACCAATCCATCATGGGATCCTGGATTGGGTTGCACACACATTATGGTCATGACATTTGTTCTGATCATTTCAATCACGACAATTGTCTCAGTCATGACATATGTTTGTTCTCTTTTAAAGTTTCTGACCTATCTCAATCGCGACATAGACTTGTCGTGACGTCACAGTCATGACACTCATTTGTCTCGACCAATACGCTAAGAACAGTAACAATTGTACACCTAAATAGTCATTACTATAATGTACAATATTGACTATTGAAATACCTGACAACCATGTATTGCTAAAAAATTGCAGAATGTTGACTTCCATGACTAACACCTTGACTAAGGAGGCAACCTCTTTGAAAGGGGCAGAAGAGACCCTCGAAAAAAATTACCAAGGTACTGAATGACCACCCCGACTTGTCGCCACAAAAGAAACTCTATCTAGAGATGATGACAAAGAAGTATGCATTTATTCTAGATCACAAGACACTCGAGGAGTCTAAGGAGTCCCAAGGAACTGCAAAGACAAAGACTTATGAGTATAAGCACAAAGAAGAAGATCCTAAGTAGAAGGGGAAGTGAAAGGAAGCTGTGTTAGTGGAAACTAAAATCAAGAAGCATAAGAAGGCTGTGAAGGCTGACACAAGGGCCATGAGAGAAGAAGCTGATTCTAGTATAGTAGAGAAAGAAGAACCAAGTGTCAAGGCTACAACAATAGAGCTGGGTGTAACTTTCATACCAAGGGACCCAATGCACAAGTCCATCTACGATATGATCAAGCAACCAAGGTATTCAAACCTACAAGATAAATTGACGCCTAAGATTTCAGAAAGCTAGGAATCCATGACAAAGTAATGGATTTACTTAGGGGTGATAATCTGCACTGTGTCGGCTCAAGCAAGGCAATTTCTCT
This sequence comes from Alisma plantago-aquatica, assembly GCA_963693085.1. NCBI lineage: Eukaryota > Viridiplantae > Streptophyta > Magnoliopsida > Alismatales > Alismataceae > Alisma > Alisma plantago-aquatica. The sequence goes on from OY856409.1 coordinate 1,553,865,952, forward strand.
ACTAGAACTTACTACCAAGTTCATTTCCTCAATAGAAGTAGTGCCTGTCAGAGAAAAAAGGAAGTGGGTGGGAAGTTACAGGTGAGGATGAGGGGCAATGAATATTATGTGACAGAGATGATTCAAAACCAAAATCTTCATCGACAATGATGAAGAAGCCAACTCCCATTCAGAAGCACATGGAGAGAAGACAACAATTGGGTACAATAGCCACAAGACATGGGATAAACTTATAGGAGAACCTATACATAGTCCAAAGAACTCCAAGCCAACACTCATCTCTTTGTGCTTTATCAGGGTAATGCAAAAGATAACAACAAACACATTCTTTACAAGATCTAAAATAGGAGGAGTATCTAAAGGAGACATTTTTCTCATCTGGTCAATGCTGAATAAGAGACTAGTAAACAAAGGAAGGCTCCTAATTGAGAAACTATCAACTGTCGAGGGATAGGATGCCAAGAAGATGAAAGATCTCTACATGGGAGGGCAAATAACTCAGATTGTCGTCCACTTCCTGCTAGTTGAGAAGTTAAGAAGATATGAGATAACATAAGAGTACATGAAGATAGATATCAAGTACCTGATAACTACTGGTATTGTAGTACAGAAGAAGGAGAAGCTCTTCTAGAAGCAGTCCTACTCCAAGATGCTACTCCCCCTTCATGAAACGGCATACTATGACTCTCACAAGTTGCGAACCACCAAAGGGAGGTGAACAAAATGCACTCGAGTGCAACCAGAAGGGCTGCAAATCCGTAAGCACCTACCAAAATTGAACATAGACCCGAACCAGGGCTAGAAATAGAACAACACAAGCCACCAGAAAGGAAGAAATTGGCGATCAGGAAACACAAAGACAAGGCATCAGATGTCCCTCGAAGAAGAATAGAGGTGGCAAAATAGACATCTGTAGAAGACTAAGAAGATCACAATGATGAAGGGTTCTTCACTCCTCCTTCCCCTCCCCATGTGATGGTCATAATACCTAAGAAGACCACCACATAAGGCACCCTTTTTAACGCACAAGGAAAGACCCCTAACGTGATAAAAGGACCAAGCCATGGCCCTAAGGCCTCCAAGCCCACCACAACCCCTCCTATAGCCGAAGCAGTACTCGAGGTACCCGGACATCCTGGAGCATCAATCGTTGCACAAGCAACAAATACTAAATAAGAAGTAGGTGCAACGTGGGAGAGTGTGCAAGAAGAACTCGCTCAACCTTCACAACACGGCCCTGGAGCAACAACAGTAGCACCAACAATGTCGACAACTGAATAACAACAACCGTTGACATTCAGTGATGTTTTAGGGCATTGATTCAATTGCCATGTGGGAACAAGTGCAAAACTGTTCTGAAGCCAATTTCCATATAAATTCTAGCCTGCATATGCTAACCATGCAGGTACAAGGCTTAGATGCAAGAACTACACCTCTCTCTAATTTCATGCATGAGGTCATGGAAGCCATCAAGGGGATAACACTGGTTGGAGGTTTATGATGAAAAGATGGCATCTATAATAGCAACACTGAATGAAGCAGTGCTTAATTGAGTCTCCATCAGTGGTGAATCGGATAATAAAAGAGTCAATTATAGTAATTACTAATAACAACAAAATGCACACAGAGGCAAGTGAGAAGAAGATAACTGAAGACCCTACCTCCACTTCTATTGCATCGGCCATAAATGCAGATCAAGATAACAAAGGAACCTTAGATGATGATGAAGGTGGTCTCAATTCCTTCTTTGTTGATGGACCTAAAAGGGGCTGAGTCCACCGGTTGAGGAAGCAGAAGTAGAAACTACACCCCATCTTACTTGCAAATTTTCCAGAATTGATATGTCAGCACTCTCTAAAATTACATGTAGAGATGTCCATGTCCTGGAAGACATTAAATGACAACCTCCCAGCAAAGACACCCTCTATCACCATAAAGGGAGATCTCTGAATAGAGGTCACTTAAGGGGAATATTTATAAAATGAGCACATGTACATAAAAGACTATTAAAAGTACTTTGTGCTACACTTCTAGAAGAATTCATGCATCCTGATAATATAAAGCCAATTTTCAATGGTGCAACTCATCTAGCAAGAATGATGTGTGATGAGAATTATAAATTTGAAACAATGCTCTGATAGCGTACACTTACATTTTAGGGTGTATAGAAAATAACCTATAAAGTTTTTGACGTTGTTTCTGAGGAAACGCCAAACCCAACACTATGAGTGTTGTAATCGGCCAATCTAGGCCACATATTTTATTTTTATTTTTATCCTTTCAAGATGAATTCTAAATATCATTTCTTCAATCATTAGTACCCATTCTCACATTATCCTTAATAATTTTGTGTATGAGTGCATAGTGCACAGTATAGCTCACGACTACAGAGAGTCGACTCTGTAGGGCTTTAGTCAAGTAGAGCTCTTACGCCAAGGAAGAGAGTTTAGTAGCTCAACGTCAAGGTTGATTCAAACTCCACCGCCATATACTCCAATACCACCACTAGAATAACCAGAAGAACAACCAGAGATATGGAAGAAGAACACACAATTTGGGAGAAGATCAAGGCATCTTCCTCAACAGCTCAGCTTGGGCCAATCAAGTGACAAGCATTAAATGTGTGCAGTTATAATATTGTTCCAGGGCATATGGTACTGGTAAAATCCCAAGCTTTTCATGGCCATAGCACAGAAGACCCGATGACGCACATAAACAACTTTGTGGAAAGTTGTGACACGGTTAAGATAGACAGAGTGCCAGATAAAGTAATTTACTTAAAGTTGTTTGCCTCATCATTGGCACACAAAGCGAAGTCTTAGTTCTACAATCTCCCACCTGAATTGATTAAAAAATGGGAGGGGATGATAGACGTTTTCTTTGAGAATTATTTTCTGCCCTTGAAGACAAATGAACTTGTCATGGAAATATATAACTTCAAGAATAAAGCAAAAGAGTCCTACTTGGAAGCATGGGAGAGGTACTAAAATATGCTAAAAAGGTCATGCATCATGGGATCGATTTGTATGGCCAAGCAAAAACCTTTTACTATGGGTTGCACAAGGGAGAAAGAACTACACTTCATAGTGCCAACTCAAGATTTTTTTTTGAACAATAAGCATCTATATGCCATGAGATTCTGAAGAACATGGATAAGAATCAGTCCTAGGGAGAAGAAAGAGAGCATCCAGCAACTGTTAAAAGTGTTGGAGAATCAAAGGTCATCATTGCATTGAATGAGAAACTTGACGTCATCGCCAGGAAGATATGTCAAAAGGATGGAAACTCTTCTGAAGGAGAATATGAGGAGTGGAAGTTTGCATGACAACAAAACTACAGGATCAATGACTATTATTGAAGGAAAGACCCCAAATTTTCTTTGAGGGATCCCAATAATTTTCAACAAGACCCTTCCCGAGATCAGCAAGGCAATCCACAATAGGGTGTTCCACACAACAATACCAGTAGGATAGGGGCCTTAGAAAGATAGACTAGACAAATGTCATGCTTGGTAAGCTGGTTAGTCAGAATGATGTGCTCATTGGCCAAACTCAGGGGGAACTTCAGAATCAAGGAGCATAGATTCGCAACATAAAGACACAAATTTCTTAGATTGCAGTAGAGGTTGCGTCCTTAAAGAAACCGACTCAATAGGGGTTCCCAGGAAACACCAACATATCTACTGACAATCAACATGTCAAAGTAGTATTGTTACATAGTGGGAAGAAGTTGTTGAATGAGTAGAAAACAATTCTAAAGTCAAAGGACAGAGAGAATGAGAAAGGCTCACCGGTGATTACAGTTGCAGTTGATTCAGTTGAGTCAAACACTATGGAAGAGGACAAGTCAGTTGATGTTGAAACTTATGAACCTGAGGAGCCAAGGAAGGAGGCCTATGTTCCACCTCACCAGAGGAAGGTGGTGAAGCCAGTACCATTCCCAAACAACTTGAAAGCTCAGAAGGTTGACAAACAATTTTAGAAGTTCCTAGACAGCTTTAGGAAGCTTCATTTAACATTCCACTCATCGATGCAATTGAGAAAATTCCCTCCTATGGTAAATTTTTGAAATACATGATCAACAAGAAGAGGAGGATAGACAATTCTGAGGTGGTAGTTCTAAAAGAACAATGTAACATCTCAGGATTCGAGGCCTCAGATAAAATGATCTTATAAGGAATGATTGGACTACCTATATCACCAAAGTGCACCTCCTTTTCTGGGAGCCCATCACTAAAGAACTCCATAGTTAAGTGTGCTCAACTTGGAGTAGTACTAGGATGGGTGACCAGTCGAAAAGTTGACCCTGGCTTGTGCGTGAGTGAGGACAAAGTGTGCAGTTAAGGCTAGTGGTAATCTGTGGGGCCAATCTTCATTCCTAAAACTCTACTAGAGCCTTCGGCAGTGGGCCCATCCATTATAAATGGTATCAGAGCCATAACCCCACCAGTAGGTGGGGCCCACATGGGCATGTGGCATGTCAATCTTGATTCGTACGATCCAGATAAGTTGGAAAGGGCTATCCATGGTGATGTAGCTGCCCTTGCGCTGGTATTCCGTGATTGGGAACTAGGTGTCCATGAGTCATTCTGGGTCTGCACTAAAATGGGGTGATATTATTAGGCCATATAGTTGAGCCTTAACGAGGACGTAAAGAGTCTAAGTGGGGGAGATTGTAACATCTCAGGATTTGAGGCCTCAGATAAAATGATCTTATAAAGAATGATTGGACTACCCATATCACCAAAGTGCACCTCCTTTTTTGGGGCCCACTGACCAGTCGGGAAGTTGACCCTGGCTTGTGCGTGAGCGAGGACAAAGCACACAGTTAAGGCTAGTGGTGATCTGTGGGACCAGTCTTCATTCTTAAAACTCTACTAGAGCCTTGGCCAGTGGGCCCATCCATTACAAATGGTATCAGAGCCATAACCCCTCTAGTAGGTGGGGCCCACATGGGCATGTGGCATGTCAATCTTGAGTCGTACGGTCCATACAAGTTGGAAAGGGCTATCCATGGTGATGTAGCTGCCCTTGCGCTGGTATTCCGTGATCGGGAGCTGGGTGTCCATGTGTCATTCTGGGTCTGCACTAAAATGGGGTGATATTATTAGGCCATATAGTTGAGCCTTGACGAGGACATCAAGAGTCTAAGTGGGGGAGATTGTAACATCTCAGGATTTGAGGCCTCGGATAAAATGATCTTAAAAGGAATTATTGGACTACCCATATCACCAAAGTGCACATCCTTTTTTGGGAGCCCATCACTAAAGAGCTCCATAGTTAAGCGTGCTCAGCTTGGAGTAGTACTAGGATGGGTGACCAGTCGGGAAGTTGACCCCGGCTTGTGCGTGAGTGAGGATGAAGTGTGCAGATAAGGCTAGTGGTGATCTATGGGGCCAGTCTTCATTCCTGAAACTCTACTAGAGCCTTAGGTAGTGGGCCAGAGCGTTACAAAAAATTTTGTGCTTTTCTTTTGAGAACATTGCCACCAAAAAGACAAGATCCGGACTGTTAACATATCATGATATACCCAGATGATAAGGTTTGGAGAATCTCTATGTGACTCATGGGCTAGCATCAATCTCATGCCCTTGATCACCTTCAAGAAGTTGGGACTTAAGGAGTTCGGGCAGAGCAATATGACCATACATCTAGTAGACAACTCAGTGGTGAGGCTTTATGGTATTTGTGAGGATGTTCTTATCAAGGTATACATATTCGTGTTTCCAATAGTCTTTGTCATCATGGAGATGCAAGATGGTCAGAGCAATGAACTATTAATCGGGAGGCCATTCTAAGCCACAACATATACGATTCTGGAGATGAGAAGAGGAAGACTGACATTGGGTAATATAGAAGAGCATTTTGAAATCTTGATGCCCAAGCCTACATAGACTACTGGGGGGAGGCACAGTCTCGCATGTTGTAATAGGTCCAAGAACCAGTGTCATTATTTCTGGGAAAATTGTTTCTTGATATGGCTCATGTGATAATGTAGGTTCACAAAGGCACATTGGCGGTGGACATCTTGGAAAACACAAAAGAAATTTCTTTGACAAAGGCAGTTCAGTATCATGATGAGGAAGATGAGGACTATTGTCTGAGAAATGCGTATTTATCACTTTTTTACATCTTCTAGATATCTTTTTAGGATTGTTTTGTTGTTTATTTTCTTAGTTTTATAATTAATTGTATTAGTTTATATTTTATCTATTTATTTGGATTTTTTATTATATTTGGTTGGAATTTTATAGGAAAATATCTTAATCACTCCAATCATTACTTTCTCTAGGAAGATATTTTGCATAATTCCCGCAGTCCCTGAAATTTATGTATAGACGACACCAAAATAGCCTTAACTCCCACATACAAATTCCAAATTTGGAATTTAGATATGTTTTGAAAAGATAATTTCAATTTCTATTGGAAAAATATATTTTTTGATGACTTTGATAGTCAATTGACTGTCCAACCAATCAGTGAACATGCATGTTCGTTTTCTCGTAGTGCCTGATTTAAATATATATCTTGTACCAAAATAGGCATACATAATTTAATGTTCAAATTGAGTTAGAAAGGAAATTCAAAGTCCTACAAGAAAAATGTATTTTGCATGTACTTTAAAGCTTGTTATCATCCTATATTTGAACGAAACTTTGGGAACATGAATCTGCAAAGAGAGAGTCAAAATTTGAAGGGTCAAAAGAAGGCAATCAATGATTTTCTCTATTACCTATTGAGAAAGAGATTTCTCTTGACCAAGAAGTATAACAGACGCCTCTTCTACTTCCTTCTCCTTCCCTTTTAGGGTTTCCACCCCTTCTTCCTCTATAAAAGAAGGGGGGACTCTACAAGAAAAAGATCATCGAGTCTTAGTTGTAATAGAGTCTTAGTTTGTAGGTCCCAATTTGTGTACGTAATAGTGAAACTCTGTTATATTATTTCTACTGTAATTTTACATTCTAAAGCAATAAAGTTGTTTCTTTTATTATATATTTGAAATCCCACATTTTTATCATTCCTCTCGTATTTTCTTCTTGGAGCAAGAGACAAAGCAAACAAGTCATTTAATTTTCATCGCCTTGGACTCTATAGAGATTCCAGAATTGCAATCTATGACTTCTTTTCTTTCTCTCCTTATTTCTACGCATCCTCATTATGAGTAGTGAGTAGTTTTCTTATCAAGGTGGGGGAGTAGCCCCTTATCCATGTGTTAATCAGATCGGTTTTTTATGTGACTGCTTTAGACGAATGGATTTTTCTTTAGAAATTGTCGATCTAAATGAAATAATTAATCATTTTAATCGCTTGATAATCCCGGCGGATGCGACTGTGGAACCTGGATTTAGAACGCCTAAACTGACTTCACAAGGATTTGGATGTGGTCATGGAAAAATCCTCCTTAGGATGCAAAACAAGGATACATGAACACCAGGACCAATGGGTTCATGAGGAGTTCCTCTTTTACGTTTTATTTATGAGTAACTCGCATACCTTCTTCTATCTTGTTTTTCATGTATCGCTTGATCCTATTTTCACAATGGATAAGGTGGTGAAACCCCTAAGACTCGATGTTTCTTGATTTCAATTATTTCTTCTAACTCTTGTTTAAATTTGTCTCTTTTAATTTCAGAAATTTTATTCTTGTCATTAGATAATCTTTTATTTGTGCTAACCATCTTTTCCCCTTTACTTCTTCTGCTTTAGTTTAATCTTTTCATTTCCTTGTTTTAGTGTAACTTTTTACTTTCTTTGTATTTTAATTTCTCGTTCTAGATTAAACAACTAACCCTCAAATTGGAATTTATTTTATGTTTCTTATTCAAAAATACCAAAAAGAATCAATTTCAAAAATCAATCGGGATTAAAAGAAAATAATCTTAAAAAAGTTGTCATGTGGGATCGACCCTTTTATACTAGCCTTAACTGGAAAGTAAAAAAGGATTAAAATCTAGGATAATCATTCTAGTGAATTGGCATGCTCTTCAATGCATATCAATTTTGGCATCATTGTTAGGGACAACATATAATTTTCTCGAACCCCAAAAATTTTTTGAATAACTTTTTTTAATGCCTTCCGAGTAACATTCTAAAAGTGCTAACTCCTCTTTCTGCTGAGTTTCCATTCTAGCAGTACATTTTTTCTGCACTTGATATTAATTATCATATTAGTTATGCATGCGACCCCCACCAAACGTCGATTCCAAACCGTGAATTTTTAATCCGGAACCATAGAAGCCAAGGATGATTTTAATCGTTGGTGATGACGATGATTATATCATCTTCCAATCAAGTAGAACCAACTCTTGTACCTGAAGCTCCACCAATTACTTACATTATGGATGTTAATCTAGTTGTTGTTAATGACCAATCTGCTTCCATTGAACCCTTTTCTGATAACGAATTGCCACCCTTAGAAGAAGTCCAACGTGAAGTAGTAGAGATTCTATACAACCTTGATCAGGAGTTGGACAAGTGTTCTAAAGAAGTTATGGCTATATCATATGAAGAATTTTGTTTGGATAAGGCAGCATCTGTATGGGGTCCCAACTATCCATATAAGTCATAAAATGAATGGATGGGGGCCTATGTGGATAAATTCATGAATCAAGAATCGTTTTAAAAAAAGGTTAAAGACTGGTGGGCTCAAAAAATAGCCCAACAAGCTAAAGCTACACTATCCTTCTTGATTACAGGCCCATATTTGGATGTTCACAATTATCATCCAAGCTTGGTTGAGCCTATTGTGGCCAATGTACCATCACTTCCTCAGGACGCAGTGATGGATTCTCTTGAAAGGCTTCCTCATCAAGAGCACTATTCTCCACCTCAACCACTTCTTGTTTCACATCCGGTTGAGCCTAATGAGGTGATTCTACCTCCATAAGAACCTTACATGCCATCATTATATTGTGAGGTGACCTCCTTTTAGCCCTTTGAGTTGGGTACATGTAATGTGCATAAATCAGATCTCCCCTTCAGCGTAGAATAAGATCTTGATGACTCCATAAACATCCATGTAGATGGATCTTTAATGAAAAAGAGATGGAGAACTCCCTGACAGAGATGGAGCGGTCTGGATTAATCATTTTTTATAATTACGACAACAACTACGCCATCTGTGAGTTGTCCACACCAAATCCAATGACTTCCATCTATGGGGCAAATGATCTGGATGTACCTTGTTGCATAATCCTCCAGGAAGACATACGGCCCCATGTGATTGTTTACTTGGCTGACAAACCAGTTCTTCCAATATCGGCACCCTCTACACTATATGTAGATCCAAGCGGCAAAAAGATACTCAAGCCAGATCCTCTGCCCGATCTTCCACATCTGACACTACATGTGCTACCCAATGGGCACCCGCCAATCTCCCCCAATCCACATTTATCTCCAACACTTGTTTCACTGCTAAAGGAAGATTGGTGGATCCTACTTGAAGGACTGTGAGGTGACAAGTAACATCATTAAGAAAACCCCTTTAAGCTTCCATAACTGCCCATCCATTGGGTGTACCATGAAGCTCTTGTGTTCAAAGCCCCAACCATCATTGGCATCCCTTCAGATGGACATTTTTTGAGGTACCAATGCCTCCTGGTGAACCCAACAATTTTCTTCCCTCCATCTTAGATTTGGGTTTTTCTCAGGATGAGCAAAAATCTAAGTCTGGGGTGGAGGTGGGTGGTATGTTTCTACTCCACCCCCTTATCTTTGTTTTTATGCACCTTTTTTCCCTTGTTTTGCATATAGTTACTTTTATAATTTTTTTCTTTTATGGCCATTATCTAGTTGGCCATGTTTTTATTTTTTTTGTTGCAAACAATCCATTATCTATTCGGTAAATATGAATATATGTTTATCATTGTAAGCCTTTGAATTTAGTAAATCTTTTGCAAAAATTGTTACAAATTGTCATGTCTGAAACTATCGTGTCACCTAGGACCCTTAAATAGCATTAGTCCTTCGAATAGTTGGCAAGTCATAAGGAATCAATCAGAATCAAGTATAATTTTTCCCTATGTTTAAACAATGTATTATCTTGTTATAAAACTTGTATGATGTGAATTATAGGAATATCATAACTACAAAAATGACACCCTTTGAGAAAAAAAAGAAAAAAATATATATGTCGAAGTTATAAGCACAAGGATGCCTTTTGCTTCCCCCTTACTTTCTTTCTTAAAAAAGAGAAGCAAATAATTACCACTGGAAAAAAAATTAAGTCCGAGATGGTATGCTTTCCAAATAAAATTGCATACCCTACAAAAGGAGAGTACCATCAAAATATGTCAAAAAGTGCACATAAAAAAATTGTGATCAATGTAGCCACAACTCCACAAATTATATCATGAGTCGAATAGAGGAGGGATCAATATTTTCCGTCACTTCACCCCCCCCCCCCCAATTTTGTCCTATTCTTGTGCAACAACTTACAAAAAAAATAAAAATTGAGAGTGTCTAAGAGAAAGTAAGAAGAAGTATATTTTTCTACAAAATCTCGCTTTAGAAGCAAGATGTGATAATTGTCTTGATGGGGAATATAGAACTTTGTGCTACGTGGTTCTAGGACATTGGGTCACTTGGCCAAAATTTGGAGGAAGGGATTATAGCAATGTTACAAAGGTAAGAATAGACATGTTGTTAGTATAAATTGGATTTATTAGTGATTTTATTTGTTTGAGGACAAACAAAGATTCAAGTCTGGAATATTTTGATAAATGTGTATTTCTTACTTTTTTTACATCTTCTAGATATCTTTTTTGGATTTTTTTGTTGTTTATTTTCTCAATTTTGTAATTAATTGTATTAGTTTAGATTTTCTCTCTTTATTTGGAGTTTTAGTTATAATTGATTTGGTTTTTGTAGGAAAATATCCTAATCACTCCAATCATTAATTTCTCCAGGAAGAAATTTTGCACAATTCCTGCAGTCCCTGAAATTTATGCATAGATGGCACCAAAACAGTCATAACTCCCACATACAAATTCCAAATTTAAATTTAGATATGTTTTGAAAATATAATTTAAATTTATACAAGAAAAATATATTTATCAATGACTTTAGTAGTCATTTGACTGTCCAACCATCTAGTGAACGTAAATGTTCGTTTTCTCATAGTGCTTGATTTAAATATATACTTTGTACCAAAATAGGCATAACTCTCACATCCCACTGCAGAATTTAATGTTTAAATATAAGTTGGAAAGGAAATTCAAATACCTATAGGAAAAATATATTTTTGAATGCACTTTAAAGTTTTTTATCATCCTATATTCATATTAAACTTCGGAACAAGAATCTACAGAGAAGGAGTCAGAATTTGAAGGGTCAAAAGAAGACAATCAATGATTTCTTCTATTACCTGTTGAGAAAGAGATTTTTGACCAAGAAATACAACAACCACCTCTTCCACTTCCTTCTCCTTCCCTTTCAGGGTTTCCACCCCTCCTTCCCCTATAAAAGGATGGGACTCCACAAGAAAAAGATCATCGAGTCTTAGTTATAAAGTCTTGATTTGTAGGTCCCAATTTTTGTACGCAATTAATAGTGAAACTATGTTATTTTCTTTCTAGTATAATTTACATTGCAAAGCAGTAAAGTTGGTTCTTTTATTCTACATCTGGAATCTCTCTTTTTTATCATTCTTCTTCTCGTATTTTCTTCTTGCAGCAGGAGACAAAGCAAACAAGTCATTTAATTATGACCGCCTTAGACTCTACGGAGTTCTGAAATTGCAGTCTATGGCTTCTTTTCTCTCTCCTTATTTCTCCCATCCTCTCTATGAGTATTGAGTAGATTTCTTATCGAGGTGAGATGAGTAGCCCCTCCTTGTTCATGTGTTAATCAGATCGAGTTTTTACATGACTGCTTTAGACAGATGGATTTTGATTTAGAAATTGTCGATTTAAACAAAGTAATTAATCATTTTAATCATCTGTTAATCCCGACAGATGTGATCATGGAACCCGCGATTTAGAACACCTAAACTGACTTCACGAGGATTTGGATGTGACCGTGGAAAATTCCTCCTTATGATGAAGAACAAGGATACATGAACACCAGAACCAATGGGTTCATGAGGAGTTCTTCTTTTGTGTTTTATTTATGAATAACTCGCATACATGCTTCTATCTTATTTGTCATATATCGCTTGATCCTATTTTCCCAATGACTAAGGTGATGAAACCCCTAAGCCTCAATGCCTTCTTTCTTTATTTCAATCATTTCTTCTAATGTTTGTTTAAGTTTGTCTCTTTTAATTTCAGAAATTTTGTTCTTGTCATTAGATAATCTTTTGTCTGTGCTAACCATCTTTTCCACTTTACTTCTTCTATTTTAGTTTATCTTTTCATTTCCTTGTTTTAGTGTAACCTTTTACTTTCTTTGTATCTAAATTTCTCATTCTATCTTAAACAACCAACACCAAATGGGAATCTATTTTCTATTTGTCATTCAAAAATACCAAAAAGAACCAATTCAAGAATCATCAGAATTAAAAGAAAACAATCTTAAAAAAGTTGTCTTGTGGGATCGACTCTTCTATACTAGCCTTAAATGGAAAGTAAATAATTATTAAACTCTAAGATAATCATTATAGTGAATTGGTGTGCCCTTCGACATGTATCATTGCCCAGCAACAATTGAGGAGGCAGCATCTACCACTCTTGTTTAAGCATATCTATAGTTTCCTTTGGAGGCATGTCTCATAAATCTGGTATATGACTTTACCTGATGTAGTTTGTTGGAGGAATGTGTCTTATTTCTCAAGGAACTACTGCATTTTTACACCACACACTTTAAACATCTAGGACCACCTCCTCCACCATTGGTCCCATCTTTATTGAGCCCCTCAGATCTTGAGCTAAAGCCACTACCACCGCACTTGAAGTGCACTTTCTTGGAAGCAGAGGAGAAGCTTCCAGTTATCATCTCGGATTCACTAAGCATCCAGGAAGATGAGAAGCTACTTGTGGTTCTAAGAAACCACCGGGAAGTATTCGAATGGTCAGTGACAGACATAAAGGGGGTTCCCCTAGTTTCTGTCAGCACAAGATTAGACTAAAGGAAGGAGCCAAGCCAATTGTGCACCTTAGCACCCACTCAACCCCATTAGTATTGAGGTAGTAAATAAAGAGATAGTAAAACTTTTATCTACAGGAATAATATTTTCTATCTATGACTCTAATTGGGTTAGTCCAACCCAGGTGGTTCCTAAGAAAGGGGGATAACATGCACAACTAATTCAAATAATGAATTAATTTCAACTAGGTTGGTGACTGGGTGGCGCGTCTGTATCGATTATCGATGTTTGAATTCTGCAACTTTGAAGGATCATTTCCCACTCCCTTTTATCAATTAAATCCTTGAGCGGCTCTCTGGCCGCTCTCATTTTTTCTTTCTCGACAACTATTCTGGATACAACCAGATTTCTATCGAATCACAAGATAAACAGAAGTCTTCCTTCGCTTGTCCTTATGGCACTTTTGTGAATCCTCGGATGCCAATCTGTCTTTGTAACACATCGGATACCTTCTAGTGATGCATGCTTGCCATTTTTTTCGATATGGTAGAGCAATGTTGAAGGTTTATATGGATGACTTTTTAGTTTACGGGGAATCATTTAAGGATTGCCTTGCTAATCTTGATAAGGTGTTAAAGAGATGTGAGGACACTCACCTAGTTTTGAATTAGGAAAAATGTCATATGATGGTGAGTGAGGGAATTGTTTTGGGACACAAGGTGTCTAGTAAAGGAATGGAGGTAGATTCGGTAAAGATAGAAGTCATTTCCAAGCTACCTCCACCATCATCAGTGAAGGGAGTGAGGAGCTTTTTAGGACATGTCAGATTTTACCAAAGATTTATAAAGGATTCTTCAAAAAATGCCAAACTTCTCTCTAAATTATTAGAAAAGGATGTTGATTTTAATTTTGACAAGTGATGTTTGAAGGCATTTGAGGTGTTGAAGGAGAAGCTAATCTCTGCAGCATTTGTCTAGGCTTTAGATTAGAGCCAACCTTTTGAGCTAATGTCTGACACATCAGATTATGTAGTGGCATATGTTCTAGGATAGTTCCGAGATAGGTCCACATGGTCATCTATTATGTGTCTACAACTCTCAATGATGCCCAGTTGAATTACAAAATCACAAAAAAAGAGTTGTTGGTGGTTGTTTTTTCTTTTGAAAAGTTATGCCAATATTTGATAGGGGCTAAGGTTATCGTTTGGACAGACCATGCATCAATTAAATTTTTGCTACAGAAAAGGGATGCAAAGCCTAGGTTGATTAGATGAATATTTCTATTGTAGGAATTTAATATAGAAATCAAAGACAAAGTAGGCACAGAGAATGTAGTGGTTGATCACCTATCTAGGCTTGAAAGGGTGGATGAAAAGGATGTAAATATACCTATAGTGGAAGAATTCCCTCATGAGAATCTCTTTGCTATGAAGAGCAAGGATCTGTGGTTTGTAAATATTGTAAATTACTTAGCATGTGGAGAGCTGCCAAAGGATTGGGGTTACAAGGAGAAGAAGAAATTGTTCCACTCTTTAAGGTATTACATTTGGGATAACCCCATCTTGCTTAAGCAATGTAGGGATGAAATTTTGAGAAAATGTGTGATGTAGTATGGGTTTGAGAGCATTTTAGCACATTGTCATCCTTTACCTACTAGGGATCATCATGCTAGTTCTAGGACTATGGCCAAGGTTTTAGAATGTGGTTTCTATTGGCATGTGCTTTCTAAAGATGCATATAACTTTGTGCTTTGTTGTGACTCATGTCAACGTGCAGGTAATATATCAAAAAGACACGAGATGCCTTTGAATGCTTTATAGGAAATTTAGGTGTTTGATCTATGGGTCATCGATTTCATGGGCCCTCTTGTGTCTTTGAATTTGAACTTATACATTTTACTTGATGATGATTATGTGTCTAAGTGGGTGGAAGCAATTCCAACATGTACCAATGATGCTCAAGTTGTATGTAAGTTTGTGAAGGATCACATTTTTTGTAGGTTTGAGGTACCCATGTTGATCATTAGTGATGGCGGATCTCATTTCACCAATAAGAAATTTTGGGCACTTTTGAGTAAGTATGGAGTGAGAGACAGGGTAGCTATTCCATACCATCCCCAAAACTAAGGGCAAGTTGAAGTGTCTAATAGAGAGATCAAGGAAATTTTAGAAAAGATAGTCTCAACCAATAGGACTAATTAGAGTATGTTGCTTAATGATACTTTGTGGGCGTATAGGATAGCTTATAAGGCACCTATAGGAACCACTCCTTTTATGTTGGTCTATGGACGAGCTTGTCATTTACCCGTAGAGTTAGATCACAAAGCTAGATGGGCATTGTGAAAATTGAACTACAATATGGATGTCGCAGGTAGAAAAGGATGTTAGAATTGAATGAACTAGATGAGCTTAGGTTTAATGCATATGAAAGATCAAGGATCTACAAAGAAAGAACCAAAAATATCCATGATCGCCACATCCCACATGGGGTTTTCACTTCTGGATAGAAGGTTCTTCTGTTCAATTCTAAGCTACAGTTACATACTAGTAATTTGAGATTTAGATGGAGTGGACCTTTTGATGTAGACAAGGTTTTTCCCCATGGGGCGGTAGAAATTAGCAATGGGGCTGAGCCATTCCTTGTTAATGGCAAGCGGCTTAAACACTACTTTAGGGGAGATGTGGTGAGGAAAGAGGAGGAGTTGAAGCTCATTAGCTTCATTAATGGTTTAATTAGGATCATCAAGCCTAAGATGTAAAATAAGGGTGCTTGATGGGAGGCAACCTAAACCATCATTTTTCGTTCTTTACATTCAATTTTGTAGTTCTATAGAATTAAATTTTTTTATTAGATTTTATGTAGAAAAGGTACCTTGATCAATTTTGTGTTGTGTATAGGATGAGTAACAATTGGTACTACTGACAAAAAGATAGCACTATTGACTCCTTTATAGGGATGAAGATCAACTTGGAATAAACAACTCGGGACTACTGACCATAATGTCGTTAGTACTGAAGACATCATAGGGAGTCTAAGAAAGTATTCAAAGCAACTCGGTAGTACCAACTTACAACAGAGAAGGAGCCGGGTAAACTAATAAGGGTTTGGTACTACCAACCCAAAGTCAGTAGTACCGATAGAAAGGTGTGCTCCAGTTTTAGAATATCAAGTTCCCGCTCAAAAGTACTGAGGAATTTGAACTACATTGATCTAGAGTGGCAAGAAGAGGGAAGTTAAAGCAGAGTTTTCCATGCTGGAGAAAGTGGAAGCACATGAGGGTGAGGCAAAGGTCGGGTATGGAATTTAGTGTGAGTCTCATTCCCAGGGGTCAAGTTGAATCTTGTCAATGAAAGTACGTCTTCAAAGGGGGAGTCCTTAGCCCTTTTATAGGGATGAACCTGGGTTTCAAGTATTGGACATGAACCAAATGGGTGTAATATGTAATAGATTCCCAAAGGGGGCAAAACCTAGGATGGTTGGGTTCAAAATCATTTTCCACATTCAATAAGATGATTTCTAGAAACTCTTGTTGACTAGGGAGAGATGGGTGTGAAACGAGTTCTTAGTTTCACTGTACCAGTTTCCATATCTATCAAAGGTAAATGATGGCTTAATCGTTATAGGATATGGGATTGATGACCATTAAGTTATGTGAAAAATCGCAAAGTCTTAATATATAAGTATGAAAAGGATTTTGTGACATTTAATGTATATGTACATTAATCCACTCACTTTAGGAATTCTAGAAAATTCTATAACTCTCACTCCTTTAGTGTTTTATATCCTAAAATTTGAGGAAAAGTTTTTAATGATGTTATCTAAATGTGGGCGACATTGGAGACTAAAATACCAATGTTAAAGATACTTTTCTTAATCTCCAAGGCTCTCTCTTTCTCTTATTATTTAAGGCATCAAATATGTTCTTTCTCTTATACCTTTTCCATATCCTTTATTTTGATTACTTTTCTCATTAGAAATAGAGTGGAAATGAAACCAATCCATTAGTGGCCTTCAATGTCACTTTTATGGAGAATTCCACACAATTCCTTATGTATTATATTTAATTACCCATTACCTTTTGTATTTCATTTAATATTGGATTTTACTTCTTCCTTTTACCATATATTCATTATTGAATTATTGAAATAAGTAAAAACCACAAAATTCATAGGAAAGGGAAATTTGCAAAAGAAACCATGTTTTTAAAACAAAGCACACCCAGTTTCCATGATATCCTTACTATTTAGATGATTGCAGTTCAATTCTATAAATACATGTCAAAAACCATGTTATCGCATCCTTTCCCTCTTATAGGAATTTTTTCCTCAAAATTTGACTGATCATACAAACAAATTAGGATGACACTTTTCCATGTAAGTATTTATCTCCTAGTGGCTTCATCCTCTCCGTGGTGCTTCCAAAGAACCTTTACCATCTCTATCTTTTTATTCCTAAGCTCTTTCACCTTGGTATCCAATATCCTCACATGTGACTCATGGTATGTCAATCTCCCTTAGAGTTCAATAGGCTCAATGTTGAATACATGGCTAAGTTCCTTCACATAACACTTTAGATTTGACACATGGAACACATCATGCATCATATTATACTGTGGCGGTAAAGATAATTGGTAAGTGGCCTTACCAATCCATTCTAAAATATCAAATGAACACACATATCGGGGACTCAACTTTCCTCTATTTTTAGCGATAGATCAAAGGGGTCAAATTTTCAGTAACACACAATCACCTACATCAAAGTGCAAATCTGTCTGCTTTACATCAACAACAACTTCTATCGATCCTAATATCTCTTTAGCCTCCGCTTGATCAAAACAACTTTGTTAGCATACAACTATAGTTCCTATGAACTCAGTAAGGTCCTTTCACCGACATCATCCCAGTGAAGTAGTGATCGACACGACCTCCCATAATAGCTTCATATAGAGACATCTCGATACTGGCTTGGTAACTGTTATTATAGGAAAAACCAGCTAAGGGTAGGTATTGATCCTATGATCCACCCCAATCAAGCACACATGCTCTCATTAGGTCTTCTAAAGTCTAATTCATTATTTCTGACTATCCATCAGTCTGGGAGTGATAAGATGTGTTGAATTTTAACCTCACACTTTCTCTTAAACTTGTTTCAATAACTTCAAAGTTAATTTAGTGTCACAATCAGAAATGATCGAACTCGAAACACCATGTAGGCAAACTATCTTTCTAATGTAAAGCTCAGCTAGGTCTAACACCTTGACAGTGACCTTAAGGGAAAGGAAGTGTGTTGACTTGTTTAGGCGGTCCACCACAACCCATATTGCATCATGACCTTTTCTTGTCTTGGGAAGACCCACCATAAAATCCGTAGTAATCTAATCCCATTTCCACTCAAGAATCTCAATCAAGTGTAGTAACCCACCGGGTCATTGGTGTTCACCCTTCACCATTTGGCACGTGAGACAATTGGCTACATATGAAGATAGTCTCACTTCATTGCTGACCACCAAAAGTATCACTACAGGCCCTTAAACATTTTTGTGGTGCCAGGGTCTACTATATACTTGGACCCATGAGCCTCTTGCAAGATACAAGTCTTCAAGGGTGGATCATCAGGTACCCAAATATGATTCTTATATTGAATTCCACCATCTACACCTATCAAGAGGTTTGTTTTAAGATTTTCCATCAAACCCTTCATCTTTTCTAACATTGGGATGACTAGCTAGGCTACTACAATCTTGAACAACATGTCAGGCTTAATATGGATATTGGCAAGACAAATCCTATCTTCTAACGGTTGTGGTTCCCATCGAGAAAAGTCTTGTAGTCTCTTCAACTGGCTAACCATACTATCTACACAACTGATACATTTTCTACTAAGGGTAGTGACAACCACATTGATCTTGCCAAGGTGGCAGGATATGGTGGTCAAAGCCCTTTAGATATTCCATCCAATTTATTTGTCACAAGTTTAGGTCCTTCTGTGTCAATAGATATTTTAGGCTCTTATGGTTGGTGAGGATGTCAAAGGTAGCCCCATAGACATAGTGTTGCCAAATCTTTAAGACATAGATAATAGATGCAAGTTCTAGATTATGGGTTAGATAATTCAACTCATTTAGCTTGAGCTTCCTGGAAGCAAAGGTGACCACATGTTTGTTTTTCTCTAGCACACACCCTAATCCCATCTTTGATGCATCAATGAAGATGGTAAAGCCTTCATCACCTGAGGGTATGGTCAAGATGGGGGCGGAGGTAAGCTTCTCCTTCAACTCCTGGAATCATGTTTCACGCAGATCAGACCAAACAAACATCTCATCCTTCTTGTTAAGCGTGGTTAAAGGGAAAACAGTCTTTGAGAAATCCTTGATAAATTGCTAGTAATACCTACCCAATCCTAGGAAGTTGTGTATCTCAGATGCGTTCTCCAAGGATAGACATTCCCGAATGACTGCTACCTTGGCAGGATCCACCAAAATGGTTCCTCCAGATATAATGTGCCCAAGGAACATAACTCGGTCTATCCAAAACTCACACTTCAAGAATTTCCCGTAAGCTTCTTCTTTCTCAGGATATCAAGGACCTTGACTATGTATTCATGGTGTTGCTCTAGGTCATCAAAGTAAACTAGTATATTATCTATGAACACTATGAAAAAGGTATCAAGGAAGGGTTAGAGAACATTATTCATGAGGTTCACGATCACACTTGGGGCATTGGATAACCAAGAAGGCATAACCAAAAACTCATAGTGCCCATAGTAGGTTTGAAAAGTAGTTTTTTGGATATCCTCACTCTTAACTTGCAACTGGTGGTAACTAGATCTCAGGTCGATCTTTGTAAAGACTCGAGCAGTTTTGAGCTGGTCAAACATGTCATCTATATGGGGCAGAGGGTACTTATTCTTAATGGTAGCCTAATTTATCATTCTATATTCTATGAACATGTAGAATGATCCATCCTTCTTCTTGACAAAGAGTTCTAGTACCCCTATTATGGAAGTACTAGGTCAAATCAATCCCTTGTCTAAAGTTCCTACAATTGCTTATTCAACTCAAGCAACTCAATGAGAGTCATCCTATCAGGTTCCCTAGAAACCAAGTTTGTCCAGAGAGATATCTCTATCAAGAAGTCTACATCTCTCTATGGAGGTATTCTAGACAAATCTTCTGGGAACACATCAGCATAATCCCTGACTACCTCTATTTCCTCTAAGGGCTTCACCTTCAGCTATGACTCACTAACTACAACTAGGAATGCTAGACAAACTTTGGGTACCATCTGCTCCACCTTTCATAGCTGGCACATACAATCTAGTGGTAGCATCCTTCCTACCTCTAATGGTAAAGGGTGCATGACCTGGTCTCTCTTTTCTTGTTTTCTTTTCCATATAGTCTACTTTTGCATTTTAAGTATAAAGTAAATCCATGCCAATTGTTACATCAAAGTCATTCATATCGTGGAGGATAAAATTTGTAGGAAGTTTATTATTCATATATTTAATAGACATGACTGGTGTCCTCAATATAGATCAAAAAATTTGACCATTAGGAATAGTAACTTCTAAAACATATCCTAAATCCTTGAAGTCCAGACGAAGCATAGTTGTGAGTTTTCTCGATATGAAAGTATTAGTAGAACCAGAGTCAAACAAAGATTTTACATTTTGTCGCATGGTATAGGGAATGCCTACATTGTATTCATGATAGTCAAACTACTATGCATTTCATATTAAAGGATAGGAAAGAGCTCTAGGGGTGGTTACCCTCTATCAGACGGTTGGCATTATCCTGAATGTTTTCGTGATCAATGGTGAAGACTTGGGCGTGTTGCTACTCGTAGGTAGATGGGGATACTTCTTGAGGTGCTACAACTACAGATTGGCCCGCCACAAGTTGGGACACCACTAGGAATGGATCTCTTGATTCAGGGAGGGGGGAAGTTGGCTTGAAAGTGTCCCTCTTTATGGCAAGGAAAGCACACCTTCTTCTCAAAATGGCACTTGCCTAGGTGTGTCCTCCCACAGTTGCAGCACCTTAAGGATGCTCCATACTGGTGATTCTCATTGTGGGGTTTTCTCTTTCCTCCATTCCTAACTTTACCATGGTGATGGCCCTTGGCTCTCCTATTATCATTTTTTAGGTCAAGACTACCTTAAGTGAAATGGAGATGCCCCTTGGGCCGATTCTGAGAAGGCATAACAATCTTCTCCATGTCTAGGGTGAAGTTGAGGGACTCAATGAATCTTACATGCCTACTCACCATCACATGAGGCTTGATCAAAGGGTGCAAGTTCTCCATGAGATGTTCCACCTACCATTCCTTAGTCAGCATATATCCAAACTGCTCTAGGAGGCAGAACTTCTGAGCAAAGTATACCATGATCATATTACCTTAATAGAGGAGTGTGAATTGCTTTTGTTTCTCCTTCTTGGCAAATGTGGGCATGAATCTTGATGAGAAGATAATATGGAAGTATATCTAGTCCATCAGTTCTTTAGTCAGATCTTGACCCATGATATGATTTTCCTACCATACCTTAGCTGCTCCCTCAAGAAGGTGAGTGGCAAAGAGGATCTTCGTATTTGTCTGCACCTCCAAAATGCAAAATCCATTTTCTACTACCAGGATCCAAGTGCCCACTTTTTCAACCACCTCAATTTTATCTTTACCCCAAAACTTTTTTATATTCAACTAGAAAAAGTCCAGCATGGTGGCTCTAAGATGAGGGCAGATAGGTATAGGTTCAACATTCTCATCTCTGGTGACATCCTTGAGGGCTAGGGAACTAATGGCCTCAGTCAACTTCTTCTGTTGTTCCAGCCAGAGAGCTTCAGGAGTGTGGACTACCACCTGTTCCACTTTCGGTCCAAAGTCAGTTGCATGGCCGGGGTCTTCCTTAGGTTCATCTTCTATCATGTGTTCAACTTTAGGGTCAAGACCATATTCAGGGTTTGGCATGTCGAAGGGTATAACCTCATGGTTAGAGCCTTTCTTTGTGAAGGCCTAACCTTCCCTCTTCCTTTTCTTGGAGGACTCACGCTTCATGGACATCCTCTTCTTCTATGAGGAGAGTCTCGTCTTGGAGGAGGACAACAATCTGGGGTATTCATTGGGATGACACTGTCCTTGACAAGGGCCATGTTGTTTCACATAAGTTGACCTTATTAAACTATGTTTCATATTTAGGCCATTTAAAGCATCATAAAATTATGTCCATGATATCTTATTTACATGCATTTTTATTTGGTAGAGGATGCCTTAATCCCTAATATCCATAACCCTAGCTCTTAGAAGGGGTAGAGGAAGAAATTATAGGTTTCTAGGGCTTTGGTTAGTGAAACAAGGGGTAGAGAAGGGATGAAATTAGATGAGAAGAAATCCTAGAGGTATTTTATTATTAGTAAAATCTGCTGACTTTAGCAAGACAGGATGCACGGGTCTGAGATTCCTCATAAGTCATCAAATGATGCAGAGGAAAGTTCTGCTAGCTTCCAGATTGTGGTCCCTTCTAGACACCATCATCTTTAGAAAATACTCTAATAATTCCATTGGGCTCTATAAAATTCTTAAAATTTAATAATTTTTAAAGGTTCAATGGTAAACTGGGATCTTATATGAAATGTAATGACCCTCTCCCGTTGTTACCCCCTTTTTAGGCAGACCAAGAGGGCAAGGACCATTACCATATTTACAGGATCAATGTTTATCAAACAATTAGAAATAATTATAAAATTTCACAAAATAAAAAGAGTTTGGTAACAAGTTAAAAGATAAACTCTCCACACAAGAGTTACATAATATGGGTTTCTAATGTTTTCAACATGAAATAAAGACTATCTATCTAAATCCTCTAGAATTACTTTAGATCTTTACTTCTGGTACTTTCTTCTATGGATGTCCAATTTTCATCATACTTGCAAAATAATAGCAATTTAATAAAATTCTTTGAAACAAAACACGACCAGTATAACAAGTAATACTGGTATGTGGGGAAAATATTCACATGTAGGTGGAACACCATATTCAACCAATAATTGTTACATAAATCACAATTTTCATTTTCATCCTAACTTCTCAACCCTTATTGTGACGACCCCACACTACTACAGAAATGGCTTATAAAGTCACTTTTCAAGGTGTCAGTTGTATACAAAAACCGACACATAAACCCTACTGTGTCGGTTTTGAACAGAAACCGACATCCAATCCGTGAAGGTCGACCAGACACGGGTACCGCTTTTATTAAGTGTCGGTTAATTAATAAAAACCGACACCTAAAATCAACCGCCAAACCCAAAATTCCAGCAAAAAAATTGGCTCCAATATTTTACATATTGCGTCGGTTCGTAACTAAATAACCGACGACTAAAGGGTATTCGTGAGATAGGAATAATTGTCGGTTGTCGTTTAATCAAAAACTGACGACTATAATCTAGTATAGTTGTCGGTTTGTGGCAAAGAACCGACACTGTTGGTTTAGTTGTCAGTGTTTTAAATAACCGACACGTATTTTCAACTTAATAGCTCACCCTGCCCGAACGATTCTTCCCATTTCCCTATTTCGTTCCCGATTTCCCTAGCTCCGGCGATTTCCCTTGCTCCCTGCCGCCGCCGCCACCGCTCCTTCCTCCGTGCTCATCGCTCGTCGCCGTCGAGCGAGAAGCAGTCAGCCTCCCTCTCCGCCCACCCACCGGCCTCCCTCTCCGCCTGCCGGCCTCTCCTCCGCCGTCGGCCTCTTCTTCACCCGCCGGCCTCTTCTCCGTCCGCCGACCTCTTCTCCTCCGTCGCCGGTAGCAGCTAGGTCTCCTAGCCTCGCCGCCCTCTCCTCCGCTCCTCTCTTCGCCGCCGGAAGCTGCTAGGACTTTGCCTCGGCCACTGCTCCTCTTCCCTCAAGGTGCCCGCCCTGCCTTCTTCTTCTTCCTCTGCTCGTCTTCCCTCAAGGTGCCGCCCTGCTGCTGGGCATTTTTTTTTAAATTTATTTACTTCTTATGAGAATCAGTTTTAATTAGGGCTCATAAACATATTGATGTCTAACACCTAAATGAATATCTAGTTAGTATATTTTCCTAGTATCGTGAAAGATTCTCAATCGTGTGTATCAAATGGGATTCTTATATATATTCAGATCTTAATGTTATAAATGGAAGACTCGAATGTTATAAAATCCC
Organism: Alisma plantago-aquatica; assembly: GCA_963693085.1. Classification (NCBI taxonomy): domain Eukaryota; kingdom Viridiplantae; phylum Streptophyta; class Magnoliopsida; order Alismatales; family Alismataceae; genus Alisma; species Alisma plantago-aquatica. Next base: position 1,553,890,147 of record OY856409.1, read on the forward strand.
ATCAAAGTAGGTAGAAACAACTTATATATATTCAGATCTTAATAATTCCATGAAGTGCACATTATCTTACTCAGGAAAAGTATGTGTATAATGTAGGATTAGTTCCATATAATGGTTCTATTTTAGTAAGCACCTAGAAACCCGTCTAAGATTTACTCATTAGGATCATTTCCTCGTTTGTTCTCTAAGTACATTTGTAGACTTCTTTTCAAGCTATCATGTCTACCACAATAAAGTTGGTTATGACAAGCAATAAAAGGTTAACTGATGTTATACAACTTTTTCTGAAAATATATAACATCGTTATATGTACTTGCACTTTGTTAATACTAATATTGTGCAGTCTCTGTCCACCCATAACAGTCACTATGAACTGGGCCTCTATGTCAATGTTAACGTTCCCTATTGAAGAACAATTGGACATCATCCTAGATGATCGTTCCTTAAACCAATTGGTCATACCCAAACATTGGCGTTTTCTAAAAGGAAGACACTACATGCCTGGTAAAGTGACCCTAACTTTTGGTAATTATTCACATGTTATCGAGGTTGAGTATGATTTGGCGGGAAATCTTGTATCAAAATCCAGTTGGCGTGATTGGATTGGAGAGCTGCATGTGGTCCGTTGGAACATGCTTTTTCTCCGTCCAGTTGGCCATAATTCCATCAAAGTTTGGATAACCAACAGCAACTGCGAGACCCCCGATCATCTTCTGTGGTATGAGCGCACGACGTCGGATATCATCTATGAGGAATCTGAATCTGAGGCCCCTGTCAGTTCAGATTCGTCTAAATACAGTGAGGAGCTTCGTGACACAGCTTCATCATCAAAAAGAAGTTACTGATGCATGCGGGACCATGTTGGTGTAGTATTTAGTTGTCTATCTATCTAGACTTGTCTGTATTAATAGTTTTTTTAATTATGCGCATGTTTAGGGGTACACCAACCCCTTTGTTTAGTTATTGTTATAACTGAAGTGTGTGTTCCCATGAATGGAACTGAAAGTTGCTACATGAATGCTTATAACTGAAGTGTGTGTTCCCATGAATGTTCCCATTTGCATGATTACACTACTATTTTCTCATATTGTTTAGTCTATTTTAATATGACATACTATTTTAAAGACATAAATAATCACCTTAACTTGAAGAACTAGGATTTTATGTATAAGAATGACAATACATTATTTGTTGGCCTAGAAACCCGTCCAAGATTTACTCATTAGGAGTAAATCTTGGATAGTCCCCGGTTTGGGACTGTTCTTGAACACCTAATCTCGCTTAGGATGTAAGTGTATAATGTGTATTGGATTTTCAAGAAAATTTTGGCAACATTTCCCCGTTTGTTCTCTAAGTACATATGTACTTGGAGAACAGCGGGGAAATGCTGCCGAAATTTTCTTGAAAACCCAATACACATTATACACTTACTAGTGAGATTAGGTGTTCAAGAATGGATAGGTGGTACACATTTATTATATATAATAATGACATCACATGTATTTGTTAACCCTAGTCCCTAATCTTGTCCTAATATATACTTGTTTTCTCTTTGATCATAGAATGGATAGATCATGGATGTCCATTCGCAATCGCTGCACCCCAGAGTTTATTTCTGGTCTTCACCAGTTCATTAAATTTGCCGAGGAACATAGGAAACAACCTGGAGATAGGTTCTACTGTCCATGTAGACATTGCGGTAACAACTTGAAAGTCAACACTGGTGACGAAATCATGACTCATGTCATGTGCAACAGGATTATACAAGGCTATACAGAATGGCACTGGCATGGAGAGATTTCAAACCCGAAACCAGTGGATGTCGATAGCAGTGCTTGTATGGAAGAAGAAATTGCCTACGATGACGTAGATGTGAATGAACCAGTTCCAGTAGACATCGTTGATGCGATGCTGGATAGTTGTGGGGTAGAGCACACTGATCCACCTCCCATTTTTAGAAACATTGTGCATGATGCTGAGATGCCGTTATACACAGGTTGTACTAAGTTTACGAAGCTTAACGCTGTGTTGAGATTGTATAAGTTGAAAGCTAACAATAGATGGAGCGGCAAAAGCTTCACGTCATTGTTGTCTTTGTTGAAAGAAATGCTTCCTGAAGGAAACGAGCTGCCAATCTCAACATACCAGGTAAAGAAATTGTTGTGCCCAATGGGAATGGATGCCAAGAAGATACACGCATGCCCTAATGATTGTGTATTATTTCAAAAGGACTATGTAGATTTGAAAGATTGTCCAAAATGTGGTGCGTCACGGTATAAATTGACGACTTCGAGGGAGTCCAAAACTGGTTCTCCTGCCAAGGTGATGTGGTATCTACCTATAATATCACGGTTTCAACACTTGTTTGCCAATCCGATAGATGCGAAGAATTTGAGGTGGCATGCAGATGTTAAGAAAAATAATGATGGGATCCTACGACATGCGTCTGATTCCCCACAGTGGAAGAAGATTGATGTATTGTACCCTGAATTTGGTGAAGAAGTCAGGAATCTAAGACTTGGGCTTTGTACAGACGGGATGAATCCGTACGGGACATTGAGCAGCCAACATAGCACTTGGCCAGTCATGCTTGTTATATACAATCTTCCTCCCTGTCTGTGTATGAAAAATAAGTACGAAATGCTGTCGTTGTTGATATTGGGCCCTAAACAACCTGGAAATGACATCGATGTTTATCTTGAATCTCTGATTGATGACTTAAAGAAACTCTGGGGTGAAGGTGTGATGACCTATGATGCTTCACAAAGAGAGACATTTCGTTTGCATGCTATGTTGTTTTGCACTATTAATGACTTTCCAGCATATGGGAATTTGTCTGGATATAGTGTCAAAGGAGCTAAAGCGTGTCCTATATGTGAAGAGAACACTGATTCAACAAGACTAAAACATGGCGGTAAGAATGTATATCTCGGTCATCGAAGGTTTCTTCCAAAATTCCATCCGTATCGTAGGAAGCGCAAAGCATTCAATGGATTGAATGAGGAACGCAGTGCACCTAAACCTATACCAGGGGAGGTTGTTTATGAAAGAATAAAAGACTTTGTCAATGAATTTGGTAAGAGATCACAAGGTACTACACGGAGTGAGAATTCTTCATTCAAGAAGAAGTCAATATTTTGGGATCTTCCTTATTGGAGTTCTTTGATAGTCAGACATTGTATCGATGTAATGCACGTTGAGGAAAATGTCTGTGATAGCATCATTGGTACTCTGTTAAATATACCAGGTAAGACTAAAGATGGGATAAAATCCAGAATGGACCTACGTGAAATGGGAATAAGGTCAGAATTAACAGAAATACGTGAAATGGGTAGTAAAAGAACATACTTACCTCCCGCATGTTACACGTTGTCTAGAAAAGAGAAGAAAGCTTTTTGTGAATGCTTGATAAATGTTAAGGTGCCAAATGGTTACTCATCCAACATCCGTAGATTGGTATCAATGAAAGATCTGAAGTTGATAGGACTTAAATCTCATGATTGTCACACTCTAATGCAACAAATATTGCCCGTGGCAATTCGATCTATATTGCCGAAGCATGTAAGGTTTGCAATCACCAGACTTTGTTTCTTTTTCAAGAGTCTCTGCAGCAAAGTTATTGACCCTGAGACTCTCGATAATTTGCAAAGAGAAGTGGTTGTTACCCTATGTCAGCTTGAGATGTATTTCCCTCCTTCGTTCTTTGATATCATGGTACATCTTGTTGTCCACTTGACTAGGGAAGTGAAAATCTTGGGCCCAGTTTTCTTGCATTGGATGTATCCCTTTGAACGATACATGAGCATTTTTAAAGGTGATGTTCGAAACCGTTATCGGCCTGAAGGGAGTATTATTGAAGGTTATGTGGTGAGAGAGGTTATGGATTTCTGCAATGACTTTCTCAGTGGTAATGACACTCCTGATAATGACAAGAATATTGATGAGCTATTTGGCAAAGGAATTTTGGGATCATGTGTGAAAGTAATCAGCCGTGAGCAGTTGGAACAAGGTCATTTATATATTTTACACAACATGGACGAAGTGAACGTTTATATCTCGGAACATACCAATTTCATCAAAAGACAATATCCTCGAGCCAATACAATGTGGCTTGCTAGAGAGCATAACAAGACTTTTATTAAGTGGTTTGAAGATAAAGTCTTACATCAACTATCTCAAACACCAGATGATATTACTGAAACTATCAAATGCCTCGCCTTTAAACCAAAGTTGACTGTTATGTCTTATGAAGGGTATGACATTAATGGATTCACATATTACACAAAGCGCCAAGATGATAAGAGTGTCGTCCAAAACAGTGGGGTCACCCTTCAAGCATCGACTATGTTTTTTGCAAGTGCAAAGGATAAGAGTCCACGTGAAGCTAAAATGTCATATTACGGTGTCATTGAAGAGATATGGGAATTTGACCACATAGATTTCAGAATTCCGCTCTTCAAATGTAATTGGGTTGATAACACCAAAGGAGTTATAGTGGATGAATTGGGTTTCACTTTAGTGAACTTTGAAAAGATTGGCGAGAAGGCTGAACCATTCATATTGGCATCACAGGCGAAACAAGTATTTTATATCGATGATCCTGCAAATGATAAATGGTCGGTTGTTCTTCATGGTAAAAGACAGTTCATTGAAGATCCTATAGATGAAGAAGAGTACTATGATAAATATGATGACTCCAGTCCATTCTCAGTTGGGTTGCCAACTCCAGAAAATATTGAAGCTAATGATGACTTATATGTGCGCGGAGATCACAATGAAGGATTGTTAATTGATAAAAGATCACAATTTTAGAGGCATGCATGTTTATATTTTTTTATTGAAGCTAAATGTTTACTTTTTTAATATCAATATCATTTTCTGATTTGATGTATTCTCTTTGAAAAATAAATATAGGAAGAAGGCTATGAAGGACAGACATGACATAGCTATGCAGGATATGCAGGATATGCAGGAAGAAGCCCCAATGAAGAGAAGCAGGATACATATACAATACATAAAGTGCAGCACACACAAGTGGCTCAGATTCATATAACAACATGACAAACTAACACATATATAGTGCATAACAACAGCAGCTCCAAATTTACATACAACACTAACTTAGTACATATATAGTGGACTAAGGTGACGATACCACCTGCTAAAACAGGTTACCGACTACATGTTACGACTGGGAGGTCGTGATTCAGCAACGTATGCATTAGCAGGAGGACAAACAGATCACCATATGAGGACAAACATATGGTGATCTGTTTGTCCTCCTGCTAATGCATACTGTTGCTGAATCACGACCTCCCAGTCGTAACATGTAGTTGTCGGTACCCTGTTTTACCAGGTGGGATCGTCACCTTATAAGTCCCACTATATATGTACTAAGCTAGTGTTGTATGTAAATTTGACGCTGCTGTTATTATGTACTATATATGTGTTAGTCTGTCATGTTCTATGGACATCGATTGTATTGCTCAGGTATTATATAGTCTCATTAGATAATATGAAATATATCAATCTTATTTATAGCTCATTAATTATATATATACATCATTCTCTTTACTGGTGTTTAAAGCTGACCCCACTACAGGAACGGACTTACCAGATGTACATGCTCCCTATACGATGGGAGAATTAAATGAAGTAAGAGAAGAATGGGCAACAACCATACAAATAGTGGGGATTTTGTAAATGAATTTCTGAATTATAATATGTGTGAATGTTTCTACATGTCTAGATGTTTCTACATGTGTCTGAGTGAAAATGAATGAAAGTGTTGGTTACTATATGAATGTTTCTACATGTGTGAATGTGAATGAATGGAACTACAGATTGCTAGCTACATGAATGTTTCTAAATGTGTGAAAATAAAATGGAACTGCAGGTTGTATTGCTAAATGCATGTATGAATATTTTTGTTGTTAAATTTGCAGGTTTGTGGCCTGTTGTTGGCTGATATCAATGGATATCGTAAAACCTGCAGTTCAGTTAACTGAACTGCAGGTTTCTCATCCTGTGACCAGCCACAGCAGGTCTGCAGGTCTGTAAAAAAAAAACAGGCGTCAGTTATTTGTAAAAAACCAACACACAATGATGTAATGTCGGTTTTTTAGATATAACCGACGCCTATTTCCTGTGGCGCGAACATATATGGTGTCGGTTTCTTACTACAAACTGACACTGATAGTGCCCAAGCTGGCGCCAATAACAGGCGTCAGTAGTTGTAAACAACCGACACATAACATTACAATGTCGGTTATTTAAATGTAACCGACACATATTCTTTTGGCGCGAAGACATATTTCGTCAGTTTTTGGCTTATAACCGACACTGATAGCGCCCAAGATGGCGCCCTTTATGTGGCGCGAAGGGTTTGGGCGTCGGTTTCTTATCTAATAACCGAGGCCTATAGTCCCCTGATGGTGCGTTTTCGGTCGCGCGCGAAGCGTTTGGGTGTCGGTCCTGGAACGGACACGTAATGGGTGACCTTTTAGTGTCGCCCACATAGGCGTCACTCGGAAACCGACACTAAAGGCCTTAAATAACTGACACTAAAGGTAGGTTCTGTAGTAGTGCCAATTTCTATATACTTTCCATAGTGACATTCACAGATATGCATGCACTCATATCTATAGATGTCAAAAGGGAAAATATAAGAGATTAAGGTAGTCAACTAAAAATAGAGATTTAGCCAAGATCAAGTCCACATCATCATATAATGCCACACGAACATTCATTCATATGGATAAAATAAGGTCATTACATAAGGAGAGAAAATATTGTTCTAGGAAAAGATAACATTATTACATAGGATATCAGTCATCCTCAACATCTACTAGAAAAGAAATAAACTAGCATCTAGAAAGAAGGAGATAAGAGGAATAGTTCTATCTAATGTATCCTCCATGCATATTATTTGTGCCTTCAGGTACTTTGAGCATGTATTTCATTTTGGTTGTCAATTGTTCCTTGTACCTAGAAAATACGAGAAACAAAACATCAAAAAAGTTGGTACGTGGTAAAAGTTACACTAATAAGGTTGCATAAAGGAAAATATTTGAATAAGAAGAAAAGAGAGATAAAACTATTTCTTAAGATGAAAATTAGGTAAACATCCTTTTAATGGAATCATTTTGATGCGGTTGTACTACACATATTGCACTTGACTTACATCTAGTGTGGGAAATATAATATCATCAGACATCTAACATGGGCCAAGGAATCATACATCCATGTTAGGAAACATACATCCACACCAGGCTATGTGCTCTAGTAGCTACAACCCATCATAACCATTTATGTTCTATTAGGTTTGGCGAAGTATAACTCATACTAGTCAACCAAACAATCATATTCAAATACGAGCATTCAAGGTATTACATATCATAGGCAACCAAAAATCTAGTCTTATACTTATAAGACCACGTACCTTCTTGTTCAAATCAGATATCCAAGAATGTATAATCAACAGGAAAAATAAGTCACCCTGCACAGAAAGCAAGGGTACAACATTACAATTGGTCCATGTGACCAAGTCTAAGATATGTTCTTAGCTATTATCATATTTTATGCTATCTAATTCGGATCAGGGATTTCCCATATTTTTAATTGGGTTTTTGAGATATTATCAGATCTGATCCATCATAAAAAGTTTGATTAAAAGATAATATTTAATTAATCAATCAGAAGATTTCCATAAACTAAGGTTTCTAAGATGGTTGGATAAAAAGGGAAAGCAACCCTAAACATATTAACCATTCATAACATCAGGGTTCCTTTAAGGGTTCAAGACCAATCATAATCACTAATCATCATCTAGTGATATCAGATTTTGTTATAAAGATATACCTTTAATTTCATGTAGAAAGAGAAAACTAGGTTTAGGGTTTCTTCTAATCCTTTGGTCATCTATCAGCTTGGAAAAGTATTTCGATTTATTTAGAAATCATGGTTTCATCTAGGGTTAATTACACCTTAGAAAGTCATACATCATCAAGAAAAACCATTATTAATAATTAATTATAATTAAGGAAGTCATTTAGGATTTAGGAAACTATTATTGAAAAAGGCAACGGATCTAGGTCCTGATAACATTTTATTTAGATAGAGGATATTTTTCTGATAAAAGTAGTATATAGGTTTGATATTTTCTGATAATCCTAGCATTTAATATGATTTTTCTAAGTTAAGTGATTTTCTTGAGTATATAAAAATAAAAAGAAAAGAAATAACCTCGATCAATGGACGGATCCGACTAGATCAACAACTCAGATTGATCTACATAGATCGGACGCTCCTGGATTGATCCCGCTGGTGTCCCCTTTGGCTTGTTGCTTGCTTGAGCAGTAGGATCAACTCCGGCGAGGTCGATCTCGCCCCTTGGTGCTGCTTGCGAGTGGGAAGGAGATCGGGAAAGATTCGGGGGATCAATCCGAAGCCAGCAAGGGTCAAAATAGGGTGTAAGACCCTGCGTAGCTCGTCTCTGCCATGTGGGCAGGCAAGGTCGCTGGAGTTGGAATCAAAACAGAGTGGGAGGTGGTCTGGGATCTCAGGGTTGTGACGGGGGGAAGCGTAGAGGTGAGGCGAAGGTGGTGGTGATGCTAGAAGGGAGCGGGAGGTGCTGAGGAGCTCGGTTGGTGGTGGTGGATGGAGGTTGAAGAAGGTGGAAAGGGGGTGTATGCTCGGGGTGCCTCTTGTGAAATTGAGGCTACGGGATGGTTAAAGGGGGAGAGGCGGAGCTAGTGGAGGGGTTAAATAGGTCATTGAGGGTGAGGGCAGTGAAGCCCTAAATGGTGCCGTCGGAGTGAGAGCGAGCTGAGGTTAGGTTGTTGGGTTGGTGCAACAGCGTGTGGAACTCGGTCAAGACTGGTATGGCCATCCACAAAATTGCAAGACGAAGATATCTACATGGATAGATATTCAAGAATGTGGATGAGGTGGAGTCTGGATGGAGCTCAGGCTCACTCTCTCCTCCCCCCTCCTTTGCGGGAGGTAGAAGACGGGTCCTGGACCCTTGAATCCCTGTGCGATCCAAAGGGGGTGGGATCCTAGGGCCAGAAATGAACAGATCAGATATAGAAGCCGCATGACACATTTATGTGTCACGGCCTGGTCATTTAATCCAGAACTTAGGTCATAGGTTTGAGAATAAAGGAAATATACACATAATTTCAATTCCTTATATCTCCTAATTGGATGGTCCAATTGCCATAAAATTTTAGGCGTAGCTTAATAATGTCAATATGTGACTGTGGTATAAATTTGGGGTCCAAAATTGAATATTTGATGTGTTCATTTACTAAATACACTAACACATGTATTTTATCATCATAGCATACTAGGGTTTGCATTTTGTGACACATCTTTGTTCAATTGAGTGAGGAAAGTATATGAGGGTATATTGGTCAACAAAAATTGATAATAATAAAACTTTTAAGAGAGATAAAATATTATAAAAACTCACTTTGTCACACTTATGTACTCAAAATCTGGGATAAACTCTCTTAGGGTTATGTCCCTTTAGTGGACTTATTCCACCTTCTCAATCTAGGTCTTGGTGCCATGTTGGTCTTCCCAATATGGGGCTTGACCTCATATAACCTTCCCAATTTGAGGCTTGGTTCTCATATGACCTTCTCGATCTGGGGCATGGTCCTAGCCATCTCAATTACTTTCTCTATCTTATTCTTTCTATTTCAAACTTCTAGAGTTGGTATGAGGGGTTCGAGCAAGTTATTCATATATCATGTGATACTCATGGGGAATTTATAGAGTTATAGGAAAATAAATAAACATTCAACTATTTAATTTACAATCAATTTGGAAAATTTCAAGAAACCATGGAAGTCAGTTAAGATGAGTAGTCATAGGCGTAGACACATACCTTTCTCAGGAGAGATCAAAAGTCCAAGCAATAAATGCATATTGAGAGAAAGCAAGCAATCACCATAAAATTAGTGCATAATGCCAAAGTGTTACTACTTTATCCAAAATCTACAAGTAAGACTGACTTGGGGCCCAAGTTAAGGTTCTGGGGTCAAATTAGGGTGTCAATAGGGCTTCAGCCTCCCAAACCCTAATTATTACTTTTAGTGCCTTTTTGGTTTGCAAACCCTAATTTATCATCTTATACTTTTAACTCAATAAAACCCTAAATTGTCAACTTATGATTTATTAATTTCAAATTAGATCCAAGATCCAAAAAGACCAGTCTTTGACTATTGAACTCATTTAAACATGTTACGATCATTAAAACCAAGAAATTAAGGTTTTTATACATTGATCACATTAAAGATAGAAACTTTAGGTAATTTTATAGTCAGACACAAAACTAGGTCATGGAACTATTCTTATTGCATTTCCCATATTTTTTGATCACTTCTCGTATATAATATGTTATTATTGGGCCATCAAATAATTAGTAATATTTTTTATAGATTCAATACCAAAGGACCTATCATGTGGTGCCACGTTGGAAAACGGTCAACTTGTTAAACAGGGCTGTGAGGCCGGGGCCAAGCGAACGGGCTCACACCATCTCGACACCCCACACCCATGTGGCAGTGGCTTGAAACACAATCAAAAGACAAAAAATCCCACTTATCTCTCAATAGCTGTACGAGGGCAAAGTGGGGATTTCCTAGAGAGGCAATCTCCTTCCTTAGCCTTAGTCTTGTACGCAGAGTAGGTGTGGTTGAGTCAACTTTGATGTTGAATCTCGATGTTAGGGCCTAAGGGTGGTAGGCGAGGACATGACCTTGCTCGTGACACCTCGCCGGAGTCATACGTAGCCTTGGATTGTTCTAGAGTGGCAAGAAGAGGGAGGTCGAAGAAGAGTTTTCCTCACCGAAGAAGGTGGAACCACATGAGGGTGAGGCAAAGGTTGGACATGAACTTGAGGGAGAGTATCTCTCTTAGGGGTCAAGTTGAATCTTATCAATAAAAGTATGGCTTTACAGGGGGAGTCATAAGTCTTTTTATAGGGATGATCTTGGGTTTTGGGTATAGGCCATGAACCAAAATTGGTGAAAGCTTTAATAGCTTCCCAAAGGGGAAAAATTTAGGGTGGTTGGGTTCAAAATTGTTTCCCACATTCAATAAGAGGATTTCTGGGAACTCTTTTTGTTCACGAAGAGAGAGGGGTATAAAATGAGTTCTTACTTTCACTGTACCAATTTCCAATATCTAGTGTAAAACGAGTTCTTATATGATGACTTAAATATTATAGAATAGACCATTAAGTTATGCTAAACATTGCAAAGTCCGGATATATATCATGCATGAAAAGGATTTCGTGACATTTAATGTATATGTACACTAATCCACTCACTTTAGGAATTCTATAAAATTCCTTAACTCTCACTCCTTTAATCCTTTTAATCCCAAATTTTAAGGGAAAGTTTTTAATGACTTTATCTAAATGTGGGCAATATTAAAGACCAAAGTACCGACGTTAATGATACTTTTCTTAATATCCAAGTCTCCGTCTTTGTCTTATTATTTAAGGCATCAAATCTATTTTTTTCTCTTTCTACTTTTTTTTTCATTTCATTTATTTTGATTAATTTTCTCATTCTAAATAATGTGGAAATGAAGTCAATCCATTAGTGGCCTTCAATGCCACTTTTTTAGAAAATTCCATACAATTCCTCATGTATATTAGTGATTACCCATTACCTTTTGTATTTCACCTAATATTGGATTTTCCTTCTTCATTTTTCCCTATATTCATTATTGGATTATTGAAATCAGTAAAAACCATGAAATTAACAACATAGGAATATTTGCAAAAGAAACCATGTTTCTAAAACAACACACACCAAGTTTCCATTATATCCATATTATTCAGATAATTGCATTTCAATTATATAAATACATGTGAAAAGCCTTGTTGTAATAGTAACTCTATGCGAATACATCAATCTAGTTGTGTAGGATTTTTATTAATTGATCCTTGATGAGTTGAGGTAGACACACCCAAATTTTCACTTTGTGTGTATTAGGACCTGAAATAAGGTTATCTATATTCAGTCTTATCGTCAATGTGAAAGTCCCGTTGATATTTCATCATGTAGTTTGGAATAGGGATATCTTCAAATTGTTCATCTTCATCATTAAAAATATGTGTTGTTTCTATGAAATATTCACCAACCTCCTTGAGGGAAAGTGTATGCTTGATTCTATATGGGTTATCTTCATTTTGTAATTTCTTTGAGTTTTGTGGTGGAAGGTAGGAATATTGGTGAGCATGGTCGAATATCCACTTTGGGATCTCTACAATGTCTAAGTGATGTTCCTTTAACAAGTTTTTTTAGCAAGTAGAGGGCCCTTTCCTTTTGTATATGTTTCTTCTCTGTGCTCCAATTCTGAACTTCATTTGTGCTTCACATGGGGAAAATTGGTCTTTACGGATCTTCTACGACCTATGCTTAAAAGACAATATGATCCACCATCCTTTAAATATTTCATAGGCATCATTGTATTCATCATATATGCCACCATAATAATACTCCATATCTTCATCACTCCACTCCTTGGGAGTCAATTAGACATGAGTCAGGAATGGTCATTAGTCCAGTGAAGTTGTTCAAGTTGAACAACCTCCCCATTTATTAGGTGTTGGATCTATAGACTGCTCCATGTAGTCATGGATGACCATCCTATTGATCATCATAATAAACCCTATAGTCTTCCTCCATGCTCCCTATGCCTGAGTGCTTTGAGCATCCTAGGATTTGAGGCCTCAGATAAAATGATCTTAAAAGGAATGATTGGACTACCCACATCACCAAGATGCACTTCCTTTTCATGGAGCTGAACACTAACTCTGCAATTAATCATGCTTGGCCTAGAGTAGTACTAGGATGGGTGACCTATCAGAAAGTTGATCTTAGGCTATGCATATGTGAAGATAAAGAACATAGCCAAGGCCTTTGGTGGTCTGTGGGACCAGTCATCATTCTTGAAACTCTACGAAAGCCTTGGGTAGTGGGCTTGTCTGTTAAAAATGGTATGAAAGGCAATTGCCCTTGAGTAGGTGGGGCCCACATGGGCATGTGGCTTGCCATTATTTGAACCTTTTGGTCTAGGATGTTGGAAAGGGCTATCCATGGTGATGGAGCCACCCTTGAAATGGAAGCTATAAATGAGAGATGGGCCTACACTACAACGAGGGAAATATTCTAAGGCCATATAGTTGAGCCTTGATGAGTACATCAATAGTCTAAGTGGAGGAGATTGGAACAAACCATGATTCAAGGCCTCTATACAAAATGACCTTTAAGGGAATGATTGGAATACCCATACCATGAAGGTGCATCTCATTTTCAAAAATCTCATCACTAAGAATTTTACAGTTAAGTGTGCTTGGCCTAGAGTAGTACTAGGATGGGTGACCTATCAAGAAGTTGATCATGGGTTTATTTTTGAGGGAGGAAAAAGCATGAAACAAAAGGACCAAGGCCAGTGGTGGTCTATGGGTCCAGTCATCATTCCTAAAATACTATCAGAGCTTGGGATAGTGGGTCCGACTATTACACATATCATATCCACCATAGGGGTGATCATTGATTCCTAATCTAGATGGATGATCACGTCTTTGGATTTTTTATTGTTTTGGGTGGTCCATAAGCTCTTTGGAATTTCAATGATGAGGGAAATTTATTCAATGTTGGAAGAAATATTGATGTATTCCTCATAGTATTCATCATCAACCTCCTAAATGAGGTAATGTATGATCACGGGGAATATTTTATGGAGGTGTTAGTAGTATCTTCTTCTATAGCGGCAGTACATGGGAAGTAAGGGTGGGGACCCTTGCACTTAGGTCCTAGGTCCCATATATACAACACCTAGAGCCATCTCTATTCATCAAGATTATATATTGAGCATACCTACTCATATTCAATGATGGTGGTAGATAACTAAGGTAACTCCACTTTGTCAAATAACTTGGATTGGGAAACATCAGGGCTGGCTTCCAATAGGGTGTCCATCTTGTGAAGTGGGGGTGGGAGTATGATGGCCTGTAGAACCCAAGGCTCACTAGTTTAGGTTACTAAGGGATCTGTATGATTTTTGTATGCCCCTGAAGTATGGGCCCTAGACCTCAGTCTTGGTAAATATTAATCTCTCATAATTATCGAGCGAACTACACATAATCATATGGTATATGGTGCAAATTGATCCCTAACATGTAGTACATAGTTGATAGTGGTGACATAAATCATCTCAAATTTGAGCAAGTTGTCATCTTCCTCTATGTAGGCTATGGTGCTACTTGGGTTATCGTCATAGACATTGACTTATCATGTCCTAACTGATATATGATTTTTTGATGTAGGGATGACAAAACTACACTATTTTAATGGATTTGCAGTCTATCTAGCAGAAGGTTAAAAGACATGCTTAGTTCCATGACCAAAAATAAGAATGAGAATATTTGTGTCTCAATATGTAATTCAAGCACGATCTCTAATAAGGTGCCCTTTACTACCTCACGAAAGGATGTTTCTTTCTTGACTATTGGTTGGAGGTCAGAGAGATCTCTCCCTAAAATGATGACATTCTTGAGGGGGCATACAATAAAATATGCCCCATTGTTGATGAAGCAAGAAAGGATCTTGAGACCTTTGTATATGGTAGTGATAAGAAACAACCTTTTGGTATTTCTTCTTATAGAAGGATATCAAATATAAAGATGTAATTAGTTTAATGGTCAGTGAGTAACCTCCTTAGAGACATAGGCTCCTTTACAGGTCTTCATAACAACTTCCATGTGCATGGCAGAGCTTTGCATCAAGTCTCTTATCATATATAACCTTCAGGCTCATTCAAGAACTTAATTATCTCTTATCATCTTGCATTAGTTTTTTCACACAACTCGGAGGTAGGAGACACTTGATTTATGTTGACCATGGGAATGATGATTCCCCTAATATTTTATTCTATTGTTGTTTCTAAAGCATTTGGGGGACCCCCTCACATACTGTGACCTTCATCTTCCATTTGTCTAGGGATGATGGGGTCACTACTAATGTGGATTGGGCTTGGACAAGTGTGGGTACATGAACTTCCTATCCTTTGTGTTCTTGTGTTATCATAGATGGCACTGATAACCAAATCATGATTTTCTGTGGTATGACATCATGCTTGATACCAGCTGTGGTGGGTGCTTTTGGGACCCAAGTGGTCAAACAATTTGTCCAGGATGTGCCCCTAGTAAGGTGCCTAGTCTATACATTCCCCTAGGGATTACAAGTTTTTTCCCTTGGACAGAAGAAATGACATATGTGTTATGACACCAAATATTTAGGTTTTGCCTCAAAGGATGGATGGTCTAGTAGCATGTATTAAGACATTCTGATGGAAGACACAAAATTGTATAGTGATGGCCCATCCTCAAAGGTGGATATCTCAACCTAGCCTGATTCAATCATATCTTATAGAGCATGCTTAGAGAGAGGCATGAGTCAATTGTGTGCCACTTATGTGATGATAATCATAGTAGGCATTGGTATTATAGCTCTTAGGCATGAGATCAGAGGCCTCCTTATGGTTGGGAAATTTAAGAGGTGTTGGATAGTAGACATCATAATGCTGAGGGAAGATTCCTAAGGAGTGAACTCCCTCTTAGATTTTGTGCACTCTTTTGATGTGGAAGTTGTCACTGACACCTCTCCTTGTGGTGAGGGTTATATGTAATGGATTGTTGTTGTATGGAGGCTGAAATGTTGGTGGTCTGTACCCATATAACTGGTATGGCTGATATTGATATTATGGTGGCATGTATTTATAACATCCCTGACCTGGGTTATGCTTTAACCCTAGGTGTTTTGATTAATAAAGATGATTATATGCTTAATCTTATCTTGTGAAAAGTAAATAGGGCTCATGAGAAACTTATGTTTCAATTTTGGTCATGTTTGAACAATGTTAAAGCAATGATTGCTTGTTTTGGATAATGGACACCAAGATTAAGCTTGTAAAGCAATCCTTGTGCATTAAAACCTAGTTTTGGTGTAATGTGCAATTTACCCAAAACCAAGGGTTCAGTATGCAATTTACCACTTCAATAAGGTCCCTAATGTTTCTTGACATCATGTAGAGCAAATAAAATGAGAGGGGTGCCTCATTTGAATTAAGTTGGAGGAGCGAGAATCTTGATATTTAAATAATCAAGATTTAATCCTAATTGAAACCTTAATTCAATTTAGAGCAAAAATGAATGTATTAATTAAAGGGCCTTCAACCAAAATGTTATTGGTTTATTTTGAATAAGGAGGGACGTTATTTTTCCAAGATAAGGAACGAAAATATCTAAAGGAGGTGAAACTCCACTCACCTTATTATAAAGGAAAGTAATTCCACTCACATATGGGATATTAATATAATATGATTAAGGTGTTTAATTTGCTTTTCTTTAAATTGAGGATAATGAAGGGGAATAAAAGGCAAAGGTAGATGCCTCGTATCCATGGAGTTAAGGGGGGGAGAGGCGGCCATAATTTTTGGATTAATTGGATTTTTATAAGGCATTTTCTCTCTCATCAATTTCCTTATAAAAGTGCCTTTTCCAAATCAATTGAAAGGCTTTTTCGGCCCTTTCTTCTTCCTTTGCTTTGGGTGAGCTCAAGGGGACTTAGGAGCAATAGGAGGACGAGAACAAACCTGTTGGTAAGCTTCTTGAACCTTGTTCTTCATGATTTCATGGTGGAAATCGAAAATAAATTATGGATTCCTTCTTATTTCGATCTCCTCTTCAACCCTAGCCAACTTTTACAATCAAAAGCTTGAGGACGAGCCTAGGGGGAGTTGCAAGAGCTTAATACACCATTAATGGCGTGATCTTGGAGCTTTGGAGCTCAATTGGAGGCGGGTTTTATAACTTAAACCCTTAAACATTGCTATTGCATCAATTCTCTATGTTTTGTTGATTGATTTCTTCAATTTGATACACTCTTGTTTCTTTGCTGCAATTTCCATCAAGAACGGTTTCTGTTCTTGGTTGTTCGAAGGAAGGGGATGATGACATCATCCTATATGCTTATCCAAAGAAAAGTACCAAGCCAAACGATTTTTATAGCTACTCCAAATCGTTTTAATTTGATTGGCTATGCGGTTTCAGCAAACCGTTTAAGGGCAAATGGTTTGAAACCGTTTGGGAGAAAACGGCTTCAAAATCGTTTGAGATGGTTGACCAACCGTTGACCGTTTGGGAATTTTGTTCCTAATTATGTAGTCTAATGACCCACCAAATCTAAGTGGTTAACTCCAAAGAAATCGTAGGTTGAAGGCCAATCAATTAGGAAAATCGAATTGAATTAAATGCTGATTTTCAACCTGATTAACTTGACCTGTTTGGGAAAACGGTTTCAAAACCGTTTTAGTGAGTTGACCAAGCGTTGACCGTTTGGGATTCCTGTTCATAATTATGTAGGCTGATATCCCTTCAAATGTGAGGGGTTAACTCGAAAGAAATCATAGGTGGAAGGCTAATAAATCAGGGAAATCTAATTGAATTAAGTCCTGATTTTCAACCTGATTTATTTGACCTAGTTGAGAAAACGGTTTAAAAACCGTTTGATTGCATTGAACAAGCATTGACCGTTTGGGATTACTGTTCCTAATGATGTGGTATAATGAAGCACCAAATTTGAGGGATTAACTCCCAAGGAATCGTGAGTTGAAGGCTATTCAATTAGGCAAACCCTAATTGGAATTAGTGCTGAAATTCCAATGAGTTAATTTCAGATTTTGGGTTGATTAGCCCAAACGGTTTCAAGACCGTTTGGGGATCACCCAAACGGTCTCAAGACCGTTTGGGGGTCACCCCAAGACCGTTTGGAGGTCTGGGGTCAAGTATAGTTGATCAATTGAAGGTCCAAAGGTACCAATCATATTGCAGTTAAGTGCTGAATTGTTGATCAACTCGATAGACCAATTCTTGATGATTTGTCACTAGAATCCAAAGGATGGATGGGCGAAACGGTCTCAAGACCGTTTGGAGATCATCCAAACGGTCTCAAGACCGTTTGGGGGTCACCCAAGACCGTTTGGAGGTCTAGGGTTGAGTATGGTTAAGCAATTGAAGATCCAATGTCACTAAGTTGAAGTGTAATCAATTGCTGATTTGGTGATCAATTCAATGATCCAAACCTTAATTGGATGGCTTGGATTTGAGTGATATGATGGGAAAACGGTCTCAAGACCGTTTGGAGGTCATCCAAATGACCTCAATACCGTTTGGCATCAGGTCATACCCAATTTGGTTGATGGTTCAATGGTTTCAAAGCAACTAGTCTTACATTGATTAGTATTGAAGGATCATCGATTCCAAACCCTAAGTCAATTGATTAAAACCCTAATTGATGACCAATTGAGGGTCAATTGAGGGTCAAATCAGTTGGAGGTTGACCTATTTAACTCAATTAAAGTATGAGCATAGGTCCAATTGATGATTGGTTCCATGAATTCAATAATTGAAGGAATCAACATTGGGAACCCTAATTCAATTGGATACCTCATGTTATTGAAGGTCCAATTGATCAAACCTTTTTGGAAACCTAATGTAATTAGGTTAGAGATACCATTAATGGTACTAATCAATAATTCATAACAAATGCATGGATCCAATACATGATGTAAACCCTAATTGAGGCTGATTCCATGTATAACCCTAATAAGAGGTTGTCTACATGTGAAATCACTAATTAGGATGAATAGTAAACCCTAGTTGAGGATGCATCCATGTGAAACCCGAGTTGAGGGTGTATCCATGTGAAACCCTAACTGAGGGTGTATCCATGTGAAACCCTAATTGAGGGTGATTTCATGAGAAACCCTAATTGGGAATGATTAGTAAACCCTAATTATGGGCAACGTGATATGAAACCCTAATGAAGGGTGATGCTATATGCAATCCCTATTTTAAAGAAGGGAGATGGAATGTGAAACCCTAATCCCTAATGAAAGAATAAAATTCATACTTGAATATGATTCATGAGGTGAACTTCTGTACCATGACCGTGTAAGGTAGCACGGCCGTGGTATCTTTCCTTTGCACGACCATGCAAGGTAGCACGGCCGTGGTGGATTCACTTTGCACGACCGTGCAAGGTAGCACGACCGTGGTGACTTTCTTTGCACGACCGTTCCTGGTTTCACAGTCGTGGTGCTCTATAATTGACTTAGAGATGATTTGAAAGTGACCTAATATGGTCGTATACCTTGATGTGTTATAAGTCCAATATAATTGGATGAAGGATACATGAGATATGTGATAGGAAACCCTAATCCTAATAAAGGAATAAGGGTGATACCCTTGAAATAATGATACATTTTTTTTGCATGGTGTTGATAGATAATTGATGTACTGCTATCATATGTGCTAACCATGCAGGTATCATGAGATGATGGGCATAGCCAGGTATGAGCTATGATGCGTTATTAAATTGAATTGTTTATTGGGCCTTGTGTGCCATAATATACCTTGTTGCCTGGTAAGAGGTAGTAAGAGAGTTAATGGGCCTCAAGTGCCAGGATGGATGCTTGTGTAGCAAGTATCATACTTACCTTGGTCAGATGACCTAAAGGTGTTAGTTACCAGAGAAAAAGGTAACAGTGCTCAGGTAATGAGCTAAGGGTTTGAATACCTAAGATTACATGGTTATTGTGTTGAAAAGAGGGATTAAGATCCCAATGTCTTACAGAGATTAAGAAGTATATTGCTGAAAATAAGTACATGTTTCTTTATAGCATTGTGTTAATAAGTTATGATTGAGAACTTGATTGATGCTAAAATAATACGATAATGTACTTAATTATTCAAGTGAAATCTATTCATGTAGTGCTCTGACCATAGATCCATCATCGTCAGAAGCAGGTGATGGTGAAACAGGTTTTCCTAAGGGATCTCCTGGAATTCATATATTTTTGAATATACGGGGGTAAATAGGCGAAAATATCCTTACGTCCGTGTGAGGGAATTGAGGAAAGGTTAATAACAAACCTCTCAATTACTCACGTTGTCAGGTTGGATGTATCACGAATCTCCTGATGTTGGGTTGGATGTTTCACTATTCCCCCAAATTATGTCGGGTCGACAGAGATAAACATGAAATCTCTCGACTGCCGACGAGAGTATAGTTGCGGCTATAACTCTGTAGCGAAGTTGCCAGTATAACCTGGAAAGCTATTTTAGCAGAGACACAAGATGTCCTGCATGTGGTCCCGCACTGACCGGGACGTGAGAGGTCATGGAAGCAGACTCTTCCAATGACTTTGTATGGTACCGATTTCGACTCCTAAAAGTGGTCGGTTGGAGTATGAGCGGTATACCTCATCTCCTCAGAGATTAAGTTATGTTTGTAAAACATAATCAGCCGAGTAGTGTATTTGCATAAGTTTGAAATATGAGAATCACCGGTTGATGTTATCCTGCTTAGCATGTTCTAGATGCATAACTGTTATCTGTATTATTCAACTCTTTATTGAATAGTGACATGCTGCTTAATCAAGTTATAACTGATATACTTGCATAGGAATGTTGCTCTAAACTGCATATATATTGAGTTATCTGCTGTTGATTACATATGATTCCACTGTTCAGTTTATTTTCATTAAACTGCAATAACAATGTTTTCGGTGGAGAGTTATATCTCTCGCTGGGGCAATTTACATATTGTCTCACCCCCGTGGGATCAACATTTTTAGGTAACCACCGACGAAAAGGCAAAGAACCTATTACAGAGGAAGAGCAGTAGCAGAGATAGCAGTAAATCCCAGGTGGGGATTTGAGCTGTCAAGTTGTATATAGATAGTCCTATGAGTCATCTTTGTACTCTCGGGTCCTAGGAGTAATGTTTTGAAGATTCGTTCCAAGATTTTGGCTTTAAGCCTCGAGGGTTTTATACTACCTGTGTACAGTTAAGACAGAGTAGTTGATGTTTGTATTCCTCGAGAAGTAATAGTACATGAGATGTATATATGAACTAGGATGTAAAGTTTTACTTTGGTTCTGAATGAAAGAGTTTTCCTATGAATGGATATCTTTGCAAATGGTTTTAATTTTAGTGACTTTTGCTAATCCGCTGCAAATGATTCGCTTTCGCAATGTTTTGTTACAGCTGACGACGCTTGTTATCTTAAATGATGGCGGGTGTACGTCACAATTTAGTGGTATCAGAGCTCTAGGTTCACTGAGTCTACAGAGACATAGGATTAAGGTAGTAGAGTCTGTGTTAGTGTCCTCTAGTATACCCTATAATGATTTCTACTTGTGCAGAGAAAGGGTAAAGTTTTAAAATGACTGGAGAGCACAAGGAACACATTGCTAAGGGAAATGTTGTTGCACCAGGAGAGGGTGCATGGGATCAGGCAAGAGCAGAACAAGTGCCTGAGAATCCCCATTAAGACCTGATCAAGATAGAGAATCCTATGATCATGCTCTTGTTGGGCAGATTAGGGCAACAATAATGCATATAGAGGACTGGATACTAGCCTTACAACCTAGATTATCAGTCCTTAATATAGAAAGCTTGAGTTTTAAAAGAGTTCTTGAATGACTTAGTCATGTTGGAATAAGGGAAAATATGGAAAAGATTAACTTATGGCAAGAAAGTAGACTCTGCCATGAGTTTAGTCAGATAATAAACCTATGATGGCAGTGCTCAGGAAGGGCAATAAGCTTAGAAGTAGGGAATGGTCTCTATAATTTTAGAGACATTTGCCTAATGGTTCTAAAAAGCCAAGTTTTGGTACTAATAGTGCAATAAATGCCTAGTGTACCAGGGCAGTAGCCACTAAGTAAGTGCAAAGGTCTTAACCTTTCACCTGTAAGATTACATGGCTTAGTTTCTGCTTCAGTAATAAAACTAATAAGACCATGATGTAAGGATAAGGTATGTTATAAATGTGTACATGTTGAGTACACTAAACCCTTTTTGTTATAAAAAGGAGGATTGTTGATTTTGTTTTTCCTATTGGTTGCTATATAGGGAAGGAATGATGAGAACTAGAATTTGAATTTTATTCAGTATCCTTTTAAATGTTCTATATTGATCTTACCTCTATGAAAGAGGAAGAGGTATAGAAGAGATGCCTGGATAAAAATCCAGGGATGTTAAATCTTATGTTATGATAATATGAAAAGCAAGAAATATGATAGCATGTAAGTGCATACTACTTGATCTCAGTACTTGTAAACCCTGATCATGTATACAACTATTGATGATAAAGTGAGTATGGAAACCCTTAGATTGATATCTTTTTGATTGCCCTGATCATGCAATCATTCTGAGACAATCTAATGAGTATCATGAAATTGGAAATATGGTATGGATAAATGTATCATACCTTAAGTACAAAAAAGAGGGATCTGATATGAATTCAAATCAGTATGTGTATATGAGGAAGTGGTCAACTATGAAATCAGTCTGATTATATAAAATGATATGAACATCATATGTTATGGGTTTATGCTTTGCATAAACATAACAACTAAATATGTCTTTAAGATAAGTTCTCAATTGACTCTATGAGAATATTGTGTGAAGGAACTTTGTGCTGATCAAAGTTCTATGATGTCTCCATAATAATGAGGTGTTATGAAGAGACATGATGATATGATGAATGAATAATATCTGTTCCCTTTATCTGGGATTTCAGGGATGAAATCCTTGTCAGGGGTTTATAATTTGTAACATCCCTGACCTGGGTTATGCTTTAACCCTAGGTGTTTTGATTAAGAAAGATGATTATATGCTTAATATTATCTTGTGAAAAGTAATTAGGGCTCATGAGAAACTTATGTTTTGGTCCTGTTTGAACAATGTTAAAGCAATGATTGCTTGTTTTGGACTAAAGTGCAAATTACCCAAGTTGAGGGGTCAACTTGCAAATGTTGCTTGATAAGATGTTCCTATGATGTTGAGACATCATAAGAATGAATATGATGTAGTAGTATGGTTTCCACAAGCTTGGACACCAAGATTAAGCTTGTAAAGCAATCCTTGTGCATTAAAACCTAGTTTTGGTGTAACGTGCAATTTACCCAAAACAAAGGGTTCAATATGCAATTTACCACTTCAATTAGGTCCCTAATGTTTCTTGACATCATGTAGAGAAAATAAAATGAGAGGGGTGCCTCATTTGAATTAAGTTGGAGGAGAGAGAATCTTGATATTAAAATAATCAAGATTTAATCCTAATTGAAACCTTAATTCAATTTAGAGCAAAAATGAATGTATTAATTAAAGGGCCTTCAACTAAAATGTTATTGGTTGATTTTTAATAAGTAGGGACGTTATTTTGCTAAGATAAGGAACGAAAATATCTAAAGGAGGTGAAACTCCACTCACCTTATTATAAAGGAAAGTAATTCCACTCACATATGGGATATTAATATAATATGATTAAGGTGTTTAATTTGCTTTTCTTTAAATTGAGGATAATGAAGGGGAATAAAAGGCAAAGGTAGATGCCTCGTATACATGGAGTTAAGGGGGGGAGAGGCGGCCATAATTTTTGGATTAATTGGATTTTTATAAGACATTTTCTCTCTCATCAATTTCCTTATAAAAGTGCCTTTTCCAAATCAATTGAAAGGCTTTTCGGCCCTTTCTTCTTCCTTTGCTTTGGGTGAGCTCAAGGGGACTTAGGAGCAACAGTAGGACGAGCCCCAACCTGTTGGTAAGCTTCTTGACCCTTGTTCTTCATGATTTCATGGTGGAAATCGAAAATAAATTATGGATTCCTTCTTATTTCGATCTCCTCTTCAACCCTAGCCAACTTTTACAATCAAAAGCTTGAGGACGAGCCTAGGGGGAGTTGCAAGAGCTTCATCCACCATTAATGGCGTGAGCTTTGAGCTTTGGAGCTCAATTGGAGGTGGGTTTTATAACTTAAACCCTTAAACATTGCTATTGCATCAATTCTCTATGTTTTGTTGATTGATTTCTTCAATTTGATACACTCTTGTTTCTTTGCTGCAATTTCCATCAAGAACGGTTGCTGTTCTTGGTTGTTCTAAGGAAGGGGATGATGAAATCATCCTATATGCTTATCCAAAGAAAAGTACCAAGCCAAACGGTTTTGATAGCTACTCCAAATCGTTTTAATTTGATTGGCTATGCGGTTTCAGCAAACCGTTTAAGGGCAAACGGTTTGAAACCGTTTGGGAGAAAACAGTTTCAAAACCGTTTGATATGGTTGACCAAGCGTTGACCGTTTGGGAATTTTGTTCCTAATTATTTAGGCTAATGACCCACCAAATTTGAGGGGTTAACTCCAAATAAATCGTAGGTTGAAGGCCAATCAATTAGACAAATCGAATTGAATTAAATGCTGATTTTCAACCATATTAACTTGACCTGTTTTGGAAAACGGTTTCAAAACCGTTTGAGTGAGTTGACCAAGCGTTGACCGTTTGGGATTCCTGTTCATATTTATGTAGGCTGATAACCCTCCACATTTGAGGGGTTAACGCGAAAGTAATCATAGGTTTAAGTCTAATCAATCAGGGAAATCTAATTGAATTAAGTGCTGATTTTCAACCTGATTTATTTGACCTAGTTGAGAAAACGGTTTCAAAACTGTTTGATTGCGTTGACCAAGCGTTGACCGTTTGGGATTACTGTTACTAATGGTGTGGTCTAATGACTCAGCAAATTTGAGGGATTAACTCCCAAGGAATCGTGAGTTGAAGGCTATTAAATTAGGCAAACCCTAATTGGAATTAGTGCTGAAATTCCAATGAGTTAATTTCAGATTTTGGGTTGATTAGCCCAAACGGTTTCAAGACCGTTTGGGGATCACCCAAACGGTCTCAATACCGTTCGGGGGTCACCCCAAGACCGTTTGGAGGTCTGGGGTCAAGTATAGTTGATCAATTGAAGGTCCAAAGGTACCAATCATATTGCAGTTAAGTGCTGAATTGTTGATCAACCCGATAGACCAATCCTTGATGATTTTTCACTAGAATCCAAAGGATGGATGGGCCAAACGGTCTCAAGACCGTTTGGAGATCATCCAAATGGTCTCAAGACCGTTTGGGGGTCACCCGAAACCGTTTGGAGGTCTAGGGTTGAGTATGGTTAAGCAATTGAAGATCCAATGTCACTAAGTTGAAGTGTAATCAATTGCTGATTCGGTGATCAATTCAATGATCGAAACCTTAATTGGATGGCTTGGATTTGAGTGATATGATGGGAAAACGGTCTCAAGACCGTTTGGAGGTCATCCAAACGACCTCAAGACCGTTTGGGGTCAGGTCATACCCAATTTGGTTGATGGTTCAATGGTTTCAAAGCAACTAGTCTTACATTGATTAGTATTGAAGGATCATCGATTCCAAACCCTAAGTCAATTGATTCAAACCCTAATTGATGACCAATTGAGGGTCAATTGAGGGTCAAATCAGTTGAAGGTTGACCTATTTAACTCAATTAAAGTATGAGCATAGGTCCAATTGATGATTGGTTCCATGAATTCAATAATTGAAGGAATCAACATTGGGAACCCTAATTCAATTGGATACCTCATGTTATTGAAGGTCCAATTGATCAAACCTTTTTGGAAACCTAATGTAATTAGGTGAGAGATACACTTAATGGTACTAATCAATAATGCATAACAAATGCATGGATCCAATACATGATGTAAACCCTAATTGAGGCTGATTCCATGTATAACCCTAATAAGAGGTTGTCTACATGTGAAATCACTAATTGGGATGAATAGTAAACCCTAGTTGAGGATGCATACATGTGAAACCCGAGTTGAGGGTGTATCCATGTGAAACCCTAACTGAGGGTGTATCCATGTGAAACCCTAATTGAGGGTGATTTCATGAGAAACCCTAATTGGGAATGATTAGTAAACCCTAATTATGGGCAATGTGATATGAAACCCTAATGAAGGGTGATGGTATATGCAATCCCTATTCTAAAGAAGGGAGATGGTATGTGAAACCCTAATCCCTAATGAAAGAATAAAATTCATACTTGAATATGATTCATGAGGTGAACTTCTGTAGCATGACCGTGTAAGGTAGCACAGCCGTGGTATCTTTCCTTTGCACGACCGTGCAAGGTAGCATGGCCGTGGTGGATTCACTTTGCACGACCGTGAAAGGTAGCATGGCCGTGGTGACTTTCTTTGCATGACCATTCCTGGTTGCACGATCGTGGTGCTCTATAATTGACTTAGAGATGATTTGAAAGTGACCTAATATGGTCGTATACCTTGATGTGTTATAAGTCCAATATAATTGGATGAAGGATACATGAGATATGTGATAGGAAACCCTAATCCTAATAAAGGAATAAGGGTGATACCCTTGAAATAATGATACATTTGTTTTGCATGTTATTGATAGATAATTGATGTACTGCTATCATATGTGCTAACCATGCAGGTATCATGAGATAATGGGCATAGCCATGTATGAGCTATGATGTGTTATTAAATTGAATTGTTTATTGGGCCTTGTGTGCCATAATATACCCTGTTGCCTGGTAAGAGGTAGCAAGAGAGTTAATGGGCCTCAAGTGCCAGGATGGATGCTTGTGTAGCAAGTATCATACTTACCTTGGTCAGATGACCTAAAGGTGTTAGTTACCTGAGAAAAAGGTAACAGTGCTCAGGTAATGAGCTAAGGGTTTGAATACCCAGGATTACATGGTTATTGTGTTGAAAAGAGGGATTAAGATCCCAATGTCTTACAGAGATTAAGAAGTATATTGCTGAAAATAAGTACATGTTTCTTTATAGCATTGTGTTAATAAGTTATGATTGAGAACTTGATTGATGCTAAAAGAATACGATAATGTACTTAATTATTCAAGTGAAATCTATTCATGTAGTGCTCTGACCATAGATCCATCATCGTCAGAAGCAGGTGATGGTGAAACAGGTTTTCCTAAGGGATCTCCTGGAATTCGTATATTTTGAATATATGGGGGTAAATAGGCGAAAATATCCTTACGTCCGTGTGAGGGAATTGAGGAAAGGTTAATAACAAACCTCTCAATTACTCACATTGTCAGGTTGGATGTATCACGAATGTCCTGACGTTGGGTTGGATGTTTCACTATTCCCCCAAATTATGTCGGGTCGACAGAGATAAACATGAAATCTCTCGACTGTCGATGAGAGTACAGTTGCGGCTGTAACTCTGTAGCGAAGTTGCCAGTATACCCTGGAAAGCTATTTTAGCAGAGACACAAGATGTCCTGCATGTGGTCCCGCACTGACCGGGACGTGAGAGGTCATGGAAGCCGGCTCTTCCAATGAATTTGTATGGTACCGATTTCGACTCCTAAAAGTGGTCGGTTGGAGTATGAGCGGTATACCTCATCTCCTCAGAGCTTAAGTTATGTTTGTAAAATGTAATCAGCCGAGTAGTGTATTTGCATAAGTTTGAAATACGAGAATCACCGGTTGATGTTATCCTACTTAGCATGTTCTAGATGCATAACTGTTATCTGTATTATTCAACTCTTTATTGAATAGTGACATGCTGCTTAATCAAGTTACAACTGATATACTTGCATAGGAATGTTGCTCTAAACTGCATAGATATTGAGTTATCTGCTGTTGATTACATATGATTCCACTGTTCAGTTTATTTTCATTAAACTGCAATAACAATGTTTTCGGTGGAGAGTTATATCTCTCGCTGGGGCAATTTACATATTGTCTCACCCCCGTGGGATCAACATTTTTAGGTAACCGCCGACAAAAAGGCAAAGAACCTATTACAGAGGAAGAGCAGCAGCAGCAGTAGCAGAGACAGTAGTAAATCCCAGGTGGGGATATGAGATGTCAAGTTGTATATAGATAGTCCTATGAGTCGTCTCTGTACTCTCGGGTCCTAGGAGTAATGTGTTGAAGATTCGATCTGAGATTTTGGCTTTAAGCCTCGAGGGTTTTATACTAACTGTATGTTAAGATAGAGTAGTTGATGTTTGTATTCCTCGAGAAGTAATAGTACATGAGATGTATATATGAACCAGGATGTAAAGTTTTACTTTGGTTCTGAATGAAAGAGTTTTCTTGTGAATGGATCTCTTTGCAAATGGTTTTAATTTTTAGTGATTTTTGCTAATCCGCTGCAAATGATTCGCTTCCACAATGTTTTGTTACAGCTGATGATGCTTGTTATCTTAAATGATGGTGGGTGTACGTCACAGTATTGAGGTTGGAAGTATTGGGTATTGGGCGACACCATTTTGGAATGTTGTATTTTTGGAGTTATCATGATGTTGCTGACTTGGGGTTTCTGAATTTGAGATGGAGCTAGTTAAACAATTATCCATCATCACTTGTCATTGTTGCTACTAGATGGATACAATATTCTCCCTTTGTTGAGTCAAAACCCTTTTCTTTTGTCTACTTTGACTTCTGATTTGTTGTTGAAGATGTGTACTAAGGCTAAAGAGTGATGCCTTTGTTTTGGTTGACCCCTTTCAGTATGAACTCCAACTTCAATTATTCTAGAGAATATGTTGTACCTTTGCAAGGATGAAAACACTATAAATATGAGCAAATCTTCTCTTATGACCATGTCGAGTGCCTCCTCATTGGTTGTCTTGAATTCTAATTGGGATGATAGTTCTTGCCATATGTCAACAAACTCAAGAAGAATTCATCTATATTCTATGGTAGTACCTCCAAGTCCTCTTTAGTAGGGACTTGATCCAAATTATCGGCATACTGATTGATCAATTTCTCAACCATCTATTCCTAAGTAGTGAGTGTTGGCTTGTTTGTTGTACCATGTAATGACTGGGCCTGACAAAGTTTGTGCAAAACATTAGATCAATACCTTGTTATCATATTGTACCTCCAACATGTCAGAACAATGTGACAAGACATGAGCAAGCATATCACCTTTCCCTAAGTATTTATGGATTTGGGCATGTCAAATTTATCAAGTAGCTTCACATCTAGGAAGTGGTAGAAGCCATTGAAGGTATTCCCCCATTCATCTTCCCCTCCATCTATTTGAGCTTGCAAAGGGTCTCTAATATGATAACATATGCAACAACAAAGTATGGGATGGCCTATCACTGACGAGTTCATTGTCATAGGTAGCACCATGCATATAGGTGGCAGGAACTCGTACAGTCCTCCCGTGCATGGATTGTATCAGGGAAGTGGTGGTGGTAGAGCATGTAGTTGTTGGATAATACTTCCTTAGTGTTACCATATTTCACATGGTGATCACTTCTAAAACATTGCCCTTAAATGTGATTTTGGATTTCTCTCTAGTGATATCAAACTCCTCTTCCTTCTTCTCCTCTTTGGTGTCACCATCAAGGATTGGAATGGATGTTATTGGTTCAAGAGGTATTGGTACCAAACCAAAATTCACATGTGGTAGAATGGTACATATTAAGCTAGAATAGACTTGGTTGGTGCAAATGAGGGTTCCATATGATGTATGGAAAAGAATGCATTGTTGTGTTGGCATACTAGGTGCCTTGGACCAAAGATCCAAGATAGTACATGCCTTCAAGATGATTGATTTTGTACCAATGCATATAAGGAATATTGATCGACTACTTCAAGGTATCATGTTGCAAGCCCTTCAGGGATGTCAAACCTTGCGGAGCCTATGCAGTTTCTTTGAGCTTTTCCCCACCAATAGATTGGGATTGTTTAACACTGTTAACACCTCCTTTGGCACTCACTTTAGATTGTTTGTCAACATTCCTTGAT
Organism: Alisma plantago-aquatica; assembly: GCA_963693085.1. NCBI lineage: Eukaryota > Viridiplantae > Streptophyta > Magnoliopsida > Alismatales > Alismataceae > Alisma > Alisma plantago-aquatica. The sequence goes on from OY856409.1 coordinate 1,553,919,880, forward strand.
ACAATCATCTCTATCAGTCACTTGTACGAGCCATTCAAATAAGGACATGTTAGGTCCTATGCTGGATTTAGGCTGACATGGTTCAAACACAACGTAAAGTGCATAATATATAGATATATTGTGGATCATGATAAATCCTTATACAAACACTTGAACATACATGAAGTAGAAGGATTTCCCCATTATTTGGGAGAATAAAAAATGATACCCCTCAATCTCATCAAGTGTTCTAAATGGATGGCTCATGCAAAAAGAGCTTTATGGAAATATGATGAATAGAAAGTGCATGCGCCTACCTTGGGAAAGTTAGAAGGATCCCTTGAACTATGACATGAGATGTACCTACTAATCACACCCATGTTTAGGCATCTATAATAAGTATTTATGTGTAGTTTTGTTCCATATAGCCTTGGTATAACCAAAATAACTTTAGATACTTAGCTTTTTGTAATCGATCCATTTTGATGATATAGATGCTCAACTAGCCTATTTTGGGAGCTACAGGAACCAAACTCAAGAAAGAATTGAGCTCCTGAAATTAACAAAGTGAATGTGACCTGAACTCGGTGAATTTGAGTCAAAATTCACCCCTAATACATAACTGAACATCTCAATGCTCCTTCGACTCTTTTCCTTATGAAGACAACCAAAGGTCTTCCAATGTTTTGTTCCAAAGGTTAAAATTGACAACCAAGAACCTTCAAAAGGAGCATTTTCACTCCCATCTACATATGATATGTTTTCCGATGGCCATCTCCCAAAGTTACCTTTTGATGGAACCAACCAATGCTGGCTGCAAAGGCTGAACTTAGTGGCATCTTCTTATGGACACTTATGATAGTTTTGTCTTTTGAAGGTGCCTTTTGATGGGCACCTAACATCAACCCACTTCTAAAAGAAGCCTTATCTCACAAATGAAGATTTAATTCAACCTAAATTTAGAGAATTCTAACAAAAATGACGTAATTCAATCCACAACCACTCAATTCACATCAACTTCATTCCCACTTATAGATATATCCCGCCTACCACTATATATACCCCATTATATCCACCATGCTAAGGGTTTTGAACTTTAGTTCTACATTCTTCTATAGCTCTGCTATTTTGTTCCTATAGCTTCATCTTAGTGCTCTACATCCTAAGAGGGGTAAGGATATAAGCCCTATACCCACTCCCTTCATTTTTTTTCCATCTTCATTTGATTTTCATCACCTTCCACCTCCATCCAACTGCTATTTGGGGGCCAAATTCAAGGAGAAAGCATGCTAAGGAGTCTAGAAGAGCAAGGAGGATGGCCACAAAGATGAGATATAGCCCATCCGAAGGATAAGGAGCAAGATCCATCTCTCCTCTACATGCTAAATCTATTCTTCTTCCTCTTTCTTCAACTATTCTTCTTTGATTCTATAAAATAATGTATTCCCATTTTTTGGTTCTAACTATGCTTGTCTATGTCTAGTTGAGCTCCTTCTTGTCTATGTAGCCTATTTTGGGCATGTTTATGTAATTTTACCCTAAGGAAGTAGTTTTCTTCCGAATCTAGCATGTTTTGTATTCAATCTTCTCTTTTTGATAATCACTTTTAGTTTGGTTGATCTCTTTTTTTCTCGAACCTCCATTTTTACCCATATTGAGAGATTCACTATAGAAGTACGGTAGAGGAGGTAGTTTGGACCAAAACTTGAGAGGAAAAGTTCTAAGGGAGGATATGTTCAAAGCACAATGTCAAATAGATCTGAACTAGAGAAGCGAATTTGACTCAAATTTCCCCTCATTAGTGTTTCATGTAGATCTTGCAGTTATTCTAGAGCTAAGAGGGTGTCTAGAATATTCAAGGGTGTTGGTCCACTATCCTTAAGAGAGGTCTGGACCACTGATGGGATTTTAGTCACACTTTGAAAGAGCAAGTGGGATGAGCCCTACAAGATCAACTACCATGATTCACCATTTTTGGATGTTAGTGGCTTGATAGGGTGTTCGAGGGTCATCTACACCTGAGACAAGGTGCATAGATTGCCCAACTTGTGGTTACATCACCAAGAAATCCTTCCCCTAATTAGTAGGATTTAATAAAATTTATTTTCTTTGTTTTGCTTTATTTATTTCTATTTTTCTAGACTTGATCTAGTTCTAAACATGTTACTACATTTGTTAGATAAGAAAAGAATCTTAAATGTCTAAACATCCCCACATCCATGTGTTCGACCCCATATATCTACTTCGACCCTGTATTGAGTTGCATGTGTCTTGAAGGTTTTAGGTTGTTAATTTAAAGTATAGTCCTCTTAAATCTGCTTCTTTTTAGATGTGCAATTTGGACGTATCAACTTTTGGCATTGTTTCTAGAGACATGTTTTTTCCACCTTTACACGCCCAAAGATTTTGTTCTATTAGCATAAGCATGTACATATATGCATAGTCCTATTTTGTTTTGCACATATTTGTCCATATATACTGAAATACATTTTCTTTTCTAATACTTTTACAACCATGGACCTTGCCCCATCTAGGTAAGTTATCTTCTCCACTATCCTCTCAAAATTTTCTACAACCCTAAATACTGGAAAATAATTGAAAGTTGTGCATTCCAATTAGTTGAGATATACTCACCCCACTATCATCACATGTAAACACTCCAAGAATGAAGAGTGTTGATCATCCCTCAACCTCCACCTCCATGCGAGACAAGAACTGATCAGAGAAATAATGCCAGGGAGGGAAAGTGTCGATGCTCTTATGTCTGCTTTGGCACCTCATTTGCAAGACTAAGATGGTCTACTTTGGGAGTTACTCGAGAGGTAAGATCATCAGCTCCAAGTAGACACCGATATAGAAATATGAAGCCAAAATATGCTTCAAGCTGTTGAACAAGGATTCATCCAAGTGTAGAAGCTTGACACAACCGAACTTTTGGAACTATACACAATAACATTGGTGAACCTTGAAGTCATTTCGGCTCAAGTCCAGCAACTTTAGAGTATGCCTGCTTAACATAGCAGGAGACTTCAAAACCACATCAGTTCACTTATCACGTACTCGCAAGTGCTAGTGTACAATCATGAAGACTTCAATCATCAAAACCACCCCATTGTTCCTGATGTGGAACTTATCTCACCATCTTATTTAGGCCGCCAACTAGACTCACCTGGACTTTTCCTGTGAAGGATTCTTAGACCAAGGAATCTCTTCATTCCATCTGGTTTAGTCTATTGAGAATCCAACGGAGGATACATAGAGTGAGAACATATGGTTTGATGATGATGATTTTAATCCTTCTCAGGATAGCCAAGCAACTTCACAACTAGAAGTGTAGTGTGAGTAGTCTGAATCAACTACGATGCTAGACCAAGGTGATACCTCTCAATTTGAGTCTTGTCACTTCACTGCAAGTAGTGTAGACATAATGGTTTGGAATAATTTGTTTGAGGAGGAGGATGATGACTGTTTAGATTGGGGAATTAAATATATTAACAACAAACTCGAGTTATAAGAGACAACATTCGTTCGAACCTCATTTCAATGGTTGGGCATCATTGAAGGAGTAGGAAGGACGCTCCCTCCAACATGGTTGTGAAACATGAAGGTACCCCTAACCCCATTGAATATGACAACATAGGGGTGGTATAACCACAAATTGATTCACCTAGGGGTACTTCTTGTTTAGAATATGATTGGATGACTTAGATTGGCAATGGATATTTTTTCTAAGCGTCCAACCTCAAGTTCAAAGATGGAGATAGAAGAGATAATTACTCAAGAAAACGTAAGACATCTTCCCTCCATTTCATCTTGTGTCGACATCCTATGGCCTACCTTTTCAAAATCATATCTTGGAGGGTACCTTGAGGATGCTTTGTTGAGAAATTCATTGTGGTATATGACTATCCTTAGGGGAAGGTTCATGAGAGAATGCTTTAGTAAAAGGGTGAGACTGGGTATTGGTGATTACCAGGGCTATGGTAGAATATTCAAGGACAATGGCTATAGTTGATTAACCATCTATCGCTACAGTGTCGTCGTTTGGAGGAGTTCCAAGTTTATTTATGGATTATGACAACACCATTGACACTATAGTTCTTACTCAATTTGATTAATTATTTCTTGAACCACATCCCTCTTCAAGTGAGGTGGTGAAGCAAAATGGTGGGGTCTCTTTTAGGGTCTCATGCTAAGACCAATGGATAAGGAATTCTAGATCAGGTGGTGGTTCAATTTTAGGTCATAGTCCATTAAGATATAGTATGAAAATGAAGGTAGGGTTATGGCCTAGTTTAGGTCATGATCTAGGGCCATGTTGTGGGGTAGGCAGAGATGGGCAGATTGCATGGTATTGGGTGATATCTCAGTCAAGGGGAAGATCCCTTATATCATACACGATTGGTAGGCAGAAAACATGAATGGATTGTTAATCATGATTTGATAGTCAACTCCATGGTTGATTATTGAGTAGTCTTAAGGCGTAATCATAAAGCTTTGTCATGAAGATCAAGCTGAGTTAGGAGGCCCTTCAAATAGGCAGTTGTTGGTAAAACAATGAGGAATGCACAACTTAGGGCTAAAGAATGTGTTCTTATGGTGGAAGCTAATTTAGTTGATGAAAAATACACAAATCTGTAGTAAAATTGGTCAACCTTTTAGCGTTAGCTATAGGGTTGAAGATTGATTTTTAGAATGTCAATGCTTCTTGAACAAGTTTTCTTGAATTGGGTAGACTTTTGGGCTCATTTATGATAAAGAGTGAAGCTTTAAGAGCATTCAATTTTCTATGGGTATCAACAACCTTTTAGTGAGTACCAAAGAGTTCAAGTATGAGGGGTGGATCATGAGAAGAGGTAAACATTGGGCAACCTTTTGGCAAGGATCAAGTTGTAAGATCTTGGAAATGTTGTCAAAGTGCAAGATGTCTTGAGGTCTAGTTCCAAAAAAAATTTGGTGCAAAGTAGGGAACTAGAAAGATGAAGGTCAACCACTCAAGGTGAAAGGAGGTGTAGGGGTAAAGTTTCTCAATCTAATGATGTGATGTGAGTTTTGATATTTTGTATAGGTGACTAATGGGAATGTGGGAAGCCTACTGGAATTGGTAATCTTGTTTATCATTATGAGATCCTTATTTTAAAAATACAATTCTCTTGAAAAGATTATTTCAGTGAGCTTGTTTGATGAAACTATTATGCTACATATGAAGATTATGTTAGATTGTTTGAAATTGTTGTTCTACACATGAACATGTTGGTAAAGCATGAACAATCTAGGAAAGAGTGTCACAATCTTAAATCATGAAGCACACAACAATCTTACAGTTTAGAGAGCAAGAAACTATCTTAGGAACATGTAAAACAATCAACAATCTTAGGATGCCAATGTAGAACATCGACATGCCCCCTTTTTTAGCCCATGAGTTTAGATGTCGATTACACCCTCATTAAAGGAAGACCTGTATTGGGAGGGTGGATTCTTATCTCTCTATGGCATTATCCCAATCATCATGGGGGTAACCAGATTTCATCAGATTTGGGTACACGACTATGGCGGCTACAATAAGTAATTAGTGCTAGAAGAGGGGAGTGTTCTCAATGCCTTTAGACATCCATCATTCTATTAATCCAATAACTTTACTAACAACCCAACACCTCATCCAAGGATCCAACATGAGTGTTATCTTATGTTCCATAAATTCATGGATTTGTTGGTCTATGAAGTGCAAGTGTACAAATTTTATGTTTTTTGAAGTAAGCCCATGATAAATAGAAACAACATTTAAAATCAAGCATGCAACCCCCACACAAAAATGTAATATTTTCTCCTCTCCCAAAACAAATCAAATATATAACCAGTCAAGTAAGAGTTAGATAAGAATTATCTTCTCATGATGGGAGACTCCTCCTGTCCTTCTCACCACTTTTTGTTTTTTGGAAATAAAAAGGAAATAAAAATGAGCAAGATAAAAGAAACCATAAAAGGGAATCAAAGGGAAAACCCTAAAAAGGAAGAAAAAATGGAAACCCGAAAGTGAAGCAAAATGACTACCACAAAAAGAAGCAAAATGACAACCTCGTAAGGGAAGTAGTGGAAACCTGAAAATGAAAAAAAATGACAACCCTAAAAGGGAAGAAGAAAATGACAACCCTAAATAGAAGCAAAAAAAAACCTTAAAAGGAAGCAAAGATGGCTGCCCAAAATGGGAAGCGAAAATGACAACCGTAAAAGGGAAGCTGTGGAGAACTCTAAAAGGGAATTGACTTCTAACCCTAAAAGGAAACAACAAATTTACCAAGATTACTAAAAATGGAAATCACGAGAAATCTTGAGAGAAAATATCTAAAATAAGAAAAAATACAGAATCAACTGAACCTAGTGGAACAAATAATCCTTTCATAGCTACAATATGAGGAATATTTCATTTCGTTGACACGAAATAGAAATAAAAAAAAGGAAAAGATGAAACAAAAGAGTATCTCAAGAATACAAATGCAAAACAACTCAGACCGTCTAGTAGTCCCCAATGGAGTTGCCATATTATTTTATTCATGAAAAAAAATTCTAAATGATGCTAACTCAGTTGACACATAATATTCACGAAAAACAATAAAAAGAATAAATTTTGGAGTCAAGATTGTTTTTATACATAAAATAATGAAAATGAGGATAACCATTTGAATCAGTGGGAAACACGAAAAAAACCATATTTGACTCCACCAAAGGGTGGATGAAAGTGACATGCATGGCCAAAGACGAGGTTCTACAATTTTATTACGTATGGGGAAGGATATAGGTACACCTACATCACTCATGAAAACAATATTGTATTTTTACAAATCTTGAATAATAAGCAATGGTTTGGACTAGATTAATAAGACAAGGAAATAATATAGGTAAAAGATGACTTTTAGTCTATGGATCTTTAGGGATGATGATGGTCATGACTTTCCCATCATTTCACTGAAGATCATAGTTTTTTAGGATATGAGACCTCAATCGCCTAAGGATCTCCCTCAACAGAGACCCATCTTGAGAAATTTGGATGAATGGAAGCAATAAGAGAGGAATAGTGGTCAGTCAATGTAAAAAAGATTTAATATTTAAGATTAAACCAAGCAATATGTCCAAAAATCAATCAAACTACATGTGAGTAGATCTAAATCATGTAATCTTGATTGACAATTCAATAAAAGAAGCAACTTTATCCCAATTAATTAAGATAGTTGGGTTTGGAATGGATAGTTTAGGAGCAATTTAAATAAAGAACCATGAATTAAGCAGTTAGTAGCAGATGATGATGAACATTTCTAGATTAGAGAAGTCAAGATAATGAGTTAGGAAGTAGTTTAAGATCAGAACATTATAAAAAGTGTTACCATTTTTGTGGCCTATTGGTGTTTGGAAAGCAGTTATGCTAGAGGAAGGATCCTCTAGTCACTCAAGCAACTTATTGCTAATGCGGAGATAGTTGGGTCTCTAGCTTTTAGAGAGTAAAAAGGGGAAACGTATGGCGGGTATGGGAGGTATTTATAGCATAAAATTATGTCTTGGGGGTCAATGGAAGATTATATAATAGTTCCTAATGGATTTTATAACCTGTGTATCCAAAAACATGGAAAAACACATGATTCCACTATGTGGCACAAGGAGAATGAATGAATCTACCAGGTTCCCTGGGCAAAAAGAAAGGAAAAGTATAATCAAAATTTTTGGATTCTATGAGTATGTTCTAAAGATATCTCGAGAAACAATAATTTGCATTGCAGAATTGAGTTATATGATCGAAAAAACTCAATTTAAAGAGGAAGGAAGATAACATATAAAGCTTAGGAGTCAACTCTTCCTTATTATAAAAAAGATAAGGTTTTTCATGATGATAAAGACAATTGGATATCCCTTTGGATTGAAAAAATGAATTTTTATTTAGGATAATTTAATCGAGAAATGTATTAAAAAGGCATATACAAAGCTCACTTGAAGGGGAAAGTATAGTTAAGTCCATATAAAGATTCTTTTTGTATGCAAACACAAAAACCGTGGCAAATGGGTGAAAGGAGTGGATTAAATAGGCATAAAAATATGGAAATATATGAAGTACATGTGATGAAATCCAAAATTATCTAGAGAGTATCTCTAATCTTGATATTTGAATGAATGATAAAAAATGGACTGTCAACACATAGTGTATGTCATGATATTTGAATTCCATTAGTTTATCATTGACATCACTATCTTCTACCCTCATGTTATACCTCATAACCACTATGGTACATGGCTACCTGATAACATCCACTTTTGTGGATGTTACATGTCTATTTTATCCTTTTTTCACTTAGCAATTTGGACTTTATGTTTATAAATCCTCTTTTCATATAATTTCATGAAAGTCTTCTTCTTCACTTATACTTCTAATCTTTTGTAGGAAAATGACTAAAACAAGTCATGCCATCGACCTTGGTATGATGACGCCTTAAATGACCAAAGTGGGGACTAATGGTGCTGATCTACAGACCCATCAATTATTCATTAACGATGTCCCCTCCACTTACAAAGATGAGAGCAAGGCCGTCAACTACTGGCACCACAAACCAACAATAGATATGTTATTGACTAATGACATACCAGTGGACTCAATGGCCCAACGCTCCCCTATGCTATCCAGTGATCGACTACTCCAACCCAAATGACCGGTCAGATCAAGCACTAAACTCAATGATGGATCTATCCAAAGGTGTCGCTACCAGATGACAACACATGCCATCTATTGATGAAGAAGGTCCCAAACCCAATGCTCTGACTCCATCCTGATGACTTCTTAAAACCATCGACTAATGATATGACATCCAAATGACACTATTGAAGATCCTGCCACCACTATAGTTGGTTAAATTACATGCCCCAAGGTACATGCTTCAAGGATTGGGGCACAAGCAAGGTACCCTACACCCAAGTGCCTTAGGTATAGAGTAGCAACTTTAAATAGAACCTAGGTCCTCCATTAATAGGATCTTTGTTTGGGACCACAAAGTGTTGCTGCACTTTTCACTCACCAATAGACTATAAGATTGCCAAGGATGAGAGTCTAAGTTTTTCATCGTTCATCCACACTCCTCTAAGTCTGGATATGCTACTTTGAGAGAAGGAGGTTTGCTGGACCTTGCCACCAACACACCATCAATGGATCCAGTGACAAAGGAGGTCCTTATCGACTTTTAGTTCCATAACAGTTTCTTGTTATATCTTCCTCCTTCTTCCCTATCTAGTTCACCCCCTTCATCCATCCATACACCATGGATATGTTTGTTGGAAAATATGTACTGTAATTCACCACCATGAGTCTTGGGCTGGGAGTAGACACTAAGGCTCCCTAACATGTAAATACTTATATCCATTGATGTATATACTCTTAGAAATGATTACTCCATGCTTGTAGTCTTTAATGTTTCACTTGTATGATTAGCTTCCATCTTGTGTTGTTTAATTTCTAATGCCTTGAAAGAGTACTATTAGTTTATATATAGATTAATGGAGTAGTTGAATGCATGGGAATGGTGAAATGCTAAAGCTAACCATCATATGGTTGTTATTTCGATGTTTGATTGCTATTTTGAGAGGCAGACACTTTTGTGATCTAGATCTATCCTATGATCGAGAGGGAGGGGGATAGACATGAATGATGATTTCTTGTAAACTATGCTAAGGGTATACAATGGTGTGAGTATTTCATGTTGGTAAGAGATCCTTTATGGTGAAACCCAATCCAAGTCCCATCCATATAAATTCAAAACTCATGTTTACACTTTGCCACCCTTGCCCCTGAGTTCGACCATGTTTACTACACAAGGCCCCATATTATCATTGCGGGTGTTTAACTATCTAATATAAATATAAAGTCCAACTACTCAACATACACATCCATTTTGGATGCATGATTTGAGGTGATCAACTTTTATGCCAATTTTGGTAACAAGAACAATTGGCACTGTTAATGACCTGAGGTTTACTTAGCATATGTCAAGTCCTTAAGTCTAGTAACAAACTTAACTACTCATTTTTAGATAAAAAATCACTATACACATTAAAAACCTCGTGTCACATTTCCAGTTTCTAACCTTGAACATACTATCAATTTTAGAAAGTACAGTGTGAACTGGATCTCATTCCTTTCAAGAAAAGAATCATGCCTCCCCAAAGAGCCAGGGTTGTTGGAAACGAGGATGAGGATGAGCATCACATTGAGCAGTCAAATGAAAAGGATGAGGAAGCATTGCGTGAGATGGAAGATAATGGCCTTTGGCCAGAATTCATGGATAATGGCAATGCTGGAGGACCATCTCTCTGATCTTTGTCTGAAACACGAGAGAATGAAATGAGGAACCCCATTATTCTGCCAAGGTTCAATGTTGCAAACTTTCAATTGAATCCCATTCTCACTAATGTGATACAATAGAGAACCTTTGGTGGAAGCTCCCTAGACAAGAATCCTTATAACCATCTGGATGTCTTTAGAGATGTATTTGATACCCTTAAGATGAATATGGTTCCTCTAGAGGTCATCTAATTTACAAGCTTCAAGATTTCTCTGAGAGATAGAGACCTCATGTGGTATCTTTGCTTAAAGTATAGGAGATTCGTTGTTGGGAAGCACTTTTTGACACATTCATCACCAAGATCTACCCCACAGAGACAACTTTACAGTGTAGATACAAAATTGCCAGTTTCATGTATTATCCCAGTAAAAACTTATATGATGCCCCAGAAAGATACCAGGAGTACCAGGGGGATTTCCCTCACTACAACTTTAATAAAGGATATCTAGTGAGCACCTTTTACAATAGATTAACCATGACATATAGAACTTACCTTAACGCCACAACCAGAAGTGACTTTTTGGGGGAAACTAAAAAAAATTCAAAAGATAATTGACAATATGGACGCCTTGTAAGAAGATCTAAGTTATGAAAGCCAATCAAATGCATTTGTCTCCACTGTGGGGACCACTACTGAATCTAAGGTGTTTGAGGCTCTGATAGCTAAGATTGAGAAGATAGATGCTAACATCCACACAATGAAGGATAGTATCTACAAAGGTAAGAATTGTGTTGAATCTGTGATGAGTTGCATGACCTGCAAAGAGAGTGGCAATGGCTTTGACCATTGCATATACACTCGTACAGAAGAAGATGGCCAAGATGGTTCTAATGAAAATGTCTTGTATGCCAATTTTCAAATACTAGAGCATCCTAGATTCTCCTATAGAAACAAGAACATTGCTAAAGACTCTGACCAAATGAATATTCCAAAAAATCTACCCCAAAGACAACCTTGTTTTAGGAGAGGTGGTGGACCTTTTGGGTTACTGGAAATACCAAATATCAATTGAACACAAACAATTTCCTATGGTGGAACCAGAATCAGATCAAAATCTTGAAGGTCAAAGCTAAGGACATGACCAACCACAACCGGACTTGCTGATTGATATGTTTGAGTTTGCAAAGAGACAAGATGATATAAATGACAAGATCAATCATAACACTATCAGCAACAACAACCTATTAAATATAATGCAAGCATAGATTAAGTATGAAACCATGCAAATAGTTGATCTGTAGGTTCACAACAAAATGATTGACCAATAGTTGGAAAATCTATCCAAACTAATACAAAAACACTGGGAAGTATACCATCAATGACCAAGCATAATCAAAAATACCTTGAGACTGTAGAAATGGCCACTCTTAGGTCATAAACTATTATGGAAAAGCCATCACCCAAGGCTCATTGACACGCATATAACATGCGTGTAATATGCAAGTGTACATGTCGAAGTAATATGGGATTATGAGTCCCGATTTATCGAACACGGGGAGTTGTGAGGTTAAAGACTATTACTAATTATGATTGATCAACTAAGCTGAAAACAAGAGTTGATTGATTGTTTAATTAACTAAGAACAAAAAGTAAATCTAACTAAGGTTGTTGTGAACAAGAAGGGATGAATTCCTTAGGACTTTTGGTTTCACCATGGGCAACACTAAATCTAATACCTAATTATTAATATAACTCCCTCCTAATCTTGAATAAAGAGCATGTAGCTAGAAACTACCTGCTTCCGCAGTGTAATTCCCCTACCTAATCTAAAGCCAATTGCATTCTCCTAGTAATTGATCCATTAGTTAGGTGCTTTTGGTTTAACTCTGGGTAATCTCCTCCCATTAATGCCCCACCTTTCCCAATTGACACCGATAAATGGGTGAACCTATGTGTTTCTGACCCTTAATCCCCTTTTCAGCAGTAATTAAGGATCTGATAAGCTAATTGTGGTGATCAAGAACAATAAGGACATGCGATTTCCATAGATTCATATTCAAAAATTAAGAGAAAAATATATATTAACTCATAAGAATCAGACACAATGCATACCCAGACTACTCCCGGGTCCAAAGGAATTAAGGTTTTTAGCCGAAAATAAACGACATGGTATCATAATAACTCGAGATTATGCAAAACATGGATTTTGAGATACAGTAAATAGGAGAAAGAGTAGAGGAAGGGATCTGGAGAAGGTGAAGTAATTCCACTGTCGTCTCCGCCGCAAAAACATTTCCAAGTCTGCCAGATAGGGTTCCTCCACTTTTCTTCTTCCTTTCGTCTAGGTTTTCACACCCTCCCGATAGAGAATGAGATTCTCTATCTAATGGTGTGGTTTTCGGCCGACGTCTACACTTTAGGTCAAAAGTTATATATATATATATATATATATATAACATTTTGTACAATGTTAAATTCATTAATGAAATGTGTTTAATTTGGGACGTATGTCTCTATGTCGGTACCACCGACTTTTTGCTGTTTCCTTCTCAATCTGGAACAAAATTATATGTCGACTTTGATGCCATGTCGGTGCCACTGAGTTGCAAGTCAGTGATATCGACTTTGCTCCAATAAATAATAATTATCTGCAATAAAATAATCAATTAATAAAATCAAATAATTATTATAATAATTAAAACATGTAAAATGCATGTAAAATACATGTAAAAATATAAGAAATGATGCACAAGTGATTTTTTCTAATTTGATAAAATATGTATTAAAAAGATATTTAATTAAGCACAAATGACAAAGAAAATAACCAAATTAGATATCAAAATAATGACAATTTGTGCATACATCACACCCCTAAGCTTGAATATTTCTTGTACTTGATCAACACTACTCTTGGATTTGTTTTAAAAAGTCAACAAGAAGGCAAATACCTATGAATTACTTTTTCTAACCGCCCTCCACCATTCGGTCCCAAACCGATCCTTGCCAACCACTGAACAAGTAACTACTCTAAAGTGATCAATAATGTTCATAATAGATGTTCACAATAAGATTAATGAAAAACACTATCAATATGAAGCAGTTAATATCATGGCCAGTAGGACACATGCTTGATGCACCATGTGATCTCCTATCTACATTGCTCTAATCTACCTAAATAAACTACTTCGAAGCAGATCCCCAAATAAACATGGATGAGGGGATTAATTATTATGGTGGCCTACCATACAGAGCAATGGGTGGAAAAGATGGGTGGCTATGAAAATAGGATTCACAAGAATCATCCAAATTATTTATGCAAAAAGTAAAAATATGATGTACCTGTATGATGGATAAAATGTGAATGTATGACTTCTAATGAATATTTTTTTATTTTGGTGGAATGATGCATGCAATGGATGTTTCATCCTAATGATGAGTATAAGTGGAAATGTGTTTATAAAAAGAATCACGATCCCCTCCTTTGTTGCTTAGAGAGAATATGTAATTGAACTTAATATCCTTTTTCTCCTTTTGTCCTATTTTTTTCTTTTTCTTTTTCAATAACTCTTTTTTTTCTTACCCTATTTTTAGCAAGATGAACAGTTCATGCTTTGGCTTTTTTTTTAATTATTTGGAGAAGGAGTAAGGAGATACAACTTTTTTTTACGCTCTTTCATGAGAGAAGACCGTAGAAGATAATAAATATGTAACATCTTATGAATTATGCAATGCAAATGCAACTATATGAAATTTTGTTATGCAAACTACAAATGCTCAAAAGAGATTATATGATTTTTTTTCTTTTTCTAATGCATAATAAAATGAACTAACTAAATGCTTCCTATCATGCCATGTATTGAATACAAGAGGAAAATAACTTGGATTAAACTTGATCATCCTACGGTGGTGAATGAAGATGAATGGAAGGTGGATGAGATCACATGAATAAGAGACAATGTATTTCCCAAGCATGATATGTCCCTCTTCTATCAACTTGTGTAACAAGGTAACCTTAGAGTTTATTTCTAAAATTCACATTAAAGATAACATTATTGTTTAGTTGGTTTGGACTCAAATATTATCGTCATAACACAAGCCATAGGGTTAAGTTAGGTTTTTCATTCAATCAGTATGTCTTCAAGCAGACTAATCCAAACAATTCTTCCAGTTATGTACTCTTAAACATAGAAAATTTAGCTTAAAGAGCAAAGCATAAAAGCACATTCAAATTTTTATTTAGAATTTTCAAAATTGATACCACATCATCAACAAATGGCTAATCCTAAGCAAAATTTTATATTTTGTCCACAATTACACTAGATAGAAGTGGACCCTAAGAAGAATTTTTTTTTTCAAACAACAAAAGAAAAACATGTAGAGATATGATAAAAAGTAAAGATGCAAGATAAAGATATAAGTGTTGTTCCATTCCTCCCCCTAAGCTTGAATATGACATTGTCCTCAATGTAAAAAGCAAAGGAAGATACATGGAACGACTGTACCAGTATGGGCAGTGAACTCTAGGGTCAAAGATGAGTAGATGTGGTCCAAATGATAATCTGCCCTCCAATATGCACTCAAGCTCAGTGAAGTGTCTATGCTTGCTTAGCTTGTGAGATGTCATTGATGAAAACTCAGTACTACTGACAGTGAAGTCGGTGGTACTAACTCAGTGCGTCCCTGCACACTGAATGCACATATGAAGGCACCTTTTTTACTTGCATCAAAACTAGATATCACAATCTACAAATAGGAATGTAAAACTAGAATTGAAAGTTTAACAAAATAAACCTAATTGGTGGGTTGCCTCCCACAAGCTCCCTTGTTTAACGTCCTAGGATGGACACATGACAATCAATAATAATTAGGTGGCCATGGAGGAGGGTGAAGCTCTTTCCACTTCTTCCTTCTAAACACCTGGTTCCTTGCAACAATGAGAAAAAATAAATAATAGTCAGAAGACCAACATGTATGGTTGACGTTCCATTTCAACAGTAAATTATCATTGCAATGAACATGAACATGAATACGACTCACAATCAAGTCTTGATGTGGGAGCACATGCAAAAATAGATAGCCATGAGGTGAAAGGTATAATGATGATTGATCCTTAATTTCTATGACCATCCCCAATGGATCACTCCTATCTACACATAATTAAGGGGTTATATCAAAGGTGAATTTATGTGCCTCCTCCTCTTCTAATAATTCAATTCCCCCACATTCATTAATACCCTCACAAAAACTTTCAAAACTATCATCTGGATATATATCCCGTATAGGATCCTCAATAAGGAAATGAAGAGATGGGTCTTGTGGTGAAGGAATTATGTGATGGGTAATGGGAAATTACTCCACCTTTTCACTCTCAGTATCATCTTCCTCAGTCTCTTCCTCCTCTCTATGATCACTATCAAATAAAGCACCTTCTGGACCCTCTTGTCCTTCACTCATATCCCAAACACATGTATCAAAATTGTCATCCACCTTATTTGCATCATTCTCCTCATCTTCCTAATCTGATCCCCAATCATATTCAAGATCAATCCTAGGAGTCAAGGGTGTGGGTGTGGGATCAACGGAAGGACATGGTAGAGGTGATTCTAAAACTTCTTCCAATATGTTCTCCTCACTCTCTAATTCCTTATCCTCAACCTCAGCTTCTTCCATTTTCTCTACTCTACCCCAACCTCCATTAGAAATAGGACCTTTGTGATTTAAAACATATTGAACCATAATCCTAATATGCTCACGATGAATTTCCTTTGAGTTTTTACCATGATGTAATGAAGGTGGACTTAGACATCTATAACCTACATGCGCATTTCCACACTCACAACAAATAGGGGCTGTGTGCTTTTTTTTATAACTTTTTTTGAATGAAAGAAGACTAACTAAAAAGAAATATTTAGATGAATATGTACAATGCCTAAACTGTCAGTAAAATTTTATGTAATGAAAAATGGGAAGAATACAAAAAGAAGGAAAATAAATACAATGGCTTAGAGTAGCCGATCCTAACTTTTTATTGTGTTAGCCATGCCAACTCCCCAGCAACGACACCAAAAACTTGACACACGTATAACATGCGTGTAATATGCAAGTGTACATGTTAAACTAATATGGGATTATGAGTCCCGAGTTATTGAACACGGGGAGTTGTGAGGTTAAAGACTATTACTAATTAGGATTGATCAGCTAAGCCAAAAACAAGAGTTGATTGGTTGTTTAATTAATTAAGAACAAAAGTAAATCTAACTAAGGTTGTTGTGAACAAGAAGGGATGAATTCCTTAGGACTTTTGGTTTCACCACAGGTAACGCTAAATCTAATCCCTAATTATTAATATAACTCCCTCCTAATCTTGAATAAAGAGCATGTAGCTAGAAACTACCTACTTCTGTAGTGTAATTCCCCTACCTAATCTAAAGCCAATTCTATTCTCATAGTAATTGATCCATTAGTTAGGTGCTTTTGGTTTAACTCTGGGTAATCTCCTCCCATTTATGCCCCACCTTTCCCAAGGGACGCTGATAAATGAGTGAACCTATGTGTTTCTAACCCTTAATCCCCTTTTCAGCAGTAATTAAGGGTCTGATAAGCTAATTGTGGTGATCAAGCACAATAAGAACATGCGATTTCCATAGATTCCTATTAAAAAATTAAGAGGAAAATATATATTAATTCATAAGAATCAGACACAATGCATACCCGGACTACTCCTGGGTCCTATGGAATTAAGGTTTTTAGCCGAAAATAGACGACATGGTATCACAATAACTCGAGAATATGCAAAACATGGATTTCAAGATACAGTAAATAGGAGAAAGAGTAGAGGAAGGGATCTGAGAAGGTGAAGCTATTCTGCCATCGTCTCCGCCGCAAAAACATCTCCAAGGTCTTCCAGATAGGGTTCCTCCACTTTTCTTCTTCTTTTCGTCTAGGTTTTTGCACCCTCCCGATAGAGAATGAGATTCTCTATCTAATGGTGTGGTTTTCGTCGGTCGTCTACACTTTAGGTCAAAAGTTATATATATATATATATATATATATATATATATATATATATATATATATATATATATAAAACATTTTGTACAATGTTAAATTCATTAATGAAGTGTGTTTAATCTGGGATGTATGTCTCTATGTCGGTACCACCGACTTGGAAGTCGATGCCACCAACGTTTTGCTATTTCCTTCTTGATTTGGAACAAAATTATATGTCGACTCTGATGCCATTTCGATGCCACCGAGTTGCAAGTCAGTGATATCGACTTTTCTCCAGTAAATAATAATTATCTACAATAAAATAATCAATGAATAAAATCAAATAATTATTATAATTATTAAAACATGTAAAATGCATGTAAAATACATGTAAAAATATAATAAATGATGCACAAGTGATTTTTACTAATTTGGTAAAATATGTATTAAAAAGATATTCAATTAAGCACAAATAACAAAGAAAATAACCAAATTAGATATCAAAATAATGGCAATTTGTGCATACATCACTCATCAAGAAAGTATTCCAATCTTTGAGTCCCAACCCAAGACTATGGTATAAAAAGAACCTAAAGTTGTGTGATTCTTAAGAAGATGAAGTAAAAAGAAAAAGGTAAGTGAAAGAAGCCAAAAAAGAGAGGAAACTTGATATCGTCAAAGAAGAGATAGCTAACATGGATCCTTATTCACCAAGGATACCCTTCACATAGAAACTCATCAAACCTCACCTCAAGGAAAGGTATGAGAAATTTATTGAGGCTGTAAAAAAGCTTCACCTTAACTTCTGATGTGTGTTTCCACTTAAGGTTCACCTAACAAATTGGATTTTGGTTAGACGCACCTTTGGCACACATAATGGTATCTTTCAAGTACGCTCACTCACATAAACTGACACACTTCATCGGCAAATCCATGGAGTCTTGTTATTGTATAGGAAAGTCACAAGTTAGGGGTCAAACCTAAGGGAGAGAGGGGGAACTAGAGTTAGGTTAGTTTTGTTTAGGTTCCTACTGTAGAGTTTAGGGTTGAAGGGTTTGATTGGATTTTTTTATCATGAACTAATGTTGATCAAGTAATTAAAGGAAAACAAGAATCAAAACTAAAGCTAACCGTAGACAATTTAGTTCTAGTGAGCAAGAAAAACAAGCTAAAGGCAAGAAAAGAGCGGATTACACTAAGCAAGTAAGAAGAGAGCTATGCTACACTAAGCTAGCAATTAAGACTGAAGGGAAATTGAAGAACTAGACTAATAAGATCAAGGCAAGAGACTAATTAAGCAAGTAAAGATCTAACTAAGCTGGCACTAGTTAAGCAAGAAGGTAATTAGGGCTTTAATGCAACTATGGGAAGTTGGGGTGTTTGGGGGAATGTACTTGTAAATTGAGTTGGGGGTGATAACATGTAAACAATACTTTTTCATTTATATTACCAAACCAAACAACAAGTTAGATGCTACCGAGTTTCCTAAACTACTAACTGGCTATGGGTGGAGTAGGGTGTGTATAGGGAAACTAACCCCTAATGCCTATCCAACCTTACAAGGATCATTTGGATTAGGGTTTAGGTGTAATTCTTCTAGGATTCAATCTAGTCTAGGTTTCTAGGTTAGAAGCTACTAGCACAATTGGGGATAATATTGGAGGGTGGAAATGAGGGTTTTATACCTCACATCACGCTACCATCTAGACTTTAGGAATCTCCAAGAAAATTACACTAAGTGCCTCTAAACTAGATACTTAGATCTCTCACCTAGGTGTAGGAGAATTGATTAGCATGTAGGATGATGGGTAGACATCTAGGGATCCACGAATTGGACCTAGGTGCAATTCCCAAATAGTTACATATAAGGAATTCCCTAGAATCCTAGGCGATTTCAAGCACAAACCAACAAGCAATTTATGGGAAATGAGATGAACGTAGAACATAATCATAAAAAAATGAATTACAAAGTTTACATTTCACTTTCCCCCTGCTTGGTATCAAAATGATATTTTTAACCCAAACAACCCACCTAAGGGGCCTAACACCTCATAACAAAGGAAAATACAAAAAAATAGAGAAAGAAGAACAAGTATAGGATGGAAAAGCCATGATATCTTAGTGGAGAATCCTCTTTCTCTACCTCCTAGCACTTGTAGCTCGATCACCTCCCTCCTCCAAGGTTGAACGACATGGATATGTGATGGAAAGTGGTTAAAAACCCTAAAAGAAGAGTTTTGTGGTGGATGATGATGTGAATGATAGTGGAATTGAGTGGTGGATGAATGAATGGATACGACTCTGCTAAGATGGGCTAAGAGGTATCTAACCTCATGCTCCAGCTACCACCCAAGTATATATAGGTGGTGGGGAATCACTAGGTCAAGTGGAGGATAAAATGAGAAGTGCAATGCAAACTATGCTAGGTTGTCTGGCCATCATGGGTATGCTATTCAACACAACCATGGTGACAGGGGTGCACCATAGTCATACTAGGATGGTATGATCATGGTTTGACAGTGGAAATGAAGTCAGGTTGTTTTTGGGGTTTTCTATGTTGGTGGCATGGTTATTTTGGGTCAAAGATGTACTACTCTTTCTGCTTAGAATGGGTGTTCTGGGATCTCTGTGCCACAACTATGGTAAGCTACACATCCATGATGGGTCCATCTTGTCACAAACGTGGTAGCTTGCATGGATGTTGTAACATACCAAAATTTAGAACTTAATTTTATTCCAGGATTAAGAAGTTAGAAACCTTAATCTTTGAGGTTTAGACAAACAAGGATAAGAGTATACACTTTAGTGACCTTAAATATGTTAATGTATGCATAAATCATCCTAAAATGTAGAATTACCTTACAATTAATCATAAAAGCAATGAAAGGTACATACGATATGTGCATAAAAGACAAGGTGTCCATAATTGAGAATAATGAGTTCTAATTCCACAAAATATGAAATAAATAAACTTATGTGAGATAATAATATAGTAGATTGGTTCTAGATCATTCCTTTGCTTTATGGTACAAGGAAGAGAAAAAGGAATCAATAATAATGCTTAAAACATGTTAATGAGATATTGGATTATTAATGAGAGAAATAATAGAAATAATGGATAATATGTTAAAAGGAAAACTTATTAGATAAGAATAACCTCATATTCATTTTCTTAGGATATGCTTTGTCTTGGAGGCCAAGTTTCACCAATTTAGGATAATAATAATCATACCTATTTTATTTAGAAAAGAAAATATGTTTTCCTTTAAAATATGAAATAAAATATTTAATGACTCCAAAAGTGGAAAATAATCTTAGATTCGTAATCTATACATTAAAATATGCCTTTGGGTGAATTTTCACTCAATTTGGAGGAAATTTGATTAAAAGGTGAATTCAGGAGAGAGAAAGTGTGTAGAACCTTCAAAATATTAAATAAAGGCTCAAACAACTCCAATATGTAAAATTGATTGCAAATTCGTATCAACACATTAAATATGACTTGTGAGTGAAGTTTCATCAAATTTGGATAATCTTATAACCATTAATGAAGGAGGAAAGAGAAAATAGTAATTGATTTATTTAACACATTAAAAGTTCTCAAAAGGCAAATCTAATTTTATATTCAGATTCTACATATCAAACTAGCTTATGTGCAAAATTTCATCCAAATTGGGATTCATTTGCACCCTCAAAATAAGAGAGAGAAAAAGGAAAATTAATTTAGTAAAACTTTAGTTTTTATCGGATTTGCATTTATGTCACGCTAAAGTTTCTTATTTCCAAAATTTATTTTATCATGTGCCTCTTGTGGACCGTCAGATCAAAGATTCAACAACACAAAGGTCATCTCCTACCTCGGGTAGGAGACCGACTCATTGTAAATAGTACCCATGTTTTCTTCTCGCGATTCTCTCCCTCAACTTTCCTTTTCATTTCGATCTGACTTGCTTTTCACCATCGCCTCAATTTTTTGCTTTTAGGGACCCCAACTTTTCTGGGTTTCCCTTCTCCCAATCGTCCAGTCAAAGAGGGACTTTCCCGATCCTCCCTTATTTCTAGTTTTGGAGTTTCTGCGTTGAACCCTGGGCAAAATCCTATAAATACCCTCCTCCTACATGATCCCCAAGCACCCAACAATTGCCCACAATAGTTTCTTTGGTCCCATTCACCCCGCTACCCTCTTCCCCATCTCTGACCTCCTGGTTTGCTGATGGGGACCTCGACAGTGGACTCCTAGCCTCAATAATGGCGTCTCGAAGTTGGGTTCTACTCCTGGTGGCGTGGGCGAACTTTGGGAGTCCTTTGATTGCTCGGTTTGAAGGTACAATGGTTTTGCCCCTTTTATTTAGCTTTTGACCTTCACTGTAATTGGCGACCTTTAGTTCATCTTCTCACCAGTTTCTTCAACTTTGAGTTTCGGTCTCAAGACGAGATTCTTCCTCCACCTTTGATTTGGGTTCTCTTTGTCCCGTTCTCTCTGACCTTGGTTCTTGGTTTTCTTTAGTGATGGTGGAAGTTCTAGCTAGAGCTATGCCTGGCCGTTTTACTTGTGTCTGGGTTCTTTGGGACCGTCATCCTATTGGGAACAATGTTCCTTTAGTTTTCTTTGCTCAGTTTCCCTTGGATCTCTGTATGGAGCTCGGAGATCTCCTCCCTATACCATGGTTTTGCGAGGTGTTTGCGAGGGAAAAAAACCCCATGTGGTTTTCCTCTCTTACCCTCTCTCTTTTCTTCTATCCTTTGTTTTTTGTCTACGGGATTTTTGGTGATTTTGTGTGGTTTCCTTCTCTTTTCTTTACGCCTGGTTTGAATGATGTGGGTGAGTGGCCGGCCGAGTTGGTCGGATCTGATTGGGCCAACTCAGAGCCGCGACCCTCTCTCTCTCTCTTCTCTTTTGCAATCGATATGCTGACTTGTAATTTTCTGATTGGTTCAATTTTAAAAATTAATAACTAATTGACTACTAGTCAGAAAAATATGGATAAATACTCGTTGGATTAAAAAAAATATAAGCTTTCTAATGGTATTAGTTTCTTTTGCCTGAATCTGATGTTATAAAGTGGTGATTTCAATGGATTAATTTAAATAAGTAATAACTTGTAAAATTCATAACTAAATATATAAAATCAGAAAAATATGATAAAATATGTTTTGAAAT
Source organism: Alisma plantago-aquatica (assembly GCA_963693085.1). Classification (NCBI taxonomy): domain Eukaryota; kingdom Viridiplantae; phylum Streptophyta; class Magnoliopsida; order Alismatales; family Alismataceae; genus Alisma; species Alisma plantago-aquatica. The sequence continues at coordinate 1,553,942,324 of OY856409.1, forward strand.
AAGGAAAATATAACCTAAAACATGGAGTGGTTTTGATAACCTAATTCATTAATAATAAAAAGGCAATTTTTAGGATTTTGAATAATCAATGCACTTCTAACCCTAATTTCACATACATGATATTAGGTGCTTTAGAAGCCTAGATTTGAATCAAGAAGAAATCTTATTTTGTTAAGACTCTGTGAGAGGTATGTTTGCATCTCCTATTCTTATTTATTGAGAAATGACCTAAATTGCCTTTCTCTTGGTACTATGGACAATAGCCTATACACATTGCTCTTATCTTTTTTTTTAGATTTACGAGAGAACCACCCCCACAGAAGCGCCACATTCGTGACCCCCCAGGAGGCGTAAACTCTCGGGTCCCTGGGCGTCCTGCAAACCCAGGAACCATTTAAAGCGCACAGTTGGCCGGCCTGCACGACAGGTAAACACTTCAGGGGCGGCCGCTGGGTATCAAACCTGGGTTCCTTCATGAGGGGGCCCGTGCTCGAACCACCTGAACCACTCCCCCCGGCTGCTCTTATCTTTTGATATCGTGGTTCTTGTGAACTATCTTGTTTGTGGTGATCTTGGATAATCAGTTGAATTTTTTCCTCATGCCTTAGTGTATGTTGGACTTATTTGTTGTTATATGCCTACTTTGAGGTGGATGATAATGATGATCACTTATGTGGTATTAATTTGTAAAATTTGACTATACCTTTTTCCTTGCCTCCCTATTAAGCATGTTCTGTGACTTAGTAGCCCTAGAGTAATATAATTTGCATTGGTTTTTGGGTTATGTGCCCTTATTTACTTTTGGAATGGAGGTTATTTGCCCCATACCCGGGTTTCAAATTTATGAGGTTTGGCCCATCATTTATATATATTGGGAGTTTGGTTATGTGCTAATCTCTATCAAGTTTCAATTTTATGAGGTTTGGATACCTTTGTTATTTATGTTGTTCTAGTGCTATGTTTATCTCACCTACATGCAGGTTGTTTTGGGTTTTATGGCCTAAAAATATTATGTGTGCTTTTGTGGCACCACCTTTGTTATTAATTTTATGGCAAGTATTTCTTTTCTCATATGATGGTGATTCTTTCCTTTTATGCCCGTTTGGGTAGTTCTTACCTCTTTTCATGGGAAGCGTTCTATAATTGGTGTACCTCTTTCCATATATATATATATATATATATATATATATATATATATATATATATATATATATATATATATATATATATATATATATATATTGCTCAATTTCTTTTTAGCATGCTCATACCAGCTTTTTGCTGATATCCTCTTTTCTTTTCCTTTTGTGGGGTATGCTTTTAACCCCAAGTGTTGGACAAGGAGAAGGAAATCTAGGAGGACCTGGACCACAACAAGTGTAGCTGACTCTGTGGGAGACTTTGCTTGAAGTTGTTAGGTGATCCTCAGCTAGTCCTAAATATGTAATTAGTTTTTTCTTTATGTCACCATATGTGGTGAAAGTTTATTATAATAAGAAGCTTTGTAATGGTTAGATACATCTTTTAATTCTGCTACTACTTTGTGTTATGATACAATCATGTTAACTAAATTTGGTTTCATCCCTTTCAAGAAAATGTTTTGTTGGTGGATGTTTCCACTTTATTTTTAGTACAGAGTGGATCCCTATGGGATCCCACTCCTTACAACATGGTATCAGAGCTTGTAGCTATCAGTTATCTAACTATTTCAAACTTGTCTCCCTTAGGATGCTTACCCTTATCTTAGGTTGCTTATACCTAGTACCTTGCCTTGTGTAGGAAAAACCCATATGGCGGGAGATAACTCAACGGTTGACAACCAGTATGGTTACGAGACACCCCAAAACCCTAGGTTTGGTCAGGAGACCCCAACTTCTGCTAGTATGGGTGTAGTAATCTCTCTAGAGCAAGCGTTGTCTATGTTTCGACAACTTTTTATACTACCATGGTGGAGAAGATGAAAGATCTGTTTGTACCTGAAAAGCCTAAGGAGTTCTCAGTCATGGAGTTCATGAAGATGCAACCACCTTCCTTCAAGGGTGAAGGTGAAATAGAGATGGTTGAAAAAGCTAATGATTGGGTGTTAGCCTTAGAGGGGACCTTTGATGGTATGGCTTGTCCTCCCCACCAGAAGGTTAGGTTTGCTTCATATGTTTTGGATGGACCCGATCGAGTTTGGTGGAACAGGATAGGAAGGATACATGATATTTCTACCATGACATGGGAGCAATTCTTTGTGCTTTTTTGTGGGAAGTATATCTGCACTACCACCCTAAAGAAGAAAGAAGCAGAGTTCTATAGCTTGAAGCAAGGTTCCTTATCTATTTCTACTTTTGTGCAAAAGTTTCTACTATTGGAACGTTATGAAATAGGTTTGGGTGAGGAACATAGGGCTGATCTATTCCTACAAGGACACAACTACAATGTGGATTGTGCTCTTATTCCACAACTGCCCTTGACCTTTCAAAGTATGGTTGATAAAGATTTGGCCATGGAATTTTACCTAGGGTTTCAACCTAGGGAGTTTGATAAGAAGAGGAAACCCTCAGGAGATGAGCAGAGAAGAGACAAGTGTGCTAAGTGCAATGGTTACCATCCTCCAAGAAAGTTCTCTCAAGATAAGAATCAAGCAAAGTATTATCCTGACTTCTGAGTTGTGTGCCATCATTGCAATGAACCTAGACATATTCACCCTAGGTGACCTCAGCATCATAATGGACATGTTCCGGCTCAACAACAACAACCTCAAGTGCCTCATCAGAATAATGGTAACAACAATGGTAAAAGACTTGTGGAAAGGTGAGCCAGAAGAGTTTTTGCTTTGGAAGGTCAAGAAGTTTATGATGATGATCAAGTTGAAGGTAACCCTTAGTCCCATAGTTAGACTTTCAAGTTATATTTCCTTTTGCATTGTAACTTGTGAAAATATATAAAGAAGTTACATTTGTACCAATAGTTTTGTTTGGCTTATTAGGATGAAACTTTTAAGGGGTCATAGATAGTTGTTGTGGATGTTTAGATTTCGAGGATGAAATCTCTTTAAGGGGTGGTATGATATAACATACCGAAACTTAGAACTTAATTTTATTCTAGGGTTAAGAAGTTAGAAACCTTAGTCTTTGAGGTTTAGCCAAACAAGGATAAGAGTATGCTCTTTAGTGACCTTAAATATGTTAATGCATGAATCAATCATCCTAAAATGTCGAATTACCTTCAAATTAATCATAAAAGCAATGAAAGGTACATAAGATATGTGCATAAAAGACAAGGTGTCCATAATTGAGAATAATGAGTTATAATTCCACAAAACACACAATAAATAAACTTATGTGAGATAATGATAGAGTAGATTCATTCTAGATCATTCCTTTGCCTTATGGTGCAAGGAAGAGAAAAAGGAATCAATAATAATGCTTAAATCATGTTAATGAGATATTGGATTATTAATGGGAGAAAGAATAGAAATAATGGATAATGTGTTAAAAGGAAAACTTATTGGATTAGAATAACCTCATATTCATTTTCTTCAGATATGCTTTGGCTTGGAGGCCAAGTTTCACCAATTTAGGATAATAATAATCATATATATTTTCTTTAGAAAAGAAAATGTGTTTTTCCATTAAAATATAAAATCCAATATTTCATGACTCCAAAAGTGGAAAATAATCTTAGATTCGTAATCTATACATTAAAATATTCCTTTTGGTGAATTTTCACTCAATTTGGAGGAAATGTGATTAAAAGGTGAATTTAGGAGAGAGAAAGTGTGTAGAACCTTCAAAATATTAAATAAAGGTACAACCACCTCCAATATGTAAAATTGATGGAAAATTCATATGCAACACATTAAATATGACTTGTGGGTGAAGTTTCATCAAATTTGGATAATCTTATAACCATTAATGAAGGAGGAAAGAGAAAATAGTAATTGATATATTTAACACATTAAAAGTTCTCAAAAGGAAAATCTAATTTTATATTCGGATTCTACAAATCAAAATTAGCTTATGTACAAAATTTCATCCATATTGGGATTCATTTGCACCCTCAAAATAAGAGAGAGAAAAAGGAAAATTAATTTAGTAAAACTTTAGTTTTAATCGGATTTGCATTTATGTTATGCTAAAGTTTCTTATTTCTAAAATTTATTTTATCACACGCCTCTTGTAGACCGTCAGATCAAAGATCTTATGACACAAAGGTCATCTCCTACCTTGGGTAGGAGACTGACTCGACGTAAACATTACATGTATTTTCTTCTCACAATTCTCTCCCTTGACTTTCCTTTTCATTTTGATCTGACTTGCTTTTCACCATCGCCTCGATTTTCTACTTTTAGGGACCCAACTTTCCCTGGGTTTCATTTTCCCAATTATCCAGTTGACGATGGACTTTCCCAATCCTCCCTTGTTTCTGATTTTAGAGTTGCTGCGTTGAACCCTGGCCAAGTTGAGGTGTCAAATACACAAATCATGAAAATACTTGGAAAGACTGTAGGAAGAATAAGGAAAGATTGGGCTATGAAACTCGATGATTCTCTATGTACAATATCCCACTATGTGCAAGACACCTATATGGGACCACTCTCTATAGACTTTCCTATGGGAAAGCATGCCATCTCTAAGTGGAGCTCAAGCATAAGGCATTATGAGATATCAAGTTCCTGAATATGGATCCTAAAATGGTAGGCAAGAAGACATTTTGCAACTATAAGAGCTCGAAGAGCTAAGACTGCATGCTTATGAGAATTCTGTATCTATAAACATAGAACTAGGGTGCGGAATGATTCCCACCTAAAGATAAAATATTTAGTTAGGGATATAAAGCTCTCATGTTCAATTCCATCATAAGACTGTTCTTGGGAAATCTAAAGTCAACATGGTATGGTCCATTCACTATGACAAAGAGGTACCTATCTAGAAAAATGGAGTTATTCAATGAGAAATTTGGAACCTTTCTAGTAAATAGACACCTAGTAAAAAGTTATTACAAAGGTGAGGCATTCATAGTAAAACCGTGATACACTTCAAGAACCACCACCACAACCACCAGACAAAGATTATATTTGATAGAGGCAATCAAGCTAAAGAATATAGATTAGCTCTTCTTGGGAGGCAACTGACACACATGAACTATGTGTGCAAAACATAAGTGATCATGTGTTGTAATAAACGCATATGTAGCCTAAGTGTCAAACTCATGGGATTGTTTACCAGAAACTACTACTTACCAAAACCAAACATCTAGGCCTAGCAAAAGAGTTGATTACTTGTTTAACTAAGAGCAAAGATTGAAACCTAAATTATGGATTCCTTAGGAATTGAGGTTTCACTACAAGACACATTGTATTTAAATTCCTCTTCATTAATAATCATTCACCTTTACTATGAACTAAATACCCATAACAAGTATTACTTGAAACCACAACATAATGCACTACACAAACTAAGACAAACCCCATTCCCGTAGTAGTATATAAAATATTTGGATGCATGGTCAAAATCTCTAAGTTATTCTTTCTAGCTAAAAATCTTCTCCAGAAGTGTGGTATAAGCTTTGTGATTCTATGACTTGTTTGACTCTTAATCCTTAACTTGAAGCAATTAGTGGGCTATTACTTTTACTATGGTGATTGAGCATAAACAAATCAATGACGATGTCATAGGTTCATGTGTAGAATGAAGGAAACAAAATACTAACTAATAGAATTCAAATTGAATGCAATTAAGGGATACTCCCAGGTCCTAAGGAATAAAGGGGTTAGCCCTGCATGATTATCACCACCGTATAACAAGAGGAAGAAGAGAAAAACATGTCAAATATCAGAAAACTGATATAAAACCCCTAGAGAAGTCATCTAGGTGATCCCCTCTGATGAACATGCTGATATACAACTTTCTGACTACAAATATGTCGTCTAGAAGTGCTCGAAGCATCCAGTTGGTTGCTATCTCCTTCATCTTCTCCTCTCTTGTCTCTGATCTATGTGAATACATGATAATCCCTTTGTGGCTGCACTCTCTAGGTCATAATGAGGCTTTGGCCCTCATTAAGTTGTCGTCATTGGATCTAACTAGATCTTAGATCTTCTCTAATCGTGCATCATTGATACCACCGATGGGGTGATTGTGGAACCAAGTGATCGACCCATTTGTGTCTTCTCAAACAATCTTAGTACTACTAACATGTGTATGAATAACACCAAGTTGTTTCTTGTAGACTTTTGAATGCATAATTTGGTACTACCGATGTGAGAGTCAGTGGTACCAAGATAATTAATCTCAAGTTCTAATTCTTCCTATGTCATGAGTCAGTAGTACTGACAATGGGCTTCAGTAGCATAAACACCTCTATCAGTAGCACTGAGTCTTCCCTCCTTATGCTACTATAGACCATGATGTGTCAGTACCACCAACACACGGGTCAGGGCACCGAGTCTGCCCTTTTAGTGCTTAAATTGCCAAAAAAGAGGGAAACATGACCTAAGTCCTAGATTTGGATCAAAAATTTATATGATTTGATAAAAGTATTGAAGAATTGATGAAATAGTGATTCACATGCTCATAATACAAAAGAATGCAAAAACATATCTCAAAATGAATATGTATGCTACATAAGTCCACAAATTAGCCTATGAAAAGTGACTAGAAATCAATACATCAACAACCCAAGGCTTTTTAAACTCTTTTTTGCAATTTCAAATTTTAGTTTTCATAATTTCTCTTTATTTTTAAAATCTTGCTATGGTTTAATTTTTAGTTTTTCCTTGTCGCGCACCTTGTTTGTTTCAAGCAATTTTGTTTTAATAAATTTTAGTATAATATAATAAAATTAGTTACTAATATTGTGATATTTTAATGATACGATAATCATGTAAAGATGAAGTAAACCTTAGAGTACAAAAGTTCTATTTGTTGAATAAGACTTTTTGAACCCGTCGACCCGACGCTTAGAAGACCAATGGGGCATATTTACTGACACTCCATCAGTCTCCATGTTAGGAGTCCCCTCAAGGTCCTAGTCATAGAACCCACTGGGCACCCAGGCTGGGGTGTGACCTCTGTCATTCGATGAGAACCCAACTAGTCACAGGGGGCAAAAACAACTAATTTTTGGATTGACGAGAATCTAATTCTCTTCAAGATGCCCAAGGGTTTAAAAGTCCATCGACCAGACAGATAGTGGATGGGGTATAAATGTGCACTTTACAGACCCGACGAGCCACCAAACCCTATTCAGTGACCAGATCAACAAAAACCATGACCAACACACTAAGTATGATGTAGTGAAAACAAATATGATGAACTACACTATTAACCATAAGAGAAACAATGCTATTGGAAGGTCATATTTCACCTTCCATCATGACAAACAATCATCATGGCCTCCACCTTCTTTGACGATTCCATTGATTTCATGAAATTTCCACTAACGACCACCCTAACCCGAGCAAGAAGGCAAAGAGAAGAAGCATCCTAGACGATTCTAGTGCAAAGAAATATGTATAGATATGAAGGAAACCACTACTGACCTAGAAAAAGACACCATCAAGAGACCGATAGAGTTTCCTCATTGATCTATGACTATGTGTGTGAGTCCTAACCCTCATCTCATGTGGATTTGATTTCCTCCTATGATTTCCTTCTTCATTCTAACTCCTAATTCTTGTTGAAACCCATTTTTCCATCTCTTCTAGTCTCATTTTCACCTAAGCCGATCTCTTCTATTTCCCTCTTGTCGATCTATCACCTTCTTCTTTCTTCCCAGTAGACATATGAACACTTTGTCATTGAAAAACTACTAGAGGGGGGGTGAATAGAGTTTTATAAAGATTTTAACAATTATTGAAACTCAAACAACCACAATGAAAATATTGGACAAGGAGACACAGGGTTTAGAGTGGTTCCAACTATAGCAAATACTATAGCCGTCAGTCCACTACCCGGTTGCTTACCCAACCGGGATTTGAAAAGAAATTTATTTTATTACCTCGCAAGGACTTTACATAAAATACAATTTCTTTTCCCAAACCCTTCAAGCAGCCTTCACCTAGAAGTAATCGCCCAACCTTGAAGCAGCCTTCCCTTGAAGTAGATGCACCAACTCCCGTTGCACCAGCCTTCTGAAGTAGCTTCCCGTGCGATAGCCTTCTTGAAGTAGCTTGAAGTCCCCTTCTCCACCTGAGAAGTCAACCCTCTCCGATCCGCAGCCTCCAACCCTAGGAGTAGCAAGGAGAGTACAAAAGATACAAAGGAACAAGAAAGAAAAAGGAAATTACAACTTATCCTTTAAGCCCAAGGCTTGATTTGCCTATATCAAGCGTGTATATCTCCTAACCAAAGTGTATGACAATGTGATTGTAGTGGATAGGAGATACTAGCCTATAGGACACGAAATGGGAGCAATAGGAATGAATGGCAAGTGTAGGAATTGCTCTATTGCTCTAAAACAGATTGCAAGTGTGTATTCAAGCTCAAGTATAGCACAAGTATAGCTTAGGTATATTTTAGTGTCCTAAGGCATGTCCTATTTATAGGAGTGGCCTATGGATGCTTAGGGACGTTCTAGACAACTTCTAGGGGCTTCTAAGTGCTTAACTAGCCGTTAGATATAAGTTAGGTGCATTAGTAACGACTAGTTACTTTATTCTGCAGTTGCTGTCAGAGACCATCTCGGTCGACAAATTGTCGACCGAGATACCTACTCGGTCGAAGTTTTGTCGACCGACAGGCTCTCTGGATCAACGTTCATTTGCAACCGCCAACTACTTTGTTAGCTGTGTCTAACGACTACTTGGGTCATTCTCGGTCGAGAAGTTTGTCGACCGAGAGTGTCTCGGTCGAGGAATGTGGTCGACCGAGATTGACCCTGTTTCAATCTTTCAATTAAGGCACTATGTGTTTGTGTGAGTGTGCATATGTGAACTTATTTGAAAGGGATGACCTATCTAAGTGTGGTGATTAGCTAGGGAAGATCTAACACTTGATTTACATGAAATCTAAGTACTTGTACATTATATGTTTGTACAAGTTTACATTTGATTACATTGCATGACATTTACAATCATTCAAGCGTATAGTTTCCCTAGAATCTTTGTCATCCACTTTATTCCTGCAACACTCAAGTAGCACGTTAGATCAACAAGAATGAAATGTTTGTCATCATCAAAACAAAGGGATTTATCATAATGTCCAATTTATCCAACAATCTCCCCCTTTTTGAAGATGACAAACATTTCCTAAATATGAAATAAGGAAATATAAAGCATGTGAGTTTCATACCTGAAGATTACCTTTTGTAGCTATTCTTGTTTGACAAGTGAGTGCTGGCCATCAAGATGAAACTCATTTATATTTATATTTTTGATTTTATATTCTTTCTCCCCCTTTGTCATTTCAAAAAGATATCCAAGTTGAATATTTTATTTTTCTTCTCCACCTTAATTTTATATTATGCTCCCCCTTAAATAGATATCCTATGAGGAACATGGATTTATGTCTAATTTATCCACAAGTTGTTTCTCAATCATTTGCAAAGGATGTTAAGCCTTGAAATGATATGAGATTCCCTTAAGCTTATGATGGATGTATATTTATTTCTCATCTATCAAGGGATGTTAAGCCCTGATTTGTTTAGAGAGTTCCTTTAAGAGCAAGATATATCATTTTGATGAAATTCTTTTTCATACAAATTACTTTTAAGAATCCGAAGGTCATAACAAACTCCAAATGATGTTAACAATGTTTTTGTAAGCTTCATAATCAAATAATCAAATTTGTTTTTATAAGCTCCCCCTTAATCTTACAATTTAAGCAATTTAAGGCTTTTAAGGTCACAAATGATAAATTTTTTGATTTTGACCTTTATCAAAAGTATACTAAGATTAAGTTCAATAAATTGATGTCAAATAAGCATTTTGTCAAAGCTTATTTTAGGTCACCCTTGACTACGACCATGGCGCCCCTTGGCTAAATTTTGTTTTAACCAAGAGGCAAAAATTGCAGATTTCCAATTAAGCATTTATATCAATTTTGATGCATGTTTAAGTGATACTAAACATGAAAGCATAATGAATATTTCAAATCTTTTAAAGATATTAATTGAAAACATTATATTCTTTGCAAGCATTTCTAAGAGATATACCATCAATAGATTCTTTTGCTTGCCTATGTAATGATAGAACAATAAAGGCATGTTATGATAAAACAGAAATTTTCTTTAAGCTAAGCATAATTTTGGTTTTTGACCAAATTAATTTCACATAATCTTTCAAGGATGATTTCCATAATTTATACTTTATTGTACAGTCATTAACCACAAATAGATAGCAATTTTGATCAATTTCAAAAGAATTCAGCAATTGTACAGTATTCTGAAGAACAGTGATATTCTCGGTCGACAATTTCTCGACCGAGGTTCACTCGGTCGACAAATTCTCGACCGACCGAATTTCTGGAAAGTGTTCAGAATTCTATTTCAAGTACAATATAGACTGTATCTAATTCAATTATTTCAAAGATCAGTTTGAGATAAACATATGAATATCAAAGTAACATTTAGATTATATCTCAACTAATCATATTCAAATCTTTTAAGTTTTGATTAACCTTAATTGATATAAATTTGTTATCCCTATATGTTAAGTTGAGATAGACATAAAGATATGCAAATTAAAGTCTTTGGTCATATCTCAACTTAGTCTAACCAATTCAATTTGGGGGTTTTGGAACCCATACTAACTCAACATTCCTTTTCTTGTATGGGCATGAAAAAGAGTAATGTCCAAGACGTGAGCAATAATGGCAACATATAGAATCAACCTCAAGTCTTTTTCTATAGTTTTGTTCTAGGTTGTTCTTTGGTACAAATGTGACTCGATGTTCTCGTGTCTTTTTCCAACTAGGTTGTTGATGAGTTTTCCCTTTGGGCTTATAACCTAGTCCTCTTCTCCCTATTTGATGATAGGATTTATCCAATATTCTATCAAGGATTCCATTGTTGCTTAACCTACTAACTTCTTGTTGCAACTTTACGATCTCATCCATTCTTTTCTTAATATCTAGTTTTGCTTGATCTAGATTAGATGATAAAGAATTCTTTTCTTTCACTATACTATCATAATCTAGATGTGTACACAAAATAGGTTGTTTTTGAAAGTCATTTAACTTTGCAAGTAATTCAACCTTTTCTTGATATAGAAGATCATAATTTGTTTCTAGAGTAAAAATCTTCACTTCACTACTACTTAGAGATGATTTCAAAGTACGATTTTCAGAAAAAATGTCATCTTTTTCAAAACCAAGAGTATTCAATTTAGCATATAAATCGTCATTTTCAGATGTAAGAGCAAGAAGTCTAGCATTTAACTCATCGTTTGTTTTACTAGATTTCTTTAATTTTTTCTTGCACTCAATATACTTATTGTGAGTTTCTTCAAGACTAGAAATTAGCTCTTCTTTTGATAAATCAAGAAGGCTTACCTCTTCTTCTTCTTCCTCATTGGTTGTAGCAATGAAACAATTCTTATGGACCTCTTTCTTCTTTTCTTTCCATGGACAGCCGATTGTTGTATGGTTTGTTCCTAAACACCAATTGCAGCTTGTTGAAAGTTGGTCCAAGTTGCTCCTTTGTCTGCGGTCGTAGTCACCTCCACCCTTCATTCTTCAAGACCTGGTTAGGGTTCCTTGAAGCCTTGCTCTGATACCAATTGAAAAACTACTAGAGGGGGGGTGAATAGAGTTTTATAAAGATTTTAACAATTATTGAAACTCAAACAACCACAATGAAAATATTGGACAAGGAGACACAGGGTTTAGAGTGGTTCCAACTATAGCAAATACTATAGCCGTCAGTCCACTACCCGGTTGCTTACCCAACCGGGATTTGAAAAGAAATTTATTTTATTACCTCGCAAGGACTTTACATAAAATACAATTTCTTTTCCCAAACCCTTCAAGCAGCCTTCACCTAGAAGTAATCGCCCAACCTTGAAGCAACCTTCCCTTGAAGTAGATGCACCAACTCCCGTTGCACCAGCCTTCTGAAGTAGCTTCCCATGTGATAGCCTTCTTGAAGTAGCTTGAAGTCCCCTTCTCCACCTGAGAAGTCAACCCTCTCCGATCCGCAGCCTCCAACCCTAGGAGTAGCAAGGAGAGTACAAAAGATACAAAGGAACAAGAAAGAAAAAGGAAATTACAACTTATCCTTTAAGCCCAAGGCTTGATTTTCCTATATCAAGCGTGTAGATCTCCTAACCAAAGTGTATGACAATGTGATTGTAGTGGATAGGAGATACTAGCCTATAGGACACGAAATGGGAGCAATAGGAATGAATGGCAAGTGTAGGAATTGCTCTATTGCTCTAAAACAGATTGCAAGTGTGTATTCAAGCTCAAGTATAGCACAAGTATAGCTTAGGTATATTTTAGTGTCCTAAGGCATGTCCTATTTATAGGAGTGGCCTATGGATGCTTAGGGACGTTCTAGACAACTTCTAGGGGCTTCTAAGTGCTTAACTAGCCGTTAGATATAAGTTAGGTGCATTAGTAACGGCTAGTTACTTTATTCTGCAGTTGCTGTCAGAGACCATCTTGGTCGACAAATTGTCGACCGAGATACCTACTCGGTCGAAGTTTTGTCGACCGACAGGCTCTCTGGATCAACGTTCATTTGCAACCGCCAACTACTTTGTTATCTGTGTCTAACGACTACTTGGGTCATTCTCGGTCGAGAAGTTTGTCGACCGAGAGTGTCTCGGTCGAGGAATGTGGTCGACCGAGATTGACCCTGTTTCAATCTTTCAATTAAGGCACTATGTGTTTGTGTGAGTGTGCATATGTGAACTTATTTGAAAGGGATGACCTATCTAAGTGTGGTGATTAGCTAGGGAAGATCTAACACTTGATTTACATGAAATCTAAGTACTTTTACATTATATGTTTGTACAAGTTTACATTTGATTACATTGCATGACATTTACAATCATTCAAGCGTATAGTTTCCCTAGAATCTTTGTCATCCACTTTATTCCTGCAACACTCAAGTAGCACGTTAGATCAACAAGAATGAAATGTTTGTCATCATCAAAACAAAGGGATTTATCATAATGTCCTATTTATCCAACAATCTCCCCCTTTTTGAAGATGACAAACATTTCCTAAATATAAAATAAGGAAATATAAAGCATGTGAGTTTCATACCTGAAGATTACCTTTTGTAGCTATTCTTGTTTGACAAGTGAGTGCTGGCCATCAAGATGAAACTCATTTATATTTATATTTTTGATTTTATATTCTTTCTCCCCCTTTGTCATTTCAAAAAGATATCCAAGTTGAATATTTTATTTTTCTTCTCCCCCTTAATTTTATATTATGCTCCCCCTTAAATAGATATCCTATGAGGAACATGGATTTATGTCTAATTTATCCACAAGTTGTTTCTCAATCATTTGCAAAGGATGTTAAGCCTTGAAATGATATGAGATTCCCTTAAGCTTATGATGGATGTATATTTATTTCTCATCTATCAAGGGATGTTAAGCCCTGATTTGTTTAGAGAGTTCCTTTAAGAGCAAGATATATCATTTTGATGAAATTCTTTTTCATACAAATTACTTTTAAGAATCCGAAGGTCATAACAAACTCCAAATGATGTTAACAATGTTTTTGTAAGCTTCATAATCAAATAATCAAATTTGTTTTTATAAGCTCCCCCTTAATCTTACAATTTAAGCAATTTAAGGCTTTTAAGGTCACAAATGATAAATTTTTTGATTTTGACCTTTATCAAAAGTATACTAAGATTAAGTTCAATAAATTGATGTCAAATAAGCATTTTGTCAAAGCTTATTTTAGGTCGCCCTTGACTACGACCATGGCGCCCCTTGGCTAAATTTTGTTTTAACCAAGAGGCAAAAATTGCAGATTTCCAATTAAGCATTTATATCAATTTTGATGCATGTTTAAGTGATACTAAACATGAAAGCATAATGAATATTTCAAATCTTTTAAAGATATTAATTGAAAACATTATATTCTTTGCAAGCATTTCTAAGAGATATACCATCAATAGATTCTTTTGCTTGCCTATGTAATGATAGAACAATAAAGGCATGTTATGATAAAACAGAAATTTTCTTTAAGCTAAGCATAATTTTGGTTTTTGACCAAATTAATTTCACATAATCTTTCAAGGATGATTTCCATAATTTATACTTTATTGTACAGTCATTAACCACAAATAGATAGCAATTTTGATCAATTTCAAAAGAATTCAGCAATTGTACAGTATTCTGAAGAACAGTGATATTCTCGGTCGACAATTTCTCGACCGAGGTTCACTCGGTCGACAAATTCTCGACCGACCGAATTTCTGGAAAGTGTTCAGAATTCTATTTCAAGTACAATATAGACTGTATCAAATTCAATTATTTCAAAGATCAGTTTGAGATAAACATATGAATATCAAAGTAACATTTAGATTATATCTCAACTAATCATATTCAAATCTTTTAAGTTTTGATTAACCTTAATTGATATAAATTTGTTATCCCTATATGTTAAGTTGAGATAGACATAAAGATATGCAAATTAAAGTCTTTGGTCATATCCCAACTTAGTCTAACCAATTCAATTTGGGGGTTTTGGAACCCATACTAACTCAACATTCCTTTTCTTGTATGGGCATGAAAAAGAGTAATGTCCAAGACGTGAGCAATAATGGCAACATATAGAATCAACCTCAAGTCTTTTTCTATAGTTTTGTTCTAGGTTGTTCTTTGGTACAAATGTGACTCGATGTTCTCGTGTCTTTTTCCAACTAGGTTGTTGATGAGTTTTCCCTTTGGGCTTATAACCTAGTCCTCTTCTCCCTATTTGATGATAGGATTTATCCAATATTCTATCAAGGATTCCATTGTTGCTTAACCTACTAACTTCTTGTTGCAACTTTATGATCTCATCCATTCTTTTCTTAATATCTAGTTTTGCTTGATCTAGATTAGATGATAAAGAATTCTTTTCTTTCACTATACTATCATAATCTAGATGTGTACACAAAATAGGTTGTTTTTGAAAGTCATTTAACTTTGCAAGTAATTCAACCTTTTCTTGATATAGAAGATCATAATTTGTTTCTAGAGTAAAAATCTTCACTTCACTACTACTTAGAGATGATTTCAAAGTACGGTTTTCAGAAACAATGTCATCTTTTTCAAAACCAAGAGTATTCAATTTAGCATATAAATCGTCATTTTCAGATGTAAGAGCAAGAAGTCTAGCATTTAACTCATCGTTTGTTTTACTAGATTTCTTTAATTTCTTCTTGCACTCAATATACTTATTGTGAGTTTCTTCAAGACTAGAAATTAGCTCTTCTTTTGATAGATCAAGAAGGCTTACCTCTTCTTCTTCTTCCTCATTGGTTGTAGCAATGAAACAATTCTTATGGACCTCTTTCTTCTTTTCTTTCCATGGACAGCCGATTGTTGTATGGTTCGTTCCTAAACACCAATTGCAGCTTGTTGAAAGTTGGTCCAAGTTGCTCCTTTGTCTGCGGTCGTAGTCACCTCCACCCTTCATTCTTCAAGACCTGGTTAGGATTCCTTGAAGCCTTGCTCTGATACCAATTGAAAAACTACTAGAGGGGGGGTGAATAGAGTTTTATAAAGATTTTAACAATTATTGAAACTCAAACAACCACAATGAAAATATTGGACAAGGAGACACAGGGTTTAGAGTGGTTCCAACTATAGCAAATACTATTGCCGTCAGTCCACTACCCGGTTGCTTACCCAACCGGGATTTGAAAAGAAATTTATTTTATTACCTCGCAAGGACTTTACATAAAATACAATTTCTTTTCCCAAACCCTTCAAGCAGCCTTCACCTAGAAGTAATCACCCAACCTTGAAGCAGCCTTCCCTTGAAGTAGATGCACCAACTCCCGTTGCACCAGCCTTCTGAAGTAGCTTCCCGTGCGATAGCCTTCTTGAAGTAGCTTGAAGTCCCCTTCTCCACCTGAGAAGTCAACCCTCTCCGATCCACAGCCTCCAACCCTAGGAGTAGCAAGGAGAGTACAAAAGATACAAAGGAACAAGAAAGAAAAAGGAAATTACAACTTATCCTTTAAGCCCAAGGCTTGATTTGCCTATATCAAGCGTGTAGATCTCCTAACCAAAGTGTATGACAATGTGATTGTAGTGGATAGGAGATACTAGCCTATAGGACACGAAATGGGAGCAATAGGAATGAATGGCAAGTGTAGGAATTGCTCTATTGCTCTAAAACAGATTGCAAGTGTGTATTCAAGCTCAAGTATAGCACAAGTATAGCTTAGGTATATTTTAGTGTCCTAAGGCATGTCCTATTTATAGGAGTGGCCTATGGATGCTTAGGGACGTTCTAGACAACTTCTAGGGGCTTCTAAGTGCTTAACTAGCCGTTAGATATAAGTTAGGTGCATTAGTAACGGCTAGTTACTTTATTCTGCAGTTGCTGTCAGAGACCATCTCGGTCGACAAATTGTCGACCGAGATACCTACTCGGTCGAAGTTTTGTCGACCGACATGCTCTCTGGATCAACGTTCATTTGCAACCACCAACTACTTTGTTATCTGTGTCTAACGACTACTTGGGTCATTCTCGGTCGAGAAGTTTGTCGACCGAGAGTGTCTCGGTCGAGGAATGTGGTCGACCAAGATTGACCCTGTTTCAATCTTTCAATTAAGGCACTATGTGTTTGTGTGAGTGTGCATATGTGAACTTATTTGAAAGGGATGACCTATCTAAGTGTGGTGATTAGCTAGGGAAGATCTAACACTTGATTTACATGAAATCTAAGTACTTGTACATTATATGTTTGTACAAGTTTACATTTGATTACATTGCATGACATTTACAATCATTCAAGCGTATAGTTTCCCTAGAATCTTTGTCATCCACTTTATTCCTGCAACACTCAAGTAGCACGTTAGATCAAAAAGAATGAAATGTTTGTCATCATCAAAACAAAGGGATTTATCATAATGTCCAATTTATCCAACAAGGTTGAACAAAGGACCAAAAAGGAACACCATTGGGATTAACCTCCAAACTAAGTTTTCCAACTTAGATCCCTGTTTCATCCATGATTTGACACTTCTAACTCCACACCTTTTTCATTGGAGTTCCTATTTATCCATTTACATATAAACCATAGGATCGACAAAGGTTTGTCAGCTGTGCGCAACTAACAATCACCCAAAGACACTTCTATTGATCAATTATTGCTTGGTAAGATTTTCATCTTGTTGGTATGTATGCCCTAAGAGCCAATCATGGGATGATTGATGGGATACATTAATATTGATTTGATAAATATCAAAGGCAAGCTTCCAATTCTTTCTGGTTTAGTCATATGAGATAGTGATAGAACATATTGAATGTCTAGAGAATGATAGTACTCAATAATGTATGCCTTCGGGTTCAGGACCTGAACGATGAGATCATACGGATGCTAAGAGTTTGTACATTCTTGTTATGTCCCTAGTCGGATGTCATTGTGGAAGGTAGATAGACAGCAATGACACACAAGACTAGATTGTGGTGTTGGTTGATGACAGAATTTCATTAGTCATGATATAGAGATATCAAACCAAACACATAGCTACTTGTTAGAGAACAAGTGTACCAGACAGACCCACCGTGAGTTTGACACATGGAACCATGACATGGTAGTCACAGTCAGTACTCACAGTGATGGCGGTGAGTGTGATTCTTTGACCTGAAATCACTACACTCAACACATGTCGTTGGGCACACTTTGACATCATCAAACGCAATCCTGAAACATGGGTTGTTATAAAGGTGATGATTGGGTGGCTTTGACACATGGGGCTTTTGAGGGGTGAGTGATAGATATGGGATTTGTCCCTCCTGAGGGAGTTTGATATCCAAGGCCACTTGATGAGTAGGATTGAAATAGGCGTACACACGCATGTGTGAATCAGTATGTGATATTGATGTCATACATATCTCTTCCAATCTACTCTGAGATCAAGAAAGTGAATGAACGTTGACAGGATGACTGTTCCATGCCTCGATTTCATTCGGGATATCAGCGACAAAGGAATTATACATTCACTGCAACACCATTCACGGATTGTAGGATTGAATGTTGTTCTCCAACTTTCTTTTTCACTTGGGTAGCACTGATGTGTGACTAGGCACCACTCTTTGCTTGTGAATAAGTGTTATGGACTTTCGCTGCCAACGTGAAATGGACCTGCAGGGTCACACACATAGGATTTAACCTGGAAGAGGAGTTTTGTCCACAAACAATGTTTAGATTGATTACTAAAGGAGTTTAGTAGTTCAATTAAACACTCAATTAATTGATAGCTCAATATCATAATGTTCAAGGTGTTGGACGCATTGATTACAGTATCAAATTGATTGAAACTGCAATTGACTGATTCTGCACAATCTGCACTCCCAACCGATCGCCTCATGTGATGAACCGATCGGCTGAGCTTGGTGAACCGGTCAGCTCAGGTAGTGAGTCGATCGGCTGATGGATAGGGTGAAACAATCGCTTTAAGTGTTGAAACGATCGTTCAACTGGTCCAACCGGGCAAGTTGGGAAAGTAGGATTGGTGAGAATTTTCCTTTCATTTCACTTGCCCAATTTGATTGGAACAAGGATTGGTATTTGATACCAATTAGAAACAAAAGATGGAAAGTCAATCGGGAACTGACTAGGACCACGAACTGACCGGTTCAGAAGTGAACCGACCGGTTGAGGTGTCCCAACCGATCGGTCGAGGTGTCAACTGATCGGCTCAGGTCCCCAATCGACCGTTTCAGAAATGAAATGATCGGTTCAGGTTGCGAGTTGGTTGTTTTGTAAAAAATCTCAAACCCTTCTACTCTTGCTTTTAGTCCTGCATTGCCCGGGATAGAGAACCTTGTCCCATGACCCTCCTATATATATAGGGGTATTGGGGGCTTCTCAAAGTAAAACTCAGTGCAACCAGTTGCTCTGTGAAGTTTTCGTTCTCTCTGGTTTTGGTAACCGAGAGAGAGCTCGAGCAAGTGCTACCCGATAAGGGAGGCACAGTAAGGGAAAGACAACTGCAGAAAGCAATTAGTGGCAGGAGAGTGTATTGGTGACTAGTACGCTGATTGGAGGGTGCGACTCCTTCCAATTCCTTGTGAGACAAGGAGATCGGAGTTCCAGGTGGTCCGTGTGGACTACTTCAGAGGCAGGAGGTTTCTGCCGCTCAGAGGACAACTGTCAATCCCGACAGTCCCGATGAGACTAGGAGTCGTCAGTCCCGGTGTGACCAGGAGCTGCACAGACACCGTCCAAGACCGGAGGTGAAGACCGCACAAGGCGCGAGGTATTGTCGCCGAGTAAGAATTGAGACAAGGTATGATTCCACAAACCATCCTTTCCTATTGTATAGACGTTGACGTATTTCCTTGTTCTGGGTTTGGGGAGGAAAATTTTTGTTTTCGCTGCCTTCTCTGCCTCCCCTAAAACCCAACAGAAGAAGAATGCCATTTTGTTCTTATGGCATCAACAAGTAAGGACTCAAGTGAGGTAAATCTAAACTCTTTAGATAAAGGATCCTTGATTGCTATTATTCATGATACTTGTGCCTCTCTTAAGTCTTCTAAAAGGAAAAGGAAAAAGCTTGCTAGAATTGTTGATAATTTGCATGTAGAATTAAATGATCTTGAACATGCTAATTCTTCCTTGCTTGATGATAAAAATGCATCTTAGAAAAGTAGACTCTCTTAAACTTGAAAATGCTAGTTTGCTTGATAATATTAGATTTCTAGAAGCTCAACTTCTCATGCATAGTTCTAATGAAGATCATACTTTAATTATTGATTCTCTCATGCATGATATTGATGTTCTTAAATCTGAAAACAAGGACAAAGATTTTGTTTTGCAATAATTAGAAACATAAAATGCCTCCTTGCTTGCTAAAATCAATGTGCATGAATCTTGTTCTAGTTCTACTAGTAGAGAGAATGGTGTTTCTGCTCTTCATATTGATAAAGAGTCCTTCATGACAAAATCTCTTTGCTTAGAAAATGATATTTTGCATGCTAGAGATAATATTAATGAATTGTCTTCTACTATTACCTCTCTTATGCATGATACTGACAGTTTGAGATCTTCTTTGCAAAGATTCTTAGTTGGTAAGAAGAGCCTTAATTATATCCTACACCATACTACTAAACAAATTGGTAGACATGGTCTAGGGTATGATTGTAGTCAAAGGAACAACAAAGGTAAAGGACCTCCAATATTCCATGGAGAATCCTCTAGTTCCAAGACTATGGGCACATGCAACTATTGCAATGAAATTGGTCATTATTCTACTTGTTGTACTTTTAGGAAAGCACCCAAGAGCAATAGGACTTGGGTTGCTAAACTAACCCCTCCGGACCCAAAAACATGATTGGGGACCATTTCATCTTTCTTCTTGTAGGTACTTGCAAATGGATTGACGTGAGCTATTGAATTACAAATTGACTTCTCAATCCACATGAAAGAAGAAAGGTGAGATGTGTATGAGGTTAAAACAAGTGGAAAAAGGAATGGTAATAACAAAGGTAATGTTTTCTTTCTTATAACCATTTCTAACTTGTTTTTGTCAAGTTAGTGTGCACTATGCATGTGGTTTTTGAGTCAAAAGTGGTATTTTGTGATTCTCTTCACACTCTTGCTCAAAAACTATTTCTGATGCTTTCATAGTGCATTACTAACTTTCTTACACATGTTTGGATATGATTTGCATATTTAACATGCATTTAAATATTTTTTATGAAATATATGTGCCTTTTGACAGTTGCTCTGTCAGTCGAGTTTTCCCTATTTGAAACTTGACCGATAGGCACCTATGGGTGTTGCCAACAACTGTCATCGGTAAAGTTGTCAATACACAAAACTCGACCGATAACACTGTGCACATAATATACATTTGGCTTATTGAATTAGAATTTCCCTCTCAACTAGATTTTCTCAACCAATAGCCTTATTCTTTAGAACTCATTTGGTACCTTTATATATGCATATTTCCATATTCTAAATTTCCTATCTTGCTTACAACTCTATCTTTCAAATTTCTATAAATTGGTATATCTATATCTTGCAATTACTTGCTTTGAGTTGTTTTGCATGTTTTGATGATGATCTTGGATCTCTTGGTTGTGTCTAAAATTACTTCCATTGTACTCTAACTTGCTACATCTATATAGGTGTATATCTTGTGTTGATACAACCTTGAGGTTCTTAGTGGTGATCATCTTTTGGTAATGATGCATACTTGTTAGTGTGTTATATCCTTCCATGCTTCTAAAATTGCTTATCCCTTTTTTTGGATATATCTCTACATCTACTCATAGCTTGCTTTATCTTGTATATCTTTTGGTATCTCTTGCTATGATCTAGATCCTACTAGTAGTCCTAACTTGTGATATCATCTACTAGTAGTTCATATACATGTAGTTCTATCCTTGTTTATAATTGGCATCTTTGATCATCTATATGCTATGCTTGTATCTTGTCTCATTCATGCTCAAGATTATTCCTTGAATTGCATATATACTATCTTGAGTTGCTTGCATAACATTGTGATGCAGGGTACATAGATCTACATTATATGTAGAAATTGGAGTATGTTTTGATTTTATGCAATTTTGCTCCAGTTTCAGTTTTTGGTGCAAGACTAGTGTTTTTCATGCAGAAACGACCTTCTGAGCAAGGCTCATCGCTTTGCCATGAACATTGATGCTTTTTGGGAAAATTCTGTCATCTTTGAGGGTCAAAATTACGATTTATTATTTTCTGCAACACCTTATCTTATTTTTTTGGGTTGGTCAAGTATATGCTTTAACTTGCTTTTCTCTCTATGCTTGGACAAGCCCCTATCTGTGCTCTTCTACTCTCCTTATATAACTTTTATTATCTCCTTTCTCTTTAACAAGTGATGTTTCTTATCCCTTTATAACCCCACTTTTTGAAATGACAAAGGGGGAGAAAGGTATGTCTTCTTTTAAAAGAGGAAGAAGGCATGTCTTACATGAAGAGGAGAAGTATGTCCATGTAAAGGGGAGAAGGTAAATGGGAGAAGCCATATATGTCAGAACATATATGATTAGAAGACATAGTAATCTATAAATGTTGTGAAAGCTAACCATGTAGGAGAAATAACATCAATTGAGGGGGAGTATGAGAACTCCATGTGCATCAATTGAGGGGGAGCATATGATCTCAATCCTATTGAAACCCCTAGGTTTCTCCATAGGTATGACTTTACTTAAATGTTTTCAATACATTTATGGAATGGTTTTGTCATCTTCAAAAAGGGGGAGAATGTTGACTCAAGGTCAATTAGGTCAATGTTGACTCACGTCTAAATTGACTAAACCCATGTTTTGATGATGACTATGAAAAACCACTAGAGGGGGGGTGAATAGGGTTTTATAGATATTTTAATAAGAATTCAACCAAAGCAAGCAACCACAAAAATATTGGACAAGGGGACAAGGATTTAGAGTGGTTCCAACCTTAGCAAATACTAAGGCAGTCAATCCACTACCCGGTTGCTTACCCAACTGGGATTTTGAAAGTACTTAAATTTTATTACCTCATAAGGATGTTACATAAAATTACAAATACTTTCACCAAACCCTTCGTACAACCTTCACCTAGAAGTAGTCTCACCAACCTCGAAGCAGCCTTCCTTGAAGTAACCTCAAGCTCCCCCTTGAAGTAGCCTTCCTCTTGAAGTAGCTTCCCATTGAGACAGCCTTCTTGAAGTAGTCCAAAGTCCACCTCCTCCACCTCAGAAGTCAAACCCTCTCCAATCCGCAGCCTACAACCCTAGGAGTAGCAAGGAGAGTACAAACAATATAAAGGAACAAGAAGGAAAATTAGAAATTACAATACCGTTGTAGCACAAGGCTTGATTTCCTATATGAAGCATTTTGATCTACTAACCAATGTATATGGACGTGTAAGTGTAGTGGATAGGAGATGCTAGCCTATAGGACACGAAATTGGAGCAATGGAAATGAATAGCCAATGTTGGAGTTGCTCAATTGCTCACACAAATGGATTTGCAGATTGCAAGTAATATGCTCAAGTGTTGCACAAGTGTGTATTGGGTGTCCTAAGGCTTGTCCTATTTATAGGAAAGGCCTATGAATGCTTAAGGATGTTCTAGACACTTTCTTGGGGGTTCTAAGTGCTTAAATAGCCGTTAGGTATCCATTAGTTGCTTTAGCAATGACTAATTAATTAACTCTGAAAAGTGCAGACAGAACTCTTCTCGGTCGACAAATTGTTGATCGAGAGTCCTTCTCAGTCGAGGATTTGTCGACCAAGGGACGTCCTGGAGCAAGTGTTTACAACGTTCATTTCCAACTCCCAACCACCTTGTTTGCTAGGTCTACCAGCTACTTGGGTCAATCTCGATCGAGGAATTTGTCGACCGAGAGTGTCTCGGTCGAGAAGTTTGTCAACCGAGAATGACTTTGTTTCAATGTTTTAAACTAAGTATTAAGTGTGTGTATGAGTGTGCAGATGTGACACTATTATAGGGAATGACCTATCTAAGTGTTGTGATTGTCTAGGGAAGATCTAACTCTTGATTTACATGATGTCTAAGTACTTGTACATTATATACTTATACAAGTTTTTTTACATTTGATTACAATCATGAAATTAACACATTGTGAGCATTTAGATCTTCCAAAGTTGTATCATCCACCTAGTTCCTGCAACACTCAAGTAGCACGTTAGATCCAAAAGAATGAAATGTTTATCATCATCAAAACAAAGGGATTATAATAATGTCCAATTTAGCCAACAATCTCCCCCTTTTTGAAGATGACAAACATTTCCTAGATATAAAATAAGGAAATATAAATCATATGAGTTTCATACCTGAAGTTTACCTTTTGTAACCATTCTTGTTGCAAGTGTGTCCTGGCCGAGAGATTATGAAACTCATTTTATTTTATGTTTTTGATGTTATATTATTTCTCCCCCTTTGTCATTTCAAAAAGATAACCAAGATAAATATTAAGTATGAATTTTATTTCTCCCCCTTAATTTCATAATTAGATGCTTCCCCTTAATAAGATATTTAGTTTTAAAAGCAAGGGATGCAAACCACTTATTATCAAATTTAGTCACAATTTATTTCTCAATCATTTGCAAAGGATGTTAAGACTTGAAATGATATGAGATTCTTTTAGATTCATGGCATATGTGTTTTGATTTCTCATCCATTTTATAAGGGATGTTAAGCCCTAAAAATGATATGAGAATCCTTCAAGCTTATAGTAGAGTACATGAATATATCTCTAACCAAATACACGGGATGTTAAGCCCTGATTTGTTTAGAGAATTCCATTATATTCATACATATTGTAGGCTCCAAAATTACTTTAAAGATACTAAGGTCATAACTAGCCTAAAATTTTCTTTATAATGTTTGCAAAATTTTGTAAGCTCCTTCTTAATCTTATAGTCAAGATAGTTTTTGTGAGTTATGCATTAAAATCTTATTTTCAATATATTAAGATTAAGTGCAAGTAAATGATTTTCAAATAATCATTTTGTCAAGCTTATTTTAGGTCGACCTTGACTTCGACCATAGCGCCCCTTGGTCAAACTTGATTTCAACCAAGAGGCTATTTCTGCAGATTTCCAATTTGAACACTCATATGTGAAGTATAATTTCTGTAGGTAACTTGATTAAATAAATATCAATTTGAAGCACTTTGAGTGATACCTATTATGAAGACATTTTTAAAAATATCACAATGAAGTCTTTGTCCTTGATTTTCCTAGAATTATTGTTTTACATTCATTTTGAATGATGTCTCCTAAGCTTTTCTATGGGTGCATAAATTTCAATTCCCTTATTTTCAGATTAATCATAAGATTCTTTAGAAGCATATATCCTTGAAAGCAATATTAATGTCTTAAAGTCAAGATTTTGTTTTTGATTTCTTAGAACAAATAACTAGATAAAACATTTAATATTCTTGTTCTAAGAGACATTATTTGGCTTGTCATAGCATCATCATTCATTTATTACAAGCCATACACAATAATCATTATCTATTATGTCAAGATGCATTTATGCCATAGAGTTTTAGTGTTATGCAAAATGGCATTTTCAATGATAGCATCATTTTTATTTTTAATGAGTTAAATTACAATGATCATTGCACAAAGATTATGATAGAACAGTAGAAGCATATCCACAATACAATGATCAATACAGAAGCATACAATGATTATGATCATTTAAACTAAATTTTAATACACATGGTTCCTATACAGATAGACCAAGGAATACTTAGGAAAAAACCATGTGGATTATGATAAAATAGTAATTTCCTTGATTAAACCAACATGGTTCATAATTTTCAGTTTTAAGCCAAACCATGTAGAGAATAAACCAAACTAATCTCATTCAAGGTTCATAAATTTTCAACTTTAAGACAAACCATGAACATGCTTAATAAACTTTTTCAATCAATGAATAAAGTATGTTCAATATCAGTCTTCATATAGCACTTTTGCAATATGTTTAAGGATTTCATATTCATAATGTTATACCTTTATTCAACAATTCATGATACAAAAGATCAATATGTTTTAAAAAAAATGGTCTCCAATATTTATTCTTGATTTTCATATTAAATCAATCATTAATAATAAATTGATAGCAGACTAGATTAATTAAAACAGGTTCAGCAGAACTTGGTTCGGTCGAACTTTTTGTCGACCGAATTTATCTCGTTCGACATTTTTCTCGACCGAGAATGTTGCTGTTTGTACATATTTTATCAGATTTGTTTAAAATAGTAACCTGCTCGGTCTACTAATTCTCGACTGACAGTGTTCTCAGTCAAACAGTTTCTCGACCGAGAATGTTTCTGTACTATTTTTCAGAATTTATTTCCAAACAAGATAACAGAATATGAAAGGTAAAGCTCAATTTTGTTGAGATATGACATTTTTATATCAAAGTAACATTTTAGGTCAAATCTCAACTAGTCAAAATTCAAACTTCTAAGTTTTAGAAACCCAAACTAAATCGTCATTCCTTTTCTTGTATGGGCATGAAAAAGAGTAATGTCCAAGACGCAAGCAATAATGACAACTAATAGAGTCAATCTCATTTTTCTTTCTAGGAGTTGAGTTGTTCTTGGGTACATACATGGATTGATTCTCTACTTGTGTCCTTCTCCAACTAGGTTTTTGATAAGATTTTCTTTTAGGCTTATAACCTAGTCCTCTCCTTCCAATTTGATGATAAGAATCATTTAAGATTTTATCAAGAATATCATTGTTACTCAAGCTACTAACTTCTTGTTGCAACTTAACAATCTCATCCATTCTCTTCTTGATATCTAACTTTGCTTGATCTAGATTAGATAATAAAGAATCTCTTTCTTTCACAATAATATCATAATCTTGATGTGTTCACAAAACAGGTTGTTTTTGAAGATCATTTACTTGAGTTTGCAAGTTTATCTTTTCTAGGGAAAGAAGATTGCAATTTGCTTCTACAGATTTCATCTTAATATCATGATCTTCAATAGCCTTTTTGAGATATTCATTTTCAGATGTGAGAGCAAGAAGTTTAGCATGTAACTCATCATTTACTTTATTTGATTTCTTAAATTTCTTTTTGCACTCAATATATTTCTGATGTGTATCTTGAAGACTAGCAATTAGATCTTCTTTTGGTAGATCAAAAAGACTTACCTCTTCTTCTTCTTCTTCATTTGTTGTAGCAATAAGACATTCTACTTCTTCTTTTCCATCATCACTATCATCACTTGAATCATCCCATGCAGCTTTATATGCTCTTTCTTTCTTTTTATGAGATGATTTCTTTCCTTTCTTGAGTTTTGGACAATCACATTTCATGTGTCCCTTTTTGGCACATTCAAAGCACCTGGAAGAAGAAACACTAGAAGTTTTGTTAGTTTTAAATCTTTTATACTACTTACCGTTTACAATGAGAGTTTCTTCTTCACTATCATCTTCACTTGTGTCATGACTAATCTTGGTTGATGCTTTGAATGCAATGTCCTTCTTTCTCCCTTGTTGAAGTTCACGTTCTCGTCTTTCTTCCTCTTCTAAAGTTGTCTCATGTGCTTCTAAGTTGCCAATGAGTTGTTCCATCCTTAGCCGGGTGAGATCATTTGCTTCTTCAATGGAAATCACCTTGGGCTTGTACTTGGGAGGAAGAGACCTAAGAATTTTTTATACTTGATCTTCTTCACTGATCACTTTACCTAAAGCATTTAAACCATTCACAATAGAAGAAAATTTTGCATACATTTCACTAATTGACTCATTTTGATCCATACGAAACTGTTCAAATTTTTGCTTAAGCATTCCAATTTTAGAGTTCTTAACTTGAACAGTTCCTTCATAAGTTATGGAGAGTCTATGCCATATTTCATATGCCGTTTCGCAATTTGATATTCTATTGAATTCACCAACGGAAATTGAACAATAGAGTATACTTACAGCTTTTGCATTCATTTGGGATGATCTTACCGTATTAGCATCCCAAGTTGCATACTCTATTTGAGGAAAGTCATATGGATTTGACACCATCCTCCATAGATCCCAGCTAATTCCTTGGAAATAGAATTGCATCCTCCTCTTCCAGTAGGTGTAGTTAGTGCCATCAAAAGGTGGAGGTCTAGCCACAAGTGTTCCTTCCAAGTTGAGGTTGTTGAGTACCTCGTCACCCATTCTTCAAGACTTTGTTAAAGTTCCTTGAAGCCCAGCTCTGATACCAATTGAAAAATCACTAGAGGGGGGGTGAATAGGGGTTTATAGATATTTTAATAATAATTCAACCAAAGCAAGAAACCACAAAAATATTGGACAAGGGGACAAGGATTTAGAGTGGTTCCAACCTTAGCAAATACTAAGGCAGTCAATCCACTACCCGGTTGCTTACCCAACCGGGATTTTGAAAGTACTTAAATTTTATTACCTCGCAAGGATGTTACATAAAATTACAAATACTTTCACCAAACCCTTCAGATAGCCTTCACCTAGAAGTAGTCTCACCAACCTCGAAGCAGCCTTCCTTGAAGTAACCTCAAGCTCCCCTTGAAGTAGCCTTCCTCTTGAAGTAGCTTCCCGTTGAGACAACCTTCTTGAAGTAGTCCAAAGTCCACCTTCTCCACCTGAGAAGTCAAACCCTCTCCAATCTGCAGCCTCCAACCCTAGGAGTAGCAAGGAGAGTACAAACAATATAAAGGAACAAGAAGGAAAAATAGAAATTACAATACCGTTGTAGCACAAGTCTTGATTTCCTATATCAAGTGTTTTGATTTCCTAACCAATGTATATGGAAGTGTAAGTGTAGTGGATAGGAGATGCTAGCCTATAGGACACGAAATTGGAGAAATGGAAATGAATAGCCAATGTTGGAGTTGCTCAATTTCTCACACAAATGGATTTTCAGAATGCAAGTAATATTCTCAAGTGTTGCACAAGTGTGTATTGAGTGTCCTAAGGCTTGTCCTATTTATAGGAATGGCCTATGAATGCTTAAGGACGTTCTAGACACTTTCTAGGGGGTTCTAAGTGCTTAACTAGCCGTTAGGTATCCATTAGTTGCTTTAGCAACAACTAGTTAATTAACTCTGAAAAGTGCAGACAAAACTCTTCTCAGTCGACAAATTGTCGATCGAGAGTCCTTCTCGGTCGAGGATTTGTCGATCGAGGGACGTCCTGGAGCAAGTGTTTACAACGTTCATTTCCAACTCCCAACCACCTTGTCTGCTGGGTCTAATGGCTACTTGGGTCAATCTCGATCAAGGAATT
The DNA here is from genome assembly GCA_963693085.1 of Alisma plantago-aquatica. Lineage (NCBI taxonomy): Eukaryota > Viridiplantae > Streptophyta > Magnoliopsida > Alismatales > Alismataceae > Alisma > Alisma plantago-aquatica. Next base: position 1,553,971,202 of record OY856409.1, read on the forward strand.
TGTCGACCGAGAGTGTCTCGGTCGAGAAGTTTGTCGACCGAGAATGACTATGTTTTAATTCTTTAAACTAAGTATTAAGTGTGTGTATGAGTGTGCAGATGTGACACTATTATAGGGAATGACCTATCTAAGTGTTGTGATTGGCTAGGGAAGATCTAACATTTGATTTACATGATGTCTAAGTACTTGTACATTATATACTTGTACACGTTTTTTTACATTTGATTACAATCAAGAAATTAACACATTGTGAGCATTTAGATCTTCCCAAGTTGTGTCATCCACCTAGTTCCTGCAACACTCAAGTAGCACGTTAGATCCACAAGAATGAAATGTTTATCATCATCAAAACAAAGGGATTATAATAATGTCCAATTTAGCCAACAGACTAACCATTCCACATATTGGTGTCTAATGCTTCTACTTGAGTGTTTTCATATTAGGTATAGACACACTCCACATGCCCTAACTTGCACATATCAAATTGGAGAAAATACAAGTCAAAGTCAATACAAGTGCACATTTTTGTAATATGATGTAAATCCATTAGAATCATGTTGTAAATCACTTGTAATGATTGTATCACTTGTAATTAAGCTTAGAAAAAAATAGGAGCACTTAGATCAAATGTTTAAGCACTCAAAAGCCATTTTCCAAAATTCACATCAGGTTATTCATCGGTCGAGTTCTGTGAGTTGCAAACTCGACCGATCCTGATTGGATCTTGAAAATGACTTTTGATCGGTCGAGTTTACACTACACAAAACTTGACCGATGGAGTACCAGACCAATTCAATTTTCATTGGTCGGTCGAGTTTCCCCAGGACAAACTTGACCGATGGTCTGAATATCAGCTTTGTCTTTTATTCTATATGTCGAGTTACCCTTATAGAAACTCGACCGATTGCATTGTATGAAAAAGTGCAGAAAAGTGCTTCTAGCCATTGTGGAGTTACAAAAAGTGAAAATATATCTGTTGCAAGCAACAAAATGGCTAGTTTTCATTCTCAAGTGTTCCCGAAGGCTAAGTGGCATCCCCAGCTATAAATAGGACCCCTTGGGCTTCATTCCATGGTTGAGCATTCAATGCAAACTCTTTGTGAGGTTCCTATTCTATAGTTGAGTGCTTCCTACAGCCTCCTCTCTCTCTCTAAGCTTAATCACTTGCTAGATCCATTAGAGTGAGTAGGAGATTTGTAAGAGAGCTCGTCCTACATGTATATCTTGTGAGGCTCTCACTTCCACCACCTCCCCATCTCTCATTTCAATCATGAAGATAAAGGTTCTCTCTCTTAGCTAAGAGAGGTGAAGAAGAACAAGGGAAGGCATCCCTTGGTGAAGATCAAGGCTGAAGACTTGGAGCTAGAGTGGGTAAGCCCTTGGTGAAGGTAGAATATTCATTAATGAAGTGGGTAAGTCCTTGGTGGAAGCTTCTCTGAGTGAAGGTGAAGTCAAAGGTAGAAGATCCAAGAAGAGTGGGTAATCCCTGCAAGGCTGAAGACTTGTGTAAGAGTAGGTAAGTCCTTGGAAGAAGGAGGAAGACTCCTTGAAAAGTGGGTAAGTCCTTGGTAAGGTTGAAGACTCTTTGTATTGGATAGGTAATTCCTTTGGTGGTCATGTATTGTATCTCTTATAATGAATATAATGAAGATGCAAGGTTAAGAAATCCTCGAGGTTGACCTCTCGAGGTAGTGGACTGACTCACTTCTAGTTTGAAGTGTGGAACCACTCTAAAATAGCTTGTCAATTGGTGTATGTTCAATGTCTCTCATCCTTGCTATGCATGTTTTACTTGCACTCAAATTACCTATTTAGCAACCTCATCTTATGATATATGTTGAAGGTCTAATGAATTTTGTTTAAGTGCATTCAGCTATATTCACCCCCCGCCTCTAGACATCAAATCCTACTAATTAGGAGAAGGGGTTCATGGCTATGTAACCACAAGTTGGGAAGTATATGCACCCATTCTCTGGTGAAGACAACCCTCAAACACGCTATCAATCATCTAACCTCCAAATGTAGTATGTATCCTAGTAGTTGTCCCTATGGGGGGAGGGGTCATCCCACTCTCTCTCACAACGTATGACTAAAACCCCATCAATGATATGAAACCATTCTCAAGGATATCTTATCGACACCCCTGAATAGTCTACATTCCTTCTCAGGTCTAGAGTATTCAAAGATGTTAGGGACAATAGAGGATTTTCACAGAACACAGACTGTGAATTTGGCCAGGTTGGGATGAAATCGACCGACTTTGGTGAACCTAATAGAATCTATCTGAGTCTGACTAGTTTCAAGGTTCAGGTGGGATCTCTCATATAGGTTCACTATGTAGGTCCTCCCTTGGACGTCATATTCCAATTTTGATCCAAACTACATTCTCTTTTCCATTTCTACAACTAATGTCTTAATCTTGATAGAAATGGAAGGTCAAGCAAGAAAGAGATAAACCAAACCAACAATCATGATCGAAAAGAGAAGACTGTAGAAAAAATGTACTAATATGGAATAAAACTACTTGGTTAAGGTAAAAGTACATAAACATGCCCAAAATAGGCTACATAGCCAAGAAGAAGCTCAACTAGCCATGGACAAGCATGGTTGGCACCAAACAAAGATGGGAGTATAACATTTGTACAAAAACAAAGGAGAAAAGTAGAGGGAAGTGGTAGAAGAAGAGATTGAGCCCGTGGAAGTGAGGTTGATCTCACTCCTTACCCTTAAGGAAGGTTGAATATCATCCTTGGGTATTCCTCCTTGATGTTATAGACTCCTTGGCCTCCTTTCTCTTTAATTCTTCCCCAAGCAGTAGCTTTGATGGATGTATGGAGGTTAAGGTAGCTAGAAATGGTTGGGGAATGGGTGAATGATGGTGGAAAATGGCTGATGGAGGTGGAAGATGATGGAAAACAATGGTGAATGTAGGGAAACTGAAGGGGTGAACATAGGGTGTGCTCTCCAGCCCTCTCAAATCTTGGAATTCTCCCACCAAGTTCTAGGAGCTGATGGTTGGAACTATGTGTGTTGAATCTCCTGAGACAGAATTGTCAGATCAGAACCTTCTAAAAATTTAGAACCCCCTCCTGGGTATTAGGGGTGGGTATTTATAGGGATATGAGGATTGTATATGATAAGTGGGATGAACCGGTCGGGTTCAGATGAACCCAATTGGGTTCATATATATCGATCATCGATGTTATTGGTTGACGGTGGCAAGTGATGAGCTATTATCATGTATACCAATTAGGAACAACACACCTTTGACTTATTTAGGTCCTAATAAGAAATCAAAAGGATAAAGACTCTAATGACTTTTGAGGATCATTATATGTGTCAGGTTTGTCCATGTAACAATCAACAATCCTTATAGTCTGAGCCTGTTGGCCCAAAGCAGTGAGACAAGATCCTCATGTTGTACTCAAATCAACCCATATACTAGGATGATCTCATAGGTCTCCTAGGGGTTTCTAGTGACTCTCTAATGAGCTTTTTGGGTGGCACTACCAAACATGGCATACACACATTCATGACCACAGTCATACACCAGTTGGGTACCATCCCCAACTCTCTTGAAAGACAAAACAAATGCTGATATTTTTATTCACATTCATGCTTTTATTTGCTGAATTCAAATTTATAATCTTGGGTGAGAACTATTTTGAATTTTTTTTTTGGATTTATGGGCATCCAAGCCTCTTTTGCAAGTTTTTATTTTTTTTCATTTGTTTTACTCAATCTAAGGCGAGAGGGTGCATTGACCATCAAAGAAAAATAGTCTTACTTGATTATATCTCAAAAACTCATCATTACCCACTTAATACCTATGTGAAAAATGACAAATGAAATTCAAGGATCATTAGAGTAGAGGTGAATCTGGGAATAATTTGGCTTAGAATTTTGATCAAACTCTAGCTCTTTCCAACATTCCTAAATCCTGGGTTTGTCATTCACAAAATAGACCAAGGGAATAATATTTTAAACTATGAATAACCTTAGGTTGATTGCCAATCTTAAGGAAAGAGTTAATGAGCTAGCAAAATAAGAAATCAATAGTTTAAGATGAAAATTGTGCATTTAAGCACATGGATAAGCATTTAACTATATGATTCATACCAAGAAGACTTGATTTCAAAGCTACAAATTATGAAATAAAGTCTTACAAAATTAAAAATTTAATCTAGATCAAAGGGATATAAAAGATAAACATACATGCATAAAGAAAGATAAAAGGGAAGTAGAAAGTGGAAAAGATAAAGGGCGGTACACCCTGCCACCTCAAGCTTAAAATTTTCCTCATCCTCGAGAAAATCTCAAAATGTGGATGGTAGGGGGTACAACTACTATTGGTAATCACTATTGAAGTACTAGTAGAAATCTTTGTTGCTGCCTAGAGAAACAGCTAGTACTAGAAGATCAACAGACACACCAAGAGCACATAAATTAGAAAGAAGAAAACACATGAACATCCCGTATAGAAATATTTGTTGAAGAACCAGTGGTTGCAGATACATAAATAGAACAACCTACAATTATGGATCAAGCTGAGGAGGGGGGGATGAATGATGAAGTCCTCCATGATTAGCCAAAAGACACTGACTTCCTTGGTTTTGAAGAAGCAGTGTCTAAAGGACCAACTAGGACTATCAAGGCAACTTTCCCCAACTTTGATAAATGGTCCCACAAAGGTCTATCACAGACTAGTTGGACTTCCTCATGGACATGATTAAAGGAGATTTTAATTGTCAGGATATATTCTTCCACATGGTCAAGATATGTGTCCTAAAAAATGACCTCCGTGATACACTAAATATCAACAGGTACATGTTAATGAGTGTAATTTCAACTTATCAATCCATTCTAGGAAATGAATTTCCAATTGGGCACATGGCATATTACCTACTTCAGGAGGACATCCTATACTGGAGAGAAGGAGACACTTCTCAGATGTTTACTAACCTCTCTCCGGACTTCATATTTGTTCCTCTCCTACGCGATAACCACTAGACGCTCTTGGTGATCAACATCACATAAAAAATGATAGTCCTATACAACTATAAAAATGTTGAGTACAGACTAGAAAGATACACAAACATGACACAACTATAAAGCATCATAGGAAAAATTAAAGTTTTGTAGAAGAGATTATCAAGATAATCCATACTCCTGGCAAGGGATACAGTCTTATCCCAGATGAAGACTTCAAGAAATTGCAATTTTTACATAGAAGACGTCAACAACTCCCTCAATCAAATGGTTGTGGGTTCTATTGGCTTGGCTGGATGCATTCCCTTATCTTGAGGGGTATAGAGTCAAAAGTCTGCAACACAAACACAATGTTCTTGTTCATTGGATATATGTTGCTCAGCTCATGCATTCCTATTGTGCAAACAAGGTATTATAAGATAACGAGTGAAACCTCACCATCTTACATTCAACCTCATTCTTTGACACTCTAGTCTAGAGTGTATGATAAGTTTGGGGGTGTAAATAGGAGAGGGAGGTAATATCCTATTTCCTCTACCTTATATCTATTTTGTTTCTCTATCAGTTTCACACTCACCTTACCATTGCTTACATTCATTCCTGCCTTCAATTAGCTCTTGTTGATAATTAGGAATTCATGCTGAAATGAAGGATAGATTTTTGATATAGGGAAAATTTGAATCGAATTTTACTGGATGTCCTCCTCATTCCCTTCTTTGACCTTTTTGTCTTCAAGATGCTCCTTGGCATAATGACCGCTAGTGACTATTTTGGGTAATAACTTCTTTTAATAAACTGCCATGGATTATGTTTTTATGCCATCTTTATCCCATGACATTGTTGACCATAAAATAATGCACAATATCCTTAGAGAAATTCTAGAAAATAAGGAGGAACTAGTCTGGTACACTCTTGATCAATAACTCTAGCCTACTAATACAGGCTGGAAAGTGCATACATCTTGTGTAAAGGAAGAGATACCTTTTCTAGTTCTCAATGTGTGCTAGGGAAAAAGAGGCTTGGCAACCCACACATCCTTAAATCCTATCAGCCCCAAGCCTTGTTAGCTAGAACAAAGCCTAATAGATAAAAAATGAGAGTGCCAAATAAGATGCTAAAGGGTTTTCTTGGCCACTGTACAGTTGAGTTCAAGAATGTAGATATGTCATATCTGATAGTAGAACCTGGAAGACAAAATCATCACCTCCTATCTTGTAAAGGAGATCTCACTAATGACCTGAAATCACAAAAGGACTAGCAATTGAGTCACACTATTATTACAAGAGCACTCATGGTTGAGGGACCCTAAGAAGGACATGATACACTATAGCTTTAGCCCACCCCCTCACACCTCTCTTGACTACCCTAAAACAATAGAAGTTGGGAGTGATAGCAAACTTTAGTGAGATTGACAGATGAGTACGACTAGGAAATGTGACTTTGAGTGAAAATTTCTAAAAAGATACTTTGTCTAGAAGAAGGTTGTACCAGATAAAAAGGTCACACAACCTAGGCCTATGAGAAGTAAACTAAGAATACAAAAAGCAAATAGTATATTTAGTCAGATATCTTGACTTAAAGATGGCATAAGGAGATGGTCAACAATGAAAAAACTAACATAATAAAGCCCTTACAAGTCACTTGATGCTTTGATTCTATTTATTATATTGGGGACAAGCTAGACACTAAGTTTCAGTGGGGTCAATAACATCCAATCTTGTGAATGTTACATGGTTATTTTATCCTTATTTCTCTTAACAAGTTGGACATTATGTTTATAAATATCTCTCTTTCCTAGCATTTTGTGAATGTCTCCTCCTTCATTTATACTTCTCATATTTTAAGAGAAAATGACTAAAACAAGTCCTTCCATCAGCCTTCACTTGATGACCCCTAATATGACTAAACCAAGGACCGTTGGAATTGATATGTAGAACCATTAGTCACTCACCAATGGCCTCCCCTCCACATGCATCAACAATAGAAAGGTTTTGTATTATTGGAACCACTTGATGACAGACTTGTGGACCCGATGATCCGATACCATCCCCCCACTAAGCCAATGACCGATGACTCCAACTGGATGACTGGTCCAAACACACACTACCCCAATGATGGATCTATATGAAGGCATCACTACCCAACAACATCATGGGTCATTAACCAACAAAGATACCAATGACCAAAGCTCGAAACTTAGAGTGAAACTCGACAACCAGTTAGAATCATAAAATGATAGTATGACAAATCGAAGATGCTACTAAATATCCTGCCACCACTACATTTGGTTAAAGAACATTCCCCAAGGTAGGAGCTTTGAGGCTTGAGGTGGAAGCAAGGTACCCTACAAATACATGCCTTAGGTACACATGGAGCACCTACAAATAGACCCCCAAGGACTCCATTAAGAGGATCTTCATTTGGGACCACAAAGTATTTATGTGGTCTTTACTCACCAATAGACCATCAAACTTCCAAGAACAAGAATCTAAGGTTTCCATCGATCATCCATGGTCCTCTATGTCTGGAGGTACCTATCTAAGAGAAGGAGGACTACTGGACCTTGTCACCACCGCACCATCATTGTATCTAGTGAAGAAGGAACTCTTCATCGAATTTTAGTTCCATACATTCTTGTATTTTCCACCTTCTTCCCTGACTTGTTCATCCCCTTCACCCATTCAAAAGCCATGGTTGTGTTCATCTACAAATCTATATCATCATTCACCCCATGAGTGGCTAATTCATTTGCTTGGGTTGGGAGTAGCTACTAAGGATCTCCTAACATGTAAATACTTATATATATCAATTTATATGCTCTTAGCAATGATTATCTCCCTTCTTGTGGTCTTTAATGCTTCACTTGCATGATTAGATGCCATCCTGTGTTGTTGGATCTCTAATGCCTTGAGAGATTAGTATTAGTTTTTATCTAGAGTAATGGAGTAGTATGAATACATGAGAATATTGGAATGATAAATCTAATGATCATACGGTTCTAATTTTTATTATTTGATTGACATCTCAAGAGGGAGATACTCTTATGATCAAGATCTATCTAAGCTTGGGAGAGGAGGGAATATACACTTATGATGATTCCTTGTAAACTATTTAAGGGTATACAATGGGTATGAGTATTTCATGTTTGTGAGAGATCTTAGATAATGAAATCCAATCCAAGTTCCATCCATATAACTACAAAACTAATGTAAAATCCAATTTCATTCTTGTCTTGTTACATGGTGTTGCTCTATATTTTTTGTCTAGTTCTTTGTTTGGATGGCATCATCCCTTAAGGGACACTTTTCTCCCTTTTTTTTGTTATAAATAAGCTAAATATTTAAGTCCTAATAACCTACCACCCTTGTCCCCGAGTTCAACCCCTTACAACAAGGCCTCATATTATTGTTACGGGTGTCTTAGTATTGAGTATAAATATAAAGTCCAATTACTCAAGATCTGCATATTTTGGACACATGATTTAGGCAATCAATGCCTCATTTAGATTATAGGGAAAGTGTGCATGGTGTCTTACTATAGGGTGGTTAACTACTCAAGATCCTCTTAGACACCTATTATGATTAAAATACTCTTTTCATCATGGCCTTGAAAATATAGGCAGATTCTAGAGTAAGCATATCATCTAGAGAGAATTTCCCTACAAGGAAACCATTATAGGGAGAAAATTTAAAATAGATTGGATCTAATATCATTCTTATAGTAAGTGGAATATGAGAGATGCATCAATAATTACTCAACTAAATATAGAAAACGACCCATATTCCTTACACATTATTTTGCAAAGAGAGTTATAATCCAACTCTATCTAGTAAGATTTTATCAAATATCAAAAGTGTAGCATAAAAGTAAAATGTATAAACTATTATAATTTATCACATTAACACGATTCAACACCACCATGGTTGGATAAGAAAGGAAGCCAAATAGAAATAATTTATTGGACATGGATAGAAAAATATTTGTTGAATGCATGTCATTTTAGCTTAGTTATATTGTTTAGAGTATGATTCTTCATTTTATGTGCGTATTGCCTTTTTACTGCATAATTAGGTTTCAAATGCCTCTGCTCTCCTTTTACTTTGTTTTCTGATTAATTCTCATTTTTATTGTAAGAGATAACACAATAGCTAATTTAAATATCCTTCTTGATGATTCATATATATATCTCCCCTATCTTCAAGCATTGGGGGAAGATCCAAGGTGGAGTGCACTAAAGTCAGCCTTCATAATACATCCCAATTGGGTGGCTACTTCAATATACCATGCTCGAAAAGGGAGGAATCCATGCCAAGTGAGTCAGCTAATTGGCTTCACCTATCGACCAGTTCGCTTACCATAAGAAATTAGTCAGGAAGATCGATCCGTGTGTAAGACACACACTTGGGTTGACAAAATGTGGAGACCCTATCAATATTCTCAAATACATATAAACTATCCCACAAGTGCACATTCTCAAAGTATAGTATCGAGCATGCAAGTTAGGGGTCAATTAAGTGTGAGGGATGGGGGCACTAGATCTAGGTTTGCTTTACTAGGTTCTTGTTTCGAGTGTAAACTTTTTAGGGCTTAAATTGGGGGTTTGAATTACATGAAATAAGCAAGAAGTGGAAATGAGAAAGAATAAAGCCTAAGTTAACCCCACACAAACAATTTCATCTAACTAATTAAAAAGAGAAATTATAATAACTACACAAAGGCAATACTTACCAAAAATCACGGAAACAACTAACAGAACAAGACAAGAAGATTCAACTAATTACTCTAAGCTAATAGTCTCCCTAAGAATACAAGTAGTGAACTAAACTAGCAAAATGTAGCACAAAAATTAAAGACAAGATAAATACTATATCAAGGGAAGTGAATATGAGTAATGAAATTAGCTAAATAAACAAGTAAGTAAGCTAGCCATGTTAACACTAACTAAGGAAATGAACAATTAAGGTTTCAAGAAATTAATTGTAGAAGTAGGCCATATGAGTTAAATGTGACTATCAACCTATTTAGAGTCATCTCAGGAAACAAATTCAATCAAACAATGTTATCTAACCACCAACGTAGTGGTTTGATGATGAATTATCCTATAATACTAGTTGACATGAGTGGCATATGGTCGTACATAGAGGAACTAGTCTCTATTACCCCTATATAACCTTATGAGGTTTAGTTGACTAAGGTATTGGTAACATCCAATCACAATAACACTTTAAATTACAACAACACTAGTATAGGTTTGTAGCAATGAATTTCCCTAATGTAATTAGTGTCAAAGGATGTCTTGGAGTGTAGAAGAAGGGTATTTCACCTCCTTTTACATTCCATCCAACCTATAGACATGATCTTTGCTAAGCACATCATTTGAGGCACCACAAGATACTTAGTCTTACACGTAGGGATATAAGAATAGATGTATATGTAGGAAGAGGGGTAGATACATAAGGAGCCACTATTTGGAGTTAAGCGATTTCTCCTAAAAAGCTACATATACACGATTCTTTCATGCTTAGGTGATTTCACACATCAATCACCATAGAGAGAAATGTGGAAATGATATAGAAGCATAAGGATATCATTTTTAGGAAAAAATATAGTGTTTATAATAATAGTTCCCCAAAATGGTATCAAAGTCACAATTATTGCCCCAAACATCCCGCCAAGGGGACTTAGCAATTCATGACAAAGGAAAATAAAAAAATGGAGAAGAAAGAGATAGAAGAAGCCATGTAGATTGAAGTAGTGGATCAATCCTCCTTCTCCCACAATTAAAAGCTTGATCACTTCCTTCCTCTAAGGTGGAATGGCATTTAGGAATAGATAGTGGCAAAAACCCTAACACTTAGGATTATGGGTGGATGGTGATGCATAGGAGAGAGAGGATGGGGCAGGTAATAGGTAGGTGGATGGAAGGAATGCTCAAGGAGCTAACCTCCTACTCCAACAACCACTAATGATTATATATTAGCGGGGTAAGCATAGGGTTAAGTGTGGGAAAGACTGTAAAATTTTAGTAGGGAAGCAATAGGGTTTGGTGGGTAGCACAACTATTCTAGGTAGAATGGCCATGGTGGGTGAATATGAGGATGGCCATGGAAGTAGAGAATGACCATTCTAGAAATGCAATATGTTTAGATTAATTTTGGGTATTAGATTTGGAGCAGTACGTTCATGCTGAGAAGTACGACCATGGTGGGATTAAGGTAGCATGATTGTGGTGGGTACTATAACCGTGATGGGAGGGTTGAGGAAGGGTTATTCTATGAGGTATATCATTATGAGGAATATCCGACATGGCTGTGCTGGACAGAACAACTATTCTGGCTGCTGATCAACACAACCGTCATGGTGAGAATGCCCATGCTGGCTGCATGTCCTAGGGTAGCTTCACCTTGATGTAAATTATGTAATTTTTGCTTCAATGGCACAACAATGTTGAGTCACCATGACTATTTTGGGGCTTAGCCCACACCTTCTTGAACTTGGCCATTCATGGAGCTTTTTGGTTAAATGTAATTTTTGTTCAATTGGGTTAGGTTGTGTGTGAGCTTGGCTTTATTTTGGACTCCTCAAACTCTAGAAAAACATGTATTGCACCTCCTTCTCTCCCTTCCATCAAGTAGTGGTTAAAGTACCTCAAAAACATGCAAACAACATCGATGAGTGCATTTTATATAACATACCTATTATTGGGGAATGATTACAATATGAAACATATAAATAGACCTATCAAGTGGGTGGGTCATGTTGGGTTTGGTTTCGGTCATTGCGGGTGTGTATTTTGCGGGTGTGGGTCAAAAAAGACCCACTTTGAAATGGGTCATACAAAACTTAATACAAAATTAACCCCACAGGTCTCAGGTCGAGCTGTAAGTACCCATATAACTTGTAGTAAATCTCATTTTTTTTGTCGGGGGAAACCCATCCCCCTAGGCGGAGACCTAGATAGCAGGGATGGTAAACCTAAGAGACATGTGTGCCCACACAACGATATCTCAATAAGTCACATCAGAGGTAGGCTGACACTACAGGAAATTCATTTTTGAGCAGCACTTTCAGCGAGAGTCAAACCTGAGACCCTTTGTGAGGGGCCCCGAGCTACGACCAACTGGGCTACTGCTTTCCCACTAAAAGTGTGTTCATTTGTGTCAATTTCTAGAAGGAGGGCTTGAACCTCTGACATTGTGGTTAACAACCACAAACTCTAACCAACTGAGCTATTCCAGCTGTGCATAAATCTCAAATTCTTGTTATAACCAATAAAAATATAAGTTGTATTTTTGGTATGTAGATTTTTCTCATGTACTACAAACAATGGTAATTAGTTTATAAAATTCCAAATCAATTGTAACAGAAATAACATCTTGTTGTTCAAAATTAGTTCAAAAAATACTTAATTGTTGTATTTGAAGTAAAAAATAAAATACGAACAATTATGTCGATGTATATAGTTCCAAAAAATAAAAATCTATTGTAATTCAAAGATAAAAACAAATTAGGATGATTTTATCATATCTCTTTGTACAAAGTAGACAAGTTTGTCATTATTACAAATACGCAAATGCTTACAAGGTAAACAAATATAAAAATAATTATAAGTATATATACTTGTAAGTCAATGTATGTCAAATATATAATATGTGTAGATACAAAACACTATTTATTAAAATGCTAATTAAGTATATAATCATATTCTCAAATCCTTAAAAGCACACATATTAAAATTTAATGTTTAGTTTCTATTCTATTTAAGTGGGTCATGTACGGCTGCCCGCGGGTCGACCCCTGAGACCTTCCTGATAAACGTGTTGGGTCAGGTTTGACCCATATTTAAATGGGTGGTTATAACCCCTACCCAAAACCCACATTAAATGAGTTGACCCATGGGTTCACACGGGTGAATGACCCATTTTGACAGGTCTACATCTAAAGATGAATAATGGGCAATATGACACAAATGAAGGCCCAACCAAGTGCTTCATCACCACCCCAAGATTAAAACTGGAATATCCTAAAAGTTGGCAAATTTGAATTCTATGAATATATGACTTGATTCGATAAGAAAATTCCCTAATTGTAACTAATGGAATAATAGTGTTATCTAAAGATAAATAATGGAATAATAGTGTTATCTTTTCTTTGCAAACACGTCCTTGTGACACAACTAGAAAAGGAAATTTGTGCATATGATGAATAATGGCTTTGTGATTTGTAGTATGATTGAAATATGGAATAATAGACAAGTTTTCCAAAATATTCTAAGATATATTGTGATTTGGATAATTTGTATAGTAGTTATCTAACCCTAACTTGCAATTGAAGTTATGCACTTCTAATTAGAACATTTCAATCTGATTTTTGGAACACTTAAAGTTAATGCAGAAACTAAGATAATCATAGAATTTGAGATAAAAAAGGACTTTACATATGATGTGGGTAAATAATATAAAGAAATCCTTGTAGAGTAAGTTTTGTTTGCAATAATTATCCCAATACTTCCCATAGATTGAATATACATTGGAATAGGTATTAATGAGTTTTCCTCCAAGTTTCATTGCAAAAGGAGGTTCCTAGAAGCCTATAGAAAATCGTGAAGGATGAGGGACCTACTTGTAATGATTAGATGTTACCTTTTTTGAATAGAGAGAAAAGGGTATCTAGATGTATCATTTTTTCAAAACTTGACATAATACCAAATTATAGGACTATGAGGAACATATCCATATTTGGGATCAATCGGAGTAAGGATGAGAGAGATATGGATTTTACAATTTTCCCAAAAGTGGTGGTTAATTATTAATTTGTGACATCTATCACATTTAATACAACTGAGAACTTAGGCTCAGCCCTTTATTATGCACCTGGTCTTGTGGTCATCCGATCCTAGATCCATTGTATATGGATCATCTTTTACCGCCCCCTTAAAAAGGAAATCTAGGAATAGTAGCTCATTTCCTATTCGACTCCTCTCTATCTATAATCTACGATCTCACATGTAACCTCTCCCATTAAATTTGGGAGACAAATTAGAACCTTCCTGTCTCGATATTTCACAATTTTCATGAGGGATTAGGATTTTCCCATGTCTCTCTATTAAAGCTGATATAACTCCTTGTCAATCCATTTTCTATAAAAGGCTCATGAGCCCTCCATAGACTCAACACGAATCTCTCAGTAGTTTCTATTCTAATGACATGTCCTATCCTCCCTCCCTCCCCTCTTTTTCAGATGAGCCAAGGGTTTAGTGGATCTATCCACCATATGCTATGGAAAGGAGACTCTAGTTCAACCCTATTACTTCATGCCAGAGAACATGTTGACAAAGGAGGTAGGTGAGAGGGGTCGAGGCATAAGTGTGGTGCCTAGTAGAGGACTTGGCGGGGAGGCGGCTGCCAAATTCATATGTGACGACACTTTATTCTATCATAGGAACATAGTCCGCATGAGAGGCATCGTGCAAAATGAATGGAGAAGTGGCTATGAGGTTTGGGTTTTTGAATAAACGGATCACAACAGATCTGTGAGCTAGAGAAGAAAGGTAATAGGTATATTTCGGAATTTAATTGCTGATGTGTCATTATATCACTGGTTTAAAAAGGTTAATATTATTTTATTTATAGTAATGAATTGGTAGCTCAAATAATATCAAAATTATATACCAAATTGATAAAAAAAAGTAGAATTCAAAGAAAATACTTTTAGTGCCTAAATATACTTCATGTTTTAAAGGTATACCTAATTCATGAAGGAAGATGATTAAATCATATAAACTGTATTTGATAATTACAATGCTAAAATCTTTTTATATGTTTAATTTGAGATATAACTTGATATTATTGAATAAAATGAGACCCTAATATGATGAAGATAATGATGATACATAAATAGGGTTTCTAGATCAATACTCATGCATGTGATGTATTAGGGTTTCAAAACCAAACATCCTAACTTGTGATAATCGTAATGCACATGATCCAATCTAAATGTTCATAATAAGTAGATATGTACAATTTGATGAGAATCCAAGTCCTTAGTACAATTTGCATAATAATCATCATGATTAAATGTTCTGAGTTATAAATATGATAATTAGGGTTTAGAACCTAATCTACTTTGGCTGTACGTGGAGCTTCTTTCTCAGACATCTCCTCTAGGGATAGAGGGTAAATAGAACTATTAAGGTTCTTGTATCATCATAAAGGTTCCCTAGGCCTTCATAAAAAGTGATCCCCCCTATTAAGCGTACCTTTGATCTTTCAAAAGGATCGATTCTTGGTAAAGTTCTCGATCTTCTGTTTTTAACAGGGTATAAAATGAGCCTCTATAATGGGTGTCCCACTTGGGTAGAAATGAGCCCACAGTAAGAAAGGTACAAGTTGAGTCAGAGAGAGCATGATATGGAATGAATCATATGATCCACAAATCTCAAATATGTGGAATCAATCGTGCATGCATAAAACATCATATGAAGTCTCAAATAATGAAGGTTGGGCTTTGATCCTAGGTCATCCTCAATAAATTAGAAGTAATATAATAGAGAACTTCACAGTAGACTTGGATGGCTAGCAGATTCAATCAACCTTCTGAGATGAACAAACATAGTTTTCCTCAAAGTAGCCATCCTTGACCTTCTCACAATATGATTTGAAGGGAGAAAATGATGTTACACATCACATTTCTTATAAATAAATTATGATCTTGGGTTGCATAGTTTAACATTGTCGGGACCCACTCTTTTAATCAGTATAAATACCAATCATTAGAGATAATCCCAAAACCTAAACCTAGATTATAAAATAAAATAATGAATTCTCGACAAAAGCGATTAAATTATATATGAAAAAGATAGATAATTTTTTTTCCTTTTTCTTTCTTCACAAACTCATAAATCAATGTCACATCAAGGACATCACATTCAGATATCACAAATCATATTCAACTCCATAAAATCTAGAATCAAATCTTGTTCTCATATGCGGTTCAGTTTACATCAGATACATGTACATTGATGAACAGACATAATCTACAACCCATCCCGGGAAAGAGAGAGTACATGGACATTCTAATCTATCTAGATTATGCTATTTATATCTTCCTCATTATGACCTCTCCGCTGGATAGCATTATACCTAAAAACATTTGAAACAACCTAATGAGACTCATATAGAGCCCTGGTGAGTGGATACCTCCCACTCAAGGTAGGTACATGCATCAACATCAGATTAAGTATAATAAACTTAACAGAAACATGCAAATATTGAAAAGTCTAGCAGATAGATCTATCATAAGTCATTTATAACTTGCAATGATAATCTAATCCAACATATAAGGTAATCACTTAAACCGATTATAACTTTGAAACATCTTTTAGAGAAAGTCTATGAACAAATCAACATATACTTCTTAGTTCAGATCAAGAATCCTACTGCATGAGTAATAAGTCAAGTTCTTAGCATTTTGGATCAATACATAACTGTAAAATTATATTTGTGACACTCCACCAGCTAGACCAGGAACACATCCTACAGTCTTGAAGCTGAAGTACACATAATACATATCTACCAAGCAATACTATCAAATAGTAAGAAATCCAACTCATAATTAGAATTGATATATATCCCATCATTTATAACTTGTCAACATGACATATCATAATATGAAATAGAAAATGTCTTTAGCAACATGATTACTTTCCACAACAAGAAGTATAATCAACAAAGACAAATCATCAAGTAGTATTATAAGGAATGTAATAATCATTCAAATCATGTTCTACATGGCTTATCATCTTTTATTCATTTTCCCTGAAACTACTTGGCGTGTACCTCACCAAGTAGAAGTCGCCACTCCTGATTCTCGTGTCAACGACTCACCGTCACTATCTTAGGGTTTAGCCAGCCACCCTAAGATATCAACCACAGACCCTGGCCACCTCAGGGTTGCCTAAAGAGGGTCACGTCCTCATCTCGGGTACACGAGATAGGAACCAACAAAACAATATATCACATATCATAGTATTTCAAATATTTTTCATTTCACATTTCACATATTTCATTTCAATAGAGTCTATTCCATCTGGACATAGACTTTTACAGCAAGGATTTAGGGCCAGATCCACTCCAGATGACTCACTCCTAAATCCTAGTGGTCTAACCTTTAAGGTCTCGATCCACACTCTGGAAATCCTTCTCATAATTCATCGATTACTACAAGGAGATCCGTTTTGTTTCCCCAGTGTGGTCCTCAGGGAAAACTCACGGTGTTCAGGGCACCTAACTATATGTTCCATCATTTCACTTGTTATTAATCTCTTTTACTCATCTTACAAGAATTCAAAACATCATATATCATATCTGTGTATTCTCGCGCAACTATAATAACATGAAACATATTAAGTTTATCACTAAGGGAAATGATCAAAGTAAGAAGCACAATAAGTCTATAGATTGCAATAAATATGATTATTTCTATCTTCTACATCAACTCATAGCAATCATCAATAGTGGGCCTTCAGCACAAGACATAATCTTATTGTCCATCATTTACCCCATCAGGGTTTTATCATCATCAGTGGGCTTTCAGCCCTAGACATAATCTCACTATGCAACATTTACCCTTATCAGGGTCTCTCAATGTAAGGAGTGCATATTAAATTCCATTTCAACATATTCCTCATCAGTTCATTGTATACCACAGTTCTTAACAAATATTAGTAGAGGCATTAGAACTAGCAATAGTAAAAGTATATAGACATCATGTATCATTCCTCATACTTAGAATAGATTTATCATACAACATATGCTTGTTTAACCTAATCTCAATAGATGTAAATAAATTTCATGCATATACATGCATAACAGACTTAGTTCTCTTCTTCTTTTATTTCACATTCTTTATATGGGGTTACTAGTCAACACATGCTGATTATCATTTGAATTCCATCAAAATAGTTCATTCTCATAATACAAGTATTCTATCAAACAATCACAATACAAGATCACATTCTTGTAAGTCAATTCAAATACTTGGGTTTCATCATTTAGTTGAATTCAACTACGGTTATGTACATCTCTTAATCACCCATTTGAGATTGTTATTCATTAACATCATCAAACTCATCATTTTAGGGTAAGATTTACATTCTTAGAATCATCTACTAATTCCTATCTTTCCATCATTTTATACTCAGTAGTCTCAACTTCTTTCATTTCATGTTCATTACACCATCTGGACCAATCTTTCTTGATTCACTTTACATACAATGCTTCTCTTCTACATAACATTGATCAAAGTACAATTCTTAGTAGATTTTATTTAATTTGGGTTTATCCATATGTAATTAAATAAAAGATAAAATACTTCATCATACTATCTTCATTAGTTTCATCTTTATCTTACAATCACCATGAAGTATTTCTTGTTCATATTGTCTCTTATATTCAGATAAGTGTACCCTGACGTTGACTACTAATGTCATTCCCATAATCAACAATGATCATTATTTATTATACTAAAACAAATACATTGGACTTAGGTGATGTTAGTAAGACACATCATATTCAATTGAAGTATTAATACCTTCAACTTCAACATTTGATCACATTTACAACATCATATACAAGTTTTAACTTTATCACTCATAATTGTCTTAGTAATAAAATTTTAGGGTTTTCAAGAAGTCATTCCTTAATTCAACATATCATAAGAATCATATCTATTCAGTAATCCAATCATGACCCAAGGGTTCATTAGGGTTATTAAAAAACATGGAAACCCTAGTTTCCATTTTCACACATTTCATTCATCAATCAAAAGTATACATTGATTAATTGACTCATTTGATTCACTTCCTCAACACAAATCCTAATCAGGATATGTGGTCATTCAACTCCATTAACCTTTAACAATACACTTTTATAATACAATCTAGTACAATTCAAATATGACTTTATACATGTCAATTCAATTCCAAGCATATCGGCCATTGGGTTGATTTTTAGGAAAAATTCACATGAAATACCATAGTCATCTACCCATAAGAATACCCATGCATCCTCAATCAATATAACATGAACTAATCAAGTTTCAATCAATGATAAATAATCAAAATCAGTAAAATTGGATTCCCCAATATCTTTCCCAAATCAAATCCAATCACATACATATACAAACAAGGTTTCTGATTGTTTTAGCCGGATTGAATTAGGCTTTCAACATGAATACAAATCTTAGGAGGGAGAAAAACACTCACGTCAGGTGTCAAGCACCTTAAATTCGTAGGTGAACCTCTGAATTTTTGGAAACCCAATCAAACTCTTGAAAAAGAATCCAATTCTTTCTCCTCTCAATTTGGAAACCCTAGAAATGAGGATTAGAAGAGAAAGAGTGAGAAAAGGGGGAGATTTGATGTGATTTTGAATTAAATCAGGGGAGGGACGGAATCTTGACATGTGAGAGAAGATTCACCATGAAATGTTATGCAAAGAAGCTTTACTTACTTGATTTCATCATATCTTAGATAGAGAAACCCTAGGTCATCATCTCCTCCACTTTCTCTACTCAAAACCCTAGCTCTCCTCTCTATCAAGAATTTCATTTCTTTGATAGGAAGGAAGAGTTATGAGAGATCCTTGTGTGTTAGTTTAGTGATATAGATGAATTAAGGTGCTTAGAACATTTGCAAACAAGCCCCTCAATGTATTTTTATTTTGCTCAGATTGGTTGGTCGGCTGAGTTATAAACTCAACCGAAACCACATGTTTCAGAACTCACACCTCATTAAAAAATTATGCAACTTTAAAAAAATGTCTGAAATTGAGTTCTTAAGACACAGTAAAAAAGTTAGATCATTTGGAGTTACCAATAAATAATTAAAAATCAAATACTACACTGCTATATTGCAGTCAGCAGCATTGTCGATCGAGTTTGTCCTTCACATAACTCGACCGATACCCTCTCTGTAGATATTAAAGTCATCCAAAAATTACTCTAATTTAAAAGGGTATCTATAATTAAGTTTTTCAAGTACAATTAAAATTTGAGATCAATTGGATATACCAAAAAAAAGAAAAAATTCAATTACCACACTGCTATAACAATCTGAAAATATGATCAATTGAGTTTGAAACTCGACTGATAAACATGTTAGAAAATTCTTAACAAATTCTGATATTTTTCAATGTTGTTCAAATTTTATATATACAAATCATATACAAATTTTAATTAAATAAGAGTTATCCATAAAATAATAAAAATCATTTAGTGAGACACTATACTTATCAAATTTTGTATTCATATGTCATCAAAACCCTAATTTGGGCCGATTAGGGTTTCCAAACCTTAACCATAATTATGTGAATCAAAGTATGATTAAAACTTCTCATTATATTTAAAATATAAAAAATTAAGTACCATCACTAATCGAGCTTTAAACAATGATCAACTTAGTTAAGCATACAATCATCCAAGTAAACCCTAATTAGATGACTAATTTGAAAATGGGTCATTATAAACATTGTTGCATTAAATAATCTAAAAGGCTTAACTTGCTAAATATGGTTTCACCTAATGTGGGTTTACAACTTTAATTAAGTATGGTGTGATGGGATTAGGGTTTATTATCCTTATTACTTATCCAAACCCGAGACAACCCTAAACCCTAGACCAATACATATATTATATTAGTATACCTTGAATATGATCAATGAAACTTTAGAGTATACATACTTGCAAAAAACACTGGTTGAATATGTTGAATTCTTGGATATTTGGATATATGCTTGAAGTTCATGTTGTATGATTTTTGCATAAAAATGAGGTACATGGTTACATTATGTATAGCCACTCTTATTGACTTCTGATGTTGTTCAAAGTTTCATGAATGGATTTCAATTAAACTACTTGGTTGTTTATTAATAACCTGCAAACTGTAAGGCCCTATGTGTATCACCTTATATGAATATAACTTTCTCAAACCCAAGATGCTATCTCTGGAGGATTGAATGTACACGTGGGAGAAAGGAAGTCACTGTGATGATTGGTGATCCAGGTGGAAAAAGGTCACTAATAGGCCAAACCAGCAGAGGAAGGCCGATATGAAACCCAGCCTGGGAGAAGGAAGGTTATGAGAGTCCACTATAGGGACAAAATCCCCAGTGAGAGGATACCCCATTGAGATTTCCCCCAACGACTGGGCATATGACAAAATTCGAGAAAATATGGGTTGATATGTTATAATAGAAAAAGCATGTTCAATTATGCAATAATAATTGCTATGTTGTTGCACCTACATGCACATATTTTTCTTGCACCACTTTCATAGTATAAAAATATTCTGATCCACTTTTTTCTTGTCAGCATTTTAGGTGATTGCAATATATGAAGGTATAAAGACATGGTGAATCAGATTGAAGACAATAGAGTTGAGTAAACAAGGATAGTTAGATGCTTCTTTGCATATAGTTCTCATATTGAAAGTTTATTTAACTCCTTAGAGGAGCATCATTATGCATCTTATAAACAATATCTGAGAATTAATGGAAATTATTTGCTATTATTTGTTATTTGTTAAATTTAGATCTTGGGAATTTAGGTAGTGGCTATCAAAACTTAAGGTCCTTCCTTAAATTGAGGGACACTAAAATGTGCAGTTGTTACATTTGGTATCAGAGCCCTAGATTTTCAAATAATTGTTTATAATTGATAATTTTAAGTAATAAGTAGAAATATAAGAAGAATTATTAAGGCATAACCTAAGGATAATGATGTTTAGAAAGGATCATGGGTTTGGGGACTGACAATATTTTCCTTTGCCCCATTAAGTTGGTATATGAGGGCTCCCTTAGCCAATGTGATACCTGACTGGCTAGAACTTAGGGTTTTCGTAAAGTAATATCTCGTCTAAGGTTCTCATCTCTACGTTCATCCACTTCTCATCTTCTTGCTAAAATACACCCTAAAAGGAACTTCCCTTCTCATCTTAAGTTAGGGTTTTGAGAAGATGAAGGATTAAGCCATCCTCTGCCAATTAATGTACATGTAATGTGGGAATAATGATATAGTTAAGAAAAATGCCTTATGGTTTTGTCTTTATAGGGGTAAACCCTATATGGAACTAGGGTGGGGTTAGGAAAACTCTAAGTGGGTAAAGGGGAATATAGAAAGCCTAAGTTGTAGGGTGTAGTCCCTATCTCTATCCATAAAACCTAATCCTGGGTAATGGCACTAGTGTGGGTTAAATAATAACCCTACCCAAATAAGCCCTAAGCAATCACAAGAGGGAAGAGAAAACACAATGAGTTTGGACACACTAGTATCCCCATGCATTGTATGCGGAGTAAAACATGCATGATGTATGTGAGGGCTTTTGAATATGTAAATATAAGACATAAATAATCATTGGTTACATAAAAATGAGAATGTGAGACCCCCAACTCAACTACTAGGATTGGTGTCCCAACGTGGGGTGGGTTAACCCAAGAATAAGATCAAGGACCTATGGGGGAGGCAAAACCCTAAACCTATGATGTTATGTTGTGGATATGAAAGTCTAACCTCCTCCTCTTAAGAAACCTAATAAGAAAATGTGTCCCTATACATGTATGAGTAGGTCATAGTCATGCACCTAATGAAAGTGAGTGAAATCAATCCAAGAGAGGGATTAGTTCTAGATTAGAGTTCTAAAGCCTGGTTGTAATATATGATAGATGGAATAGTGAAATAAGTTTAGTTTTATATAATGAGATAATATGATGTATGATGATTTCAATCAGATCTGGGAATTCAATTTCATTTTTTAGGATAGGACATAACATTTGAGGATGCAAGTATGTGTTATTCTCGGTGATAAGATAAGCTAAGTTAAGATAAGATGTGAATCAACAAGAGCCTCAATCTAAAAAGGAGGACCACTAGTTTTAGGATCAGTTATAGGGTTAACTCAAGATATTGTAAGACCTAGTGGGAGAAGGCCAGAAACATAAACTCTAAGATATGAAAAATTATGAGAAATAATTGTTGTGATATGTCCTAAACTAGACTACTCTTGAGTGAATACATTGAGTTGCTTTATGCAAGATTCCTATAGTCTTGTTGTGACCTCAATGTCCTTGAAAGGAGCAAACCCTAGATATAGAGAAAAAGGTTGCTAACACAAATGTGAATATGATATTAGTACATACCACATAGGTGAGGGAAAGATAGTCCAATGATCACGAGGATGTGAGAAATGTTAGTATAATTCAAGTTGATGGCCCCCTACATAAGACTCTAGTGGTTATTTATGATAAAGAGAGAGTTGGATAAGAATATTTCATGAGTATATATCTATGAAGAGAATTCCATATCATGTTTTGGTTCAGTTTGTGCTAGAGTGGCTAGATCTTGTGAAGTTGATGATCAATGCTAATGAGGTAGAACTGAGAACCCTAGACCAAAGTGGGAAGAAAAATCTAGTGCATATAATACTCATATAGTTAAGTGAGATCATATCCATTGAGCATGGCACCACCCTCACGTAATAGGTTTAGGGAACCTCAATTGGACTTTTTGATATATGTTTGACAAGACACTCAAATAGGTTGTTTAACACCACCATAATATAATATATGTATGTAGCTGATCTAACCTTGAGATGTGATGTATGGTATGACATGATGGAAGACTTAAAAATGGTTTAATAGTTCTCTATCTATAATTGGATATCCTAGTGCATGAATTATTATAATATCTAGCTAATCTCAAGAAGAACCTTTAATAAAGTTTACAACTTAATATGGGGAAGTGAAATGAGACAATATTTATGAATAACATAGAATTTGGTTGTAGTTGACATGAGGAATATGTGGTAATTATATTTGTCTTTTTCAAGGTACAATTTACCTCTTACCTAGCTTACTATATAGTATGGTTATATTGTGTGTGTACAAAATACTCGAGATATGATATTGGATTCAGTAATCGTTCTTGAATGCTATATGCTTGATACTCCATATATATAATCTTGAACACATGAAATATAATAAATATGTCCCATTATACCTAAGCACTTCAACTCTTGTTAGCAAAGTGCTGGAAAATAAAGTACTTCAACTCTCTAGTAATAAAGTACTTGATAGTGATCCAACTCTTTGGTGGTATTTTATAAGGCCTTAATGTGTTCAAATCTCAGGTAGTAAATGCATAGATGATATAATGGAAAATATGCCTAAATGACATGTTGTCTTGTGGTAATATAAATCTTGGTTCAAGCATACTTCTATATTTTTTATCATCAAGTATTATCTTGTCTTGGACCATCCCTAGAGGGGTGAGATCACAACTCAATTTAAAAATTGAAATAACCTTCTATTGGTATGTATGCCCAAAGATACAATCATATGATAATTGTAATGAGGCATGATGTAATTGATTTGATAATAATAATAGATGACAATACTGTGTATTCTATTTTATTTAGTTAAGAGAAAATGATTTAACATAATAAATGTCTAAAGTATGATGTTACTCAATGACAGATGTCTTTGGGTTGATGACTTAAACAATGAGATCATATCTATGATAAGCATACATACATCCTTGTTATGTCTCTAGTCGAATGTTACCGTGGAAGCAAAAGAGACAATAGTAATACACAAGTCTGGAGTGTGTGTTGGTTGTTGACAAAATCTCTTCGGTCATAATATATGATATCAAACCAAACACATAGGTACATGTTAGAGAATAGTGTAGCGATCAGACCCACCTTGAGAGTGATACATGGAACCATGGAATGGTAGTCAGAATCATCCCTCATAGTGATAGTGGTAATTGTGGTTCTTAGACATGAAGTCACCACACTCATCACATGTCATTCAATGTATTTTGACACAACCCAATGTGACCTTGAATAAGGGATTCTATAAACGTGGTGCTCGGGTACATTGTGACACTTGAGGGTTGACTATGAGTGATTTAGATGGGATTTGTCCCTCCTATTAGAGATTAATATCATGGCTACTTGATACATGAGACTGAGAAATACATGGCCATACTCATGCGAATAAATATGAGATATTGGGCTCACATGTATCTCAACAGTTTGCTCTAGTTCTAGAACATGGATTGAACATTAAGAGGGTGACAATTCCATGACTTGAGTTCAATCTGGATATAAGAGAAAAATGAACTATACGATCACTATAACACTGATCACAGATTGTAGGTTGAAGTTGTTCTCCAACCTCCCAATTACTTGGGTAGCGGTGATGAGTTACTATATACCACTCATTGCTTGTGATGTTATAAATTGGTTATGGACATTTACCACCAACATAACGTGGTTACCTATAGGGTCACATGCTTGGGATGAACCTAGAAAAAGAGTTCACTCATGAATATGGTTTAACTTGATTACTAAAGTGCTTAGGTATTATTATTTTTTGAGAGCAAATGGATCGATTCATTACTTGTTAGCCATACAACATCTACAATTGGGAAGAAAAATACAAACAAAACATACAAACATCACGTTGAGTAACCCAAGGGAACTACAACACATATTGGAATGAGAGAGAGACATTTCTGCATTGATTCTTGTTCCTTGAGGCTATCTTAAGCAGCTTTTCATGAAGAATTCCTTCAACCTGAGCATTGAGTAGTGGTAGAGGGGCTGGAACAAGACTGTATTATGCTCGTATATCAACTCCAACAAATCCATATAGCTGAGTAATAAGATCAATCCAAAGCAAAGATGAGATCTAGTCGTAGCTAGAGATCTCATCACTCTCCCAAAGAGAGGTCGCAACAAAGAATGATAGATAAAACACTGAATAGTGGCAGCAAAAACTAGGCAAATAAACTGCCAAAACCACTGACTAAACAAGCCAACACAGAATTAAAAAATGGGGCCAAAACACTGGGTGGAACCCAGAGCTCTGAAACCTTCACAACAGAAGGACTAAAACCCTTATTCAAAGGACACAAACTACTGAAAGGGGGTGGGGGAGATTGATACCACCAGATCTGTGAGGAAGACGGAACCATCAACGCCCATCCACCCTCAAACTAGCCAGAGGCCCGGTGGGAGAATGGAGCCCAAGCCGCCCCTCCCAAACCACCACCTGATGTAGCACATGCCAAAACCAAAGCCTGGAGCTCAGCACCGCCACAGAAGAAGAGGAGAGGATGGAGGAAATAATGACGGTCGCCTGCCTAAGACAGAAAACAAAGGAGATCGAGCCAAGCCAAGCCCTGGGGGAGTAGGGTGGCGTCCGCCGGCCGCCGAGGCCCCCTCCCCCGAGCCCAAAGCCGCCAACCGAGAGCCCTAGATCACCCACCCTATCGCCAGAGAGGAAACCCTAGAGCGATGTAGGAGAAAAGAAGATGATAGTAAGACAAGTGATTAGGTATTAAATTAAACAAAAATGGTGAAAAAAGACTGATTGGATTGTGAACTGACCATTCAAGTGTTGAATTGATCGATTCAAATGTCAGGTCAATTTGATCAACATTGGCTGAACATTGCCTCAAATGGGACATGAATCAACCGGTTCAGTTAGTGAACTAACCAGTTCAAAGTCTAAAATGACTATTTCAACTTGTGAATCACCCGATTCAATGATCAATACGATTGGATCAAGGATTGATGTTGACATCATGTAGTGCATTAATCGTCACAATAAAGGAAATGTGTTTGCGAATAGGAAATAATGTAATCATTTTTAAGTATTGAATTGATCTTTTTAGATGTAAACCAACCATTTCATGGTTCAAAAATTCCTAGAAAATTCATAAAATTATGTCTCTTCTAGTTGATGTGGAAACCTTGACCCTATCCCTGCTATAAATAGAGGGGTAGTCAAGGCTTTCAGAAGACACAACAATAAGCTCTGACAATTGTTGTCCTCTCACAGTTGTAGTAATGTGAGAGCTCGAGCAAGTCTTACCTGTTAAAGGGAGAGACAACAAGGGATAGCAAGTCAACACTAGCATGTTGATGTCAAAAGGGACAACTCCTTACCGTTGGCTCTGGTAGTGCAAAATGGAGTTGTTGGTGGTCTGTGTGAACTACATAGATGCATGGAGGCTGTTACCGCTACACTAGGAGGACAACAACCACCATTATCCATGATGCAATACCATAAGTTCATCGTCGCTAGTTGTCTATGTATGTTTTACGACAGTGCACATCATCAAGCAAGAGTAGTCGTTAGACTTGCTCCTGGATCGGCTCTACTCTTATTACCCTCTCTAGGAGATACATCATTGTTAACACAATCAGCTAGTAAAGGAATGGGGACTTTTTTTTGTTTCGACAGCCTAATTTGTTGTCCCTATTCCCCAACACCTTTAACGTAACCTGAAGCTTGAAAGATTAAGTATATGAAGAATGAAAGCACACATATTGAGTATAATTATTTGAGCCCAAGTATGGCAACTTTAAAGGACATGGGGAAAAGTCACAACAAAAGTGGCTAATAGTACATGACCAAGCCCAAAAGGGAAGGTCGCCACGACCCCAATGAAGGGACATAAAGTACATAAAGTGTACCCTAAGAGATGAATGCAATTTGGGTTAAAGAATTGTAAAGGGTATAATGTGCTTAAATATTATCAGAGAAACCTCTAGAAAAGTGTGTAATGAAATAAAGTTATGCCATCTCAATAAACCTTGGGGAGGGTAGAGTCGTAAGCCAATCCTAAGGTTAAGTAGGGATGGTTAAAGGTATGTAGGACCTATGAGGTCAGGATGTTATCATGATTTGAGTGCACAAGCCCGTGGGATTAGGAGACATACATCCATATGTACCCGAGGCCCATGGTGTCATGAGATTGGCTGCCTTCATGAATTGATGAGTCCTAAGGGGACAATGTGTGAGACACTCCATAAGTGCATACGACCCTTGGGGTGAAAGAGGAGATCACTCCACATGTACCTATGCCCCTTGAGATCTTAAGGGAATGACTATGGATAATGAGACATGAGATGTAAATGTAAAGAATACAAGAAGTTATGTAGTGATGTTTGGATAGAATCCTAAGCAGAGTTGTGCATAAACTTAGGAAAACCGCTTTCCATATGTGGGCATGAAAGTTAAGGAAATTGTGGAATTCAAAAAGTATTCGTTGTTTGGAGTCATTGTTGAGAGCGATTCAACATAAAAAAAATTAAAATTAAAAGATAACGTGTTAGCACATCATCTCTGCTCTTGGAATGGGATAAAATTTGTATTTGGACTACAGCCAAATGCTTATTTCATCTTGTTATGAGTGAGAGAGATTGGATAGACACATGTTAAGATTTAAAAAAAATACATATGAGAAGGAATACCCTAAGATGAAATTTAATGGCATCATCTAGGGTTTTGAGGTGTTACCTCACCCTACACATAAATGGATGGATGATAGTTTGGAAAGTTAGTTGAAAAGGTAATCACCAAGTGAAAAATGAAATCCAAGTGAAAATAAAATCACCAAATGATGAAGTCATGCAATAGATGAGGTTGTGGATATACAATGGAGTCGAATTTGGGTTCCAACCTTAGAGTTTTGCGTATGGATATAAGTTGTTAAAGATAATCAAAATAAAGGTATCCAAGAACTGCTGCTAACCTTAATGTTTGAAGCTATTTTTTTTATCAGTCACCTTCACCTGATTTGGTTTGAATTTTAGGGACAAAATTTCTTTTAAGGAGGGTTGAATGTAGGATCCTCAAATTTGGTCGATTTAAATTCTATGAATATAAGACTTGATTTGATAAACAAATTCCCTAATTGTAATTGATGGAATGATAGTGTTATCTTTGTGGCATGGATTCAATCCATGGGCCAAGTAAGGCCCATGAGATTATTTGCTTTTGAAACAAGTCCTTGTGACACAAATGAAAAAGGAAATTTGTGCATATGAAATAATGGCTTTGTAATTTGTTGGATAATTTAAATATGGAATAATAGACAAATTTCCAAAATATTCTAAGATATGTTGTGATTTGGATAATTGGAAGAGTAATTATATTACACCAACTTGGAATACAAGTTGTGGAATTCAAAAAGGAATAATTCGATTTGATTTTTGGAACACTTCAAGATAATGCAGAAACTAAGATAATTATATAATTTGATATAAAAGTAAATTTCCATATGACGTGGGTAATTAATTTAGAGAAATCCTTGAAGAGTAAGTTTTGTGTGAAAGAGTTATCCCCATAAATGCCATAAATTAAATATGCATTGGGAAAGGTATTAGTGAGTCACCCTCCAAGTTTTAAAGAAGAAAGAGGTTCCTAGAATCCTATAGAAAATCATGAAGGATGAGGGACCCACTTGTAGTAATTAAATGTTGTTCCCTTGTTTGAAGGGAGAGAAAAGGGTGCAGAGATGTATTTTTTTTGGCATGAAACTTGGCAAAAATATGAAATTATAGTCTTATGAGGAACATATCCAAAATTGGGATCAATCTGAGTAAGGATGAGAGAGATATGGATTTTACAAGTTTCCCTAAAGTGTATAGTTAATTATTTAATTGTGACATCTGTCACATTTAATATGACCGACAACTTAGGATTGGCCCTTTATTATGTGCATGATCCTGTGGCTGTCCGATCCCAGATCATTGATTTATAGATAATATTCTACCTCCCTCTTAAAAAGGAAATCTAGGAACAATAGCCCATTTTTTATTTGAGTCCTCTCCCTATAATCTATGATATCACCCTAAACCTCTCCCATTAAATTTGGGAGACAAATCTGATCCTCCATATTCCAATATTTCAAAATTTTCATTAGGGATCATGAGATTCCCAAATCCCAATTGAAGTGGGGACTCCATTAAAGCCGGTGGAAATCCCTACTAAACCATTGTCTATAAAAGGCTAATGAGCCCTTCATATAATCGACACAAATCTCTTAGTAGTTTTTGTTCGAATGACATGTCCTAGCATCGCCCTTCTCCCCTCTTTTGTAGACTAGTTGAGGGTTTAGTGGATCTATCAACCGTAGTCTATGGCAAGGAGAGGTCAGTTGAACCCCTTACTTCACGCCAAAGAACATGCTAACAAAGGAAGTAAGAGGGAGGAATTGAGGACACATGTGTGGTGCCATAGTAGAGGACTCGATGGGGAGGGAGACTGTTAGAGTCATCCATGATGACACTCTATTCTATCATAGGAACAATGTCTGTGTGAGAGGCATCATGCGAGATAAGAGGAAAAGCAGCTACTAGGTCTGAGTTTTTAGATAAATGGACCAGAACAGAGCCATAGAAGAAAGGTAATAGGAATAAAAGGAATTTAATTGATGACTTGTCAACATATCATTGGTTTAAAAAGGTTAATCTTGTTTTAATTGTAGTATTCAATGGCTAGCTCAGATAATATCAAATTCACTAACTAAATTGATTGAAAAGATGTAATATCTAAACAAAATACTTTCAATACCTAAATATGCTCCATTTTTCAAAAGTATAGATAGTTCATGAAGGAACGATGATTAAAGAATATAAACCTTAGTTTTGATAAGTAACATGCTAAACTCATTTGATATGCTTAATTTGAGATATAACCTAATATTATTGATAATAATGAGACCCTAATATGATGATGATTACTATGGTGGATAAATAGGGTTCCTAGACTAATAATCATGCATGTGATGAATTAGGGCTGCTAAACCAAAGATCCTAACTTGTGATGATCTTAATGCACATGATCCTATCAAAATGTTCATAATAACATGATATGTGCAGTTTGACGAGAATCCAAGTCCTTAATACAATTTGGATAATAATGGTCATGATTAAAGGTTATGAGTCATAAATATGATAATTAGGGTTTAGAACCTAATCTGCTTTGATCATTATGATCTTAGGCTACATATTCTAACATATGTGCTCCAAATGATCTAAAAGTCTTAACTTGATAGTTAGGGTTTCACCTAATGTGGGTTTATAACATTAATGAATCATGGGGAGATGGAATTATGGTTTGATTATATTATTCCTTATACAAACCAAGACATCCCAAAACCCTATATTAGGACATATGTTAGATTAGTATACCTTGAATATGATTCGTGATACTTTAGAGTATATATACATGCATATAATGTTGTTTGATTATGTTGAATATTTGGATGTTTGGATATATGCTTGAAGTTCATATTGCATGGTTTCTACATGGAAATGAGGTACATCGTTTTGATTATGAATAATCTCTCTTATTGAGTTCTGACATTCTTCAAAGTTTCATGAATGGATTGTAATTAAACTTCTTGGTTGTTTATTTACTTCCTACAAACTATAAGGCCTTATGTGTATCACCTTATATGAGCATAAAATTTTCAAACCCAACATGCTATCTTTGGAGGGTTGAAATACATGTGGGAGAAAGGAAGTCATTGCGATGACTAGTGATCAAGTCGAGAAAGGAAGGTCACTAATAGGCCAAGCCAAGAAAGGAAGGTCGATATGAAACCAAGCCTGAGAGAGGGAAGGTTATGATAGTCCACTGGAGGGACAAAACCCCCAGTGAGAGGGTACCCCATAGAGATTGCCCTCAATGAGTGGGCATACCACAAACATTTAGAAAATATGGGTTGCGAAGTTATAATAGAAAAAAAAAACATGTTTGATTATGTAATAATAATTGTTGATATGGATGTTTAGATTGTTACACATAAATGCACATATTTGTTTTGCACCACATACACAATATAGCAATATATTGATATGTGTTTTAGGTTATTGTGATATATGGAGATCTCAAGACATGGTAAATAAGATCAAAGACATTAAAGTTAAGTAAAGAGGGATTTGTTAGATGCTTATTGTCATATAGTTCTCATATTGAAAGCTTATGTATATCCTTAGAGGAGCATCATTATGTATCTTGTAAATAATATTTGTGAAATAATGAAAACTATTTGCTATTATTTGTTATTTGCTAAATCTAGATCTTGGGAATTCAGGTAATGACTCTCAAATTTAAGTTCCCTCCTTATTTGGGGGACACTAAAAAGTGAGTTCGTTACATTTGGTATCAAAGCCTCATATTTTTCAAATTATATTTAATATTTGATAATTCCAAGTAATTCATAGAAATATAAGGAGAATTATTACGACATAACCTAAGGGTAATGGTGTCTAGAAAGGATCATGGCTTTGGGGTCTAGAAATATTTTCCTTTGCTCCATTAAACCAATATATGATGACTCCCTTAGCCATTGTGATATCTACCTATCCAGAGCTTAGAGTTTGCTTGAAGTAATATCTCCTCTAAGTACATCCAATTCTCACCTCCTTGCTAAAATAAACCCAAAAAGAAACTTAGCTTCTCACTTTAAGTAGGATTTTTGAGAAGAAGAAGGATTTAAGCATCCTCTACCAATTAATGTACATGTAATGTGGGATCAATGTTAAAGTTAAAAAAAATTCCTTATGGTTTGTCCTTGTAGGGGTAAGTCCTAGATGGAACTAGGGTGGGTTTAGGAAAAGCCTAAGTAGATCAAGGGATATAGACACCCTATGATGTAGGGTGTAGTCCCTAACTCTAACCCTAGAACCTAATCCTGATCAATGGGAGTGTTGTGGGTTATATAATAACCCTACCCAAATAATCCCTAATTAATGGAAAAAAGGATAGAGAAAACACAATGAGTTTGGACACCCTATTATCCCCATGCATGGTACATGGAGTAACACATGCATGGTGTATCTGAGACATCTTGAATATGTAAATCTAAGACATAAGTAATTAATGGTTACATAAAAATGAAATTGTGAGACCCTCAATTCAATTGTTAGGGTTGGTGTCTCGACCCGGGGTGGGTCAACCCACGAATGGGAAAAGGATCTATGGGGACTAAACCAATGAGGTTAGGTTGTGGATAGAAATCCTAACATCCTCATGTTAAGAACCCTATTAGGAAAACGTATCCCCACACATCTACGAGTAGGAGGAAGTCATGCACCTAAGTGAAAGTGAGTGACATCAATCTAGGAAAGGGAGTAGTTCTAGATTAGAGGTGTAAAGTCTTGTTGGAATACTTGATAGATGAAATCATGAAATAATTTTAGTTTTATATAATGAGATAATATGATTTATGATGATCTTAGTTGGATCTGAGAATTTGATTTCTCTTTTGAGGATTTGTCATAAGGTTTAAGGATGCAAGTATGCATGTTTCTCAGAGATAAGATAAGAAAAGTTAAGATAATATGTTAATCAGTAAGAGCCTCAATCTATTCTACAATGGAGGACCTCTAGTGTTAGGACCAATTGTAGGGTTAAATCCAAAGAGAGTGAGACCTAGAGGGAGAAGGTCAGAAACCTAAACTCCAAAATATGAGAAATTATGAGAAATAACTGGAAATTTGGGTTAAAGAATTATAAAGGGTATAATTTATTTGAATAGTATCAAAGAAACCTCAAGAAAAGTGTGTAATGAAATAAAGTTATGACATCTCAATAAACCCTGGGAGGGTAGAGTCCTAAGTCAACCCTAAGGTCAAGTAGGGATGGTTAAAGGTACATAGGACCTATGTGGTCAGGAGGTGATCATGCTTTGAGTGTTTAACACCGTGGAAGTAGGAGATATCCATCCATATGTAGCCAAGGCCCATGGGGTCATGAGATTGGCCACCTTCATGGACAATGTGAGAGTCATTCCATAGGTCATGTTTGGTTTCCTAGATTTTGCTGTATTAGATTGTATTTTGGCATCCATCTGCAAAAAGTTTATGTTTGGTTTACAGGATTCAGGAAAGAAAGATAATCTCAGGATTTTTAGACATAATAGAAATCCTACATTTTTGTTACCGTCAAAATTGTCCCAGACTTTGAAATCCAGTTGTGCCTGGCTGGTGAACCCAAAAAAAATTAAATCATGTATTTTACAAATCCAGGAAACTAAACATAAAATTTATGTTAATGAGATTTTGACAATGCGATATTTTACAAATACATGATGGCAGAAATGTAGGATTCTTGAAAATCTAGCAAACCAAATGTGCCTTAAGTTTATAAGACCCTTGGGGGTCAAGAGGAGATCACTCCAAAGGTACCTATATTCTAGAGATCTTAAGGGAATGACTAAGGCTAATGGGACATGCAATGTAAATGTAAACAATAAAAAGTCATGTAGTGATGTTTTAATAGAGTATTAAATGCAGTTGAGCATAAACTTAAGAAATGAGCTTTCCACGTGGGGGCATGAAAGTTAAGGAAATTGTGGAATTCAAAAAAGTATGCATGGTTTGGAGTCATTGTTGAGAGTGATTCATCCTAAAAAAATTCAAATTAAAAGATAATGTGTGAGTACACCATATCTACTCTTGGAATGGGATGAACTTTGTATTAGAAATGCATGTAATTGCTTATTTCTTCTTGTTATGAGTGAGAGAGATTGGGTAGACACATGTTAATCTTTAAAAAAAATTGACATATGATAGTGAATACCCTAAGTTGGAATTTATTGGCATCATCTAGGGTTTGTAGGAGTTACCTCACCCTACACATAAATGAATGGATAACAGTTTGGATAGTTAGGTGAAAAGGTAATCACCAAGTCAAAAATGAAATTCAAGTGAAAATGGAAACACCAAGTGATAATGTCATTTAATGGATGAGGTTGTGGATGTACCCCAGATTTAAATTTGGGTTCCAACCTTAGAGTGTAGCATATGAGTAAAAGTTGTTAAACATAATCAAAATAAAGATATCCAAGAAGGGTTTCTAACCCTAAGGTTTGAATCTATGTTGTTTTATCATTCACCTTAACCTCATTTGGTTTGAATCTTGGGGAGAAAATTTCCTTAAAGTAAGGGTGAATGTAAGATCTTCAAATTTAGTAAATTTGAATTCTATGAATATAAGACTCGATTTTATAAGAAAATTTCCTAATTATAATTGATGGAATAATAGTGTTATCTTTATGGCATGGATTCAATCCATGGCCCAAGTAAGGTCCATGCGATTATTTTCTTTGCAAAAAAATCCTTGTGACAAAAATTAAAAAGGAGTTTCGTGCATTATGAAGAATAATGCCTTTGGGATTTGTTGAATAATTGAAATATGGAATAATAGACAAGTTTCCAAAATATTCTAAGTTGTGTTTTTATTTGGATAATTAATGGAGTAGTTATCTAACCCTAACTTGCAATGTAAGTTGTGGTCTTCAAACAATAACAATTTTATCTGATTTTCAGAACACTTAGATATAATTTATAAACTAAGATAATCATATAATTTGAGATAAAAAGGACTTTCCATATGACGTGGGTAATTAATTTAAATAAATCCTTAAAGAGTAAGTTTCATGTGGAAGAGTTATCCCAATTATACATTGGGAAAGGTATTAGTGAGTTGAGCTCTGAGTTTCAAAGAAAAAGGTGGTTCCTAGAAGCCTATAGAAAACCGTGAAGGATGAGGCAATGACTTGTAATAATTCAATTTTGTTCCCTTGTTTGAGGCGAGAGAAAAGGGTATCTAGATGTATCTTTTGGGCATGAAACTTGGCATGATACACAATTATAGGATTGTGAGAAATATATAATTTTAGATCAATTGGATTAAGGATGAGAGAGATATGGACTTTACAAGTTTCCTTAAAGTGTATGGTTAATTATTTAATTGTGACATCTGTCACATTTAATACTATTGAGAACTTAGGCTCGACCCTTTATTATGCACATGATTATGTGACCATCCAATCCTAGATCCATGGTGTATGGATCATCTTCTACCTCCTACTTAAAAAGGAAAGATAAGAACAATAGCTCATTTCCTATTTGACTCCTCTCTCTCTATGATCTACTATCTCACTCGAAACCTTTCCCATTAAATTTTGGAGACAAATCCAAACCTACATATCCCAATATTTCATAGTTTTTATGATGGGTAGTAATTTTCCTAAATCCTAGTTGGAGTGGGGACTCCATTAAAGTAAGTGGAACTCCCTACAAAACCATTGTCTATAAAAGGCTCATGAGGCCTCCATATAATCAACAAAAATCTCTCATTTGTTTCTATTCCAATGACCTATCCTAGCATCCCTCTTATCCCCAATTTTATAGATGAGATGATGGTTCGGTGGATTTCTCCTTCGTAGGATATGGCAAGGAGAGGCCAGTTAAACCTATTACTTTAGTCTGGAGAACATGCTACCAAAGGAGGTAGGAGGGAGGGGTCGAGGTCATAGGTGTGGTGCCATAGTAGAGGACTCGAAGGGGAGGGTGGCTACGAGAGTCATATACGACGACACTCTATTCTATCGTAGGAATAGAGTCCATTCTAACACATCATGCGAGATAAGAGGGAAAGCAGATACTGGGTTTGAGTTTTCAAATAAACAAACCATACCAGATTTGTGAGCCAGAGAAGAAATGTTAAAGGAAAAAGGGGATTTAATAGCTAGCATGTCAGCATATCGTTGGTTTGAAAAGGCTAATCTTGTAGTAATTAATCGATAGCTCATATAATATCAAAATTTTATACCAAATTGATCAAAAGAAAATGTGTAATCCAAGAAAATATTTTAGTGCCTAAATATGCTTCCTATTTCAAAAGTATAGCTAGTTCATGAAATAAGAATGATTAAAGCATATAAACCCTAGTTTTTATTATTAAAATGCTAAACTCATTTGATTTGCTTAATTTGAGATATAACCTGATATTATTTAATGTAATGAGACCCTAATATGATGATAATATTAATGATGCATAAATAGGGTTTGTAGACCAATAATCATGCATGTGGTGGATTAGGGTTTTGAAACCAAAGATCCTAACTTATGATAATATTAATGCACATGATCCGATCAAAATGTTCATTGTAACCTTATATGTACAATATGATGAAAATCCAAGTCCTTATATAATTTGGATAATAATGATCATGACTAATGGTTTTGACTCATAAACATGATAATTAGGGTTTAGAACCTAATCTTATTTGGTCATTATGATCTTATGTGGCATAGTCTAACATATTTGCTCCAAATGATGTAAAAAACTTAACTTGATAATTAGGGTTTCACCTAATGTGGATTAACTTTAATAAGTATTGTGTGATGGGATTAGGGTTTGATATTCTTATTCCTGATCCAAAATTGAGATAACCATAAATCCTAGATTAGGTTATATGCTAGATTAGTAAACCTTGACTATGATAGGTGACACTTTAGAGTATACATACATGTAGGTAATATTGTTTGATTATATTGAATGCATGGATGTTTGGGTATATGCCTTAAGTTCATGTTGCATGGTTTCTGCATGGAAATGAGGTATGTGGTTACAATTACAAATACTCTCTATTATCAAATTTAGATGTTTTTGAAGTTTCACAAATGGATTGCAATTAAACTTCTTGGTTGTTTATTTACTTCCTACAAACTATAAGGCCCTATGTGTATCACCTTATGTGAACATAACTTGCTCAAACCCAAGCTTCTATCTCTGGAGGTTTGGATGTACATGTGGGAGAAAGGAAGTCATTGTGATGACTGGTGATCAAAATGGGATATGAAGGTCACCAATTGGCCAAGAGGGAAATGAAGGTTGATATGAAATTAAGCCTGGGAGAGGGAAGGTTATGTGAGTCCACTATAGGGACAAAACCCCTACTGAGAGGGTACCCCAAAGAGATTGCCCCCAGCAAGTGGGCATACCATAGAGATTGAGAAAATATGGGTTGAGAAGTTATAATAGAAAAAGCATGTTTGATTATGTAATAATAATTGCAATATGGTTGTTTACATTGTTACACCTACAAACATATTCTACTTGCACCACATACACAATATAGCAATATATTGATTCGTGTTTTGGCTTGTCGGCATTTTAGGTGATTTCTATATATGAAGATCTTAAGACATGGTGAATTAGATCAAAGACATTAAAGTTAAGAAGAGGAGGAATAGTTAGATGCTTGTTCTTATATAGTTCTCATATTGAAAGTTTATGTAACTCCTTAGAGGAGGAGCATTATGCATCTTGTAAATAATACTTATGAAATAATGGAAATTATTTGCTAAATTTGGATCTTGAGAATTTAGGTAATGGCTCTCACTGTAAGGTCCTTCCATATTTGGGGGACACTAAAACGTGAGGTCATTACAAAAACATGCTTGTTCTCAAGTACGGTCCAACTCAATGTCTGTTTTCCCTTCAATCCATAATGACATGACACATGCACTCAAGTACATGATTATTGACTAATAATTTCAAGTAGGAATTCATATGTATATGTCTTATTTCTCTTATATCCTCTAACACAAACTGAATGCAATCAAGGCACAAAGAAAAAAGAGTTTCCATATAGGGCACTAAGACTCATGCAAGTGACATAGTGCTCACAAAACTCCAGGAAAATCATTTCATATATGGAATTTGTCACACTGGATAGGTATTTTGTTTCATTTGAATGCATTCAACCTAATATATCAATCTACTACACATGACCCACTTGGCTATGTATGGGGGCAAGGTGGGCTAGATTTGGTGTTTCCTAGATCAATGGGTATGCAACTAGAAGTAGGGGGTTGCGTAAGAGCATCAGATTGTTATTACATAGGAGCACTCTTTTCTTATTTTCTTAGATGCTATTACATATGGGCATCTTTATTTAAATTTTTGCATTTCCTTTTTATTTTCCCTTGATGTAGCTAGGGCATATGGTGGTATGCATGAAGCGGAGGGGAGAAAAAGTTGGCCACACCAAGATTTTGTAGGATTGATTAGGCTTATTCTTTTTGTGCTTTTTATTATCTTTTCTTGAGGAAATGTGATAAGGTATGGTGGAAGAATGGATAATCAAGGTGGGGTCACATGAGGCGGATCCTGCATGAAAACTATTCCAATCAATTTTGACATGAAATTAACAAAATTATGATGAGAGAGAATAATAGTAAACCACATTATTTTTACAAGACTTAACTAACCCTTTTCCTTGATTGTATTTCAACCAAATATTTCAACATTCCACAAGAGAAGTGGAAACCATGTATAAATTTGAAAGTGAATATCACTTGGTCATAAATCAAGTGCTAATGGGAGTGCACTAATCACTATTTATTCATTTCAACATTTTAGAGATTATGTTAAAGCACCTTCGAAGCAAGATAGTTCAAACTTAAGAAAATTGGGAAAAATGGTGCCAAATTCCCCATAGACACATCAAGATCTAAATACTAAGCAAATAAAAAAAGTGCAAAAATAAATCCCAGCTAGTCACAAAAATAGATTAACAAATGCTACATATAATGCAACATAGATATGCCAAATGGGTGGGTCAATTTTGGTTTGGTTTGGGTCATTGTGGGTGCGTGTTTTGTGGGTGTGGGTCAAAAGAGACCCACTTCTAAATCGTTCATACAAAACCTAACCCAAATCTGACCTGACAGGTCATAGGTCGATCCACATGTACCCATATAACTTGTCATACATCTCACATTTCCTATTATGATCAATATAAATATAAGTGTGCCTACACCTTTTTTTCTGATGTAATGCAAAGTATGGGAATTAGTTTATTACACACCCATCAATTGTAATAGAAAATAGCATATTTTTCATAAATTTGTTCAAAAAATATTTAATTGTTGGTTTAAAGTCAAATATAAAAGAGGAACAATTATGTCCATGTATATAGATATCCAACACACAAAAAAGCTATGTAATTGAAAGATAAAAAGAAATTACGATGATGTTATCATTTCTATCTGTACAAAGTAGACATATTTGTTATTACAAATACACAAGTGCTTAGAAGGCAAACACAAAGACAAATAGTCATAAGTATATATACATTAAGTCCATATGTCAAACATATAATATGTGTCAGCACAAAACACTATTCATTGAAATGCTCATTAAATATATAATCATATCCTTAAATTTTCAAAAGTAACATCTAAATAATGTATTGCTTAGTTTCTATTTTTATTTAAGTGGGTCATACGTGGGTGCCCACAGGTCAAACCATGAGACCCGCCTGATAAATGAGTTGGGTAGGGTTTGACCCATATATAATGGGTGGCTATAACCCCTACCCAAACTTGTATTAAGGCTGGATTTGGTATATAATCTCGATAGGTTTATTTTCCGTAGGTAATTTAATCAATGATATGTCAACTTTCTACAAGATGACTTTTATTTGGAGCAACAACAAACAAATTCGATAGTAAGATGTCTGTCGTTTGGTGCACATGTAAGTAATATTTGTTTTCTTTTACAAAGTCTATTATACCCTACATATAAATAACGTTGCAAGTATCAAGTGGTCGGTTAGAGGGTTTATGTGGGAAATAGACATTCACGATAAATAAAATTATTTCCTACCACAAGGATTTTAAGAGACACATTGTCAGGAGATTTTCTAGTTAAGTTATCTGTGTGAAATATTATCTTTCTTTTAAACTGCGTAACAAACACAAGTTAAAATGCTAGATAAGGTTGGTTTACCGTGCCAGGAATGAGATGGAACACCAGACGCAACATAATTGGGTCGACTTGTGGGTGCCCATGGGTCAATGACCCTTTTTGACAAGTTTAATGCAATGTAAGAGAATGAATGAAAAAGTGCAACATTTTTGAAAATTAAGTGAAAATGCAAGGAATAGACTAAATGACATGCGAGTGTGTAAGGGTTAACAAAGAAAGTTTATCTAGAGAAGTATGATGACTAGTCTTGCTGTTTGATTATGTTCGGGAAAAATTAGAACAAAGAAACAAAACAACAAGGGCTTACCACTCTACGGCCCCAAGATTTCAAACCACGATAAACTCAGTGCGAATAAGGACCTATGATGGTAGGGTAATAATCATGGAGCTATGATGGATAAGAATCAAGGTGGGGAGATCCATGTGCTACTCAAGTGGGGGTGGCCCATGGCCACCACGAATGTTCTGTGGAGAGTGACTCTTTTGGTCAATTCTCACTATGGTCGTTCTATGGAGAATGAATGTTTTGGTATGATTAATCTCACCCCAATCGTGGTGGAGAGAAAAATTGTGGTGGTTAGTTACTTGTTGCTTTTTAGTTCATTTCAACATGATTTTTCTTCTTATTTTGGAACTCCACATGGTTTGGCCACTCCATTTATCATTCTTCAAACTATTTTTCTATTCTAATATGAATCAAAAACAAGAAAATTATCTAGTGTGGTTTATGGGTTTCTTGGAAGGAAAAAAACAAAAGTATATACAAAAATCAAGGATTGAGTGAAAAAGTCTTCAAACCTAACTGAGTTGCCTCCCACAAGCCCTACATTTTTCACCTTCATCTGGTCATGGAGTTCCTCCAATCAATCAGAAATTTGGAAAGTTCTGACCACTTCAGTAAAGTAAAGGTTTGTCTCATTTAGATTTGATAGTTGTTCCTCATCCTATTGATCATATGAGTTCACAAGAGGTTCACCTTCAACATACTCATCTTTCAAGTAATCAAATGAATATTCCAAGTGACAATCGTGAACATCCTCATCTACTTCTTGTTGGGTGGAGGTCTTGAACATATTGATCTTTATATTCATGTTCATATAAGAGACTGCCATGGTGCCACTA
The DNA here is from genome assembly GCA_963693085.1 of Alisma plantago-aquatica. NCBI lineage: Eukaryota > Viridiplantae > Streptophyta > Magnoliopsida > Alismatales > Alismataceae > Alisma > Alisma plantago-aquatica. The sequence continues at coordinate 1,554,012,739 of OY856409.1, forward strand.
CACACATGTATTTCAAAATTGGCTATAGACATAAGTGGCCTTCCTAAGATAATAGAAAACCTCTTGTCCTCCAACTACATATCAAGAATAATACAGTCTATTGGGAACACCGATGTTGTTTATTTGTCTTTCATCATACATCATCCACCATTCTTGTAGTCACTTTGACAAAATGATCCACCAATTGGAGAGTACAATTGGCTGACTTTAGCATGGCTAGCCAGACTCAACATAGAAGCTATATGTCAATAAATTCATGCTAGATCCTGAATCTAGTAGGGATTGGTCTATGCAATGTCCCTCTATGTAGCAAGGTATAAGTGGGGATCATGGGTCTTTCTTCTTCTTGGGGAGACCAAGTTGTGGAATTGAGATAACTTTCTTAGAAACATTCACCTTTTTGCGCATTCTTCGTATGACTTTCTCTTGAAAGTGTACATATCCTTAAGAAATTTGACAGAAGCTGGAATTTGCTTGATTACATCAAGTGACAGGATGTTCACTTTGACTTTCCGACATATCTATAGGATGTCAACGTTATGTTTTACCTCCTTTTGAGTGGTGATGGCTAATTCAATGCATTAGGGTATGAAGGCTCACTTGCACTTGATTTACTTGGACTGACAATATTATCTTGACACATCACGTAAGGAACTCTTGGTATCATGAAGTGAACACTAGGTATTACAAAATCAACATGAGGCGGGGTAATAGAATTTAGGTCTCGCAATATCAACAAACCTTTGAGCATCAATACACTCAGAGTCACAATTCTTCACCATTGTGGGCTTGAATCATTAGGAGCTGAAGGTGTCTGTAACATACCAAAACATAAGTATAATCCCTAATTCTAGTCTCCTTATACTTCCTCCTTTAGAATTGGTTTTAATCCATTTATCCCTGACTTAGATGGTAAATAGGTACATTAGGTGCTTGTAGACATATTATTTAATTAAAGTGTTCATTCATAAGTGGCCCTAATATAATTAGTTCATTTAATGTTTTAGTAATGGGTCAGAATGGAAATTCACTATCTATATATTATAATTTTAAATAAGGACTCTAGAATCAGTTCTAGACTTAGATAATTCAAAAAGTGAATACAATATATGACTCTTAACCCTTAAAGAAAGACTCATTGTATTAATTATAGACATGGGACTCAAGTTGTAAATTAAATATTTACGAGTCTTAATAAATGGAAGATAAAGAGAGAATTCGAGTTACCCTTTCTTGATCGCCTTTAGAGGTTGGTTTTCATAGTATGGAAATGATTAAGAAAATTGGAAAACTAAGTTGTAAATATCTAGAGAATATTATAAATAAACATACTTGATGGAAGTTGAAGTGACATTGAGCAATTTCAGGAAAGATAAGATATACTATACTTCCCATATGAGTGGATAATCCCTAATGAATCATAACTATCCAATCTAGTAATTCAATACACATTGTAATAACTTCTATGCAAACAATACCAAAATAGATTATGTTAAATAAATCGCTATATGGTCCCAAAACAAGAAACTAATTCCAATTTTGGATTCCTTATTCATTAATTAATCTAGTTTCCAAGATCCACTTGAATGGGATAATATTAGTATCCGTGAAAAAAATTCACAAGGAATTAATAAGATAATGCTAAAAGGGCTCAAATAAATTATATGACTTGTTAAACATTATTAAAGGTGGAAACTAATGGCAAGTTCAGATTCTACGTGTCTTAAGTCTAGATGTCAAATTTCATTTTAGTTTGGACTTGTTTGCTTCCCTAACTAAATTAAAAAATGGAACAACAATTGAGTAATTTAAATTAGGATTTCATTTAATGTATTGACGGCTTGCCTAAAGTTGTACCACCTTTCGGTGTCACGTGAGTCCTTTTTATTGTCAAAAGTGAACCAGTGTCACGTGAGTTCTTGACTCTTGGCTTCTAATAAAAAAGTCATGAATTTGCAAGGTTTCTTGGGTCTGATCGGACGGACGAAGCAATTTTCCAGATTTGTTTTTTATGAAGCAATTTTCCAGATTTTAACTTTTTGTTTGTGTATCCCACTTCTTCTCCTTCCTTTCTCCTTTCCCGTTCGGACAACACAGAGAGAAGAATCCCTCTTCATCACTTCTCTTTATTTTCCTCTCTCTCATTATTGATGCTCAGTGTTCTTTCCTCTCGCCTTTTAATATTTGGGGGCTCGAAGTTTGCTAGGTTTTTTTGTCCCCCAATCCTTTAAACAATCTCCGACACTCTGGCCTTCCTTGTTTCCTTGCCGCCAAGCCATGTTGTAGCTGCTATCCAAAAAACTTATAAATAGGTCCTCCCTCGCCATCACACGACTTCCAGAAACCTGGTAGTATGCTCTCTTGACCTCTTTTGCCTTCGAACCCTCCCATAGCCCAGCGACTTACTCTTGCAATACTCGTCACAATCCATGGCTAATGATCGTACTGAATGGTGAAAACCACCTGATCGGAGTCGGAGGTACTCCACCTACCGATTGTCCTCTCCGATCAGTAGTTTGAATTCACCCCTTTTCTTGTACTCGAACCACTGTTCCATCTTTCTCCCGACGACAATGCGCAATGGTAGATCTTTTCTTACTTTTCGATTAGGCTTTACCTTCCGTTTGGTGTGTTGTAGGCAACTCACGCACAGGTTTCTATCGTTGTTGCTTTGTTTTACTTTACTAAACTCTTCCCCTGATGCCTCATTTGCCTAGGATTCAGAGAGATTGTGACTGGTCTCAAGCCTTGTGCCAGGGCTCACTGGCCTTGGATATACCTCATGTTTTCCATGGAAGAGTCCTCTGAGGGTAAGGATTAAGGATTTGCAGGTTTGATCTAGATTGAGAACTTCCAGGTCGACTTGTTCAGTAGTTGTTGACTGAGGACATCGCCCCACGACATTTTCCCGATTTTTCTCCTTTGGCTCTGTTGTGACTCTATGCAGTCACTCATCTGTTTGCTTTGGTTGCGCAGTTCTCCGGTTCTCCTCCTGACATCCCGTTTTTCTTGTTTGCGACACCTTCAGTCTTCTCCCTGTTGCAGCCGTGACGGAGGAAGGTTTCTTGGCTTCCTCACTACCTCAGAACCCCACCTCGAGGTCATTGAGAATGAGACCGAGTCGGCACGGGGAAGACAATGGTGAAGTTTTCTCTCCGGAGTATTCTCTCCTGCGCGTTTTGAATTTTAGGACCTCTGTGCTAGTCGAGTACGAGTAGGATACTCTGCCGTGTGATCTGATCAGTCGTTTGGACTAATCTCGATCAAGCCCTTGGTTTCTATTAAATTTTCATCACGATGTAATGGGCAAATACGTCTCTTTGCCCTTCTATTGATTCAATTATGCGCGACTTTTATGTAGTGAACATGTTACTAATGTAAAAGTGTTCATGCGTGATGTAGGGGCAATTAAGCGATCGCTTGAATTTTGTTTTTAGTACTAAAAAATGGGTTTATCTTAGTAATTCATATTTGATTATAGGAGCATCAGAAAAATAAAATAAAATAAATTTTGAAGTTATGATATTTTTCACCATCCAACGATATTTATTTCTTCCCTTAATTTCAATACAATACATGTGTGATTTTTAAGGATTTTCCTAATTGGTCAAAATTTATAAGTTTCATATCTAATAATCTACAAGTCACAAAAATAAAGAAAAATACGCTACTAATTCACAAAAAAATAATCTACAAGATGGCATAATTTTGATAACCAAATTCATTGATAATAAAAGACAGTTTCTAGGGTTTATGTAATTAATGCTGTATTAACCATAATTCTATATATATGTTGAATAGATTGTTTGAACCTCTAATGAAGAAGTAGGGCTAACGTTGGTCATATCTAGACTTGCTTTGAGGTATATTGCATCTTTAATTGATTATATTGAGCAATCACCTATATTTTCTACCTCTTGACCTTTTAAGACATAAATCCTACACAGTTTCTCTCTCTTATGAGATGTTGATTCTTATGAGTGCTTATGTTCTGGAGTTGATCTTTTGATCTTTATGAAATGTTGTAAATGCATGTCGGACTCTAAAATCATAACTTGTTCATCCCACTTCATGTTGTACCATCATTTTGAAACATGGTTGACTTTATTTGTGAAATGGAATCTTATTTTTTTATGTGATGGCCTCTTATGGGCTTATGTTGTATCTTTCTTTTGAAAAAGGGTAAATAGTATTCTAACAAAACATCAAACAAGTGTATGGGTGCAACAAAATCCCTTATACTATACAAGTGGGTTAAATTACAAAATCTCATTGTCTCAGGGGCCGAGGGTCCACATTAAACCCCAACTTGAGCTTAGCTAAAAAAACCCATTAACATAATTATAAAAAAAGGAGACGGAGTCCATCTTAGGCTTCTGATGAAGCCTATTGTTTCTCTCTTTCCAAACTACAAAGCACAGGAGCGTGCCACATGAGCTAGCAAGAGGGCTAAGGGAGCACTTCTTTGTCTTGTCCCTAATCTAGAGTAGTGAGTCCTCGAATGATTGTAGAGGGCAACCCCCCATCCAACTTTAAGAATAATCCTACACCAGACGTAGTAGCTAAATCAACATCTAAAGAAAAGATGGGCGTGATTATCATGAGCCTCGCCACACAACAAACATTCAGGATTGACATCAACCCCAACTAAGAAGCCTATCTTTAGTAGGGAGTTTTTCCATGAGGCATCAATATGAGAAAAAGCTCCATTTAGGAGTATGCATCTTGTTCCACAAAATGTAGAACTAGGGGACCTGTGGTGAGTGGTATGTGATCCTCTAGGGAAATACCTTCTCATTGTAGAGGTTCCATGAGTTGCTTGTCTGAAAGTACTTCCCCTGCACCTTTGACCACTGCTTGACCATCCTATGCTAAGTGCTGGAGCAGTCCTTCTTGTCCACCCAAAAGTCCAAGTCATCACCATACCTACACCTCATCCACAAACTCCATGGGGACGAGGGGTTTTGAAGAAACTTATCCATCCTCTTCATGGTATAAGTTCTCACAATGTTGCCCGGATCTACAATCTTGACACCACCTTCGTCATATTCTCTCGCAAGCTTATTCCATGCTACAACATTGGATTTCCCCGACCACATGAAGCCACCCATAATACTCATGTCCTTGTTCAAAGAAAAGTCTAGGATTTCCATTTATCCACACCAAAATCAGATTTTACTTGTAAGGATAGAAGTGATTAGGATGGCTCTCCCAACCATTGATAAGTTGATCCCCATGCATCGACTGACAGATCCCTCACACCATCAATACATATTTTTCTTATGTTGTATCCTAATGATGGAGATGGTTGAATATTTGTTTATGAGTCCTCTGACCCTACATGAAAACTACTGGATGTTCTCATCCTATTATTTGGGATTGACTGAACTTAATCTGCATTTGTGCATGACTTAGAGGAATTTTATATCTAGTACGGGTATTGAGTAAAACAATATATAGGAAACTATTTTTCCACCTAGAGTATGCTTTCTCTTTGGCAGAGTTCCTATTGTGTCCCACCCATTTTTAAAATAGTTTTGGTATAAGATGTTTTTGCACACATCTTATATTTGTGATGTTATTGATGAAATTTATTAAGACAAGAATCTCTTTGATTGATTATCTCTTTATATGAAACACCTTTTTGTAGTCGATTTCTTTTGACTACTCACTTGATGCCTTGTTATTTTTCTTTTGTTTTGGAAAATCCTAGATAAATACTTTGTTTCCCTTTTACTCTAATATTTCTCAATCCCTATTTATGCACATACTGACATTTGTGTGCTGACAACTTCTACTTTGTCTTGTTTTATGGGGTATTCTTCTAACCCCTTAGGTGAAGGACATGGAGGGCTTGACATGACAACTTGAACTTGGCTTTGTGGACCTGATCCTTGGGAGATTGACTTGAGATAGCTTAGACATCCCTTTGCTTAGTGAATGAGTTGTTTCTTGCATGTAAACCGCAAATTGGAGACTATTATACAATCTCATAAATTTGAAAATACTCATGGTATTTTATTCCGCTGCTATTCTTGTATATAGTTATTTTTAGAAATGAAAAAATACACCTATCTCATAATACTTGTTAGTGTGCTTGGATTAGATGAGTTAATTCTGCAAATAAGTAAGAAGTGAATCCCTTCGTGGGTCCCACCCGTACAGTGTCACACCAATGGCATGGTCATAATCATTAACCACACATGAACCTCAATGCCTTGAATTCTCCACTAAATGCTCAAATAATTGCCATGACTCCTTGGGGGGTCTAGCTATGAAAGTACCTTCGCAAGAAGAGTCCATTGTAGCTTGACCCATTTGATAGAGACTAGAGTAAAAATATTAAACAAGCTACATAAGGGAATCTCATGATGAGGGAACTCTCTCAACATCTTCTAGAAACTTTCCAAAAAATCATAAAACTTTCCTTACCCATTTGGCTGAAATTGAGTATGACATGCCACATTTGTGTAAACTTTGGAATTTTATAAAATGTCTTCAAGAAGGCATTCTTCATATCATCCCAATTCATGATCTCCATTTTAGAATAAACCAATGTCACAAAACCATTCATTATCCTAAGTCAACACTCCTATTGCTACACAACCTAAGACAAGTAAACATGGGTGTCCATCCATAGAATGGCAAATAGTTTCATACAAGGAATATATACGAGAAGGCAATAACAAAAATAAAGAGATAACAAGATAATAAACATATGTATAAGAGACATGGACCCATTTCTATATTAGGAATACCCATTGTGTTTCATTTGAGAGATTAGAGTCTTGAGGCGCAGTCAAACTTCATTTGGCAACTAAAAAAATGATAAACACAACATATTAATGCTAAGGAATTAAGTACGCTATGGAAAGATATGTAAGCATAGTTTAAAAGTATAATAAAGTTTCTTGTCCATAAACATTATAATAATCAAGAATAAGAAACAATGTCTTATATATAGAGCATGTTTTAGGTTTCTTTGTCCATTATATCATCATTAGGTCTTTGACAACTTCCAAAGGAAGAGTTGCTGAGGGGAATTTGAGGCACAAAGCCTATATGTTACCCTATCTATACACGAGGGGCCTCAAGACCAAAGTCATTGAGCTAACACTATTTCAACACATGCCTTGTACTCTTACCCCAAGAATTTAGCAGGTATACAAGGATTTTATAATGGATTTTCTAGATTTTTTCCAAGGTTTGTCAACATTTCATAATCAAACATGAAAGTAGTATTCATAGGAACAATATCTCATTCAAGAAACTAAGTAACCAAGCATTCATATGAGCATACATACAAACAATCCAATATCATATTAGGGTCAAGATATTAAGCGTACCTTGTGAGTAAAGAGCAAGCTCTAAATCATGAGTGAGATTCCTAGAGAAGGCTAAAGACAACATGGACCTAAGATGTAGATGGATATTACATGGTCTTAGATAAATAGGATTTCATAAGATAAATTTACATCATGTCATGTTGGTGTTCTCCTAAACTAAGTATTAAATAGTTCAAATATGGTTCATGTTGGATCTAGGGCTCTAGATAGGGTGAATAGAGCTTCAAAATTCTCACAAGATAAGTTATACCTTCAAATTATAACAATAAAAACCAATATATTAAGTGCAATTTGAAGTCCTAACTAACAAACATAACAAGTATAAGAGAAAATGAAACAAGCACTTGGACAAGGTGGTTTAGAGTGGTTCCACTCTCCAAACTAGGAGAGAGTCAATCCACTACCTAGAGAGGTCAACCTCTAGGACTTTGCAAGCACTTTCCTCTATATATTCACTTATAAGAGTTGCAACACAAGACCCACCAAAGGACTTACCTATCCATTACAAAGAGTATTCAACCATACCAAGGACTTACCCATTTTCCAAGAGTCTTCCGTCTTCTTTCAAGGACTTACTTACTCTTGCACAAGTCTTCAGCCTTTAAGGAATTACCCACTCTTTTTGGATCTTTAACCTTTTCCTTCTCCTTCACCTAGAGAAGATCTTCACCTCCTCTTAAACCTTGAAGAATAACAACAACAACTTCACCTTCACTTGTAGTAGCTTGATTCAACCTTTTCTTCTTTAAGAAAGGGGTAGGGAAGATGGAATGGAATGAGACCTTTACAAGGACAAGGAAGTATCTCTCTTACAACTGGCCTAACTCACTCATAATCACAATTTTCTTTGTAAATGAGAGAGAGAAAGGGGCTCAAGGAGTTGCAACACACTCAACTATAGAAAGGATTTAGAATAGAATGAATGAGCAAAGTTGGAATGAACTCCAAGGTAATATTTATAACAGGGGGTGTTCCCTTGAGTGTGGAATCACTTAAGGGCAAAATATAGTCATTTTCCAAGTTGAAATAGATCTATTTTTGCTCAAAACAACTCATTAACGGTTATTATCACTTTTTTTACATTTTTCATATAGTACATTCGTTCAATTTTCAATAAAGATAACTCAATCGATCCACTAAGAGACAAAACCAATTTTCAAACTATCAGTTGAGTTTGTTCTGGGAAACTCGACCGATGAGCTAAAATAAATTTTTCTGAGTGATTCGGTCGACTGAGTTCTATGAGTGTGCAACTCGATTGATTGGTTTCTTCAGAAAATCCATCACTGGATCGGTCAAGTTTCCAACTCGATAGATAAACAACCTGTGACAAATTTTCTAAATTGACATTTGAGTAATCAAACGTTGGAATTAAGTGTTCCTATTTTTCTCTCATCTTAGTTACAAGTCATATCATCAATACAAGTGATTACAAAAATCATTTAAGGTCATTTGGAGTGATTTCCCAAATTACACACTTGCATTTCTTTTGACTTGAACTTGAACAAGCTAGGGCTTGTGTAATTTTGATCCTTTTCATGTACCTAAAGCCTAAAATCAATATATAACAATCATATTAGATACATAGGAATGGAATGATTAAGTCATTATCAAAATATGGGCAATGTATAACTCTCAAGTCAACATTCTCCCCCTTTTTAATAATGAAAAACATTCTTCAATCATATTGAAAAGGATATGTAAAGTTATACATTTGCCTTGTTAATTGCAAGGGGTTCATGATTTGAACAATGTGAATGACTCCCCCTCAATCTATGCTTACTCTTACCTGCATAGTTAGTCTATATACACAAAGCAACATGATGTATACATACTATATGATCCTTTAGCAAGTCACATGATAAAGCATATAATGAATACATAGGAAATAAAAGCAATATGGTTGAGCTTAAAAACATTGAATCTCTCCCCCTTTTAACATTATCAAAAAGGAAGGGGGTGGAAGAGCACAGGAATGGGTCTTCTCTAAGCACAACCAAACAAACATCCACAACATGCAATCTCAAAGCAAACACCAAATAGAGACGAGAGAAACAAACAATCTAAGTCATAATCAAAATATGGTAAACATGTCACCATCTCATGAGATATAGTAAATCAAAGAGTAAGTCTACACATGATCAAGATTACAACCCAGAAAGAATGTTCACAAAACAACTACAAGCCAAAATGATGAAAACTAGATGATAAAATAGTACAACTCAGAAAATGTGCCCAGATGTTTTTAATACAAAATAACCTAGAAAGATATATATGATCAACGTCTAGACTAAAAACTAGAAAAACTAAACATCTAGGTCATCTATGTCCACATCATCAACAACAACATTAACATCAGCATCTAAGGCCTCTGGCTCATAGTCATTATCTCTGCCTGAAGGTGCAGTAGAGGCAACAACGTCCTCATCACCAAAGTCACCAATAGAGACATCATTAAAAGCATCACGATCATCCTCATCAACCTCCTCGTCAGCAACAACCTCCTCATCATCCTGGTCTAACATTTCCTCATCAGCAAGAGAACCAAAACCTCAACCGGGCCAATAGGCATTCTGCTCATCCCAAGACATACCAAGAGCATGGATCTCATCAACCTATGGGACGGAGGGAGAAGAACTGCCAAGACTAGCAAGCAAAGTGGTCAAGTGGCCAACTGTTAGAGGCAACACTCCAGGGCAGATCCACCACCAGCAAAGGGTGTAGCAGCAGAAGCAGCAGGTGGAGAGATAGGGTAAAACTAATCATATGCATATGCACTTCTTGGGTAGGGATGGTAGGCGGGATAAGGGTGTGCATAGGACATGTTCATGTTGGAAATGATGGCATAGAGGTCCTGATGCATGTGCTCCTAAACCTGAAGGTTATATGACTATTGATGCATCATGTAGCCCATAAAGATTTCATTGGATACATGGAACAAGGCGCGGGTAGGTCGGGTAGGCTGAGGTGGTGGATGTGATCGGGTAGAGGTAGAGGTAGAGGCACTAAGTGTGGTAGAGGATGGGTTAGGCAAAAACTTATAAAGTGTGGTCTCACTGATGAAACTCCTTTCTGGGTAGGTTTGTAGTGCAGGTCATGGAAAAGAGAGTTTTCAGTGCAAGATGGAAAAGACCACAGATCACAACTGGATAGGGTGGGTGGGTGCCACATGTGTTCTTCCCTGAGTCAAAGAAGGTCATATGATGGAGAAAATATCTTTCCCACTTGACTCCTATGTTCTTCAAGAGACAGTACATAATTGCCACAGTGTCTTCTGCAATTTTAGTCTGATTTTTCTTTGGATGAATATTGCAGTTAACAACTAAGGCAAGTATGCAGTTCTTGAGATCTAAGACAGAGGAGGGAAGGGTGCACTTATTCCTATATGGGAATTGAGGCTTCTTCAAGAACTTATGAATATCAAGGAGAGTAAGATCATATTTCTTATAGAAGGCCTCAGGCTCAACTAGGTCAAAAAACTCAGGATAGTCCTTTTGCCAGGCATCAGTCACTTCAGTACCCGAAAAGAAGATGTTCAGGGTATCCCCAGAGACTTAGAATTTATCCTCTACGATCATGGAAGTGAGGAATACTTGAGTATTGGGTGGTGGTACAAGTGTGTCATAATTCCATTGCAAGTTAGCATAGAATTCATGAATGACTTTTGTGCTAGTTATGGAATTATTGTAGAACAAGCATTCGACACACAAGGCAGAGAGGTGGTGATCATACAACAACTCAGATACTTGGTCAATGACCTCTTATCTTCGTCAGTGTGTCTCAAACAAGGAACGAAACGAAAAGGGGTTCCTAGAAAGGAGCTCCTTGTACCTATTAAGAGCCTCATTGGAGACAAATAAGGTGTCATCAAAGGGAATGAGACATGAGTTGGTAGACGATGATGGTGTACTAGTTGGGGGCGGCCCTCTTTCTCCTGTTGGACGCCATGGAGATGCCATGGAGATGAAATGGAGAGGATGGAGAGAGAAAAAGCAAGAGAAACACCACTAAAACTCATCCAAAGACCTAGGGTTGATTAGGAAGGGGTCAAGGGAGGTCGATCTAGGTCAAACTAGGGCTAGGAAGAGGAAGGTCAGGGCTAGGGTTGAGAGCTTGAGGGAGCTAGAGGCTTGATCGGTCGATTTTTCTCTAGTTGAGAGGGAGAAAAATCGGCTAAACCTATCTTATGTTTGCTCCACCTTGGCCATCAGTTGAGTTCTTTGACTCGAAAACTTGACCGAAAGGCTCTTTAAAAAAGCCCCGACCTATGATCGGTCGAGTTGGCAACTCGACCGATGGTCAACCTGGGCTAACATTAAAAAATCTAATTTCTAGACATTAGAGTGGTACATTTTGCATTTTGAACATACTTAGTCACATATCACTCATCATTGGGTACTATTTTGCGATAAAACTAGCGTTCACGAAAGATACCCAAAAATAAAAGAAAACAAGGCAAAAAGAACATGAAAATTGATTTTTAGCATATTAGCAAGCATTGGTGATCAAGACATAAGCAGAGAATATAGGATAGATTACAGCTAGTTAGAAGGCATATCAGATTCATTCAAAGTAGTTATGAGAAGTTTAGATCTAATAAAGTTAAATTGCTCTCTAGCTAGAGGTTTAGTAAAAATGTCCGCCAACTGATTTTTTATGTCCACATACGTGATATAGATATCCTTTTTGGTAATGTGATCATGTAGAAAATGATGGTGAACCTCTGTATGCTTATCTCTACTATGCAAGATAGGATTATATGACACATTAATTGCACTAGTATTATCACAATAGATAGGAGAAGTATCAAAATGAATGTTAAAGTCTTGGAGCATTTGCTTCATCCATAGGACCTGGGCACAACAACTTTCAGCTGCAATGTATCCATCCTCAGTGGTTGATAATGCCACTGTGCTCTATTTCTTGGAGAACCAAGATACCAAGAATGGTCCTAGGAGAAAGTAAGTGCCACTTTTGCACTCTCTATCAATCAAGCATCCCGCATAATCCACATCACAATAAGCTATAAGAGTAAAGTCCCTTGACTTGTATTACCATAGTGCAAAATTTTGGGTTTTGGCTAAGTACCTTAAAATCCTCTTAAAAACTATAAGATGTGATTTCTTAGGATTTGATTGAAAGCAAGCACACAAGAAACCACTAAACATTATATCAGGTCTAGAGGAGTTAAGTAAAGTAAACTTCCGATCATACCTCTATAGAGCTTCTTATCAAGTTTGGTGGTATTTGATATGGGTGTGTCCATCGACTTGGTGTTCTCCATCCCAAATCACTTAAGTAGCACACTTGTGTACTTGCCTTGGTTGATGAAGTTCCCATCTTTAGTTTGCTTGATTTGAAAGCCAAGGAAGAACGTGAGCTCACCCATCATACTCATTTCAAATTCACTCTACATAAGATCACTAATTCTTTGCAAATATCAAGGTTAGTTCCACCAAAAATGATATCATCAACACATATTTGAATGATAAGAAAATTGTTAAAAGTGTGCTTTAGAAATAAGGTAGAATCTACTTTGCCCATGATATAACCATGATCCAACAAAAAGTTCTTTAACTTCTCATACCAAGTTTGAGGTTATTATTTGAATCCATAGAGAGATTTTGTAAAAAATAAACATGGTTAGATAGACTATAATGTTAAAAGCCTGGAGGTTGCACAACATACACTTCCTCCTCAACTGTACCATTCAAAAATGCACTTTTAACATCCATTTGATAAATAAGAAAGTTTTTATAACTAGAAAAGGCAAGCAACATACAAATGGATTCAAGTCTAGCTAGAGGTGCATATGTTTCATCAAAATATATACCTTCCCGCTAATTGTATCCTTGAGCCACTAACCTTGCTTTGTTTCTTACGACTTCACCACTTTCATCAAGCTTGTTGCGGTAGACCCACTTGGTGCCAATGATCTTTCTATCACTTGGTCTTGGTACTAGGGTCCATACTTTGTTCTTTTCAAATTAATCCAACTCTTCTTGCATATCTAGGATCCACTCATCATCCCCAAGAGCTTCCTTGACGTTCTTTGGCTCGAGCTGTGAGATGAAAGCACTGTTGGCTTGTTCTTTGTTAAATACAGCCCGCGTCTTCACTCTTTGAAATGGATCACCTAAAAGCATCTCTTTTGGATGATTTTTTGCAAATCGGGGAGTTGGATCTTCTTCTCTTCATCTTTCTCTTCTTCTTGAGTGACCACCTCTTTTATCATTTGGGTGATGTTGAGTTCTATTAGAATAGGAATTAGCTCATCTACAAAATCATCATTTGGAACAATATCTTTGGGAATAGAGGGGTTAGTCTCAATAAACTTAATATTTATGGATTCTTCTACTTTAGCAAGATCAATATTAAACACTCTATAAGCCTTGCTAGTAGTGCTATAGCCAAGAAAGAAAGCCTTGTAAGATTTCAGATCAAACTTGTCGAGAGAATCTTTTATATTCAATACAAAAAAGGACACCCAAAAACATGGAAATACTTGATAGAAGGATTTATACCATGCCATAGCTCATAGGGGGTTTTCTTTAAAGAAGGATGTGTAAAAACCAATTTTGCACAAAACATGGGCACCTGACGGCTTCGGCCCAAAACTTCTTTGGAGTGTCATACTCTAAAATCATCGTCCTAGACATATCCTATAGTGACCTATTATTCCTTTATACAACCCCATTTTGTTGAGGTATTCAAGGTGAAGAGAAGTTATGTGCATATCCAGATTCTTGACAAAAGCATTCACAAAGATCATTTTCAAATTCTCCCCATGATCACTACAGATGGAAATGATCTAGCAAGAAGCTGCATTCTCAACTCATTTACAAAAACTCGAGAAAATATCAAGCGTATCACTCTTGGAAATGAGAAAGAAGGTCCAAGTATATCTAGACAAATCATTGACAATAAAAAGGAAATACTTGGAGCCACGAAGTGATTGAGTTCTCATTGGTCCAAATAGATCAATGTGAAGAAGTTCAAGAGCTCTATTGGTACTAAGGACTCCTTTGGATTTGATGGAGGACTTGGTTTACTTTCCTTGGGTACAAGGTTGGCATTCCTCATACTTTTCATAATCCAATTTGGGAAGTCACTTGACCAAGTCCTTTTTTCTCAACTTCTTCAATTGATGCATATTAAATGACCAAGCCGGTGATGCAAAAGAGAAATATCATTCGAATTGACTACTAGGCATCAACCAACAACATGCTTAATAGAGTCAAGCACAATTACATAAAGATGACCACTTCTAGTTTGATTATATATGACTTGATATGTGAGGTAATCTAGAATCAAACATTCAAAAGAAGTAAATAACACGAGGTAACCATTATCTCATAATTGACTAACACTAACTAAATTGTGATGTAGGTCATCCACAAAAAGAACATTCTCGATACACAAGGATTCACCTACATCACCCTCACCTTTTACCTTACCTTTCTTATTGTCCCCAAAGTTAATCAAACCTCCTTTCATTTTGGTGAAGTTGTTGAAATGACTTATATCACCTATCATATGCTTAGTGCAACCACTATTAACAATCCATCTACCTTTTTCCTACAACAAAGGAGAGTGTCGGTTCTCAACTCAAACTTTGGTATTCAGAGTTATCTTGGGGACCCATTTTATCTTTGAGTTGGTCCCCTTAGGCTTGTAAGGACAATAAGTAGAGTAATGATCATCAAACTTGCAATAAGAACAAACCATAGTATTATTAGTGTTGGAAGACTCTCCAGCAAAGAAAGAGGTCTCCTTGCTCTTTTTCTTACCTTTGGCTTTGTTGTTGCCCTTTGGTGCTCCCTCTATAAATCCCAAACCACTAGTACCACTTTGTTTGGTATAATGGTCAAGGATTTCAGTTAGGGAGTTTTTCCCTTTGAGGAAGTTTTGCAGAGAGGTCATAAGTCTATGATTTTCATCATTAAGAGATATGATAGTAGAAGAAAAACTAGCAATATCATCTCTAGCATGAACAAGGTCGATGTCTAAACAGAGGGCTTTAGTTAAATAAAAATCTTTCTCAAGAGAAATAGAAGCAATATCATTACTAGGAAAGATAGGTCTAGAAGATAAATAATTAACTTGACACAGCAACCTAGCATTTTTAGATTTAAGCACTTGAATTTCCTTAAGATAAACATCCCTCTCATCCCTACGAGCATCAACAATAAGCTTAAATTCAACATTTTTAGTTTTAAGAGTTTCAAGCTCATTTAAGCACTTTTGGTTTTCTTCCTTAAGAGTTTCAATGTTCTTAAGGTAGACACAATTTTCTATTTCAACCCCATTGTATTGGATCTCAATATCATATTGGCCTTGCAAGTTATCAATGCTCTTAAGATGAGTTTTTTTAATAAGCTCAATAATTTCAAGTTTAACATACAAATCATCCATAATTTTTCCTAGCCTTTTTCTTTTAGATTTACACTTAGCAAAAGAAGAACGAGTAGAAACAAGCATATCAATAACAGTTTACTTAGATAACTCATGCAAGCTTACCTCACTTACCTCACCAATTTCTTCACTAGTAGAGGCCATGAGTGCAAGGTGGCACTCTCCATATTTTTCGGAGCTAGTGCCACTTGAGGATGATTCCTCCCAAGCTGCATAAGCTACATTCTTGTGTCTTTTATCCTCCTTATCCTTCCTCTTGTACTTGCTCTCCGTCTTGTACTCTTCCTCTTTCTTGGATCTACCCTTGTGGTGTGACTTTCTTGACTTGGGACATTCACTCTTGTAGTGTCCATTTTTTCCACACTTGTAGCATCTAGGAGTAGAGGAAGAGGATTGCTTTCCCTTAAAGTTCTTACCCTTGATGTAGTTGGCCTCATGCTCACTAGGGCCATCATCTTCACTTGAGGAGGAGGGAGATGTCTGGAAAGCAAGTTGTTGTTGAAGGATGACCGTCTCCACTTGTGCTTTAAAGGCACTATCTTTGCTCTCCTTGTCTTCCTTCTCTTCTTTCTTAGATTCTTCTTATTTCTTGTCAAGCCTTGGCTCATGAGCTTGGAAGTTGCCAATGAGCTCTTCAGTTGGGATGTCACCAGGGCTCCTCACTTCTTCGATGGAGGCCACCTTTGACTCCCATCTCTTTGGTAGAGTACTCAACATCTTGGATTTGATTACACCTCTATCCAAAGTGTTGGCTAAAGCAGCTAGGCCATTGATGATGACATTTAGCCTAGAGTACATCTCTGCAATCCCTTCTTTCTTGCCTATCTTGAAGTTCTCTAGAAGGCTGTTCAACATGTATATCTTAGCCTCCTTGACTTGCTTTGTTCCCTCTTAGGTAATGCACAATTTATCCCAAATCTCATAGGCAGTGTCCCAAGATGAGATTTGGTTGAACTTCATTGGGGTAAGGACTGCATAGAGGATGCTTATGGCTTTGACATTGAGCTAGGATTCTTTAAGTGAAACTTTACTCCATGTTGAAATAGCTCTGGTTGGCTCCTTGTATGGTGTGACCATCACCTTCCACATATAAGAGTTCATGTCTTGAAAGTAGAACTACATACACATCTTCTAATAGAGGAAGTTGGTTCCGTCAAACATCAGAGGACGCACAGAGAAGACTCCCTCTAGGTTGAGTGAACCAAGTAGGTTGTCGCCCATCTTCACGTCTCGTGGGAGATTGTTGGAGAAGATCATCATCTGTGATACCACTTGTTGGATCTACGGCTATACAGGGGGAGTGTGAATAGAGCTTCAAACTTCTCACAAGATAAGTTAGACCTTCAAATTATATCAATAAAAACCAATATCTTACTATGCAATTTGAAGTCCTAACTAACAAACATAGCAAGGATGCGAGAAAATGAAACAAGCACTTGGACAAGGTGGTTTAGAGTGGTTCCACTCTCCAAACTAGGATAGAGTCAATCCATTACCTAGAGAGGTCAACCTATAGGACTTTGAAAGTGTGTTCCTCTATATATTCACTTATAAGAGTTACAACACAAGAACCACCAAAGGACTTACCTATCAATTACTAAGAGTCTTCAACCTTACCAAGGACTTACCCACTTTGCCAAGAGTCTTCCGCCTTCTTCCAAGGAGTTACCTACTCTTGCACAAGTCTTCATCTTCAAGGAATTACCCACTCTTATTGGATCTCCAGCCTTTGCCTTCTTCTTTACCTGGAGAAGATCTTCACCCCTTCTTCAACCTTGAAGAAGAAGAACAACAACTTCACCTTCACTCGGAGTAGCTTGTTTCAACATTTTCTTCTTTGATAAAGGGGTAGGGAAGATATAATGTAATGAGAGCTCTCTTACAACTGGCCTAACTCACTCATAATCACAAAATGCTTTGTAAATGAGAGAGATAAAGGGGCTCAAGGGGTTTCAACACACTCAACTATAGCAAGCACTTAGAATAGCATGAATGACCAAAGTTAGAATGAACTCGAAGGGGTCTTATTTATATCTGGGGGTGTTCCCTCAAGTGTGGGACCACTTAAGGGCAAAATATAGCCATTTTCCAAGTTGAAATAGATCTATTTTTTCTCTAAACAACTCACCAATGATTATAATCACTTTTTCTACATTTTTCATATAGTACATTCAATTGATTTTCAATAAAGATATCTTGATTGATCCACTAAGAGACAAAGACAATTTCCAAACTATTGGTTGAGTTTGTTCTGGGAAACTCGACCAATGAGCTAAAATTAGTTTTGCTCAGTGAGTCGATCAGTTGAGTTCTGTGGGTGTGCAACTCAACTGATTGGTATCTTTAGAAAATCCATTACTGGATCGATCGAGTTTCCAACTCGACCGATAAAAATCCTATGAAATTTTTTCTAAATTGACATTTGAGAGATCAAACGTTGGATTTAAGTATCCCTGATTTTTCTCATCTTAGTTACAAGTCGTATCATCAATACAAGTGATTACAAAAATCATCTAAGGTCATTTGGAGTGATTTCCCAAATTTCACACTCGCATTGCTTTTGACTTGAACTTGAACTAGCTAGGGCTTGTGTAATTTGGATCCTTTTCATGTACCTAAAGCCTAAAATCAATCTTGAACAAACATATTAGATACTTAGGAATCGAATGGTTAAGTCATTATCAAAATATGGGCAATGTATAACTCTCAAGTCAACAGTCCCATCTTATCAAACATGCATGCATTGATTCAACATAGTACATGTATCAACACTAAATATAAGGTCTAGGTGAATAATCCACATTATGAGTACTACAATACAATGATAAACTATGATTTGACAATAGGGGAAGCATTAGAGTTAGATTATTATCATGATTTAATAATGCAAGATCATAACTAGTCATATAAGGAATTTTTAGCTCACAATAATGAGCTTGATTGTATCATGATCCTGACATAGTATAAGGGCATGATCTTAGTCAATATGGGCATCAAACGCCACAAAGTTTACTGATTTTATTTAGGGAATCATGCAAATTCAAAATAGTAATTATGTTACATTATATCAAGGCAAGTAATGGGAAAAGCCCATTTTTATGCTCCAAAATATGAGTACTTACGATCTAACATGGAGAACATGGCATTTTAGTAAAAGATATAGGTTCAAAAGGAAACAAGGCACAATATATTATTGATATTCGAAATATAATCATTTCATGAGGATATATTCAACCAATGTCACCCATATGGTTAAGTTTCTTCATATAAGCATACAAAATATCCAACTTTTAGTTCATAATAGGCCAAGATGATGTGAAAGTATAGGTAGGTGGTCTAAACCATTAGGTGAGGTTTTCAAAGGAGTAAGAATTATTGATTTTAATGGATATAAGGTCACATTTCATCAAAATCACAAGGATAACATGATAGGACATTAAACAATGTTCAAAAGTTCTTAATGAGGTGAAAGGCTACATCATAGAAACCAAGTTCAAAATTAGGTCCATAGAGTGGTCTTAGTGGGAAGATGTCATTT
Organism: Alisma plantago-aquatica; assembly: GCA_963693085.1. Classification (NCBI taxonomy): domain Eukaryota; kingdom Viridiplantae; phylum Streptophyta; class Magnoliopsida; order Alismatales; family Alismataceae; genus Alisma; species Alisma plantago-aquatica. Next base: position 1,554,032,038 of record OY856409.1, read on the forward strand.
TTACCATCAAAATGAGATATTACATCATTAGATTCAAGCAAGGGATCTAGGATATACATGGGTTTGATTAATCACCCCTTACATGGGGGTTTGCAGAGGAAAAAGTTAGCCAGATGTTGGAGGTGGGCCAAGCATAGCTCTTCTCTTGGGCCTATGTAGGTGAGTTAGAACATGGCCATTAGGGTTCCTATTGACCCGAGTCAACTAGTATGCAGTTAACAAACATTGAGGGGTGCGTGTGAGTGTGGGTGGTGTCTATCAGTGGGCCAGAGAAACGATGGGTGAGATGCGATGATTGTGCATGGGTCGAGGCAACCCTGTTTCATCTGGGTCTAGGACTTGTCAAGTGGAATTCATGTGGATTGGAGTGAGAGAGAGCGAGAATGAGGGGGAGGGAGAGAGGTTGTACGGGACCCAAGTGCAAGAGAGCGCGGAAGGGGGGGGGACCAAAACCCTTTGTATCACATCTACCGTCTGAGGGTTTGTCACCTACCTCATGCTAGGACATTTTATCTGTAGAGTAGGTGGTGGTGACCGTGATAGGGATAGATAGAGGCATTTTTAGATTTGTTATGTGAAGAGAATAAGGTGGAATATTAGAGGGTGTATTTTATAGGTTGTTTGAGAAAAAGTGGTGGTGTCTAGGTCTTGTGAAAGGCCATCATCCATTAGAGAAGGATAAAGGGTGGCAGTTAGCTTCTACTAGCCCTTCCTTGTGTGTCATTGACATGCTTTGTGGGTCAAGAAGATGAATGTGGTCATAAGGGACCAAAGCGTGGGAGCGAGAAGTGTGAAGGAAGGGGTCATTTTTGTGTCAGGTGCCTACGTGGCTGCTGCACTGCAGCGGCGATGGTGGGGGAAAGGAGACCATCCCTTGGTCGTCTGATCCTAGGTTAATCCAAGGCTTTGTGGGATACCATGATCCACATGACCTAGGTGAGAGTTGGCTGAGTGGAAAATGGAAGTGGTCTGCACGCTCATGCTGGCTTTGGCTCAAAGTGGTCAACCCAAGGCCAACATTAGGTCAAAAATATTAGGAAAAAGATCAAGAATTTAATGAATTTAAATAGGGCACAAATTCCTCATATGAGCTCCTATTTTGATGAAATGAGATACATTAGAAAAGTGAGAATTTTCTCTACAATGATGTGGTTTTTATCACATAAGAAAAATTTTCCTATGATTGAAGTCTCTAGATTTTTACCAAAAGAGCATGCAATAATACCACTCAAAAGCGGGAGAGTCTTATCACAGTATAGTTATGGATTGTATCCCAATGGATAAATTTTTTAAGATCCTTCTTAGCTTGTATCCAGTTGAACTAAGACCAATATCCAAAATCAAGAGTTTATTGGGTTGAATTAAACTACAAGCAAAGGAAAGTAGAAGTGTGAGATTACAGTTGGGTCTAGGTTAATGATGAAGTTCACTATGGATAAAACCACTGCTACACACACAAACACATCCATAACATATACAAGCTTGATAAAACCATTCAATGAAGAAAAGAAAGTTTCCACCTCTTGGGTGTGGGAAAATTCCATAGATATCTCCATCAGTGTGATGTCTCACTACTCACAGATCATGTGCCCACTACACCAAAGACATCATTTTAGAAGTTGTCGTTTGGGTATCAACCAAGTTAATCGATATTCAAATCCTAAAAATTGAATTTCTTGCAATCTAGGATTGTAATTAATCATACAAAATGGGAGATCAAGCCACAAAACTTTCAATCAAACAATTAACATTGAATTGAAAGAGTTATATACATGTAGTGGAACATCAAAATTGGACATGTTAGCACTAGTAGCTTGGAAAAGCTCTGCACCCCAATGAGAAGTAGTATTTTCTATTCAAGGCATCCTTGGTCACCAATTGTAGGGTCTATATGGGGCAAGGTTCTTTAGTCCCTTAGGGTGATTACACGCCATGGCACTTGATCTACTATTGGTAGATGAGGGTTTGATTTGCATCTGAGCTTTGTGCAAGGATCCTGTCAAGGGCACTAGGAAGCCTTTAGGCTTGAAATGTAGAGAAGCCATCTGCCATATGGATGTTGTTCTAGACTTTTGTTGGGTGGTTTGTGAAGAAGCCTTGTCAATTGGACTTTTGTCGGTCGACAATTTGCACATATCCTGTCAGTTTCCAAGTGTCAAGGAGCCATCGGGCTATCGAGCACCACACAGCTATTGGTCGAAGGAACATTGGAGGGACATAGCACTTGTCGATCGACCGTTTCTCTTGGTTCCCATTGGGATTGGTCCTGCTAGCTCATCGGGCATGATTCCCCTAGGGTGCGGCCATCGATCAATGGGCCATTGGGGTATGGTATGGTTGGTCGATGGAAGCTCTTCTTCAAAAGAAACCCACCTAAAGGGAGAGGGGTATTGTATTTACATTGGGGTATGGCACCAATGGAGCCTCGTACCGATGGGATTTGACCATCAAAGGGACTAATTACTAAAAATTAGGTGCAACTTAATCATGTCATGGAAACCCATGGGTTTGATCAAAACCCTAAATATTCACATAAAACTAAAGAAAATTATACAGAGGCAAATTCAAAGGTAAATTGAGTGATTTAAGTGCAAAATTGGACTAAGAATGCAACTAAAACTGAGGTGAATAGCACTCATCATACAACATGCGAACAATAATAGATTTTATATATACATAAATATGATAAAAAATAGGAAGTGAGATGATAATGTGTGAAGTTTCTCAACATTAGGTTTTAATATAAATTTAGTGTCACCATAAGACACAAGTATAGAATTTCATCCAATCGAGCATCAAAACACATTCGACCATGAGATCGAGGGCTAGAGTTAGGAATTAATGCAAATAAAAAGTGCATAACACATACATGATGAGAGAGATGTCTAGGTTAGTACAACCAATCTTTCACCTTGTTATTTAGAGAGAGTGGAATCATAGTCAAACAAATGACATCATCGGTTATAGTTGGGGTTTAGCAAGTTGACCAAGTTTCTAGAAAAGCATCCACATGATTTTTATGATCTATACCATAGAAGATCAAAAGAATATGCACAATAGTTGGAGATAGGAAAAATTCTTAATCAAGCATAACTTCCATCCTTGTAGATATATGAAACATGTAAGCTCCTAAGGAAGTAGTCTTAGAGAAGCTTTGAGGCCCCTCCGTTATGAGGTGGTGGTCTTCCATTTAGACCAACCATATCTTCTTTCTCTAACGTATGATGCCACTTGCACATTTCAAGATCAAGAAGATTTAGTAATCTTAAATGAAAGAACATCACAAAAAATAAATAATAGTAATTGTGAGGGAAATAGGAAAAGTCAATTAAAATAGACTAGCTAGACCAAGCACCACGCTCCTCAGAAACAATGCCAGAAAGCTTGATGTGTGCCAAGATTCACACTTAGACTAACGAATTTCTAAGAACCTAACTAACATGCTCAAATACAAAGAGTACTATCCAACAAGAGCACAAGTTCAAAGTATAGTATAGAGTAGGCAAGTTAGGGGTCAATCCATAGGGAAAGATTGATGATATAGGTTTACTTTAATAGGTTCCCATTGCAAATTGTAGGGGTTTTAGGGTTTGAATTTGGAGTTGAATTACAATAAGTGAACAAGCAATATAAATGAGCATTGAAAGAGGCCTTCAGGTTAGTCATGGCCATTGCATGCTTCATAAAAAAAATTGATTCCTTCACTTTCTATTGGTGAGGATATGTCTTTTTTCTCCTCATATAAGCATCAAAAGAGGTCTTCATGTTGTCTGGCTTCAAGGAAATTTTCTTCAAGGACTCAGAAATTGACTTCATCTCAAAACTTTCCTCTACCTTGGCAACTTTGAGAACACCCCCATGTCCTATACTAGAATTAGACGAGTTTTTAGCACCACATATCACAACTACCCAAGCAATGTCATAACTTCAACACATGAAATTTCCTACAGATGAGACATCTAGAAACTTTTGTTGATGTCTTCATCAACACCTCAGAAGAATGTTTCAAACAGATGCACCTATGAAATGTGGTGGTGTGAGCATGTACAAGGAGTTCCTTGAAATGGTTCTAACCTTCAACGAGGGATTCTCCTAGGACCAAGGTAAATTGAATGATCTTCTCCTTTGTCTGGTATGTAACAGAGGTCGGGTAGAACTTCTTCACAAATTTACTTCGTAGTCATTCCCAAATTGTGATGTTATCTCCTCCCATGGAGTTGTACCAACTCGTCGCCTATTCTATCAAAGAGTACTTGAACAAATAGAGTTTAATGACATCTTTGAAAATACCTTGCTGCTTGGTCAATGCACATAGATCTAAGAATCTTTACAGATGGTCTTGACAATCTTTGCCTTTATTACCAAAATAAGTGTTTCTATGCATCATAATGACCCACTACGACCAGAGATCAAACCATGCATCTATAATTTTTGATGTAACCACAAGTTGACAACCTCCTATGGCATTAGGAATACAAAAGTCCTTAAGATATGTTTGATGTTCAACTTTAAGGGCTGCAACTTCAACTAACCTATTTTCTTCTTCATTTGCTGTCATGGTCTCTTGCATTAGTCTTTCTCTTTGGGTGATAAGGGCTTGGTTCCCATGGTGGGTGACTTCCTTCTTGTCTTAGGATCGGACCCTGATGGAATGGAGTCAACTCTGGTTGATAATCATATGCCCATGATATGGTACATGAAATAGATAAGAAAAACATGATTAGGTGGCAGCAAGAAGTTCAATGTTCAAGTAGATATGCAATAATATAAATTATAAAATAAAATCTATTTCATTCTAAATAAAAAATGGAGTATCAAGATTCCACTATCCTAAAAAATGGTGCCAAAATTTGGTATGGATATTAGAATGCAGACTATATTCACTTAGGAATTAATCCCTAATTATACATATTCTACGTGCAATAGCCACCATTAGCAAGAGGACAAGTCTTATTGTATTATATCTTAGGATCAACCCCTTGATACAACATTTTTAGGAAACTTAACAAGTCCAATTCAGATCTAGGTTAATAACTAAAATTGGTAGTTGGATTGGATTGATTATTAAACTAAGTTGATGAGATAGTTATGGGGGAGAATATTGGTTTGAAACAACTTCAAGAAAAATATTGTGATGGATCAGGTTTCACCACTACTACATATGTAATCATCCCCTTACATTACATCATTCATTATCAAGGCTATCTAAATTGCAGCTGAGGTGATCCATATCATTGTAGAGTACAAATTTCACAGGGACATATTTACCATCAAGCTTGAGGTCTCGTTACTCATAGATAAACCTATCCCACTAATGAAATCCCTTTTGGGGTCTTATCTAGGGTTCACCAACATTGATTGGGGGTTTCAACCTTAGATTCTCAATGTCTCTACATCTAAGGTCATAAAAAACATAAAATCCATGTGATCAATATAACAAGAATGCAAAGAATATTCTACAATTAATCTAGACATGCAAGAAACAAACAATATATAATGTAAGGTAAAAGATATGTTAAGTGGGGATACTCCATACAGCCTAGCAAGGAAATCCATTATAGATAAATAAGCACAAGGGAAGACATATTGAGAAGAAGTATCCATCTCACTAGAGTACAAAGGTGGAAGTCGTTATTTCCAAAGAATGAGAAACACTCTAACAATGTCAACAACCCCATGAAGTCCAGGAAGAGGATCACCATTTCTTCTTCTCTATCCCTAGCCTCCAAAAATCTCAATAAGTCTGATGAGGGTCGAACCCTGAATCCTTAGAATGAAATCTCTTCTATAGGGGCACTTCTAGACCCACCAAATAAGTCGATAACTATCTGGCAGTCTCTTTAATCTATGTGTTTATTATTTAGTTTTATCTATCTAATCCTACTAGTTAGGTAACATTCATGTGTAGCCAGACATTGCTCATTTATTATGGGTTATAATAATGGTTAATGAATCAATTGCCAACATAATATGGTGGTCACACATAGAGATAGACAGAGGAAAGATAACTCATAGAAAGTATAATTTAGACTCAATTGTAATGGTTACAAATCTAAGGAGATGAAAGTAAGTTTCCATGGCTTGGAATTAAATATGGATATGTACTTTGGAAATTGGTTTTGAGAGGTTAGAGACCCTCTCCTCAGAGGAAGAGGCAAGTCAGAATCACTCCAACAAGCACAAAATGATGTGCTCCATGAGACCAAGTGCAAGGTAGAATGCCCCGTTTCCACTAGGGAGTCCACGACTTTATCACATCAAGGCTTAGGAAACCCACTCTCTCCACTCCTCTCTATATATGATATCATATGATATGAGGCTCTACGAGACACATCTTGTTCTCTCATTGTTGCCTATGGGGATTGAGAAACCATAAGAGCAACCAACATTGAGATAGGAAGGATACTAGTGACTAAATACCTTCATGTTCAAGTGCTCACATGGATACTATGGAGATGATTTCACACAATGAATTCATTTTTGATGAGAAAATGCATTGATGTAAAACATTTTAAGGAGGTCTCCTCTATAAAAAGAGGCATTCCACAGAAAGTTGCATCGACAGAATGGCATCTTCCACCACATGTCTTCATCTATGAAATGGTGCATTCTTTTGGAACCAACTCTAGGTTCACTTCTAGGGTAAATAAAGCCAACTCTATGACCTTGAGATCCATGACCCACGATGAAAAAAGGACATTTTTCTATATAATGTAACAAAAAATCCCACATTATATCATAGAATATAGGTTTTTCACACCTCCTAAGGTGAATCACAGAGTGTCAAACACAAAAAACAAGTTTCAATTGTAGATCTAAAGAGATTTCAAAGAAACATAGACTAGAAGGTCCATATCTAGACATAGAAACTCAAGTTTAATCATTGGAAATACTTCCATGATAATGTGTAAACGTGTAGCCATAATATGTTATTATTGCATTAGACAGATCTTTCTCGAGGGATTCTTATGAAATAGTTTATTTTATAAGTTTCCACTGTGTTATCCACTCCTGAGAACCCAACATAAACACCCTTCCCTTTGTTTTGGTTGAATTTATTTAGTCATTTGTATTAATAAAAATGTATGTCATATCCAAATGATCTAGATCCTATATGAACATCCATATTTTTAGATTTTGTAGGATTTCCTTCAAGATAGGACCAATTATGAATTCCACTTTAGCTGTCTAACTATACATTATATGTGATAGATAATTTTATGAGATGTTACTTTTCCATAGGGTCCCAATAAAGTAAATATTTCACAATGGAGGATAAAATATGGGTTGATGGTGTATGAACCCCACCCAGTAAGGGAGGTGTAGGGGTAATGTTCTAGTCTTCCACTAATTCTAGAATTTTCCACTTAACAATCATAACTTCTGCATACTTAGAAGGTTCATCTTTTTGGGCTGCAAATTCATATTAAGAAGTGATTGGGAACTCTGGCTACAATGAGTGAACATATTATGTGATGCGATGTGCATATTCATGGGTCTGGTTGGAATTACAAAAATTAATGATAAAATTGTAGGTTTATGTGGTATAGCATGCTACTAATGTACCATAGGATGAAGGGACCATGTTCATACATGTCTTGGTACTACATGTCAAATGCCTACTTGTTGAGAATTTCAAATGGTGTTCCATGTTCTCAACCTATGTCTCTTTGAATTATTTCTATTGCTTGAAGGCCTTAGAATTTACTATATTGTGGATTGCTCATCATTGTTAGCTCTTGTGTCTAATTCAATATGAAGGTTTTTTGTGATGGTCTCCACCTTTTATAATTATGGTATTGTTGGTCTATTCCTACCATCTCAAATAGTTCACTTTGATAATGTTGTAAGTGAGGGATTCATTAAGATGTGTAACTTATTGGAGAGTTATGTGATTTCTTATTTTATGGAAAGACAAAATGAGTAGATATTTGTTTTTCTATGTAAAATGAGTAATTCCCCATGTATGTCATGGAATCTGATGTAAGATAACGTAAGGGGTTTCAATAATTTTACCCTTACTTGGAGATGATTTGTAACACATATTGATTTTGTGACAAACATTTTTAGATGTATGATGTGCCAAGTATGTCATTGAATCTAGCAATAGTTGTCCCTCATCTAGAGGGTCTATAGTCATAGTAAAAAGGACATTTTTAACTTTTCATAGAAAAGTGATTGATGATCATTATATAATAAGCAAGTTATGCTTGAGTACTTACATGGAAATGAAGACGATAAGAAAGAAAGGTTTCCTCCTAAAAAGGGGATGATTGTAAGTACAAAATATTGTTTAATATGGTGAAAGGGATTCCCAAGATGGAACCTAGCATGAGATATCAGATTGAGTAGATATATAGTTGTATAATTGTAGAGGTGGGTGAATATGATGAAAGTGGATGGGCCACCTCATGGAAAGTGATATCATAGGTCACTCATTCTTTTATGAGTTTGGAAGGATGTATGTGACAACATATATGAGGATAACCTTTGGGGTATCACCCCTCTTTCTCCAATTTTGTTTCTTAAAGTATAGACGATATTGTGGGTAGTAGGGCCCTTTAGACACCAACAACTCACGACCTCTTTTAACAAGACTATACTCTTGTCTTACCTATACATAATAAGAGATGCTAAGGCTTCCTACTTGTGAATGGGAGTTGAAAGTAGATCAAGGGTTTTGTTTGATCTACTTTAAGGTCATGGATCTTATCCGCATGGTCTATTTTAACGATCATAGGTCATGATCTAAGTGTTTAAAAATTAGCGGTAAGGTGGGATACCTAAGGTCCTAGATGAGGACCTAAGTAGTCTAGTTTAAGATTATAGTGTAAGAACAATAAAATATTTCATATGAAATTAGGTGGTCTAATTTAATGTTATTTCCTGGGACCCGAGTGCTCTAGTTAAAGGTCAGTAGCCATGACTAAATTGAAGATTGTTTAGAGCATAGATAGAAAGTTTATTCAGTTTCTCTTTGAATTGGAGTTATTACAGAAATCCTTTATTATATCTAGGTTTGATATTCATGATGCAAAAGCATGGAATGTGAATAGTCGTATTGATTGATGCTTTCATTGAAATTGAGAAGTTGAAATTATTTTAGTGTATGCTAAATTTTAGAAAACTGGAAATTTTATGATGGTAATTTTATCTTATATCTCAAAATTATTATGATAGATCTATGACATGAATTAGCCATACAACTACTTGAGGTTGGAACATGAATGTAAACATGGCCTGCAAGCATAGGCATGTGTGATAACCTAGATAATTCTCTCTCCTCAAGTATGTGTCACCTACCTCATCTTGGAACCAATTCCCCACCATTGTCTTTAGTTTAATCATTCATAGGTTTTGATACTTTTGAGAGTTTTCTTATGTCCACATGACAATTGGTGATGCTTAATGTAATATGAAATCAAAGGTTGCACCTAGCTTATACATCAACCTCTTCTTTTCTTTCTAGACCTCATCTATATGTCTCTATCTATGCTGATCTTGTGCCCATTGTGTGAGGAAACTCCCACATTTCGTACAGCCCAATTTTTCTCAATTCTAAGATAAGATGATAAGGTTATGCTTGTTTGGAAATCCAAAGTCCAAACCCTAATCATAGTTTTAATCCCTTGTTTTAGTTTTGAGCCACCCCTACTGGGCCCAATATTGGGTGGATGCAGGTGAACCATTTCCCTTCCTTTCCTTGGCAATTCAGTGATAGACTTAATAAAAAATCACATGACATGATTTCAAGAACATTTGTCTAGGAACCTTCAATCCTAAAACTATGGATTCAGTCACAATCTAATAGTCCTTCAACCTTATTCCTCCTTTTTACAATTCAAGAATGTATGACTTTTCTTGGTTGTCTCACATCTATGCTCCACCTAATTCCTAATTGGAAAAACCTATTGATAACACCCAAATTTAGGTGTTTATGCTAAGTACCTATTTATAGTTTCATGCCATTATTTCCTTAATATGCCCAAATTAACTCTAGATTCTTATATTCTTGTAATTATATCTTTTTGAAGGTAAATTTTCACAATTAGACAATTTTGGGACTTGCATACACCAAACTCAAGAAGAGATAGATCCTCCATAATTTCTCCCCATGAACTTGGTCGGGTTCACCTGAACCGATAAAGTTCAACCCCTAACTTTTGCAACATTACACGGCAATGAGCGTTGAACCTCTTCATCACCAGTGACCACTGGTCCTACATCTCAACGACTACCGAACCTCTTCATCATAAGTGACCACTAAATCCATTGGCAACTGCCAAAGATATCAGTGACCATTGAAGCCATCAATGCCCATTGAAGATACCAATGACCACCAAAGACATCAGTATCAAGTGACTGCTGCCACTCAATAACATCAGCCATCGATATATATGAACATGATCGAGTTCATCCCACTTATCATATACAATCCACCTATCCTTATAAATACCCATCCTTGCTACCTAGGTAGGGGTTTTGATTTTTTGAGGGGTTCCATTCTAACAAGTTCGTCCCGAGAGGTATTGCACACTTGTGTAGTTGCAACCATCAGTTCCTAGAGCTCAATGGGAGAACTCAAAAGCCCGAGAGGGTTGAAGAGCACACCCTACATCCACCCATTTGTTTGACTACATACACCACCATTTTCCCATCATCTTCCACCTCCATCCAACCATTTTCCACCATCATTCACTCATTCCCCAACCATTTCTAGCCACCTTCATCTCCATACATCCATCAAAGCTATTATTTAGGGTGGAATCAAAGCAAAAGGAGGTCAAGGAGTCTAGAAGATCAAGGAGGACGAACCAAGGATGAGATTCATCCTTCCCAGAAGCTAAGGAGGGAGAGAAACCTAACTTCCATAGGCTAAATCTCTTCTTCTACATCTTTCCTCTACTTTTCTCCTTTGTTGTTGTACAAATGATGTTCTTCCATCTTTGTTCGGTGCCCACTATGCTTGTCCATGGGTAGTTGAGATCCTTCTTGTCTATGCAACCAATTTAGGCATGTTTTTGTACTTTTACATTAAGCAAGTAGTTTTATTCTAGATCTAGTACATTTTCTATTCTATCTTCTCTTTCCAGTCATGATTGTTAGTTTGGTTGATATATTTTTCTTGAACTTCCATTTCTACAAGATTTAGAGATTAGTTGTATAAATGGATAAGAGAAGGTATTTTGGATCGAAATCTAAAAAGATAACATCCAAAGGAGGACCTACACAAGGAACCTATCAGAGAGATCTGACCTGAACTTTGAAACTGGTTTGGCTTAGTTGAGAACTATCAGGTTCATCGAACCTGGTCGGTTTCATCAAACCCGGTCGATTTCATCTCAACCATCCTGAGTTCACGGTCTTTGTTTTTCACAGATCCTTTATTTTCTCTAACTTCTTTGAATACTTTGAACCTGAGAAGGCATCCATACTATTCAGGGGTGTTGGTATGATATCCTTGAGAGAGGTTTTAGATTATTGATGGGGTTTTAGTCACATTGCATGAGAGCAAGTGGGATGACCCCCATAAGGACAAATACAATGATACATACTATGTTTGGAGGTTAGATGCTTGCTAGAGTGTTCGAGGGTTGTCTACATCAATGAATAGGTGCATAGACTACCTAACTTGTGGTTACATGGCCACACCTCTTGCTTAGTAGGATTCAACAAATTATGTTTTCTTTACTTTGTTTGGATTTGTTTCATATTGTTTTGATAGACTCATCCTAGTTTTATACATATATCAACTACTAGTTTTGCTTAACTGACATAAGAGTAGGATCTTAAGCTTACTAAATGTCCCCATGCCCTTGTGTTCAAACTGTATATTTACTTCAACCCTGTATTGAGTTGAAAGGTTTTAGGTTATAATTTTAAGAGAATGATTATCTTTGGGATCACACCTCCACTTTTAGGAGCACTATTTCAGGTTCAATTAACTTTTTGGCGTCGTTGCTTAGAATGTGGTTTTCCACCTTTACACAGCTAAAGATTTTGTTCTGCCAGCATAAGCTTGTACATATATGCATAGTTCCTCTTTTTTTCATATACATGTTCATACATACTAAAATACTTTCCCTTTTTCTTATACTGTTTCATCCATGGACCTTACTTCAATAAGGTTGGTTATCTTGTCCACCTACCTGACTGCTAGAAAATAATTGAAAGCCATGCTCTCCAACTAGTTGAGCTATATTCACCCCACCATCCACATAAGTATAGGATCCAACAATGGATATTGTTGATCAACCATCGACCTTCGATTCCCCGTGGGATCAAGAACTGAACAAAGAAGTGGTGCTAGTGAAAGAAAGTGATGATTGACTCATATCTTCCCTAACATCTCATCTCTAAGAACAATTTGATTTGCTTCAACAACTACTGCAAAGACAGGATCTATAGGTACAAGTAGCAACCAAATTTGCAACCCTTAGTAGAAGCATGGTTCAAAATGTTGTGCAAAGAGACATCCAAGCACAATAGTTTGAAGTAGAGGAATTCAGTAGATCAAGTCAATCCATTTGCAAGTACCTACAAGAAGAAAGATGAAATGGTCCCCAATCATGTTTTTGGGTCCAGAGGGGTTAGTTTAGCAACCCAAGTCCTATTTCTCTTGGGTGCTTTCCTAAAAGGACAACAAGTAGAATAATGACCAATTTCATTGCAATAGTTGCATGTGCCCATAGTCTTGGAACTAGAGGATTATCCATGGAATATTGGAGGTCCTTTACCTTTGTTGTTCCTTTGACTACAATCATACTCTAGACCATGTCTACCAATTTGTTTAGTAGTATGGTGTAGGATATCATTAAGGCTCTTCTTACCAACTAAGAATCTTTGCAAAGAAGATCTCAAACTATCATTATCATGCATAAGAGAGGTAATAGTAGAAGACAATTGATTAATATTATCTCTAGCATGCAAAAGATCATTTTGTAAGAAAAGAGATTTTGTCATGAAGGACTCTTTATCAATATGAAGAGAAGAAACATCATTCTCTCTAGTAGTAGAACTAGAACAAGATTCATGGACATTGATTTTAGCAATCAAGGAGGCATTTTCTATTTCTAATTCTTGCAAAACAAAATCTTTGTCCTTGTTCTTAGATTTAAGAATATCAATATCATGCATGAGAGAATTAACAATTAAAGTATGCTCTTCATTAGAACTATGCATGAGAGGTTGATCTTCTAGAAATCTAATATTATCAAGCAAACTAGCATTTTCAAGTTTAAGAGAGTCTACTTGGCTAAGATAAGCATTTTTATCATCAAGCAAGCAAGAATTAGCATGTTCAAGATCATTTAATTCTACATGCAAATTATCAACAATTCTAGCAAGCTTTTTCCTTTTTCTTTTAGAAGACTTAAGAGAGGCACAAGTATCATGAATAATAGCAATCAAGGATTATTTATCTAAAGAGTTTAGATTTACCTCACTTGAGTCCTTACTTGTTGATTCCATAAGAGTAAAATGGCATTCTCCTTCATCACTAGAGCTTGAGCTTGATCCTTCACTTGAATCTTCACTTGAGCTTGAGTTGGAGGAGTCACTTGAGCTTGAGTGACATTTCTCTTCCCTTCTCTTGTGAAGATGGGTCTTTTTGCCTTGTGGGCAATCTTCCTTGTAGTGACCCTTCTTTCCACATGTGAAGCACCAGATGGAGGAGGACTTGCCTTTGTAGAGTTTACCCTTGGAGTACATGACATCTTCTTCAACTTGAGAGGATGGAGAGACTTGTTTCATGATAGCTTCAATTTGAGCCTTCTTCATTCTCTTTAGCTCTTTCTTCTCTTGTCTTTCAACTTCTTCTCTTTTGTCAAGTGTGACTTCATGTGCTTGTAGATTTCCAATGAGCTCTTCAATAGGGATATCCTTAAGAGACCTTTCTTCTTCAATGGAAGTCACCTTGGGTTCCCACCTCTTGGGAAGAGTTCTAAGGATCTTTGAGTTGATCTCTCCACTAGACATAGGATGACCTAGAACTGCAAGACCATTCACAATGGTGTTGAGCCTTGAGTACATGTTGGCTATCCTTTCCTCCTTTCCCATCTTGAAGTTCTCAAGCAACCCTTTGAGCATGTAGACTTTGCTTTCCTTCACTTGATCTATCCCTTCATAAGTGATGCATAACTTTCTCCATACCTCATAGGACATTTCACATGAAGAAATCTGGTTGAATTCGGTGGGGGTAATGGAGGCATAGAGGATGTGCATGGCTCTAGCATTCAAGGTTGCTTTCTTCAAGGTAGCTTCATCCCATTCTTCAATCTTTGTCTTTGGTAGCATGTATGGGCTGTTCACCATTTGCCACATCTCAAGACTTGATCCTTGGATGTATAATTGAAGCCTTCTTCTCCAATAGAGGAAATTGCTCCCATCAAAGATTGGTAGGCTGATCAAGTATCTCCCTCCTTGGTAGTCACCCATCTTCTCCTACTTGTTGAAGTATGCTTGGACAATACCCGCTCTGATACCAATTATTGGATCCTAGATGGGTGCTTAGATGCTCTAGAGGGGGTGAATAGAGTTGAATGCACTTAAACAAAATTCATTAGACCTTCAAGATATATCATAAGATGAGGTTTCTAAATAGGTAATTTGAGTGCAACTAAAACATGCATAGTAAGGACGAGAGAGATTGAACATACACCAATTGAAAAGCTGTTTTAGAGTGGTTCCACACTTCAAACTAGAAGTGAGTCAGTCCACTACCTAGAGAGGTCAACCTCTAGCATTTCTTAACCTTGCATCTTCATTATATTCATTATAAGAGATACAATACATGACCACCAAAGGACTTACCTATCCAATAGAAATAGTCTTCAACCTTACCAAGGACTTACCCACTTTGCAAGGAGTCTTCTACCTTCTTCCAAGGACTTACCTACTCTTACACAAGTCTTATGCCTTGCAAGGATTACCCACTCTTCTTGGATCTTCCGCCTTTGACTTCACCTTCACTCGGAGAAGCTTCCACCAAGGACTTACCCACTTGAGCAAGGAATCTTCTGCCTTCACCAAGGGCTTACCCACTCTAGCTCCAAGTCTTCAGCCTTGATCTTCACCAAGGGATGCCTTCCCTTATTCTTATTCACCTCTCTTAGACAAGAGAAAGAACCTTCATCTTCATGATTGAAATGAGAGATGGGGAGGTGGTGGAAGTGAGAGCCTCACAGGATATACATGTAGGATGAACTCCCTTACTAATCTCCTACTCACTCTAATGGATGTAGCAAGTGATTAAGCTTAGAGAGAGAGGAGGCTGTAGGAAGCACTCAACTATAGAATAGGAACCTCACAAAGAGTTTGCATTGAATGCTCAACCTTAGAATGAAGCCCAAGGGGTCCTTTTTATAGCTGGGGATTCCTCTTAGCCTTTGGGAACACTTGAGAACAAAAACTAGCCATTTTGTGGCTTGCAACAGATATATTTTCACTTGTTGCAACTCCACAATGGCTAGAAGCACTTTTCTGCACTTTTTCGTACGATGCAATCGATCGAGTTTCTATAAGGGTAACTCTACCGATAGAGTAAAAGACAAAGTTGATATTCAGACCATCGGTCGAGTTTGTCCTGGGAAAACTCGACCGAACAATGAAAATCGAATTGGTCTAGTACTCCATCGGTCGAGTTCTATGTAGTGTAAACTCAACTGATCAAAAGTCATTTTCAAGACCGAATCAGGATCGGTCGAGTTTGAAACTCACATAACTCGACCGATGAACAGCCTGATGTGAATTTTGGAAAATGGCTTTTGAGTGCTTAAACATTCGATCTAAGTGCTCCTAATTTTTTCTAAGCTTAATTACAAGTAATACAATCATTTCAAGTGATTTACAACATGATTCTAATGGATTTACATAATATTACAAAAACACGTACTTGTATTGACTTTGACTTGTATTTTCTCCAATTTGATATGCGCAAGTTAGGGATGTGGAGTGTGTCTATACCTAATCTGAAAGAACTCAAGTAGAAGCATTAGACACCAGTATGTGGAATGGTTAGTCATCATCAAAACACGGGTTTAGTCAATTGAGACGTGAGTCAACATTGACCTCATTGACCTTGAGTCAACATAGCTCCTTCTTGGCTATGTAGCCTATTTTGGGCATAATTATGTACTTTTACCATAACCAAGTAGTTTTATTCTAGATTAGTTCATTTTTTCTATAGTCTTCTCTTTTCAATCATGATTTTTGGTTTGGTTGATCTCTTTTTTGCTTTAACTTCCATTTCTATCAAGATTAAGACATTAGTTGTTGAAATGGATAAGAGAAGGTAGTTTGGATCGAAATTTGAAAAGATGATGTCCAAGAAAGGACCTACACAGGGAACCTATATGAGAGATCCCACCTGAACCTTGAAACTAGTCAGACTCAGATAGATTCTATTAGGTTCACCAATGTCGATCAATTTCATCCCAACCTAGCCAAATTCACGGTCTGTGTTCTGTGCAGATCCTCTATTGTCCCTAACATCTTTGAGTACTCTAGACCTGAGAAGGAATGCAGACTATTCAGGGGTGTCAGTAAGATATCCTTGAGAGAGGTTTCATATCATTGATGGGGTTTTAGTCATACGGTGTGAGAGCGAGTGGGATGATCCCTCCCCCCTTAGGGACAACTACTTGGATACATACTACATTTGGAGGTTAGATGATTGATAACGTGTTTGAGGGTTGTATTTACCAGAGAATGGGTGCATAGACTTTCCAACTTGTGGTTACATAGCCATGAACCCCTTCTCCTAATTAGTAGGATTGATGGAATCTATTTTATTTACTACATTTTGATTTGTCTCACATCGTTTTGCTAAACTCATTCTAGTTCTTTACATATATCAACTACTTATTTTGCTTAACTGAAATAAGAGCAGGATCTTAAGCATCCTAGATGTCCGCACACCCCTGTGTTTGACCCCGTATATCTACTTTGACCGTGTATTGAGTTTCATGGGTCCTTGAAGGTTTCATGTTATAAATTTCAAAGTCCAATTCAACTTTAGGATTACACCTCCACTTTTAGGAGTACTATCTTAGAGCCGATCACCTATCCCTTTGCCAACCCATTTTATCACCCCTATGTTTTTAGTTAAACAATGCACTTGTAGACCCCCTTTTCTTCTCTTCTTCCTCCTCTAGTTAGGTGGCACCGTCGCTCATCCTAGTTTGGGTGTTTTCTCACCATGCCCTCCCTACTCAATCTAGATTCCCAACCACCTTTAGATGTGCCAGGGGGTTGGAACTGGAGGATTGATCTAGTGCCTTGCACCCTCCTTCCTAGTTTTCATCCAAACTCCAACAAAACACCACAATGGGTGCCTCCATGCAAGCAGGATGCCTGGTGCCCGACCTCGTGGGAACGTTGGCTAGCTCAAGTATTGTTGGATCAAAATCTAACAACCCAACACTGTCGGATCCCCTCCTAGCCATCACCCATGCTAAGGCCGATTGGGGTTGGTAGACCTTGAACTAATTGGCTGAACATGAGCAAGAAAAATCCCAGCTAGCTTGTCTTCCACCCAAGGTTCCTTCCTTGCCCTTGGATGGTGATTCATTCAACTTAAAATGTTATTTTTGAAGGTAATATTCAAAAATTCATATCTCACAACTAGCTTGGCCAAATTCAACATATATGTTGTTTGATTAAAAGAATGTGGTCCACCAATAGAAATACTTTCATGACCTAGTTTCTTTCATATCTCCATTGTTTTTCCTGGAATGCTTGTTTTAAGTATCTTGAAGATAATTAATACTGACTAATTCTCAAACTTGATCTTATATGTTCTAAAACTTGATGATGCCTTTGAGTCAGTAACTTTTCCTCAATTTTGATGTGATAAATATATTGGATCATGTGTATTTACCCTAATGACTATCTTGATCTAACAATGACCCCTTTTATTCGCATCCATGTTGGATATGTAACCTTGGTCTCTTTTTCTATCATACGGTCATCTAACTTTGATATTAGTACACTTTACATTGTTTTATGCCATATTTAACTAAGATATTATGCCTCTTTCCTTGATATAACTCATATGAAATAAAAGACTTACCTTTGTACACTATTATGCCCTAATATGTGATGTTTAGTATTTATAAGATAGGATCCTTAAATCATTATACTAAAGTAATCCTAAATGTTCAAACCTATGATGACCTTCAAATTAGTCATTAATATGTTTTGTAACTAGGGATGGAAATGGAGTGGGTTTTCCATAAACCATTCCATACCATACTATACCACTAAAATTATAGATTGTTCTAGCACCCACTCCACATTCTTAAATTTTTCTTCCCCCAGTGGATGGGTAACTATCGAAATCATCAACCTACTACCACATGATACAATACACATTATTGCAAATCATTACCACTAGCTCTCATCCCATACTCTCAATATGTTCATCACTACCAGGCTATCACTCATGTTGCCATCATTGCCACTACGGTCATACACACCAACCATCATGAACTCATCGCCACTATTGCCATACACTCACCATCACCATGCTATCATTTTTTCTTCCATCGTCATTGGCGTTGTCGTGCACTCATCACCGCCCTCACTACACACTTGCCACCACCATCCCCAATTCAACCACCACCTCAGATGAGACCAAATTTAATCTCATGCTCCTCAGTGGGATGCACACCATGGGGTCTCAATGTTGTGCAAGTTTTCATCCCATAACCTTTAGAAATTGTATGCCTGCATATAGTTCCCATAGTATAACTGCAGTGAGGAGCCACACTCCATGGAACAGTACAACATGCTACGGTGACCAGACATGAACCATGTTGGTGGAGGGCAAAACATAGAACAACTTGATGTCAGTGACCAAGTTAGGCACTGGGGCTATCATGGTGCCACGCTAATTTGTGGTTGTCTGGTGGAAGTGCATAGATTCCATGTTCATCTTCATTTGAGAGATGCAACCATGGCCCACACAACTGGCTATTCCTCTCCCTTCCTCAAACCAAGGGCCTTGGAAATTTTTAGGACCAAAAAAATCTAAAAATGGAATGATGGATCATGGAGAGTAGAGCCTTCATAGTGCAAGAAATCATTTCTTGGGTAACTAAAAACTATGCCAAACAAATTCATAGATATTGGCAAGTTATAAGGGATAAGAGAGATGGTGGAGGTGTAGTGTGATGCATGTAAGAGCCATGACAAAAAGGTTCACCGTCATGCATTGCACCATGCCGACAGAGGATGATATACATGAGTGCAAAATGAAGGACGAGACCAGAATGCTTTGGGTTTCCACTTTACCAAACCACAAACTTGGTTTCCCATCATCACCCCCCACATACTAGATGGATGCTAAAATTCCATATATAATGGGATGGTATGGTTTGGAGTCAGTTCAAGTATTGGGAAATGATTTTAATTGTCACCCCTATTTGTGTCTCAATTTCCCATTTAACATAGTCAAGTTTCCTTTTGACTACATGTAATGCCTAATGTGGTCTAAATGCATATATTTATGGTTACACTCTAATCTTGCAAGTATTATTATCCAATGGTATCCATGCTATATTCATGATTTTAAATAAATATTTCTATCATACTATAGCTCTACATCCTCTATTTACCTTGATACTCCTATAACTTGGTAGTATGACACTATGAAATAATTTGATATAGTATGACTAGTTATGATCTTGAAAGATTAAATATTTTGATGAACTAAATCTCGTGCTTCCTCTACTTCTAGTTAAATATTATCTTTATCTTCTATCACTCATAATGTGGATGGTTCACCTAGACATGGGGCATAATGTTGATACCTGGATTATGTCAGATATTTGTATGCCTGTTTAGAACATTGGATCTAAGAATGAATTAATTAAAACCTAGGCCTATGGAAAACATCCATATGACAATATGATGCTTATCTTAACAAAACTTTACCGAGCCCCATGTTATGTCTTGCTATGTCTTAGGTCCTCTTTGGGTTGGGCCTTTCTGTAGAATTTTACTAAAGGATCATACTTGTACTCTAATCACAAGGTACACTTAATAACTTGACCCTACTATGACATTGGGTTAATTGTTTGTATGCTTGTATGAAATCTTGTCTACTTACCTACTTGGTTGAGCTATTTTACCAATGAATACTACTTTCATGAATTATACTATGTTGATAAATCTTAAACATAATATAGGGAAATCCATTAGATAAACCTTGTGTACCAATTTCAATTCTTTGGGTAAGGGCAAAAGGCATGATTTAAATAGGGGATAGCTCATTCAATTTGGTATAGAGGTCCCTCATGTAGAAATAGGAATACATATAGGATTTGATCCTCAATGCCGTCATAGGCCCTTCCTTTGGAAGTGGTAAAAGGCCTAATGTTCATATAATGAAAAATGTAACCTAAAATGTGACTTGTATAAAAGAATGTCATTAATGTTTGTTGTGTTTTTTCTTCTTATTTATTATAATGTTTCTATCCAAACAACTTCTATTATAATCTTAAATTGTGCTTACATGTATTTTCATAGTGCACCTAATTCTTAAGCCTTAACATATTTGGTTTGTCAATTATTTTTAGATGCCAAATGAAGATCCAGTGCAACTACTCTATGAAATGAGACATAAATGGGTTATATTGATATATAAATGGGTACATGTATCTCCTTTATGTATCATGTTATCTTTTAGTTTTGTTATAGCCTTTTCATATATACTTCTTGCATGAAACTATGTGCCATTCTACAGACATACGCCCAAACCCTATTTCTACTAAGTCTTTAGTCAATGGGGGAAGGATGATGGTAACAAATAGTTTCATGATAAATGGTATCAAATCCATACACATAGGATTCTATGTATGTTAAGGTATAACACATCTAATTATGATCCATTTCTACAAGAAGAAGGACAAGGAGAAAGTCCAAAAAGGGGGTTCGTGGTGTTTTGACGGGAGTCTCATGATAATGAAGGAGGTAAGGGCGGGGGAGAAACCCTCAAACATCCCCTTTGAAGTAAGTAATTTCTGGGTTAGACTTTATAATGTACCTTTGGGGTACAGGTCAGATGAAGCCATAAGGAGGATCAGAGGAAATATAGGGAAGGTTCTGGAAGTGGATGAAGTAGAAAGGGGGGGGGATGGACCAGGGTCGGAAGAATAAGAATAGAAGTTAACATTACTATGCCCATAAAGAAAATGCAGTAGCTAAAGCTCATAGACGGCAGCATGGTTGAAGTAGAGATCAGATACGAACGATTGCCCCTGTTTTGCTTCTCATGTGGGTTGGTGGGTCACACTACACAGGAATGCGAAGAAGAGGAGAACGAATAAAGAGAACCATCAAGAGTGTGGGGCCAGTGGTTGAGGGCATCACCGAGGAAGATCAACAATCCACTGAAACAGGGAGGTACCTACGAAGAAGCCAGGAAGTCACTTTCCCAGGAAAAGGAGAAAGTGAAGATGGAAAGAGAGAAGGTATCGAAAAAAGAGACCAGGGCCCGTGAGGAGGAAGGGAATAAAAACAATGAAAAGGGACAACTGGGGACCAGGGCGTCGAACAATAGGATTGCTCAAAACGAAGCTACTAAAGATGCTATTAAAAATTCAGGGGGGGCAAGGCAACTGATATAGGAAGAAGAAATAACAGAGGCTACAGAGGCAGGGAGCATTGAAAGAAGCAAGGGGAAGGGAGAGAAGGAGTTAAATGACCGTAGAAAAAGAATAGAGGAAACAATCATGGGCACAAACATTATATCCAGACAAGGGACAAGGGACTATATCGAAGGGGAGAAGAACAACAAGGGGGAAAATCACCAACCAGCTGTTACGAGGGCTTCTAAGGTGCTCGACGTAATGACGGAAGGAAGGGAAACAACTCAGAAACAAAAGAAAGGAAGGTATAGAAGACTCAGCAGGAAACTTGCAGCGGAGGGAAAGCAAACTAGAGATGGTACTAAAAGGAAAACAAGAAGTCAGAGTGAAGATCCTGCACATCAATGGGATGACAACAATAGACAGGGCAAGACGGCTAGGATAGAAAGTGAAACCATGGTCTGGGAGTTATCCCAAGTAGCGACGACTGGAGTTGACCAGCGTCATGAAGAGCAATGAAGATTTTAAGTTGGAATTGTCAAGGGTTGGCCAAACTTGACACTTCAAATAACCTCCATAGATGGATTAGGGAGGAAAGGCCGGATCTCATTTTCTTAATGGAAACTATGCTTACACACACTGATATGGAAATGATTAGAACTAAGAATGGTTATATGAATGACATCAACTTGGGAAGAGAAGGGAGAGTTGGGGGTATTAGTATGTGGTGGAGAGAACTTCAGGTTAATACTATTTCTTATTCACAACACCACTTTGTGGTCGATATTGAAGATAACAACAACCATCCTAGATGGTGTTGTGCAGGTATTTATGGGTGGGCGGATAGCGGAAGTAAGCATAATACCTGGAGTTTGATGCAAAATATCAAGAAGGATTGTCAAAGCCCTATTATGTATATTGGATACTTCAGTGAGATTTTGAATTACAAGGAGAAAGAGGGGGGTGTGGTGGGGGCTCACAGACACATCAAGGATTTTAGGGAGGCTGTTACTGTTTGCAATCTGGTTGATATCAGCAGTGTGGGTGATCGCTTTACATGGGAAAGATGTAAAACCATGAAAACGTTGATAAAGGAAAAGCTTGACAGAGCTTTGGGGTGTTCAGATTGGTGTGACTGTTATCCTCATGCTTGGGTTTGGGTGTGTCCTCAGTTGGGTTCCAATCATTCACCTCTAATTCTCGATACTCAGAAGAAGAAGTCTAACTTTTACGATAGAAGGGATTTCAAGTGCGAGAACTATTGGCTTACTGATCCGGAGTGTAAAGCAATTGTTGAACATGGCTGGGGATAGGGCGGGGACAAGCACATTACTGATCACATTAGCAGCTGCGAGAAAAAGCTTAGGGACTGGGCCGAGCACAAGTTTGGGAATACAAAGAAGGAAATTAAAAGGACTGAAAAAGAGCTTTTGAATGCCCAAGCTGAACCTACCAATCAATTCTCTTTTGAAAAATGTAGAAAGCTGAGTGAGGAGCTGGCCAGGCTACACAGGATAAATGAGACATACTAGTTTCTGAGGGCACACACCACTTATATGTAGGATGGAGACCGTAATACTTCCTATTTTCACAAAGCTTCCAGCCAAAGAAGATAGAGAAATAACATTGATAAAATTATGAACAAAGAAGTTATTTGGGTGGAGGGAGAGGTTGAAGTGGAGATGGTCATAATTGATTATTACAGAGATCTCTTCTTGTTGTTGAACGCCAGCAATATCAAGGAGGCCACGGATGATATTCCTACTTTGGTTAATGAAGACACGAACAAAATCCTTATGAGGGAGCCTAATAGCAAGGAAGTGTGGGAGGCTTTAAACAATATGAATCCATCTAAAGCTCCTGGCCCTGATGGTTTTCATGCGGGATTCTTCCAGACCTTTTGGTCTATTTGTGGGGAGGATGTAGTTAGTTATGTGAAGAGTTGGTGGAGGGATAAGGAGGATATTAGAAGCATCAACAAAACTATCATTGTTTTGATTCCTAAGTGTAGGTACCCAAAAAGTATGAATGATTTTCGTCCTATCAGCTTGTGCAACACTTTATACAAGATCATCTCAAAAGTGATGGTGAACAGAATGAAATTCCTCCTGGATGATATAGTGATGGATAATCAAAGTGCTTTCATACCCGGGCAATTAATCACTGACAACACTTTGATCACTTTTGAAATGTTGCATAAAATGAAAAGGCAGAAGAAAGGAAAGAGGGGCTCCATGACACTCAAGCTGGACATGAGTAAAGCCTACGATAGGGTAGAGTGGCAGTTTGTCTCAAAAGTTATGTTGGCCTTTGGCTTTGACAAAAGCTGGTGCAAGAAGATTTCTGAATGTATTTCAAGCACTTCCTTTTCTTTCATAATCAATGGGAGACGGAAAGGGTACATTGTGCCACAAAGGGGACTTAGACAGGGGGACCCAATATCTCCGTATCTTTTCCTCCTTTGTGCTGATGCCTTTTCCAACATGCTTAGGAAAGCTACTGATATGAACCTCATTCATGGAGCAAAGGCTAACCATAAAGGACCGATTATATCTCATGTATTTTTTGCTGATGATAGCATTCTGTTCGGAAGGGCGACACCGCAGGAAGCTTTAACGATAGCTAACATTATTAGCTGCTATTAAAAAGCTTCAGGGCAGAAGATTAACATTGCAAAGTCAGAGGTGTCTTTCAGCCAGAATGTGAACATAATCAAGAAAGATGAGGTGAGAGGAATTCTGAAGATGCAACATGTTGACAAGCACACCAAGTACTTGGGGTTGCCTACTGTTATAGGTCAGTCGAAGAAGGCCACTTTCAAAGCTATTACTGATAGAGTGTGGAACAGGCTGAATGGGTGGAAGGAGAAGACTCTTAACCAGGTTGGCAAAGAAGTGTTGATCAAATCTATAGTGCAAGCTCTTCCCACATATATGATGGGTGTTTTCCATCTGCCGAGTAACATCATCGAGGATATTACGAGAATGATTGCTAACTTTTGGTGGGGCACAACAGATGCAAAAAGAAGGATACATTGGGCATCTTGGGACAAACTTTGTAAGTCTAAAAAAGAAAGGCGGCCTCAGATTTAGGGATCTGAAAACGTTTAATTTAGCACTCTTGGCGAAGAAAGCGTGGCGTTTGCACTCCAACAGTGAGTCTCTATGTGCCAAAATTATATCGGAGAAGTACTATAGAGGAGGAACTATCATCGAGGCTTATAGAGGATTCGACCCTAGTTATACGTGGCGTAGTATCTGGGGGGTGAAATCACTTTTGAAGGAAGGCCTGAGGTGGTGCATTGGGGAAAATTCTAAGGTGAAGCTTTGGAGAGATCAGTGGTTACCAAACAGAAAGGGTTACTACGACAAACCTGATTTCATCAGTGATGAAGAAGATTGGCTGGTGTCAGAAATCATTGATAAAGATATGCTTTCTTGGAAGGAGGAGTACATCATGGAGCTCTTCTTGGATGAAGACATTAAAGTGTTGAGTAGAAATCCACCCTGTTTTGATGATTCAGACACTCTCTGCTGGTATCCTTCGAAGGATGGTATTTTCACTGTTAAAACTACATACTGGCTGGGTTTTGGCGAGTTCGAGTTTAATGCAAACCATGTTGGGGTTAAATCCATGTGGGCGGAGATATGGAAAATAAAGGTTCTGCCTAAGTATAAAGCTTTTGTCTGGAGGATGTGTAAAGGATATCTAGCGTCCGGGTCCAGCCTGGTCAGGTGACATATGCAGATTGATGAGGCTTGTTAGTTCTGCAACCATCAAATTGAAGATAGCTACCACATTATGTTCGATTGTAAAATGGCTAAAGTGTTATGGTTGCATCTTAGAATGCTTCCAA
The DNA here is from genome assembly GCA_963693085.1 of Alisma plantago-aquatica. Lineage (NCBI taxonomy): Eukaryota > Viridiplantae > Streptophyta > Magnoliopsida > Alismatales > Alismataceae > Alisma > Alisma plantago-aquatica. The sequence goes on from OY856409.1 coordinate 1,554,057,484, forward strand.
CCATTAGCCAGATTCCAAGAAGAGATATGGAAGGTAGTTGGAGCTGGGTTATAAGAAAGTTTGATAAGATTGCAGTGATTAATATCATTATAGCTTGTGCCACAATCTGGAAAGTCAGAAATGAGAAGATTTTCAGCAAGAAGAAAATCGATCCAATTCCCTTGTTCACCAATCTGATGGCTTGGATGACCCAGTGTTATAATACTGATAATCACAGGATTATGGCCACACTGATGAGAAAGTTTATGCATTGGCAGAGACCGGATGGTGGTAGGATTAAAATCAACACTGATTCGGCTTGTTCTAAGACACAGAACATAGTTACTGCTGGGGCTATTTTCAGAAACCATGACGGTCAGCTGGTGGGCGCTTCTTACTGGAACTGTTTTGGGAATTGGAAGAGTAAAGAGGCTGAAGCTATTGCGATTCTGTTGGCCTTAAGGAAAGCGATCAAATGGGGTTTTCTCAAAGTTGAAGTGGAAACAGATGCTAGCTCTGTTGTGGCTGATATCAACTTGTTGGCTTCCGGGTGTACTCCTTATATGATAATTATTGAGAAGATCAAGGTGGCCAAGGCCCTCTTTCAGTTCTGTAATTTTTCCTATGTCAACAGGGATTGTAATGTGGCTGCCCACAATTTGGCTAAATGGGGTAATAGACAGAATGTCTCTTGCTACTGGGTCGATAATTTCCCCAACTTTTATATGAAGGATGTAAAAGATGATTTGATTATTAATATATGAGGCGATCAGTTAAAAAAAAAAGGTATAACACATCATATGAACATAGTGAGTATGAAAATCTATAATGGTGAAGCTAAGGAAATGTACACGGTGAAAAATGTGGAGGTTTTTGTGTCAACTCACCATGCTAAATGAATTAATCAAAACAAAACACGTGATAAACAACTAAACAACCGAATGATCATATTCCGAAACATTTACATAAAGGCCCAACAACATACATATCAAATCAGGTATTTACATTTCTGTCCAGTGGCATCAGCCAAAACCTAATACAAAAGGTATCGTTCTACATATGCATGCCATATACAAACATAGGCATACTGCCAAAAACTTGAGCTGATGTACATATCATTAACAAACATCCCCTGCTTGAACCTAAGAGTACATGGATGACTCTAAGACTCTACTAACAACTAGCTAACATTCTACTTCTACTTCTATCCAAGCTGCTCTTCTTCGACACCACGATCCTGACCATGTCACTGACGACCACCTAAACAAATGTGGTGACCCATGAGGTGATACCAATGTCATAGTGATAGATATAAGTCTCAACCAATGGTTATTGATCACAACATGTTATATTATTAAATGGTAAAGAAGATTAAATCAACTATGTGAGTGTGCAGATTAAATAAATTATACTGATAAGAATAGCTACAGGCATGACTAACAAGTATATGAATGATCAAGTAAGACTATCATATACTAAATAATGAATGTCTCTCGTCGACAAAAAACAATAATGAATGTCTCTTACCTCATTACATAACAACTAAGTAGTATAAGAAACAAGGCAAGGGTTAACATTCAATGTGAAGCATGTTTAACCCTAAATAGATATACTACATGGTTATATTATATCTTTTATTAAGCCCTAAGGAGTTTGAGGTATTGGTGCATCTAAGCCAGAGGTGCACACACTAACCAATTGGATTTGATTATATGTGCCCCATGGAACTGAAACACACTTGGGATCTTTTTTTATTTATAAAAACCCTAAAAAGAGTCAATCTCAATACTAAACAGGTCTCCCACAAGTACACATGGTACTATTGTAGTAAAGATAAGAGGCAAATATATGGGTCGATCCTCAGGGATAGAGGGGGCACTAGATCTAAGTTAGCGTTGGCTATGTTCCTAAAACAGAGACTAGGGTTGAAGGGTTTAAAAGGGGTTTTGGTTTGATTACACTAAGCGTATGAATAATTAACCCTCAGGTAGTAAAGGCAGTATGAAAACTAGATTACCAAAGAATAATTAACCTAGGCAAGTTAGGTCTAAGCATCTAGATTAAGCAATCAACTCAACAAGAGCAAGATGATCTACTCTACTCTAGAAAAGCAATTATCAACTAAGATCTAAGTTAAACACTAAAGCAAGCAAGGATCTAGATTAACCCTAACTAGCAAGACTAAGCAATTAACTAGAAGAAACAAAGACAATTAAGCTACACTAACATTAACAAGCAAGAAGGCTAAGGTGGGTTTCAAGCAATGGATTAGGTAGGTGGGCCGCTTGGGAATGTGATTTGATATTAGTTGGGGGTGTCAACATGGCATGCAATTGTCACACTTTAATCTAGATTACCAAGCCAAACAACAAGGCAAGTGCTATTATAATTCACCCTATACTACTAGTTGAAGAACTAGGGTTAGGTGCAATTCTAGTGGACTTGTCAAGTCTAGGTTTCTAGGGTAAGTGGTATTAGGGAAATTGAAAGCCAAGGGTAGAAATGGGAGTATAGATGAGGGTTTTTCACCTCATGCTACTAGCCATCTAGCCTTTAGAAAGCTGTAGACAATTACACTAATCACACTTAAACTAGCCACTTAGATATCACACTCACTTGTAGAAGGAGGGATACATATGTAGGAACAAAGGGAGCTAGCTAGGGATCCATTAATTGGACCTAGGAGCCATTCCTAAGATTTCTACATACATTCCAATTCCTCATAGAAGCTAAGTGTCATAAAACATCACAAAGCAAGACATTTATGTTTAAGAGCAAAAACCACATGCAAGATAATGGGAAATGAGATAGAAGCAAAGGTAATCATCATAGAATGATATTATGTCCATTAAAAATTATTCTCCCCCAACATGGTATCAAAGTCACATTTTTACCCCAAACAGCCCACCACTAGGGGCTTAGCTAGAAATAATCAAAGAAAAGGCAAAAGCAATGAGAAGAAGGGGATAGGATTCCATGGAGCTCGAAGTAGATCCTCCTTCTTCACCTCCTAGCTGTTGTACGATGACCTCCTTCCTCCAAGATGGCTGATGGGTATGAAAATGGAGTGGGTTATGGTAGAAAACCTAGAATAGTAGGTTTCTATGATGGAAATGGTGGGTGGAGAGCATTAATGTAAGGGGAATGCAATGAATGATAAAGAGAGGGTGAGAAGGAGTAATGGTAGCTAGGGGAGTGTAACCGTCATGCTCCAATTGCCACCTATGTATATATAGGTTGTGGGGAAGCACTAGGGTAAGTAGGGGTAGAATAGAAAAAGTAGTGTATAAAAATAGTAGGGTTGGGTGATCAACACAACCGTGGTGGATGGCCACAAACATGGCAGGGGTTAGGTGGCATGGCTGTGGGTTGGGGATACGGTCATGGTGGAGGAGGTTTTAGGTAGATTTGGATAAGTGAGGTGGCACGGGCATGGCAGGGTGCCATGGCCATGATGAAGAGTACGTGGCATGATTGTACTGGTAGCATGGTCGTGGTGGGTAGGTCGAGCAGAGGAGGTTTTATCTTCATCTCTTGACAGTCATAGCAGATGTCCACAACCGTGTCCATTCAGGTGTAAAGTGGATGAAGTTACTATGATCTTGGCCTACTTGAGAAATTAATTCCCACGGCCATGACGAGAGGCCATGACTGTTATGTCTTTAGTTGGCTACAGTCGTGTTGATGGCCACGACCGTGATGTCTTCAATTGGTCACATCCATGGTACTTTTAGTATAAAAGTACTGACTTCCTTATGATTCTTGGCTTTAATTCCCATGACCATGGCAGATGCCCACAACCGTGCTAGGCTTCTTGCTGCTGATTCCGAACGTGGAAAATCTTTAGTTCATCTCTTCTTGGTTTGGGTTGATTCTTGTGCATCCATGGATAGCTCGGGGAATATTAGGAGATACTCCTTGAGCTCAGGGACCCAAAGGACTTCTTCATCTCCTTCCTTGCATCAAAACATGCATAAGTTCCCTAAAAAACATATAAGAGGATACATAAGCATATTTGACTTTGAATTCCAAATTATGGCAATATGATTGCAATCTAACATGTTTGGATGTACATAAAGTACAATATGACACATGATGAAGCCTTAAAATAGGGCTACATTGCCACCCCAAACATAAAACATACTTATCCTCAGGTATGCTCCAACTTAATCTCTCTCTTCAATTTCTTTCAATAAACAAGAGTGACAAATGCATAGCAAAAGATGATTATTGACTAAATGGTCTTGAAAGTGACTAAGTTTATGTGTTCCACCTCTCTCCTCTCCTCTATCACATACCAATCATGAAATGAACACTGAGCATACAAACTTCAAATATAGAGCATAAAAATACATAAGATTTCAAAATGTCCTTCATGCAATTCTGGGTAAATCGTTTCATGTTGGCATTAATCAATGATGACTAGGAGTGTTGTTTCACTTTCATTCATTCAATCTTATGTCTCAAACCACACCAAATGACCCACATGGATGTAGAAAGGGTAATGTGAGCTAGATTTGATGTTTTCTAGCTCAATGGGTATGAAAATGGAAGAAAGAATTGTGGAAAGACTTTTGGAGTGCTATTACATATAGCACTCATCTTTTCTTTATTTAGATGCTCTTAAATAGGAGAATCTTTTTATTTTCTTTTTACTTTTTTCTTTCCTTCTTTTCTTTTCTTTTTCCCTTAGTGTAGATAGGGCATATGGTGGATAGAGTGAAGTGGGGAGATGTAGATATGACCACCCCAAACTTTTGGAGGTGGTCAAAGTTGAATACATGCTCTAAGGCATTTTTTCATGAGGCAGAGAGGTATGAAGATGGTGAAAGAAGAGTCGGGTCAAAAGGGGGGTCATTAGTGTAGTCCTCAACATAAGATTTCATGCATGAAAACTAATCCAACACTTCATCAAATGATATCACACCACATAATTGAACAACATGAGATTTACATTCATATTAGTGGTTCCATGGGCTCTAAGCATTTATAGCTTGCTCAATTCACAATTCAACCAAAACATTCACAAACTTGAGTGAAGTGGTGCACATGTAAATAGTCAACAATCAAGACCACATAGCAATAAACTCTAAGAAACGACATGCATTTGTCAAAGATCAAAATTTTTAGCTCAAAACAATTGGAGATTAAGTTAAAACATGCTTTTAGGCAAGAACATCTAAATTTGGGCAAAATTGGCCAAACTGGTGTCAACAAGCATTAGATACAACCAAACCTACTTTAGGGAAATTGAAAAACATAAAGCAGCAAAATCTAGCTACAAATTAGCAAAAACTACATGAAAGTTCAATGCATGCTATGGAGTGAAAAAAAGCAATTTTTTTTGAAAAATTATGCAAAAATGCATGAAATTAACTACATGCTATGCATGGATGCTAGCAAAAGTAAGAATAAGAAACACTAAGCTAGATACTCATGGCATAGTAGGGGTGGAACAAAAATCACAAAGAGATATAGATAGGGTGGTGCATACCTCCCTTCCCACCCCAAACTTTAGAATCTTGTTATCCTCAGCTTCAATCTATAGCTTAGGGTAGATAGGGGAAGTGTCATGGCTGTTGTGGTAGCTGGTCAGATGAATGAGGATGATCCTGATGAGGAGCTGAGCCTGAGGGAGGATGTTGGTAGTAGTACCCCTAGTAGTCATCCTAGAGTGGAGGGTACATATTTGAATATCTTGCAATACCACCCCAAAAGTCTCCACCCCATTCAGGGTTTCTTACTACTTGGGCATGGTGGTAATGGTACATGAGGTTGACTTGGTGGTGCATCTACTATTTGTCCTGCCACATGTACTGCTGGATCACCTGCATGTTGTGCTGTGTCTGGTGAATGCCCTCAAGCTGTGTCTGGATGGCAGACATGTCATAGGCATTTGTTGAGGGCTACTGTAGCTTGGATGTTCCTTCATCCCTTCTTCTTGACTTTTGGGGCTTCCTTTCTTCTTCAGCTTCTTTCTCTTTCCCTTGCACATTGGACTCAACAATTTCTTCTTTGCAGAAGTGGCTCCCCTGGTGTATGTTTCCCTTGGGTTGTTCTGATGCCATTCATGCAATTTTGCCTCCAAGTTATGGGGGATTCCCAACACAAATAGAAGTGGTACAACATAGTATGGAAGCTCAAGATCACTCCTTGATGCACTACTCACATGATACATCATTCTTTTGTTCTTGATCGTGATAGTGTGGGAGCGAGTGAGATAGTTCAAGTCAACGAATTGAGATTCATTTGTGTCCTCTAACCCAGAAACATCACACCCCAAAGCTAGTGCAATTGAGGTTACAAGCCCTCCCATTATAAAATGTGTTTTACTTTTGTAGGGTATGAACCTCAAAAGATCAATCAAATACACTCCAAGGTCAATATACTGTTTGTTGTGCATTGCCATCAAGACAAAAATGTCTTTCAAAGAAATTGTGCCTTGATTATCATATCTGCCAACAATGGTGTTGGCCAAAACCTTGTGCACATAATGGAACAAGGGATTGATTAGAGCTGAAGTTTTTGACTTTCTACATAATAGTCCTTTCTTCCTGTCAAGAGGTGCCATTAATTTGCATAATTAAAATTCACCTCTTTTTCAAGTAGGCTTTCATCCATTTTATTAACCTCTTTGGGGTTGGTAGAAAATATGGCAAATTTGATTGCGTCATCACCTCTCACCTTTGTCTTTTCAAGCGTGGTGAAGAATTCTCAAGTCAATGTGTTATGAGTTGGTTGGGATGTGAAAATTACCTTCCACAACCCAACTTTCTTCAAACTAATCTCCACGACCACCTTGATCCCCATCTCATCAATGACTTTCTCACATCCATACCTGGTGGAGATGACTCTCCTTGTTATAAACTCAGGGTATGTGAGGGAAATTTTTCTCTGTCTGTGTCCTCTTCCAAAGGACACTCCAGTGGGGGCTTTTGCTAAGGCCTTCAATATGTCAGCCTCCAGATGTGCCAGTACATCCTCTGCCTCAGTTGACAATTCCATCTCTTCATCATCACTATCATCCTCTTCTTTCTCCATCATGTATGATTGAGACCCGAAACTTATATCAAGATTGATTCGTACCAGCTGTTCAGGATACCACTGTGAAAAATTTTCTTCTTCTAGATGCAATTTCCACCTTTATTGTGACTACTGCCCATGGCCCTCTTCCATGGAAGATGTCGAATGGCGAACCAGAGTGGGCTTCGACAGATGTTGTGATGAGGATAGGGTTGCTTTGGATCTTTGGCCTCTTTTTGCAACCACCATCTTGACCTCATTGATCAAGTCGTCGATGTTGTCCTCTGATGCTTCCTCCTCCTCGTCTTCCCTATATGTCTCATTTCCGATGGTGTCAGATGACCGGGTGTGGGATGCACTCATGGACATTGAGCGAGGGAGTGATTGGGAAATGGAATTGGATGGTGAAGCAATGTGTGAAAGCATGGAGACCTAGGAAGAGGCTCTCTTGGTGCGCACCTTACCTCCGGTGATCACCTCAAGGCTCTTTTGAGCCCCTTTCTTCACTTCCTTAGTGATTCCCTTCATTTTTTAGGATATGGAGGTGGTGGTAGGACTGTGAAATTCGGATTTTTATGGGAAAGGTGGAATGGAGGTGGATTAAGGGGTGGAATGGAAGGATGTGGAGGTTTATATGGTGGGTGAATGTTTATTTTTTGGTTTGGACGATGAGGTTTTGGTGGAGGTTTTGGGTAGGGCTAGTTGTAGGGCGAAATGGAGGTGAGAGTGGTGGTGGAGGGCGGATTGATAGATGATTTGGTGTAGAAATGGAAGGGGAATGGTAGAGGGATGATTAGGGAGTGATTGGTGGTGAATTACAGGTGATTTGGGGGCTTGGAGGTGGAGTTTGGAGGATCTGGGGGTCAAGGTTCACCGCCACAGTCATGGTGTGTGCGAAGGAAGAAGATAGAATGAGGGGAGGGTTGGGATGGAGAGGATTTTTAGTTATAATTTTTTTGGGTCAGGGTGCTCCACGACCGTGGCGGGTGGCCACAGTCGTGGTGACGGATTGGTAGCACAGCCGTGGCCAGTGCGGTCATGTTGTCGATGAAGAGTGCACCCAACCGATCTCACCACATTCATGGTCTCCTGCTATGGTCGTGGCCATTTGTCCTCAACACAACCATGGCCATTCATGTACAAATTGGCAACAATTACTGATCCTCTGACTTATTCGACAATTAATTCCCACGAACGTATTGGGAGGCCACAACTGTGTTGGACTATCGCGGCCAAGGCCGTGGCGATCTCCACGACTGTGGTCATTCCTTCACAGGACTTTAAAAGTTACTATTTCTTTGGCAATTAAATTACACAACCGTGTCTGGAGAGGCCACGACTGTGGTGGGGGTCATTTCTTCAATTTTTTTAGCTCAAACTCAAGAACTTTGATCAACTTTGTTTTTCTCTGGGATTTTGCCACAAATTAATCTTAGTGGCCATGAATCACCTCTGATACCTCTCTCTTTAGTGCCTAACACCTGCCATGTCCTCAAAACTAAAAGAAAACTATTAAACAAATGTGTGTGTATTCAGTGGAAAAGAAAGCAAAAGTATCAAAAAGAGAAGGTTGGGTGAAAAAGCTCTCGAACCTAGGTGGGTTGCCTCCTAGTAGCACTAAATTTTATGCCTTCATCCGAGCTTATTGATTCTTGAAGTCATTCATCCTCATGGGATTCCTAAAGCATCTTTGAAGTAAATGTCTCTCTCATGTGCATTCTAGAACATCTCCTCATCAACATGATGTTCCTCCACTAGCATCACAAAATCAAAACTTAGATTTGATTTGGCTGGACCTACTTTCACAACTAATTTCAACCTTTGACCATTCACGGTGAATTATTTAGCTCCTTCTTTCTCACAAATCAACACAACTCTAGATGGATACACCTTTTTGATGAGATAAGGCCCTTCCCATCTAGACTGGAGTTTTCTAGGAAAGAACTTCATCCTTGAGTTATACAGCCATACCCATTTTACAGGCTCAAAGACTTTCTTCTTGATCATCTTGTCATGTAGAAACTTTTTTCTCTCTTTATAGCACTTTGACATCTCATAGGCTTCATCTCACATATCCTCTAATTCATTCAGCTGAAACTTTCTCTTCATTCTGACATTCTCTCCATCAAAGTCCATGGCCTTCAAAGCCCATAATGCCTTGTGTTTCATCTCAACCAGCAAATGGCAACTTTTTCCATACACAAACTTGAACGGTGTGGTGCCAAATGGGGCTTTGTATGCAATCATATATGCCCATAAAGTTTCTTTAAGATGTAGTGACCAATCCTTGCGGTCCAGTCTCATCATCTTTTCTAGAATGAGCTTTATCTCTCGATTGGCCAACTCAACTTGACCACTTGTTTGGGGTGGTAAGGAGTAGCCACACGATGGTTCACTCCATGTTTCTTAAGTAAGCCTTCGAAGGTGCGATGGATGAAGTGACTTCCCCCATCACTAATCATAGCTCTTGGAATACCAAACTAGCTAAAGGTATTAGACTTCATGAAGTCACACACCACTTTGTGATCATTTGTCCTTGTTGTAACAACCTCAATCCATTTTAACACACAATCAACGATAACCAAAATATAGACATATCCAAAAGAGGGGGGGGAAAGGACCCAAAAAGTAAATCCCCCAAACATCAAACACCTCCACCACAAGAATGGGTGATAGAGGAATCATGTCTCTCTTAGAGATAGTGCCCAACTTTTGGCACTTCAAACAACACTTGCAAAATTCATGTGAGTCTTTAAAAAAGGAGGGAAAATATAATCCACTTTGGAGAACCTTGGCAGTCGTGCGTTTTCCACCAAAATGGCCTCCACAAACTCCGAAATGGCAACACATCTCAGAATAAGTTGGTTGGGGAAATATTTGAATAGGTGAGGATCATCCCAAACATAATTCTTGGCCATAGAAAACAACCTTTTGCTTTCCTCCCTCATCTAAGTGCTTGGTATCCTTCCACTAGCTAAGAAGTTAGCTATGTGTTTATACCATGGCCTCTGAGTAGATGAGAGTATGAACAAATGCTCATGTGGCATTGTCTCTTTGATTCTACTCGAGTCATCAAAAGGTGCTTCAATTTTGGGGAGATGGTCGGAGGTAGAATTTTCTACTCCCTTCTTGTCTACAATCTAAATATTGAACTCTTGAAGCAACAATATCTCGTGGATCAACCTTGGCTTTGAGTCTTTTTTTGCCATCAAATACTTCAATGCAACATGGTCCATGTATATAACCACCTTGTTTTACAAAATATATGATCTAAACTTGTCAAGAGCAAAGATAACTACAAGCAACTCTTTCTCAGTAGTCATGTAGTTTGTTTGGGCTTCATCTAGAGTCTTGTTGGCATATTAGATGGCATGCAGAATCCGGAAAACTCTTTGGGCCAGCACAACCCCCACTACCATGTCGAATGCATCAGTCATGATCCCAAATGGCAAAGAGAAGTCTGAGGGCTGCATTATAGGAGTAGAAATGAGCTTTTTCTTCAATTGGTTGAAGGCTTCAACACACTTGTCATTAAAATGAAACTCAACATCTTTTTCCAGCAAGTGACAAAGAGGTCTCAAGATCTTACTAAACTTTTTGATGAAGCGGCGATAGAAACCTGCATGTCCCAAGAAAGATCAGACATGTCTTATGGTAGAAGGAATGGTGAGCATAGAAATGAGGCCCACCTTGGCCCTATCAACCTCAATGCCATCTTTTGAAACCCAATGGCCCAGAATGATGCCTTCGTGTACCATGAAATGGCTCTTCTCCCAAGATAGCACTAGGCGAACCTTGAGGCATATCTCAAGGATGACAACCAAATGGAGCAAGCACTCATCAAAGGTTTTACCAAAAACTGAGAAATCATCCATGAACACTTCAAGTGATGAATCAAACATATCAGCAAAGATTGAGGTCACGCATCTCTGAAAATTGGAAGGGGCATTACACAACCCAAATGCCATTCTCTGATAAGCAAAGGTCCACTTGGTCAAGTGAATATTGTCTTTCCTTGGTTTGTAGGATGAAAAAAATTTGGAAGTACCCAGAGTATCCATCAAGAAAATAATAGAAGCTTTGCCCCGCTAACCTCTCTAGAATCTGATCAGGAAATGGAAGAGGATAGTGGTCCTTCTTGGTCTTCTCATTGAGCTTCCTATAGTCAACACACATTCTCCATTTTTACTATTCTCTAACAGGCATCATCTCACCATCCACATTCTTAGCCACTATAATCCCACCCTTCTTTGGTACGACCTAGATGGGACTCACCCATGTGCTATCATAAATTGGATAAATAATCTGAGCATCTAACAACTTTACAACCTCTAGAGTTACAACTTCCTTCAATTTTGGGTTCAACCGCCTTTGCATTTGGTGAGTCAGCCTTGCATCATCCTCCAAATAGATCCTAAGCACACAAATGGAGGGGTCAATACCCCTTAATTCAGCAATATACCATCCAATGACCTGAATGTTCTTCTTTATGACTTTCATCAATGCCTCTTCTTATTTTAGAGAGATAATGGAATAAACGATTACTGAGAGGGTGTCATTGGAGCATATAAAAGCATACTTCAGTCCTTCGGGGAATGACTTGAGCTCAAGAGTTGGAGGTTCTTCAAGAGAGTTCTTTAATGGCACATAAATTGATGGGAGGTCCTTGCTTGTAACCACCAAGGCTAGCTCATTCAGTTCATCCTCTTCATCATCATCATTGGGGAACTCAACTTTTGACTCTAATCCTCTACCTTGAGTGGTAGTTTGAATCCACACAGATAGACACTCCTCTACAATCTCACCAAGGCATTCAACAAGATATCAATATTCTTCAGTGACTCCTATCACCTCGACTATGGCTAAAGATTTAAAGATGTTCAACTGGATCTTCATGTGCATGCATGTCACATACATAGTCCCGATTCTCACATAAATCATTGCGTTAGTTGTAACTAGGAATAGCCTTCCCAAGATGATAGGTACTCTTCTTGTATATTTTTCCATATCTAGCACAATGAAGTCAGCGGGGAAGAAAGAAGAAGTCTCATCGTCAAGTCTAACTAGCACATCATCCACATGCCCTCTAGGTTTCTTCACTGATCAGTCATCCAACTACAAAGTACAATGAGCTGGGCCTAATTGTCCCATTTGGAGCTCAACAAACACATCATATGGCATCAAGTTCACACTAGAACCCAAGTTTAGAAGGGCTTGGTCTATGAGTGTGCCCCAATGTAACATGAAATGATGGGAGCACTGGGGTCTTTCCTCTTTCTCGGCATGGTGTGTTATAGAATTGAGCTCACTTGCTCAGTGAGCTTGACCTTATTGGGCATTATCACCATTGTCTTTCTTTTAAAAGTGAAAAAGTCTTTCAGAAACTTGGCATAGGAAGGGATTTGCTTTACCGCATCAAGCAAAGGAATGTTTATCTTCACTTGTTTGAAAGTTTCCATGATATCTTGAATATGTTTCTTCTTTCATCTCTCAATAGAAGGCTCCTTAAGAGCATCAGGAAATGGGGGAAGTTAGGCTCCCAAACAACTCCGATCAACAGAATCATCAACTAGAACACGAGAATCACGACATCACTACTCGGTATCAATGTATCACTACTTGGTGCCACAATATCAACTCTAGTTCCCATCATAGTATCATTAAGCTGGATCTCAGTATCAACCTGTCTGATCACAATATCACCTCTATCCTCACTGGCCACTCTATCAACAACAGTATCACGTGGCTGCTCCAAAGTCTGACCACTCCTCAAAACTATCACCGCCTTCAAATGTTCACAGGTGGAGGAAGATGAAGCTTGTGGATTTGGTTGTGACTGTTGAGGTGGTGGTGGTCTTTGGTGGGGTGAGTTGTAATTTTAAAGGATGAATTGTGGTTGTGGTTGTTGTGGTGGTCGTGGTGGTTGTGGATGGGGGTGGTATTGCAGAGGTGGTTGTTGGTATGAGTGATGTGGAGGTGGAGCATATTAATAGTTGAGAGGAGCTTGAGGAGGTGGTGGAACATAGGGATTCAGTGGTGCTTGATATGAAGGTGGATCATATGAACTTTGATCATTTCCCATGAAAGTGCCATCATTGTTGGGATTTGGCATTGGTTATGATGGGAGTCTTCCTTCCTCCCTCCTAGAAAGTGAAAGAGATATTTGTTCTACTCTTTTCTCAAGATGGCTAATGGATTGCCCATGAGAGGATACATATTTCTTTACCTCATCCAAACCTCTCAATCTTCCAAGCACTTCATCTTCAAACTTTGAGCTATACCTTGGCCTTGGCTTCCCTTGTCCTTGACCATCTTAATTTTGTTGTTTCCATGAAAGATTAGGATGGTTTCTCCACTTAGGAGTGTAAGTGTTGGACATAGGACTTTGATTGTTCCGGTTGTCAAAAGAGTGCAAAGCATGAACTTCCTCTTCTTCAGCTTCAACCACCATGGCAGATTGACTAGAAAACCACCAGCTTAGCTCTTCATCATATTCATTATGTCTACCATCATCTTCATCATGTCAGGGTTAGCAGCGACGCAGGTTGGAGCTACAGGAGGATGTGGAGGGATGTAGTTTTGGCTGCATTGTTCCCCTTTAGTAGAAACTCGGTGGCATGAATTTTCAGCGAGGTGTTCAAACTATGGCCACGACTCCTCAAGTGGCTTCTCCATGAACGTGCCTCCACATTATGAGTGAACATTATTCTAGCTTAACGCTTCAAGCCTGGTGTAGAAGGCTTGGACTAGCTGCCACAATGGTACCTCATGATGGGGGTAGTCATGAACGAGATTTTGGTACCTTTCCCATGCCTTGTGGAAAGGTTCATTTTCCTTTTGAGCAAAGGTGGTGATACATCTTCACATGTAAGTTAGCTTGGCAATTGGAAAAAACTTCTTGATAAATTTGTTTTTGACCACATTCTAAGTCACCAACTCTTGCTTTGAAATGTACCATTCTTTATCCTTTTCCTTTAGAGAGAAAGGGAAGAGTGTTCTCTAGATGGAGTCATCGGTGGTAGTGGGGATGCGGAAGGCTGAACAAGTCTCAAGGAAGATATTGTTATGATGGTAGGGATTTTTATTCTCCAACCCATAGTAGGTAGGGAGGAGTCCAAGGAGTTTGGATGGAATGGAGAACTATTGACCCGACATTTGGTCAACAAGGGTGGTGATGGGAGAATTGTAGTTCCCCAGGGTAAAATACTCGTGAATGGGGTGGTTGGGCTGTGGTGGTTGAGAATTTCCATGGGGTTAGACTTCTTTCGTGTCAGGTGCTTGGTGCTGCTTGCAGTGACTTTGGCCTCTCCTCCTACTTATCTTAGGGTCATACAACACCAAGTCAGTAAAAATAGAATGCATATGGCGTATGCACAACTGTCACCTGCACAATACACAAACAAACAACCACACATTAGAATGGCAGTATGCAAAAGTGAACTAAGAATAAATAATAGCAATCATGAGGGCAATAGGAAAGGCTAAGATACACTAACCAGCTAGGTCGAGCATCTCTATCCCCAGAAAAGATGCCATAAATCTTGGTGCGTCTAAGCCAGAGGTGCGCACACTAACCAATTGGGTTTGATTAGATGCACCCCATGAAACTCAAACACACTTGGGGTCTTTCGATATTTATAAAAACCCTAAAAAGACTCAATCTCAATACTAAGCAGGTCTCCTGTAAGTGCATGGGGTACTATTGTAGTAAATATAAGAGGAAAATATAGGGGTCGATCCTCAGGGATAGAGGGGGCACTAGAGCTAAGTTAGCATTGGCTATGTTCCTAAAGTGGAGACTAGGGTTGAAGGGTTTAAAAGGGGTTTTGGTTTGATTACACTAAGCGACCAAGCAAGTAAAGGCAGTATGAAAACTAGATTACCAGAGACTAGATTATCCTAGGAAAGTTAGGTCTAAGCAGATATATATTAAGCAATCAACTAAGCAAGAGCAAGATGATCTACTCTACTCTAGCAAAGAAATTATCAACTAAGAACTAAGTTAAACACTAAAGCAAGAAAGGATCTAGATTAACCCTAACTAGCAAGACTAAGCAATTAACTAGAAGAAACAAACACAATTAAGCTACACTAGCATTAATAGGCAAGACAACTAAGGTGGGTTTCAAGCAATGGATTAGGTAGGTGGGCCGCTTGGGAATGTGATTTGATATTAGTTGGGGGGTGTCAACATGGCATGCAACTATCACACTTCAATCTAGATTACCAAACCAAACAACACGGCAAGTGCTATTTGAATGTACCCTATACTACTAGTTGGAGAACTAGGGTTAGGTGTAATTCTAGTAGGACTTGTCAAGTCTAGGTTTTTAGGGTAAATGGTATTAGGGAAATTGAGAGCCAAGTGTAGAAATGGGAGTAGATATGAGGGTTTTTCACCTCATGCTGCTAGCCATCTAGCCTTTAGAAAGCTCTAGGAAATTACATTAATCACACTTCAACTAGTCACTTAGATCTCACACTCACTTGTAGAAGGAGGGATATGTATGTAGGAACAAAGGGAGCTAGCTAGGGATCTACTAATTGGACTTAGGAGCCATTCCTAAGATTGCTACATACATTCCAATTCCTTC
This sequence comes from Alisma plantago-aquatica, assembly GCA_963693085.1. Lineage (NCBI taxonomy): Eukaryota > Viridiplantae > Streptophyta > Magnoliopsida > Alismatales > Alismataceae > Alisma > Alisma plantago-aquatica. The sequence continues at coordinate 1,554,073,080 of OY856409.1, forward strand.
TAGAAGCTAAGTGTCATCAAACATCACAAAGCAAGCAATTTATGTTTAAGAGAAAAAACCACATTCAAGATAATGGGAAATGAGATAAAAGAAAAGGCAATCATCATAGAATGAAATTATGTTCATTACAAATTATTCTCCCCCAACATGGTATCAAAGTCACATTTTTACCCCAAACAGCCCACCACTAGGGGCTTAGCTAGACATAATCAAAGAAAAAGCAAAAGAAGTGAGAAGAAGGGGATAGGACTCCATGGAGCTCGAAGTAGATCCTCCTTCTTCACCTCCTAGCTGCTGTAGGGAGACCTCCTTCCTCAAATATTGTTGATGGGCATGAAAATGGAGGGGGTTATGGTAAAAAACCTAGAAAAGTAGGTTTCTATGGTGGAAATGGTCGGTGGAGAGCATTAATGCAAGGGGAATGCAATGAATGCTCAAGAGAGGGTGAGGAGGAGTAATGGAAGATGGTAGAGTGTAATGTTCGTTCTCCATCTGCCACCTATGTATATATAGGTGGTGGGGAAGCAGTATGGTAAGTGGGGGTAGAATAGGAAAAGCAATGTAGAAAAATAGTAGGGCTGAGTGATCAAGATGACCGTGGTGGATGGCCACGGCCGTAGTAGGAGTTAGGTGGCATGGCCGTGGGTTGGAGACACAGTCGTAGTGGAGGAGGTTTTATGTAGATTAGGCTAAGTGAGGTGGAATGACCGTGGTAGGGTGTCACGGCCGTGGTGAAGAGTATGTGACACAACTGTTCTAGGTAGCACGACCGTGGTGGGTAGGTCGAGCCATAGTCGTAGTGTCCTTGGAGGCTGTTTTGTCTTCAGCTTGCCACGATCATGGCGGATGACCACGATTGTGGCCATTTAGGTTTAAAGTGGCCGAAGTTACTGTGATTTTGGACAACTTGAGCAATTAATTCCCACAGCCTTGGCGGGAGGCCACGACCGTGATGTATTCAGTTGGCCATGACTGTGCTAATGACCACGACTGTGATGTCTTCAGTTGGCCACATTCGTGTTGATGGCCACGGTCGTGGTATTTTCAGTGCAAAAGTATTGATGTCCCTATGATTTTTGGATTTCATTTCCACGATCGTGGTGGATGCCCATGACCGTGCTAGGCTTCTTGTTACTGATTATGAACTTGGAAAATCTTTAGTTCATCTCTTCTTGGTTTGGGTTGATTCTTGTGCATCCATGGATAGCTCAGGGAAGATTGGGAGAGGCTCCTTGAGCTTAGGGACCCAAAGGACTCCTTCATCTCCTTCCTCGCATCAAAACATACATAAGTTCCCTGAAAAACATACAAGAGGATACATACATTCCAAATTAGGTGAATATGATTGCAATCTAACATGTTTGGATGTACATAAAGTGCAATATGACACAAGATGAAGCCTAAAATTGGGCTACATCAGGTATATCACTCAGACTCCCAGTGACCACTGTTAAGTCAAATAAGTTCCATGCAATATTTAGGAGAGTTAGACTCCTATGATCTCATCAACCCTCAACCAGTATGAGTCATCCACAATGTCGTAGAAAGTCAAGCTACAAAATAGCCTAGTTTTCCCTTGGTATATAGGTCACAACACTAGTGAATCAGGGTATTCAAAACCCAAACATCTCATACAACTGCAATTGTCCTCAATCACATCATATATACAAATATATGAGATAAGCCTACAACTGTTCTCCTACCGAGGTATGCCCGCTGGAATCCTCGTAAATGTGCATATACTTAAAAGTATACAACTCCAAGCTTCCATTAGAGGAATACCCATTTCATCATCCAACAAATCTTGAAATTGGAATGAATCTATGGAACAAGGAAATACATGATTAGAGTTTCACTTGATTAGTTAAGTCCATTTAGGTGATTAAAGGGTGCATCAATCAAGTTACATACAAACCCTAAAAGAGTTCTAAAACCATGAGTAGATTGAAACTTCATAAGATATAAAATTTATGAAATTAAACACCTATCACTTCAACACACTGTATTGTTTCATTTCTATACAGGAGATCATTCTCATCATCATCACACCATCACATGGTCAAAACCTTGTCACATCATGAAGACATTAACACATCAATTAGGGCAAAAAACTGTGTCTAAGGTCATAAGATCATTCACATTATTCCCTACAAGACTATCATTATCTTTCTATGTCTCATCAAGGTTCATCAACATCACTACAGTTGTGATACATAAGTTTGACATACTTTGCAATTAGATTTATGATGTTCATATGGAAACAAATTAGGGTTATAAAAAAATAGAGAGAGGGGGAGAACATCATCATCATACCTATCACCCAAGATAGCTAAGCATGATCATCACTAGCTTTTAATTAGAATTAGGTTCAACAAGGTAAGTTAATTAGGGTTTCAAAATAGAAATTAAAGGTAAACCCTATTTCTCATCATATTCGTAATTCATGAAAGCATATAGGTCAAACATAACATTCATAGGGTTAACAAAACATGACTACCATTTAGATCAAAAATCTTCATCATCCACTTGGATTAAAGGTGTCATCAGCCACTGAATAATAGAAAGGTTGGCGTCTGCTAAAACTAGGGTTAGGTCATATTGACGACCACTAAGGTGAAGCAACATTGGAGATGATGAAAAACATGAAGCATTCGTGATCGATTAGAATTCAAAACTTGGTGACCACTTAGGGTTCATCATCCTCATCGACTGTTAAATGTCCAAGACTCATCGACCACATAGCTTAGAACCCATCAACCAAACATGGAGTAAAAACCTCAATGACCACATGAGGGAAATCTTAGAAACCATAGGTGATACAAAAACTTAGCGACCACTAGGAGATGGAAAAAACTCATCAACCATATAGGTACCAAAACCATGGTGACTACATGAAGAGACCAAAATAGGTGGGAACTACTAAGAATCTGAAGGGTCATCAAGATGCATCACCAAAAAGAAGATCAAGTCAAAACCCTAAATAGTAACCACCATGAGAGAGAGTGAAAACCATCATTTGAGAGAACAAAACCCAATGTTTCCACAAGCATGCAAGTTCCACAACTTCCATAACCAAAGAAGGATTTGTGCACAAGGGTTTAGGGTTCATCCAAGAAGAGTTATCTACTAAAAATCACCATGTAAGAACATACCCTAGGTAAAGGATATTATCTTTCTATTTATAACTACATTTTAGGACAAGATTTTACACATGCAAGGTGAGTGTAAGCACTAATCATGGAGAAAGTTATATAACTCACCTTATAGTTGATGTAGAAACTCAAAATAGTAAAGTAGCTTGAATAATAAAGGTAAGAACCCAAGCTTGAGCACTCCTCTTCTGCCAAGCTAGCTCCTCTATAAAGAGATCAAACCCTAGGTCAAGGAAGCAAGAAAGAGATGTTCTTTAAACTCTAACTCAAGCACTACCATTGATCACCATGGGTTTGTCCAAGAAGAGAAAGAATAAGGGAAGAACAACAAGGAAAACATGGGTAAAGAGAGGGATCTCACTTACCACGACCAAGAAGAGGAACAAGATTGTACCAAACGATCACAAGAAGGGTAGATCCAAACTGTAGATCATCATGCAAGGTAGACCAACCTCGTTCATCAACCTTGAGCTCCTTATTATCAACCAAACAATAGGGAATGAGTTCCAAGCACAAGAAAAAAGAGGGAGGAAGCTAGGCGTGTAAAGATATTACTTGCATGCAAGGAGAGAGGTATATATAACTTAGGGTTGGACAGAAAGAGGATTAGGTGTCATGCTAAACATGCCAAGTGTCAAAGAGATCTCGTCCATGCAAGAATCACACTCATGCATGAAACTAGGGTGATCCCACCACAAAAAGTCATCGACGAAGGTGGTCTGGAAAAACATAAAGACCACTAACATCGTAGAGAACAAGAAGCATAAGAAAACATTAGTGACAACCAACCCTAGAAAAAGTTGGTGACCAAGGGTCAAGATTCTCATCGACCTCCAACCATAGGTATGTTGGTGACCAAGATGAGTGGAAAACCTCATCGACTACCAACAGTCAAGTCCACGTAAAAAATTGGTGATCACTAAAACTAGGATTCAACATCAAAGGTCAAACATTGACTTAAGGCATCCATGAGTAAACTCTAATCTCAACACATGATGTCACCACTCAAACCAAGGTGAAACAAGGTGCCCCAAAACTCAAATATAACCAAAATGATGTCACAACATGTGAGCAACAACAATGATGTGACAACTTGCAAGAAAAACCCTAGATATAGGTAAATTGCAATGAGGTCCAAAATAAGCACATATATGCATAACTAACAAAACAATGTCCAAGTTGGAACAAACTTGAAAATTAAGCTTGTCACATGATATCAAAGCACATCACAAGATTTGATTAATGTTTTAAACATATAATTATGATAAGAAAGCATATTCAACCAAAAGGTAAGGTTAGGGGTCTTACAACCATAAACCACTACAAGGATTTCTCCCCCAAAACCCTATGTCTAAAAATATGGGTACTTCCTACACATATCACCCTCTAACTCCCATGTGGTTTAATCCACACCAAGGTGATGCCAAAAAACCTTCACTAAAACTATATCCTTCTTATTCAGCTTCTTCACCCTCCTATCCAGGATCAACACATGACCCTGAAAATATGAAACATACTCCTCTCATTCAACTGCACTTGTTGCAACATCAACTCTGTATTGGGGTGACACTTCCTCAACATGCAAACATGAAAGACATTATGCAACTTTTGCAACTCAGGCAGTAACTCCAACTTGTATGGCACCTTGCCAACACATTCTAAGATAGGTATGGTCCCATAAACATAGGACCCAACTTACCCTTCTTACCAAACGTAAGAAAGCCTTTCCAAGGGGAAACCTTGAGGTTCACTCAGTCTCCAACTTTCCACTCAAGTGATCTACGACATATGTCAACATAGGACTTCTATCTATCCTAGGCTATCTTTTGATGTTGTTGTATCACCTTGATCTTCTCTGTAGTTTGATGCACTAGCTCAGGACCCAAAAGGTGGTACTCACCTATCTCATACCAATAGAGCAGGGACCAACATCGTCTCCCATACAACACTTCATATGGTGCCAAGTCTATACTTCTCTGATAACTATTTTTGTAAGAAAACTCTATCAAACTCAAATGCACATCCTAAATTTCAACAAATTGTAAGACACATGCTCTCAAAAGATCCTTCAACATCTGATGATCCTCTCAGACTGACCATCTATCAGTGAGTGGAAAGTTGTGCTAAACTTAAACTGTGTCCCCATAGCTTCATCCAAATATTCCCAGAACCTGCTCGTGAACTGTGGACCTCTGTCAGATACTATGATAACTATAATACCATGAAAATGAACTATCTCATCCACATATATATATATGTGCCAACTTCTCTATTGTATACGTCATCTTAACTAACAAGAAGTGATATGACTTGGTCAACATGTCAACTATCACCCAAATGGAATCATGACCTTTGTTTATCCTAGGAAGTCCAATCCCAAAGTCCATGGTAATATGATCCCATTTCCACTATGGTATTGGCAAGGGTTGTAATGTCCCTACCGGATTTTGATGCTCTACCTTGATCTGTTGATAGATAGGACACATATCAACAAAATCTACTACATCACACTTCAGACCAGACCACCAACACAGACCCTTCAGGTTATAGTACATCTTGGTACTGCCTGGGTACATTGTGTATATCGAGGAATGAGCTTCCTCAAGGACCATCTTTCTTAGAACATCAACATCTGAAACCACCATCCTGTTATGAAAGCAAACTGTCCCATCTTCTGACTCATGAAAACAATCATACTTTGTACTTCCAAACTTTGCCCTCATATTCCCTATCACAGTGTCATTCCTTTGTGCATCCTTGATGTGATGCATCAACGTAGGCTTCACCTATAACTGTGCTAACAAGCTGGCCAATAAAGAAGCCTACAATTGAATGTTCATCTGGTGAAGTGACATCAACATATCTCACTTATGGCACACCATAGAGTGTAACAATGCCTTGTCCACAAATGACAATGAAGATGACTTCCTTCTCAATGCATCAACCACCAAATCCGTCTTCCCTAGATGGTTGTACATTATGCAATCATAGTCCTTGATATGATCCATCCATCTCCTTTGCCTCTTGTTCAGATCCTGCTTCAAGAATATATACTAAATATTCTTGTGGTCGGTGAAGATTGACACTTCTCTCCATATAGATAGTGACTCCAAATATTCAAGGCATGGACTAATGCTGCTAGCTCTAGATTATGTGTCGGGTACTTCTCCTTATCAGATCATAGAGATTGATTGCATCTAAGGTTGATTACATCTAATAGTCGGATAGGTTTATACAATCATGGAGTTTCATAGGGATTGATTACATATAAGATTTTTGGATTCCTCACAAGAAGTCTTAATAAAAAATTATTGAAGAACTTGACAACCCACCAACACAATTTTGGAATATAATAATGATACTTGAAGGCCCATGTCTAAATTGTGATAACCATTTGGCCTTGTTCTGATTGTTGATTTAGGAGATCAAGAATGTTTGTTTGCAAAGAGTATGAGGGAGTTTTTTTCAGCTTTTATTAAATTTTTTGGGGCCTAGAGATGGAAGACCTAGGCATATTAGGCTTGAGAAGCACTTGAATAAAATGTAATGACACTTGAACACTATCATCAGTTATAAAAATTGAGACAAGATATATTATAGAATTAGTAAATGATATGAGGCAATAGGAAGATATTATAGATAATGCTCTCCCTATCCCATTTTCATAGATGAGTGATTACATCCTTACCCAATAATGAAATATTCATGGATTATGAGGTTTCTTCACTCATCTAGGGTTTTATAACATTACACTCATGAAGGGTAACCTAGGTTTCTTGTGGTTATGAGGGTGTTCACGACACACTACACAATCATATTAGCAAAACTTGATTGTTACATATAGGAGAGGAGGTGTCCTCAAGTCCTTTAGAATATGACCTTCCACTATTATAGTACCTTCTCGAACATCCAGACATCTCCATGAGGTCCAACACAAGGCCAACACCCTTTTTATCAATAGACGAGATTACATGACACGTGTAAAGTGAATATGACTTGTTATATTTTCAGTTATATTCTCTATAAAAATATCTTGCATTAGGAAATAAAAATGGAAAACTCAAGGATAAGATACAATGATAAACCATGATATCCATAGGTGTAAGTTTTCAAAACAAAGGCCAATAGACCAAAGAAAGTGATTTTTTTTAGTTAAGGTAAATAAATGAAGTGTTTCCTTTCTAGATTTCTCTTATTATACACCATGAAAGAAAAGAAGAAAGTCCATAACTTTGGGAAAAGATTGGAGAGAGGAAATATAAGGTAGAAGACTAAGTAGGAAAACTAATTCCATTATTTCTTTCTTTCTCTTTCCCATTCATACTATTTTCATTTTTTGTATGCTAACAATATGAGAAACAAATTTAGAAAACAAAAAAGGAACCGAAAATGGAACTGAAACTAAATCCATAAAAGAATGAAAACTAACAAGATCTGCAAAAAAGGTTCCTAGTGGATTTCCCAAACTAGAGTTCAAAAAGTTATATGGTGGGACATATTATGATGTAGTTATCATAAATCGTAAGGAAAAGAAAGATAAGTAAAGGAGCTAACACCTTGTTTTTAATAATAATATGGAAGTTTTTGTAAGTGTTAAATCAATGGGAAAATGGAAAACCAAAAAATGAATTTGTGAAGGGTGGATAAGCATATATAGGGAAAGAGTTCAGGTATCATGATAATTTTGCAATTGAGGAAGGTATTAGGATCCATGCATCACCCAAAAAATGTGTGCATTGCACATGTTTTTTGAGTGTGAAAAAAAGTTTTGATTATATTTGGGTTTATGTTAAAAGAACACAAAAATTTGAAGGTTAGTTGGTTAATCATTTAGGCCTCACTATGAACACAAATCATTCCATCATCAACACATCCAATTCATGTTTGGTTATATATCAACATTCATTGGATTCCACCCCATGTCCCTCATTTCCTGGAACTAAGGTCACTAGCCAGAAAGGAGAAGGAGGGCTCAGACTCAAGTCCATGAGAGAGTGGAACACAGACTTGATAGCTAAGAATGCATGTGATTTATCTTCTAATAGGAAGACCATCTGGTGCAATTTTATTAGAGAGAAATATAAAAAGTACATGGGCAGAAAAACCTCAAATCTATCCAGATTGGCAACAGTCACCTTCAGGTGCATGAACCTGATTACAGAGAATTCATATCTTATGCCTTTGAACGGTAATAGCATCTTGTTCTAGGAGGATGATTGGGTGTAGCCTAATTTTAAGCTGGCCAACACAGCCATGCGTGAAGTACCTGAGTCTATCAAGGACATGATCGTACGAAATGTGGTTCTTGATAATGGTCAGTGGGACAAGGAGTTCCTCGAAGATTGGTTACCCCAACAGCTGGTTAGGAACATCATGCAGATAGAACCGTCAGCTGTTGATGCGAGATCCGATGTGAGAGTCTGGACCAATACTCCACATGTTAAGTTCACCACGAAATCCGTATACAACATCCTGCGATAGGACTGAGAACTAACTGTGGAAGGAAAATGGGAGAAGCTATGGAAGAAAATGCCAACGAAGTTCAGATTCTTTGGCTGGTTGTTTATGCATGACGCAATCCTGACCAACAACATAAGGGTCAAAAGACAAATGGCAACTGATACAACCTGTGCTAGATGTCAAGATCACGAGGAAACACTAACTCATGCACTTAGAGATTGTGTCTTTGTGAAGGAGGTTTGGAGTAAGCTTATGAACAGAGACATACTCGACGAATTCGTCTAACAAGAGGAGAGATACTGGTTGAGCAAGCAGATGAAGCAAGATGCCAGCACGAGGAAACAATTCTTAGTTAATTACTGAAACATATGGGTGGCTTGAAACCTACAAGTGTTCAAGAACCAACAAACTACTGTGGAGAGACAAGTACAAAAGATTCTAAATGAACTATATCTGATAGAAAATGCCTGGAGCAACAATTCTGAAGGTCTGGATACTATTAATAATGAATGTTGGAGAGTCCCTCCACAAGGAAGTATCAAAATGAATACTGATGCAGTGTGGAAGTGTGATAAAGATACTATGGCTATTATAGCGTGAGACTATGAAGGATGTTGGATCGATGGACATGTCTGGAGCATTACGGTGGAGTCAACTACTCACGTTGAAATCACAGGGGTCAATATCACCCTTGCTTTAGCTAGAAGAAATGGCATTACTCATCTCACTCTAGACACTGACTGTAAGCTGTTTGTTGATATGCTTCAATAAGATGAGGATGATTTTCCAAGGTATGTGAGACTATTGGACAGAATCCAACAAGTTTTAACAGAGAACCAAGGCTGGAGAATAGACTTCAGACCACGAGAGAGTAATCTGATGGTGGACAGACTGGCTAAGGAGTACCATAAATTATTGCAGGTTGTTATGACCTGCCTAGACCTCACGAATGTATTACAAACATTTTAATTAAAGAGAAATGTAATGGAGGTAGTACTCCAAGTTTATTCCCCACAATAATCTAGTAGTGTGTAATACTTTCCCGTATTGGCTTGCAAGAGGAGGGCAAGATGAATAAAATAGCCTCCTGGCTTCCCCGGGGGAAACAAATATTCATTGGATTTACCACGGTTAAGATTGATTTTGGATTATTTATAAGGATAATGTGGGTTTAGATGACAGAGACAATAGAAGTGTTCAAATTCAAGTAGTTATGCTATGTGAACTATTTGAATATTAATTTCTAATCACATGAAAACTTTTTTCTATAAATTAGTCATTGATCAAAGTGAGTTAATATCAAAAGAAAACTTGCAATATAACAAGAGTGTCATAAAAAAATATATCTTTAGAGATAAATGCACTAGTATAAGAAGAAACTCTTTGAGAAAATTAGATTATATTTATTGAAGCTCTACAATCAAGGAAAAAATATGAGTAAGGAATTATAAATATTGGTCTTTAGAGTAAAAAAAATATTTGAAAAACAAGATTTTAAAGACAAGTTATATCAACAATAAGCAAGATGTCATGGTTACCTAAAAAATGTAGATGGACTAGAATAACGAGTAACTTTTCTATTAGAATAGGTAATTGAGAACTAGAACTTGAAAGGTTACAAGATTAAAGTAGAGGTTATTAACTAAAACTAGAGGCCATGGTTGGCTTCTCACATTTTCCACAACCTTCCAACATACAACTAATATCATTTCACAAGAAAGATATTGTAGATGTAAATGAATACGATATTAGGAAATGGATATAGTTATTATGTATTAATTAATGAGGGCATAAGGGGTCAAATTTATATATGTCATACTGGGAGCGTATGTACAAATATTCTAGATTCCATGGAATTATAGAACTTAAAGGTTTCAACATGGAGGTGTCGATCTCAATTTTGAATTGTACTGGAGCATGCACATGTGATGCTTCACAGTATACATTATTTCAATGGAGCTAAGGCTCCCATAATATGACCACATGGCCAAAACACATAATACCTATTTTGGGATAGTGTGCAAATTAAACTTTCTTATCAAGTTAGTGCCAAAAAAACTTGCTCATCAAGTTGCATACTTCCTATATTCACTTAAATATAATATTGGAAGCTTATGAATTTGTGAGATGATCTAAATCTGGTGTCCTAAAGTTGTGATGGGAAGAAAGATGGGGAGAGATCAGGAAAATTAAACCAAGTTATCCTTTCCTTCATTTACTTTTCTTTTTAAAAAAGCAATCCATTTCCAATTATTAGTAATATTTCCTTCATTTAAAAAGAGCTTAGTTTTCAATCTTACTTGAATTTGTATACTATTCAAATAAAATTATAGAAATATTTATAGAAAGACAATGTAAAATTTACAAAAAGATTGCATTGTTTTTCCAAAATGGAATACAATTAATTTCTAGATATTGTCTCATATTTGATCATAAAATGGATAGAAGACAAATAGAATAGTAAGAAAAGAAAATAGATAATGGAAACAAATAATGATATGGACTGGGAGGGTAATTGATCATGATAAAGGTTATTCATATAATAACATATCAAAGTTCTATGGAAACTATATATATGAATTCTGGATTAATAAAGTCATGTTAACTCGAGAAGAAAAATCTTCATGGATCCTTTAAAAGTTGAATTGACAAGCTCATATTAATTCTTCTTATGCTCATTGTTTCCTAGTCCTTGTTAGATATTTTAAGGATTCATACTCAATTTTAACAAAATAACCCTCCATTAAATCAAACCCACTAGACATGGGGAACCTCATATGGTCTTTTGTGTGTGGATGCCTTTTTTTCAAGAACTAAAATCCAATATGACTGGAGATCATGTTCCCGGTCTACTCTACAGTAGTAGTCAACATGTATGATGCTTTGAATATGAGTTTGGGATGTGTACTCCCCAGTTAACCTAAGTAACGCTAATGAGAGGATATAGGATGAAGCTAATTGACACCCATTGATTAAACACATTAAACCCCAAATGATATCATAAAACAAGTGATAGACTAAGAATAAATTCAAATTAAAATTAGAAAGGCTCAACTTATGGTCCACATGTTAAATAAATGATACAATAGTTGATAGGAATCTCACACAACAAAGGAAAATTTCATTTATCAGATGATATCACCTTAAAAATCTTCTTGTCACTATGATAAATTTCTGAGTATGCCAACTATTATATCATTCACAACAAAGAAACACGTGATAAAATAAGAGATATAATTGTGAAGTGCATTTTTACTATTTATTACTCTAATTACCTTTGTGACATTTTTTGTATTTATGTTGTTCGATTTGACACCAATTCATCATTTCAATCAAACTGATCATATGCAACACTTTGGTCAATCTTTTAAGAAACATCATTATTTCTAGAATCCAAGTTTTTATTTATATAATATCAATAGGTGGACAACATTTGATGATTTTTTGGTTATAGTTTAAATATACAATAATTCTATAAAGATAAGCCTATATATGGTTCAAGAAGGGATAAACAAAATACTGGAAATATAATAAATGGACTGATGTTTTTTTTGAAGATCTTTTTTTTCTATTTTTTCAAGATCTTAAGATGTTAAAATTTGGATTTATGGTCAAAGATAGTAAAATTAAGGTTGGGAATAACTTTTGTTACATTTTATTGTTAGTTGAAAAATAGGGTTTTAATGATAATTTTCAAGCTAAATAAATGGTCAAATCAAACTTATCAATTATGTGTTCAGAATTGGAGAAAAAAATAATGATTATACTACTATTACACATCTCTAACAATAATCATGAACCAAAAATACATGGTATTTGGTAAGATAAGTAAAACATGTAAGAATGAAAGTATAATAATATTCATATTCTTCAGTAATATCAACCATGAAAATTTTTGTTGTATAAAATATATAGAAAAAAGGGAAGATGCAACCTATATCGTTAAAAAAAATCATTTATTTTCTAATTTTTAGTGTTTCCTTAATATATGTTTGGTAGTCAATGAAAAAGCTGGAGGTTTTTGATATATATTCAAGTTAGTGTATATGAAACAATTTTCAAATGAATGATTTTGTGACTTTCATGTGAGGATAAATGGTTCAAACAAATGTGGAAAGACATAAATATATATTATGGGTGATAGAAAATGATTAGAATAAAAAACAACAATGACACATTAATATGTGTAATTCACGTGATTGGTCAATTTTTAAATGCAAGATCATGTAAATTAATTATGAATTAAATAGAGGCAAGTAATTTAAGTCAATAATTTTTTAATTGTTGAATAATTTTATTGAATTATTGATTGATGACTACTTAATATGGAAACTAATTGATATAAGACACATAACATTTGGTTCATGATAGGTTGGTCAATACATTGATTGGATCGCTTTTGGTAACAAGGATTTTGAAATAAAAATATCTACTACTATAGGAAGGTGCACAAAATTATTTTTGTTTATTCAATGGATTCTCTCTTTATGTCCCTCACGTATGTTGGTATTCTATACAACCTTTTGTTTTAATTCATGTGCTAAGGATTGTCAATAGTTTAATGTAAGAAAATGAGAGGGAGGAGAAGTATATCTTTTATAAGTGACTCTTTCAGTAACTCACACTTTTTATTTCAATATACCACTCAAATCCACCCTTTTGTTCATAGTACCAAAATCCTTGCACCCCTAATACCTAAGAAACCCCTCTGTAGTTTTCTTTTGCATCCCTAATCCTTAGTGGAACTTTTTCTAGATTGGCATTTTCTCTCCCCCCACATGTCTTAGTGGGATGGACTCGCCTCCACCATAAAATCTCAATGTTGGTAAACCTTTGACTAAGTAATCGATGACCCTCATATTCAACTACTAAAGGGTCTACTCAAATCTTTGAATTTGGAATCATACCAGATCTCTATTAATAAATCAAAAGGTATTCTTTATCCTTTTATTGGATATTATTTATGGTATTGTTTGGTTGTATATATATGTATGTATATGGATATTCATAGACTTAACCTAAGACTGCTGCTTGAACAAAATGATTCATATAATACTTTGTTACATTTTTCACACACACACACACACACACACACACACACACACATATATATATATATATATATATATATATACATATTTTATATTTAATGTGAAACCTTGAGCACGATAGTAAACAAAAATTCAATAATGATAACAAATGCAAAGAGGTCCACACCTTTAGGTGTAGAGAGGGTTGGCTGCATGAACAATAGATACAAATATACCCTGCAATGACCTCAAAATGAATACATTTATGATCTAATACAAGAATATAATGAGAGAATCAAATTGAAATATTAAAAGAAGTGAAAATACTGGAAATCATGAATTTGTGAAATTAATAAAGTGTCTTTAAAATTCTTTAGATTTTGTGATTTTGTTGTGATGTACTCTTTGAGTGCAAATTTATCAAATAAAAAATGTGATCTTATTTAATGTTAAAATTTTGTCTATGTAATATGAAGAGTAAAGATCAAATTTCTAGATGATATAAAGTTTATAGATGAATTGAATAATCAATTAATGTATTTAATTTTGATTCCTTGAACATCAAGTTTAGAGTAACCAACCATCATATTGGACTCAACTTTTAGAACATTGTGATATCATGGTTAAGGCAAGGTAAATCAAAAATGTGAAAGGAAACTATGAGTTATTGTGATCTTAGTAATTACATTAAGAGAATTCTTGAAGTGTAAACCTTTTTGCATCAAATTTTTCCAAATCTGAGATTTAATGTTATGAAAGAAGGGTATAAAATTTGGTACCAATAGGAGTAAAGGAGAGAGAGCTATGGATCTCTATGACTCACATATAGTTTCCTTTTTATATTGTTGGTTTGATTGATCATTCAACTAATATGATGATTTGTTAATTAATACCTAGATCCAACGTTAGGAGGGTTCCACCTAATGAAAGGGATCTGGGAAGCACATGGATTTAGATCTAGGGATACTTATTTTTCTTCTACCTCCATCTTAATACCTCCATCCTAAAAAGAAACAAAGAAATACTTGATCACCACCTTTTATTCATTGTTAATCACACATATTAAGTGAGACTACTCGAGAAGTTTCTTTGTGATGGCAAGATCTGTAGTTTATCACCAAAAACCTTGAGAATCAGCCTTATACAGAGGTAGAAAAACCCCTCCATTTCATCCTCATCTCCATTGGGTTTACACAAATGGTAGGGGTAAATCTTGGAGAAGGTATCCTTCAGACCAAGGCACCACAAGCCAGGGGTGTGAGGAGTCTTATGGGTGATTAGAGACCCTCCTAAATGTTCATTTAAGACCTGGGAGAATGGGGAGGTTAAACCCCCTTTCTTTCCACCATGGCTCCAACATTTTTGGTGACTTTGGTTTTGACAGGGAGCCATGGGGTAGGGAGTGGACACATGGGTCCCTAGAGATGCTTAGTCCCTGTCATAGTGATTCAACCTATAATTTGTAGTTCTAACAAATTATAAGAAATTGGTGGTGTCTCCTTTTTCTCCCTCCTCGTTGGGTCTCACGTGCAAGATAGGGAGCATAAGAGAAGATATCTTATGAGGCTATCATTTCTCAACCTCCCATCTATCTCTCATACTAGAAGCATGTTTCTCTCTCATGGAAATGAGAAGAATAAGGGAATGTGGCCCTTGGAAAGGAAGGCTACCCTTGGAAAAGCAATGATGTCCTAGAAAAGATTGTTGAAAGGAAATGACCTTGGAGTTGTGGAAGCCATATTTTGGTGGGTGTCATTGGTGATTTTTAAGACTCTTGGTGAATGGATAGGTAAGCACCCTTTAAGTCTATTGGATTAGTTGCTTGGAAAAGGATGCTAGTTTAATATTTTATCAAGAAAAAGGAGGTATCTTGGTATGACTCTAATAATGGAACATAAAGAGTGACAAGGTTGAAAATCTTGGAGGTTGATCTCTCTAGGTAATGGGGCTACATCTTTTGTAATTGAACCACTACAAATGTACTTTCATTTGTATATTGTTGAATATCTCTTTTCCTTGCTTCTAATATTTGCATTATTTTTGTGAGAACTATGTTGAAGGAATAACGAATAATATCGACACATGTCATTTCACTCACCAAAAACTAGGGTCTTAATCCTAGAGTTTAACCATACTAGTATATAAAGGGTCAATCCACAAACAACACTATTAAGATTGAAACCCAACCCCGATCACCTTTGAACAAGATTGCAAGACAATAAAGATCCAGAGTTTGATGGTTATTTATACTAAGAACAGAGAAGTAAATTGCAATGAAATAAATGTTACATTAAAACAATTAAGGAAAGAATTAGTCTAAGAACAATAAAAAGAGAATCATCTATGAGAAATATTAAATTGTAGGAAGTAAAGAAAGCAATTTGGAAATGAGGAATTGAATAAATGAGGTTAAATCAATGGGAAAAGCTATCGAGGCTATGGCGTTTACCACCATGGCCAGCATGTAACAAGATCGACGGAATCCATACAATAAAACAAGATAGAAGAGGGTATGTAAAACATTTGCAAATTTATCAATGAAAGACAAGCTCCCTGAGAACCCATTGGTCCTACATTCACAATTCCTATCCCATCATCCCAGTAAGAATCTTTCTAAGTTCACATCTAAATCCTTATGTAATTAGTTGGTTGTTTCGAGCCTTGGGTTATATAGTCACATCTTCTAAGACTAACACACAATAAAAATAAGAGATCAAATCACTTAATCAGAAATTATCCAAGTAAAAAGCCATCTAATAAATAGAATTATATAGGGAATCAATCTATGTTACCGCATGGCCATGGGGATAATCCCCATGCCTTGATATGAAAAACAACTCATGATCCATTAAAAAAGGAGAATGAAGAAAATAAGCATGACATAGACTAGAGGACAAAGGATCTCAGATATAACATCCTAGGATTTGGGGCCTCAGATAAGTTGATCTTAAAAGGAATGATTGGACTACCCATATCACCAAGGTGCACCTCCTTATCTGGGAGCCCATCACTAAGAACTCCATAGTTAAGCGTGCTCAGCTTGGAGTAGTACTGGGATGGGTGACCAGTCGGGAAGTTGACCCCAGCTTGCGCGTGAGTGAGGACAAAGCGCAGTTAAGGCTAGTGGTGGTCTGTGGGGCCAGTTGTCATTCCTAAAACTCTACTAGAGCCTAGGGAAGTGGGCCCAGGTGTTACAAATGGTATCAGAACCGAAACCCCTCCAGTAGGTGGGGCCCACATGGGCATGTAACATGCCAGTCTTGAGACGTGCAGTCCAGGCATGTTGGAAAGGGTTGTCCATGGTTGACGTAGCCACCCTTGCGTTGGTATTCCGTGATCGGGAGTTGGGTGTCCATGGGCCATTGTGGGTCTGCACTGAAATGGGGTCAGATTATGAGGCCATATAGTTGAGACTTGATGAGGACGTCAAGAGTCTAAGTGGGGGAGATTGTAACATCCCAGGATTTGAGGCCTCAGATAAGTTGATCTTAAAAGGAATGATTGGACTACCCATATCACCAAGGTGCACCTCCTTATCCGGGAGCCCATCACTAAGAACTCCATAGTTAAGCGTGCTCATCTTGGAGTAGTACTGGGATGAGTGACCAGTCAGGAAGTTGACCCCATCTTGCGAATGAGTGAGGACAAAGCGTGTAGTTAAGGCTAGTGGTGATATGTGGGGCCAGTTGTCATTCCTAAAACTCTACTAGAGTCTAGGGAAGTGGGCCCAGGTGTTACACCAGAAGATCCATAGATAGTGACAATTAAATGTCTACCTCCCTTAGTTCCTTGTTCCTAAAGAAGACAAAAAAATTAAGAATGAGAGTTGGAGGTCTTGAGAACAAAACTAACTTTATTAAAGAACTAGCATATTACACATGCAAGAATTGAAACAACAAGTGCTCAAATATAATTACAAGTACAAAAAGTTTGATCCCCTTTCTTATGAAGTACCCCATCCTTTTATAGGGAAGAGGGTGGAAACCCTAAAGGGGGAGAGGAAAAGAAGTGTTGTGTCTGAGGAACTTGATTGTTTGTGTGGTGTGAGCTGACCGTTTCGCAATCTGAATCGATCGATTGGGTGGTGAGGTGGCATGGCCATTTTTGTAGCAAGTCCTAACCCTAAAACTAGGGTGGGGGTGTCATTTTGAATCAAATCTTAGCCTCGAAGCAATCTTCAAACTAACCGTTTGGATCATGGGACGGGCGTTTGGCATCCAAGTCTGAATTGACAAGGGGGAAACCATAATATGGAGTGGAGGTGCCTTGCTTAAAGGTGACTTGGTCATGAAGTGGAATGAAACGACTACTTGGGTATCATGAAACACCCATCTAAGAAACTAAGTCGATTGTCTGGGACAAGTGAATGCTCATTTCACTTCTATGAGTGTAAAGATTGAAAACTAAAATGGAGGAGTGAAATGTGTGTTCGAGGCTCCAAAGTGTGGCATTCTTGGTGATTGAATCGATCATTTGGTAGTGCAAATTGATCGGTTTGTATGTAGGAATGATCAAAATCTTGTCTTTGAAGGTGAAATCTACAAAATGTGAAGGAAAAGAATAAGAATTTGCATCATAGGTTGAAAAGTGGGAAAATTGCATTTAGTTCTAGAAATTTGCAAAAAGGTGAATTAAATCCTAAGAAAAGTTCAGAAAAGGTAGCTCAAAGTGGATGAATATACATTCATCAAAACACACTGGACTTTAATCTTTGTTTATCCTCAATTAAATAAAATAAAAAATAATTCCAATTTGTACTAGTAACATGTCTATCCTCACCCCCATAGGCATCACTTTATTCCTTACCTCCTTATTTGGCCAAGAAACCCAATCTCCTAGAACCACATAACAAAAAATTCTATATTCCCTTTAAAAAATATTTCATATCTTGTTTCTAAATCAAGACTTTATAGGAAACATGCTTATTCTTACTTCCACTTTGACACTCCCATTTTTTCCTTTCTTTTTGTGTGCTTTTCCACAGAAAAAGTACGAAGGGGATGTGGAATAAGATGATGCCTCCTCTATTCGACTCATGATTTATTTCTTTGTGGACTGCAGCTACATTGACGGTATTTTTTGTGCTATTTGGCATCTTTTAATGGTCCACCCCTATTAGATATGAGAGGTATGAAAGAATATGAGGAGTAAAGCATGCCACCCTAAACTTGAATTTTGTCCGGAGGTGATTCTTTGCTTTTTCTTTGAGAGAGAAGGAGGGGGGAGGTTGATCCTGTGCTTATAAACTTCCACTTTGTTTTTAAGGAGTGTCATTACATCTGAAAGGTTCTTCCTGTCAACACATTATACAAGATTTGTGACAAGTTAATCCATAGTTGAAAATAGAGAAAATTCATGTTTGGTTCTTATCGATTTGATATGACTTGCCAGCATTTCCAAGGAGTGACGCTAGTTTTGTGGTCCTAAGTGACATGGTGTTTTTCATCATGGCAATTTGTAAAAGTTTTGAGCAATATTTACTGAATTAGAAAGGGGGTACAATGATGCACATCTATTCACATAGAATGAATAGATAAAGGAAAATTTCTTTCAATATAAAGAGAAAAAATAAAATCAAACTATGTGTACCAATTGAAATAACAAATCATAATTCTAAAAAGGGAAGATAGGGGGTGGAATTGTCACATACCACCCACATCCACCCTGTACTTCAAATTTTTCTCTTCCCGAGAAAAACCCAAACCTGAGATGGATGGAAGAAGATCACTTTGACGATGGATAATAATTTGGTGGATGAGTCAATGAGGAAGTTGGATTGTAGTAGTAATTCCCCCAATATTGGGAGTTGGGGTAAAGATTAGTCTGATGGGGCCCATACTCCTCAAAAGGTGGTCGATGGGGGCGTAGTGGCCCATATCCACATGCCAAAAATCATGTGAATGCTACATGAGATACACATATTTGAGCTGGTGCCCTAGTGCTGTTTCTCATGCTGGATCACATCAAGTGGATCTTGAATCTAATAAAAGCCATAAGGCTCATCAGAGCCCTCCTCACCGCCCATGCGCCTCCTGGTGTAATGTCAAGAGGGTTGAGGTGGAGGGCCAATGAGACACTCCTCCTGTGGGTCATGTCATTGTGTGTCTAATGAGACACTCCTCCTATGGGTAGTAGGCTCGATGATGCCTTCTGGGTCGGGGTGCTCCAGAAGGAATCACTGGATGTGCGCCAGTAGGTTGGTTAGATCAAAGACTAGATTTGCAGCTGCAAAGCTAGCTTGTCGAGGGATCTCAAGGATGATAGTAGTATCTTTGAATGTCAAGTAGTATACATCTCTCAGTTCATAGTGGGTGAACTTGTAGTCATTCAAATACACAAGACCAATTAGTTGTTTCCCACGCTCTGATGGTGGGAAAGAGATATGAGTGTCACCTAGGAATGTGGCTATAGAGGTAACAATGTGGCCGATGTAGAAGGTGGATGATGTGGTGTGGTTGTCTTGATAGTTGAGATGGGAGAGCATAGCATTACCCCAGTTGAAAGGATCATCGTGCAGTAGGCACCCAAGAGTATAGAGATCAAGATGAGTGATTGCGCCTTCTGTAACTTCCCTGCTAAAAATAGTGCATTCTAAGACATGGTGAAGATAGCACACGATGGAGTTGTTCATGTTGGAGGCCTTGGGGCCACTGGGTAGCTTGGGCGGAAGTCCTGTGATGTCTGTCCAAAATTTATCCATATTTTAGTTGTTGGGGTAGGCGTCATGGTGACACTCCATACAACAAGAAATCCAGTCGAACTTGCCATCGTCAAGGATGATAGAGGTGAGTTATCTGACAGAGATATCTAATTCTTCGCAAAATATCCTGAGTTTGTAGCTGGAGTTCCCCTATGTGCAGTTGAAGTGTCAAAAGGTGGAAATGAGCTTGAAAGTCAGATTGATGTACATTAGAAGGATGCAATAGGGTAATGTTAGGATATGGTTGCACTGGAGAATGTTATCAACTGCATCCTTTAGAATGAGGGTCATGCGGGTGGTTCTGCAAGCCCATCTGGGATATGAGACTCTGATGCAAGATAATTACTTGAATCTCTTAGAGTGTTTGTCATTGATGAGTTGGATGTAGGTGCCTAGGAGCAGAGCTATATGAGGTGGGTGAGGTGTGATAGAGTCTGGGTCATGTCAGGATGATTGGCCAACCTCAGTCTCACATATCAGCTCTTCAACCTTATCAATGTCGTGAATCATATCCTTGGATAGATCTAATGAAGATTCACCAGTGCATTCCTGTATTTCTATTTAGGGGCCTAAGGTGGAATGTCAGGGAGGCTCACAGGAGACAGTTTGCTTTGCAGGATGCCTACCCTTGTGGAAATGGACAAAAAGGTCATGACATGATCTTCCTTCAGACATCACAATTTGGTTGTTAGTAAGCATGAACTGCCCGTTTGGTGATGTGAGATGATCTGTTGGGTGACAAATCTGTCAGTTCGGTAGATGAAACACTTAGTGGAGATGGGGAAGTTGCTGATTGGAATAACCAAACTATCTGTCTAGGTTTGCGAGATAATTGATTTTCTCCCATGTAGGTTGAAAAAGAGAATCAGATAGCTGAGGGAATGGGATGGGGGAGGCAAGGTTTCTTGTGGTTTGTGTCTCTTCATGGATCAACAAATGGCGTAGAGAAACAACCATTCGAACAGTGAGATACCCATCTTAGATGGTTGCTGTGGCGACTAGAGGGAGAGCAAGATGGCTACTCATCATTTGGGGATCATGAAGTATTGTGGTAGAATGCCCGAATGGGAGAACAAGGCTACTGACTGGAGTTCCCAAGCAGTCAGTTGGAGTAGCGACAATGCTCCATGTTGGGTGGCATGACTCGCTGCTAGAGGAAGAGGAAGGCAAATGAGATATGCAGGAGAGTTGGCTAGAAGCTCAGTTGGTCAGCTGTTGTTTGAAGCAGATGTTTGGGGAGCTTAACTTGTCAGAGTAAAAGATCTACTTTTAGGGATGAAGGGGGTGGCTAGGGATTAAGAGAAGGGCTCGCAGATGTCAAATCCAACCCCCAAATTCACATATTTATAGGCCAACTCGCTTGCATACGACCGTTTGGTATATCCATCCAGCCGATTGGCTAGTCATAGGTAAAAGGTAGATGGTTCATTTTCCTAAAGTAGTCATACATTTGAATCACACCTTCATGATTCTAAGTTGACCATTTGGACATGTGAAATGGTATGTTGATTTGTAGTTGGAGCATTTGGGATTCAAACCAGTTCATGTCTAAGTCGGCATATCATGCAACCAATATGACTGTCTCATAATTTGAAATGACCAACTCAAGTGTTTTGCCCATACTAGAATGTGCAAGTCAGACAAAATATTTTTTTAAACTAAACTAGGCTAAAAGGGAAACAATGAGAGGGTTAGCTAAGACAATTTAAAGGATAAAAAGGATGAAAATAAAATAAAAATTGTGTTGCCTCCCAATAAGCACCTAGTTTTATGTCGAAGGCTTGAACCAATGATATCATGGAGCTGTCTCAGGATTGGGAGGGGGTGGAGGATCCTTCAAGTCAAGATCTTCAAGTAGTAAGAGCTGATGTGCCTCAGATGCTAAAAAAATCCTTAATGGTAATGTACTATTTCAGCCTATGCCCATTAAATTTGAACTTGCACTGCACCTTATCCTAGAGAATAAAATTTCCATGTGGGTATGCACTCTTAACACGACATGGCCCATAATATCTAGATTTGTGTTTTCCAAGAAAAATGCTTAACTTGGAGTTATAAACTAGGACATGATCACTCTCCTGAATATCCTTCCACCTAATATGTCCATCATTCCATAATTTGGTCATGTCTTTATATATTCTGGCATTCTCTTAGGTAGTCATTCTGAGCTCTTCTAACTCCTACATTTGAAGAAATCAATTTTCTCCTATTACAGATAAGTCAAATTTACATTTCTAATGTCCCAACCAGGCTTATGTTCCAACTCTATGGGTAGATGGAAAGACTTGCCATAAATCAACCTGAAGGGAGTGGTTACTATAGATGTTTTATAGGTAGTTTTATATTTCCACAAGGTATCATTGATTTTCAAAGGCCAATCTTTCCTAATGTGATCAACTATTTTCTCTAGGATGGACTTAATCTACCAGTTTGAAACCTTAGCTTGGCCATTGGTCTGAGGGTGGTAAGGAGTGGCAACCTTGTGGTGGACTCCATATTTATTCAAAAGGGATTCAAAACTTTTCTCAAGAAAATGTGATCCCCCATCTATAATCACGGTGCGAGGCACCCCGAAACTAGGGAAAATAATGTCTTCGAAAAGTTTTTTAATAGATTTGGAGTTATAATTTAGTGGGGATGGCTTCTACCCATTTGGAAATGTAGTCAAAAACCACAAGAATATATTAGTACCCACATGAAGAAAGGAAGGGTCCCATATAGTCCATGTCCCAAGCATCAAAAATCTCTATCTTTTGTCAAGAAGTCATGTCCATTTGATCTTTCCTAGAAATGTTCCTAGATCTCTAGCATTGATCATAGGTTAAGATAGATTCATTGAGATCCCAAAATAGGGTGGGACAAAAGAACCTAGATTGGAGAACTTTCTTAGTTGTTTTCTGAGAACTCATGTGCCCTCTAGTGGGGCCATAATGATATCAAAAAAGTATGTCATGAGCCTCTTCCTTAGTAACACACATACGATAGAGACCATTAGAACATAACGTAAAAAGATAAGGGTCATCCCAATAATAGTGTTTGACATCATGTAGTTTTTTTGCTTTCGTATGTCCTTTGTAATTAGGATGTAGGATACCTGTTGTAAGATAATTAACATAGTTAGTGAACAAAGGGTATTGGGATTCAACCTTGAGCAATTGATCATCAGGTAGAGAATCATTGATGGGAATACCATCATCATCACAAGTGCTTAGGCGGCTAAGAAGGTTGGCAACAACATTCTCACAAACATTCTTATCAATAACTTCTAAATTGAATTTGTAGTAAAAGGATCCGATGATGGGACAGGGTCTGCCATCTTTTTGTTCATCATATATCGAATGATTGCATGGTTCATATAGACAATCAATTTGGACCCAACTAGGTAAGAGCAAAACTTGTCAAAGGCATAGAAAATGGCCAACATTTCCTTCTCCGTGGTAGTGTAATTGAGTTGAGCATCATCTACGGTTTTGGATGCATAGTAAATAACGTGGTGTTTCTTGTCAACACACTATACAATATATCACCCACAATAAAGGCATTAGCATTACATGTAATTTTGAAAGGAAAGGACCAATCAGGTGCCTGAATGATTGGGGTAGATGTGAGGGCATCCTTCAAACAATGAAAATTGGTCATACATGCATAGTCAAAGGTGAAAGGAACATTTTTTAGAGAAGGTTGGTTAGAGGTTTAGCAATTTTTGAAAAATCATGAATGAATGGCCGATAGAACTCAGTGTTCCCAAGAAAGGCACAAATGTCTTTCACAGAGGGAGGGGGGAGTTTGGTGATCACTTCAATCTTGATTCCATCTACATCTATTCCACGGTTGCTAACTCAGTGTCCCAAAATAATACCTTCGATCACCATGAAGTGACATTTTTCTAAATTTAAAACCAAGTATGCTTCTTCACACTTTTCCAGAACTAGGGATAAGTGTCTAAGGCAAGAGTCAAAGAAAACTCCATAAATGGAGAAGTCATCCATAAACACCTCCATGATAGTTTTAGTCAACCCAGTGAAAATAGTAGACATGCACTACTGGAAAGTGGTTGGGGCATTGCATAACCTGAAAGGCGTTCTCCTGAATGCATAAGTGCCAAATGGGTAGATGAAGGTTGTCTTCTCCTGGTCGTCAGGATGGATGGGAATCTGATAAAAACCTGAACAACCATTAAGATAGCAGAAATATTGTTGACGAGCAAAGTGTTCTAGTACTTCATCTAGAAAGGGAAGAGGGAAGTGATCTTTCTTAGTAGCCTTATTTAGTTTCCTCTAGTCAATGCACATCCCCCATCCTATAACAGTATAATGGGGATGAGCTCATCTTTATCATGCTTCACAATGGTGGTCCCCCCTTTATAGGTACCAGTTGGATAGGGTTGAACCAAGGGGAGTCAGAGATAGGGTAGATGATTCTTGAAGTCAAGAACTTGATAACTTCCAATCAGACGACCTCCTTCATGTTTAGATTTAGTTTCCTTTGAGGTCCCTGGATGGTTTGTATCATTCTACCATACGGATTTTATGTATGCAAATTTCTTGATTAATTACTATCAAATCAGTCATTTTATTCCCTAAGACCAGTCGTCTTTTCCTACATTCAGTCATGAGTTTGATTTCCCGGTCATGAGTAAGATTAGAATTAATGATAACATGGTAGATTTGTTGCTCATTAAGAACAACATATTTAAGTCCTTTTGGGTGAGGTTTCATTCGGGGGCCTTGGGAGGTTCGAATTTCTCTTCTAGAAGAGAGACCATCTTAAGGTCCTCAAACTCCTCATTCAAAACTTCTTCAAAACTATCTAAGTGAACACTATATTGATCTAATTGCTCATCTTCATACCCACAATCAGAAGGGGCCATGAGGGCAGTGTGGAAAGGATCTTTGAGTAACTCCCATTCTTGTCTCAATTAGGAAATCTTATCAACACAATTGAGAAGGTAGACTTCTTCTTGGAGGCTTGAACCTCTCATGCTTTCAAACACCCTAAACTCTAGGGTCTGTCTTCCAATGCATAGGAGGATAGTTCTGGCCTCAAAATTTATCAAGGCTCAAGTAGTGGCCAAGAAGGGACGACCAAGGATGAGGGGGTAGCGTAAATCTTCCTTTATGTCCATGATCACAAACTCACACGGGGCATATGCGTCTTTTCAAACCCTTACAGGTATATCTTCAATAATACCCATGGGCTTCATCATGGATGCATCTGCCTACTGGATGGTCATGGCGGTGGGAATCATGTCAACAAATACTAATCTCCTACAAAGACTATAAGGCATGATTGAAATGCTAGCACCTAAGTTTACAAGGACTTTCCTATAAGCATTATCACCTAAGTAACACCCAATCCCAAAAGAACCGGTGTCTTTCCATTTTTATACATTTTACTTTGAATGATATCAGAGGTGGTTCTAGCAAGTTTCACCATATCATACTCTTTTGTGGTGTACTTCCTAGTCAATAGGTTTTTCATATACTTGGACCAGGTAGGCATGTTAGCAAGAGAATCTATGAAAGGGATATCCACATGTAACTTTTTCATAGCCTCCCTAAATTTCATGAAAGGGTAACAAGCCTAGTTTCCTTTAGGCAGGCTTGGTATGGTGGATGAGGGTTGTAGACATGGATTTTAGGCTCGTCAACATCCACTTGTGGGACCTCAAGAGAAAAAATGGTGGGTTCTTGTCAAGGTGGAGTTTCAATGAGCACTATGTCTTCATCTTCAAAATCTAAGGGTACAATAGGGGTTTTAAACAAGAGGGGGAGGGGCATGTGCCTTACCCGAATGGGTGGAGACAACCTTGAGTTGTTCAAGGTGCTTTGGGTTATTTTCTGGTTGATCGACAAAGGTGTCGTCTGAAAGTTTTTTCTAGGCAAAGAATTCGGCCAACTGAGCGTAGTTTCCTTTTTATGAGCCTTCTAGGAAAAATAGGATTTGGTTCATGGAAAGTAGGCATTGTTCAAGAGCACCTATCCTATACTATCTGAAAGAGAAGCAGGAATGTTCTGTTGAGGTGGGTATTGCACTTGTGGTGGTGGTTGGTTCAAATTTTAATATTTTTGTCCTTGGTAAGGCCCATAGTTATGGAATTGTCTTTTGTAGTTTCCTTGACTCTCATGATTCCTCTCATTGTTGTTGTTGTTGGGGAATTGGTGGTGGGTGATTGTTGGGTTGAGGATAAGGGGGTATTTGTTGGGGGGCAAGTTGGGAAGCATTTTCAACACCCAATGGATTCCCATATTGGAATCCAATGTGGGTTCTTGCTTTGTTTGGGTTATAGTATGCTTGACCTTGAATGCTATGAATGGAGTTGAGGTCTTGCATATTTTGGATGCATGGGGACATTGTAAAAATATTGACATTGTAAGGTAGAGTGATCATACCCTTGAAAGATTCCATAAAGAGAGCATGTAACCTTAATCTGTTGAGGTTTCTCTCTCCTCTCATAGGCATTAAAAGAATACTCTAGTTGATCTTTTTTCAAGGCAATGAGTTTAAGGCTTTCAATGATTTTTTATGTCAAAATTATCCTCAACCTTAGCTACCTTGAGAACCCCACTGGTTCCTCATTGTTCTTGGATTTCAAAAGGCATGTTTAAAAACCTCCCAAACACTATCTAGTCTTTGAACATGAAATCTACTCTAGACGAGGAATCCAAAAAAGACTTGGCGTCATTGTCAACATCGTGATAAAAAAATTCAACTGGGCTTGGGAAATTTCATGGCACGAACATCTACAAGGAGATCATTGAACCTCTCCCAAGATTCTCCTAGGGTCTCACCTGGGACCATAGAACCCATAGTGATTTTTCCTCTGGTTTCATAAGTGAGAGATAGGGAAAATTATTTCTCCAAAAAATTGGATTAAAGCGCATCCCAAGTAGTGATGCGTTCACTTCCTTCCAAGGCATTATACCAACTACTTCCCTAGCCAAAGACGGAATACTTAAATAATTGAAGTCAAATTGCATCCTCAAAAATGACAGGGATCTTATGTAGAGAGCATAGAGAAACATTGAAGATGGTGTTGCAAACTTTCTTCTTTATTGCCAGAAAAGGGATTTGCTTGAAGCATGGTGATCCTATGTTTTGGATCTCAAATTCAGGGGTCATGATATCTGGTGGCACAACATGATGTTGCGCATAGGCTATTCTTGGGATAGAGAAGTCCTTTAAAGCTCAGCAAAAAGAGGAGAAGCACTTCCAAAATGGTACTTGCAAGGCAAAAAAAAGGAAAAAAAGTTTTTATTAAAAACATTGGGGTTCAAAAAATAATATGTTGTCCAAGGAAACAATGCCATTTTGATACATGTCATTTGTGCACCAAAAACTAGGGTATTAACCCTAGAGTTTATCCATCCTTGTATAGAAAGGGTTGATCCACATACAACATTATTAAGATTTAAATCCCAACCCAAATCACCTTTGAACAAGATTGCAAGAAACTAAAGATCCAGAGTGTGATGGTTTTCTATACTAAGAACAGAGAAGTAAATTGCTACGAAATAAAAGTTGCACTAAAAAAATTAAGAAAAGCATTAGTTTAATAACAATAAAGAGAGAATTATCTATGAGCAAGATTAAATTTTAGGAAGTAAAGAAAGAGATTTAGAAATGAGTCATTGAAGAAATGAGATTGAATCAAATGGAAAGGATATCGAGGCTATGGGTTTTATCACCATGGCCAACATGAAACAATATTGATGGAATCCAAACAATAAAATGAGATAGAAGATGGTGTGTAAAAATATTCATAAATGTATCTACAAAAGACAAGCTCCCTATGAACCCATTGGTCCTGACATTCACAATTCATATCCCGATCATACCAATAAGAATCTTTCTAAGGTCACATCTAGATCTTTATGTAATTGGTCAGTTGTTCTGATCCCTTGGTTATGTGGTCACATCCCCAACACTAATGTATGATAAAAACGAGAGATCAAAGCATTTAATCAGCAATTATTCAAGCCAAAAACAAACTACTAAATAGAATGATATAGGGAATCGATCTATGTTACCGCATGGCCATGGGGCTACTCCCCATGCCTCAATGTGAAAAAGTACTCAAAACCCATTAAAGAAAAAAGGAGAATGGAGGAAGAAAGTTAGAAAGCCATAGACTAGAGGAGAAAGGATCTCAGAAGGTTCTTATCTAGTGACAATTAAATGACTATCTCCTTTATTTCTTGTTCCCAAAGAAGACCAAGAAATAAAGAACGAGAGTTGGAGATCTTGAGAATGAAAGTAACTTTATTGAAGAGATAGAAGATTATACATGCAAGAATATAAAAAAAAAATTGCTCAAATAAAATTGCAAGAACAAAAAGTTGGATCCCCTTTCTTGTGGAGTATCCCCTCTTTTTATAGGGGAAGGAGGGGTGGAAACCCTAAAGGGAGGAGAGGAAAAGAAGAGTGGCATCTTCTGAAATTAAATTTCTACTCATCGCGAATCGACCATTTTACAACTCGAACCAGTCAGTTGGGTGGTGAGGTGGTACGTCTGTTTTAGCAGCAAGTCCAAACCCTAAAACTAGGGTGGCTGCGTCATTTTGAATCAAATTATAGACTTAAAGAAATCTTCAAACTAACCATTTGGAGCATGTGATGGTCTTTTGGCATTTGAGTGTGTGCGGCCAAGGGGGAAACCCTAATATGCAGCGGTGACACCTTGTTTAAAGGTGACTTGGTCATGAAGAGGATTGAATTGGTCACTTGGGTATCATGAAACATATTTCTAAGCATTTAAGCTGATCGTTTGGGACAAGTGGAATGCTCGTTTCACTTCTAAGAGTGTCAAGATGGAAAATTGAAATGGAGGAGCGCATTTGAGGCTCTGAAGTGTGGCATTCTTGGTTATTGAACCAATCATTTGGCAGCACGAACCAATCAATTTGTGTGCAGGAACGGTCAAGATCTTGTCTTTGAAGGTGAAATCTATGAAATTTGAAGGGAAATAATAAGAACTTGCATCATAGATTGAAAAGTGGGAAAATTTCATTTAGTTCTATAAAATAGCAAAAAAGTGAATTAAATACTAACAAAATCATGAAAAGTGTAGCTGAAAGTGAGTGAATATGCATTCATCAAATATATAAGTGGTTTTATCTCAATTCACCCCCCCTCTTGAGCCCATCTAGATCCAACAAGTCATACCCAATCAATGTATTCTCTAAGAAATACTTCTACAAGTAGGAGAAGATGGGCGGAAATCAAGAAGGGAGATAGTTCTTCAACATTCATGTCTTTGGTGGGAGCAATTTCTAATACTTGAAGAGGATAGTGCAATTCAATATTAAAGGATCAAACCTTGAGTTACAGAAAATGTTGAGTCTTCCATACAAGCAATTGGAAAGATGACTAGACGAATAGGATGTCAACACTTTTGAAGAATGCAACCCTCAATGCCTAACTCACAAAAATCCTCTATGCCACTCTCTCTCCCCACTGAGTCAAAGCAGATATCTTCTTATACATTGCCTTGGAGATATGGATGAAGGTATGTATCAATTCTGAATGGATGGGACAAGTGAAAGAAATCTAGGTTTACAACCTCATGAAACAACTTGAAAAAACATGCATTAAAAAGATGGTTTCATTACCAATATGTATTTTAGACCCAACCTTATTGTAAATGGCCTTGATACCATTGGTCAACCTATATAGTCTGGAAAGATATGCACAAGGATTCTCTACTCTCTTCCTCACTAGTCGGATAAGAAGGTGATAACTATAGGGGATTCATGAAGCTCTCCCTCTTTCCATTGGGAACCTTATAGGAAATATTCAAGACTATGAGGTAAGGATAGAAATAAGAACAAGATGACCTTGATGAGCACAATCAAAAGAAGAAGGAAAAGGTGATTGCTTTAAATATTATAGCTTCCACAAGAAATCAAGTAGATGTCATGTACTTGATATGCGTCGCTTAACACACCAATCACTAAGATTGTTAATCCTAGAGTTTAATCCTTTTAACTCTCCAGTTAAGGCTAGTATAGAAGGGTCGAATCCCAAAGGACAAATTTTGAAGATTGTTTCTTAAAAACCCAATTATTTGAAGAACTTATTTTATTTGTTTTTGGTATTTTCAGATTTAAAATGGAAAGTAAAATTCGTAATGGGTGTTTGGTTGATTACACTAAAACAAGAAAGAAAATGCTAAAATTGAAATTGCACTTAAACAAAATATTATTTGCCCTATAAAAGGTAAACAAAAATTATTGTCAGCACAAAAAGCAATTATGAATTAAAAGACTAAAAACTAGAGTAAACAAGAAAATCGACGGTTGAAATCAAAGGGGAAGAATCGAGGCTTTAGGGGTTTTCACCACCTTAGCCATGGTAAAAACATGAATTAATTATTAATAGATAAATAGACGACGGCATGTGTATCACAAAAGAAACACAAAAGATGAACTCCACATGAGCCCATTGGTCCTGGTGCTCATGTTTCCTAGTTCTTCATCTAAAAAAGAGATATATCTGCGGTCACATCAAAATCTGTATGTGGATTGGTTTATCATTCTAAACCCAGATTTCCATGGTCATATCCATCCGGATTAACAAAACATCTAGACGAGTAATTAATTCGCTAGATTATCAAATTAATAAACCAATCACTGTCTATAGGAATCGACTAAAATTAATCAGATCAAACCATGGCTAAGGGGCTATTCCCCTTGCCTCGATAAAGAACTACTCACTCATAGTTGAGGAGAAGGGGGAGACAGAGGAAGAAAGTATTGAAACCATAGTCTAGCCTAAAATTAGGAGGTTAATCCTTATGCTAGAGACAATAAAATGGCCAAGTTCTTAATTCCTTTCTCCAGAACTAAAGAATAGAGAAAAGAAGATCTAGAACTGAAAGTGTAATGAAGAGACAAGAACAATATAAGAAAGAACAATGTTTGAAGAAAAATCTACTTTATTGCAGAACTAGAGATGAACACAAGAATAGAAATGCTTTAGAATGCCCATACAAAGTGAAATCCCAGATGCCGCAATGAGTAGGAAGTGCCCCTCCTTTTATAGGAGAAGGAGGGGGGTATACATTAGGTTTAGGGTAAAAGAAATGGCCGGCGGCTGGCTTTTTGGCTGTCTGCGGGCCACCAATTGACCAGTTCAGAAGTGAACCGATCGGCTGGACGTTAGTGGATGGAAGCCGCTAAGAGATCGGCTGTCAACCCTAATTAGGGTGGCGGCGCAGTAAAAAGTGTGTTTCTTCCCATCAATAGGGCTAGGGCCGAGCGTTTGGACTGGGAATCGGGCGATCTGGCTGCTCGTCTGGTCAAGAGCAATGATCAATGCCAGAACGTAAAACGAGCAGTTGAACCACTGAGACGATCAGTTTGTGATAGTGAAACGATCAGCTGGTGATGTCAGAAGATCAGTTCAGTTCCCAAATCTGCAATATAATGCATATGATTGTCATATTTCTGATAAAAATGAGAAAATATTAATTTGTGCAATTTTAAGAGATGAATTGAGTATTTTCTATGTGACAAGCTTAATAATTTGTAGAAAAAGAAGTGCTGAAATAGCACTCATCAAAATACCCCAGACTTAAAGTTTTGTTTGTCCTCAAGCAATTGAAAAACCAAAATTATTCAAAGATTTTGTAAATCAACTTTATCCTCCTTAGATTAGCAATTCTTTTATCCTTTTCATGGCCAAGCGACCCATCTCCTAGAACCACAATTTGCAAGCTCTATGTTTCTTATGAAAACATTTTTCATAACTTAATTTTTTAAACTTATACTTTGTAAAGACAGTCTTGATCTAACTTGCACTTCGACACAATTTTTTTTTGATTCACGGGGACGAGAGAAGTGGGGGTGTGGAAGATGGATCCCTCCTCTATTCGACTTGGGATATTATTTATGGACTTGCAGTTACATTGACCACAATGTTTTTTGCGTGATCTCTTTTTTTGACATCTTTTGGCGGTACGCCCCTATTACATTTACGAGGGGTATGGAAGAAAGAGGGAGAAGGGGCTTGCCACCCCGGACTTGGGGTTTGGCAAGCAGATTTACTTGTCCCCATATGTGAATTTCAAACTTTTTTTTAGTGTCGTTGCATATGATAGAAGAGACATGTAGCTACATTATATGAGAGTAAAAAGAATAAGTTAATCTAATGCTAAAAATAAGAAAATATGCATTTGATTCTATTTGATACTCTAAGGCTTGCCACCATTTCCAAGAATTACTTTCATGGTCATAGGGAACTTGACATTTCAAAATTATTTGAATAAGTTTGAGAATGCAATTATTTTGACAAAATTCATTTTTGCAGATAAAATACAACATTCGGCCGACTAGATAAAGGCCTATGTTTGAAAGAAAAATAGTGCAATACAAGATAAAATGCAAAAGAAATGTTGAAAAGGGGAGATAGAGGGTGGATCACGTACCACCCACCCCCACTCCGAACTTAGAAATTTGCTCATCCCGAGCAAACTCTTAGAACGAGATGGAGGGAAGATTTACTGCGGTGAAGGGTGCTACTGGTGGGAGTAGTAGTAGTTTCCCCAATAAGGAGAGTCAGGACCGGGATAACTCTGATGTGCTCTGTACTCCTCGTATACCGGTCGAGTAGGGGCACAGTGACTGCAGTCTACATGCCAAGACTCCTGTGAATGCTGCATCAGGTACATGTGGTTGAGCTGGTGGCCCTGTCTCTGCTGCTCTCGTTGAATCTCATTCAATTGAGTTTGGACCTCATAGAAGCCATAGGGGCCGGCGTCGTCATCTTCTTGATGCCTAGTGCGACGTCTGGAAGGTGGTGGTGGTGGTCCAGTGTCCTCTTCATGAGCCTCTAGAGAGATGCTCCTCTTGTGAGGTTGTGGCTCGAGGACGGTGTCTGGGTCGGGATGCTCCAGATTGAATCTCTGTAAATGGCCTGGTAGATCAGTTAACTCGTAGATATAGTTTTCTGCCGCAAACTGCGAATGTAACGGGAGCTGGAGGACCACCTGAGTGTCTTTAAACAAAAGGTAATAAACACCCTCGGTACCCAAACTGATAAACCTAATATTCTTCAAATAGTGAGTGTTGATGAGGTGATTTTTGAGCTCAAGTGGAGGAAAGGCGATGTGGGTGTAGCCCAAAAAATGGCGAGCTGGGTGACATAGTGGTCGATATGAAAGGAAGAGGAAGTGGCTCGGATGGCTTGGGTACCAAAGTGCTCAATAATAGGCATTGCCCCAGTTAAAATGCTCTTCATGTAAAAGACACGAGAGAGCATAAAGTTCTACATGAGTGATTGCTCCCTGAGTACCTTCCCGACTGAAGATGGTGCAAGCTAGGATGCGGTGAAGGTAACGGACCACCGGGTTGTGGATGCAAGAGGCCTTGGGCCCTTTAGGAAGATGGGGTAGAAGCCCGGTGATCTCATCCCAAAACTTGTCTCTGTCGTAATTGTCTGGGTAGAAGTCATGAGAACGCGCCATACATCATTCTGTCCAATAATCATCTCTACCATCGAGGAGAAAAGAATTGATTTTCCTGGCAGAAGACTCCAGATTTTCCCCAAAAATCTGGAATTTGCAACTCGAGTTTCCAAAAGAACAGTGTAACCTGTGGAAAGTGCTAAAAACTTGAGGGCAAGATCACAGTAAACAGAGGTGACATGGTAGGGAAAGATAAGGATGTGGTTTCTGCGTAGGATATCGTTGGTAGCGTCGCAGATGCCCAAAGAATCTAGGGTTGTGCCACACACCCAATGGGGAAGGGAAACACCAATTGCGTACATCTCCTCATAACGTTGTCAGTGCTCGACACTAGTAAACTAATCATAGCTACTCGGAATGGGAGCTATGTGGGGTGAACGGGGGATGGAGGAGTCCAGATCATTGGCAGCCTTCTGAGTGCCCTCCATCTCGCAGAGAATCTCATCTGCCTCATCAATGTCATGGAGCATCTCTTCGGCCAACTCGGGGGAAGACTCACCAGTAGGGGAGGGCGTGCTGAATTGGATTCTAGGATGAGAACTAGAATGGTGAGGAGGGTCCCTAGAAGAGGATAGAGGGGCCTTGCCCTTTCCCTTGCAGAAGCGGCAGAATATGACTGTTGTAGAGACAAGCTGGTCAGTTGAGCAACTAAATCGGTCGTCTGGACAAAACCAACCGATCGTGTGGGTGATGAAACAAGCATCTAGTCACCTGAGACGGGCGGCTGGTAAAATGAAGAGGTCGGATGAGACTGGATCAGAGGACACATCGGAGCAAGATGATGGCCGATTTGTCGACAAACACACCAAGCATGCGAAATGGGCAACGTCGAAGCAAGGCGGGCGACGTCGATGCCAGGCAGTCGGTTGTCTAGCCAGGTAGGCGGCTGAAGAGATATGGGAGGCAGGCTAGTCGAGCAGTTGCATCGAGTGGTGAGCTGAAGGCCCAAGCGGCAGAGAAGCTCAAACATCCATTTGAGAGCCAGGCCAGTCATCCGATGAGGCAAAAATGGTGCGCGGAGCAGCGACAAGCTCAAGTGGCCGAAAAGGCTAGCCGTCCGACTGAAGACCAGGCCGGTCGTCTGAAGGGGAGGAATCAATGAGTGGAGCAGCGAACGATCGAGTGGAAGCGAGGGTGGCGGCTAGAGTAAGTGAGAAGATGGGAGAGAGATCTTGCGTCGGGTGGGTTATATAGAACAATGGAGTGACGAACCGATCGGTTGGGCAACCAGCTGATCGGTTGGTCTGCCTTGGGCGCCAGACAGATGAAAGTGACAACGGAGGTTGCATGTAATAATTGGGAAACCGTTAGAGAATGAGCCGAGCGGCTGGATACCCATCTGATCGCTTGAGAAGAGCTTGAGCCGAGCGACTGGTTGTGGTAATCGATCAGCTCGATAATAGATAAGGAAGGAAACAAAATGTAAAAAGAAAACAAAGAAAAATAAACGAAAGAGAAAGGACAGAAGGGAAGATAGTGTTGGGATGCCTCCCAACTAGAGCATTATTTTACGTCATGGCTCGACAAGGATCAGATTATTTAGATTTCGGGGAAGTTACTGGGTCGGTGAGGTTCAGGTCTGTCAATGGTGGATAATTGGTTGAGTCTGAGGCGACACCATCTTCAGTAGTGATGTATCTTTTAAGACGATGCCCATTGACCTTAAATTCACCCAAAACTTTATCCCAGAGAAGAAAAGTGTCGTGTGGATACATACGCTTGACAATATAATGGGCCATACCATCTCGACTTGAGTTTTCCTGGGAAAAGTCATAATCTTCAGTTAAAAACTAAAACTTGATTCCCTTCTCTAATGTCTTTGCACTTGATATGACCATCATGCCACATTTTGGTTCGGTCTTTGTAGATGCTTGCATTTTTGTTGACACTCATCCTACGTTCATCAAGCTCATTCATTTGGAGAAAACGTTTCTCTCCAGCCCTAGAAAGGTCAAAATTCAAAATTTTGATGGCCCAACTGGCTTTGTGCTCTAGTTCTACTGGTAAGTGACATGACTTACCATAGATCAGTCTAAAAGGGGTGGTACCAATGGGTGTTTTATAGGCAGTATGATATGCCCACAGAGCATCATTGATTTTTAACACCCAATCTTTCCTAGTGCGTCTAACAATTTTTTTCTAAAATTTATTTGATTTGTCTGTTGGATACTTCTACTTGCCCAATGGTCTGAGGATGGTAAGGAGTGGAGACATTGTGGTAAACTCCATATTTTTTCAAAACGGCCTCAAAACTTTTCTCCAAAAAATGGGATACCTCGTCTGAAATGACGGTGTGAGGGACTTCAAATCTAGGAAAAATGATATCTTTAAAGAGTTTCTTAACAAGTTTAGAATCACAAGTTTTAGTGGGTATGGCTTCATCCCACTTTGACACGTAATCTACTGCAACTAAAATGTAAGAAAACCCATAAGAAGAAGGAAATGGGCCCATGTAGTTGATTCCCTAGACATCAAAGATATCTAATTCTTGCCAAGATGTTAGGGGCATTTGGTCACGTTTGGAAATGTTTCCTGTCCTTTGACATTGATCACAAGAAAGCACATAGTCAAAAGAGTCCTTGAAGATGGTGGGCCAATAGAAACTGCATTGTAAGACCTTTCTAGTGGTTTTTTGGGAACTCATATGTCCACCACAAGGGCGAGAGTGGCATTGTTCTAGGATGTCAATGCTTTCTTCTTGGGAAACACAATGACGATACAAACCATCGGCGCAATGTCTGAAAAGAAAAGGTTCATCCCAATAATAATTTTTGATGTCATGTAAAAATTTAGCTTTAGAGTGTCCCTTATATTAGGGATGCAATACACATGTAGCTAAATAATTCATAAAATCAGCAAACCAAGGGAATTGGGAGTCTACCTTGAGTAATTGGTCATCAGGTAAGGATTCATTTATGGGATTTTCATCAATGGGGCTATAGCTAAGTCTACTTAGGTGGTTAGCTATGACATTTTCAGATCCCTTTTTGTCTAGGATTTCTAGATCAAATTCCTGCAATAACAAAATCCATCTTATGAGTCTGGGCTTGGCATCTTTCTTGGTCATGAGGTAGTGAATGGCTGCATGATCAGTGTAAACAACAACTTTTAAACCAACAAGATATGAGAAAAATTTATCAAATGCATAGACAATGGCAAGCATTTCCTTTTTAGTGACTGTGTAATTTCGCTAAGCTTCATCTAAGGTCTTGGATGCATAATAAATGACGTGGTGTTTCTTGTCAACTTTTTGTCCTAAAATGGCACCTACAGTAAAATCACTAGCATCACACATGATTTCAAATGGTAAGGCCCAGTCAGGAGCACAGATGATAGGAGTGGTGGTGAGAGCATTTTTCAAACATAGAAAGCTCTCCATGCATGCCTTACCAAAATGGAAAGGCACATCCTTTTGAAGAAGATTGGTGAGAGGTTTTGTGATTTTGGAAAAATCACGGATGAATCGCTGATAGAACCCGGCACATCCTAAAAAGGTTCGGATGTCTTTGATTGAGTTTGGGGGAGGTAGCTTGGTGATGACCTCAATCTTAGCTTGGTCTACTTCAATGCCTTGGTTGCTCACCTCTTGGCGTAGAACAATACCCTCCTTGACCATGAAGTGACACTTCTCCCAATTAAGGACTAAGTGTGACTCAATACATCTATCAAGGACAAGAGAGAGGTTTTAGAGGCATGAATCAAAATTGTCCCCATAGACGGAGAAATCTTCCATGAACACTTCCATGAAAGTTTCAGTTAACCCTGGAAAAATAGCATATATACATCTTTGAAAAGTGGCTGGTGCATTACACAGGCCAAAGGGCATATGAAAGTGGTTTTCTATTAATCTTCAGGATGAATGGGAATCTGATAAAAACCTAAGTAGCCATCTAGATAACAAAAGTTTTGTTGATGATCTAAACGTTCAAGAACTTGATCGAGGAAGGGAAGTGGGAAGTGGTCTTTCCTAGTTTCTTTGTTGAGTTTCCTGTAGTCAATGCACATCTTCCACCCTATGACGGTACGGGTGGGAATGAGCTCATTCTTCT
Organism: Alisma plantago-aquatica; assembly: GCA_963693085.1. Classification (NCBI taxonomy): domain Eukaryota; kingdom Viridiplantae; phylum Streptophyta; class Magnoliopsida; order Alismatales; family Alismataceae; genus Alisma; species Alisma plantago-aquatica. The sequence goes on from OY856409.1 coordinate 1,554,110,936, forward strand.
CATTCCTAATGATTGTGGTCCCACCTTTTTTGGGGATGACTTGGACAGGGCTGGCCCAAGGAGAGTCAAAAATGGGGTAGATGATCCCTGCAGTCAAAAGTTTAATCACTTCAAGACGGACAACTTCCTTCTTGTTTGGGTTGAGTTTCCTTTGTGGGTCTCGGGAAGGTTTTCTCTTTTCAATCATTGGGATTTTGTGGATGCAAATTGATTGATCTATCCCAACTAAATCCATCATTTTGTACCCTAAATCTACTTTTCTTTTCCTAAGTTCTCCCATTAGCATGTTTTCCTATTCAATGGTAAGGTCAGAATTGATAATAACAGGGCATAATTGTTGTTCATCAAGAAACACATATTTCAGGCCTATGGGGCGAGTCTTCATTTCTGGGGCCTTTGGTGGTTCAGACTTTTCTTCTATGATGGAGATCATCTTAAGGTCTTCAATTTTTGTATTGGGGATCTCTTCAAAGTTATCCAAATGAATCTTGAGTTGGTTTAATGGTTCATTGTCAAAATCACATTCGACAGGGATAGTGAGGGCAATGTGTAGGGGGTCATCAACTAACTCCCATTCCTACCCTAGTTGGGATAATTTATCAATGCAATCAAGGAGGTAGACTTCTTCCTCAAGGCTAGGTCCCCTCATGCTTTCAAACACCCTAAACTCAAGGTTTTGCTTCCCAAGCCTTAACAAAATGGTGCCAGCCTCGACATCAATTAAGGCACGGGCATTGGCTAAGAAGGGACGTCTGAAAATGAGAGGGTAGCATAAATCTTCCTTGATGTCCATGATCACAAAATCACAAGGGATATATGCATCATTTCCAACTTTAACCGGAATGTCTTCTATGATTCCCATGGGTTTGGTTGTGGATGAGTCTGCTAGTTGGATGGTCATGGCTGTGGGTAACATGTCATTGAATCCTAGTCTTTTGCAAATTCTATAAGGCATGATGGATATACTGGCTCCTAAATCTACTAACCCTTTTCTACAAGCATTATCACCCAAGTAGCATCCTATTCCAAAAGAACCTGTATCCTTCTGTTTTTTGGGCATGTTACTTAGGATAATGTTTGAAGTGGTCCTAGCAAGTTTAACAGTCTCGTATTCTTTAGTAACATACTTCCTAGTCAAGAGAGATTTCATGTACTTGGACCACGTGGGCATGTCAGCCAAAGCATCAAGGAAGGGAATGCCAACATGTATTTTTTCATAGCATCCCTAAATTTCATGAAATGGACATCAAGTCTTGTTTGTTTGAGGCGGGCTTTGTAGGGAGGTCGGGGTTTGTAGATTGGTTCTTCGTCTTCTTCCTGAGGGGTTTTGGGGGTGGGGGCGGATGGTTTGAAAGTGGCTTCAGGCTCGACAACAACCATCTCCTCATCCTCAAATTCTAGAGGTGGGTCTGGAGATTTTTCAGGAGATGGAGGAGTTTGCACTTTTCTCGAATGAGTAGAGACAACCTTGAGTTGTTTGGGATGTTTGGGGTTGTTTTCAGGCTTCCCTGCAAAAGTCCCAGTAGGGGGTTTCTGTTGGGCAAAAAACGAGCTAGTTGGGCATCTGTCGCCTTTTGTTGAGCTTGTTGAGGAACGATGATTTTCTCCAAGGCATCTATCCTTTCATCTGATGAGGGAGTGGTGGTAGGGGCATTTGGTTGAGGGGGTGGTTGATTGTGGTTTTGAGGAGGAAGGTTTAAATTTTGAAATTGTTGTCCTTGATATGGTGGTCGGGTTAGGTGATTTCCTCAGTAATTTCCTTGGTTTCCAAAGTTCCTTTGATTGTTGTATGGGAATCCAGGTGGTGGTCGATTATTACCTTGAGGGTAGGGAGGCCTTTGTTGAGTTTGGAGTTGGCTAGAGTTCTCAACACCAGAAGGGTTCCCATATTGGAAACCAGGGTGGTTTCTAGTTTGGTTGGGATTGTAGTAACCTTGGCCCGATATGGTATGGATTGAGTTGAGGTTCTCTGGTTTTTGTCCTATTTCAGGTTGCATGGGCATGTTGTAGAGGTATTGATAGTGGAGGGTCGTATCCTTGACAAATACCACAAAGAGAATCCATGGCTTTTAGTTGTTGAGGTGACTCCCTAAGGTGACCAAAGATGACTCTAATCGATCCTGTTTGAAGGAAATTAATTTGAGGCTTTCTGCTATGCTTTATATATCATTATTAACTTCTTCCTTGGCTACCTTAAGGATTCCACCAATTCCTCTTCTAGCCCTTATTTTAGAAGCCCATTTGACTACTTCCCATGCGCTAGTCAAACTTTGATGCATGAAATTTCCTCCAGATTAGGAATTGAGAAAGAATTTGGTATCATCATCAACACCACGATAGAAAATATCTATGAGTCTTGAGAGATATCATGGTGGGGGCACTTCCTAAGTAAGTCTTTGAACCTTTTCCAGTCTTCTCCTAAAGATTCTCCTAGGGACATGGAAAAGTGAGTTATTTGACCCCTAAGTTCATAGGTGAGAGACGAGGGGTAAATTTTTGAAGAAACTTGCTTTATAGAACTTCCCAATTTGTGACATGGTCTTTGCTCTCCATAGTGTTGTACCAGCTACTAGCTTGGCTGGAGAGAGAATACTTGAACAACCTAAGGTGGATGGCATCTTCAGAGACACCAGGAAGTTTGTTAAGGGAGCGAAGGTCAATGAACCTTTAGAGATGATCTTGACAACTTTCTCCATTGTTGCCAGAGAAGGGGTTGGCTTGCATCATGGTGATCCATTGTGTTCAGATCTCAAATTGTGGAGCAATGATGTCAGGAGGTATGACAGGATGTTGTGCATAGGCAGTTTTTGGAATAGAAAAATCTTTTAATTGTTTTTTTCCTTTTGGCTTCCCTCCTATCGACTTCTATGGTTTCTTGTTCAGCCCTATAGGCTTCTCATAAAGCAGCTTCTCTTTCCAATTGTTCGGGTTGGATGAGATATCTTTGAGCTGTGAGAGCTTGGTCTATTCTACGGGCGACTTCTTCTTCATTCATTCTTGCTAGATTTTGACGGTTTAAACGATGAAAAGTTCTTTCTATTTCCAGATCAAACATTTGAAAATCAACGTTCGGGCATTGCATGTACAAATGAAGCAGTTAATCATGTGTAGAAAAATGGACTGCCAGAATGGAAACTCGGAAGAAAGAGGATTAGCACTTCCGGAATGTTACTCGAAAGGCATAAAAAAAAGAAAAAAAGTTTTTCAAAAATTTTGGGGGGTTTGAGAAAACAATCTGTTGTCCCCAGCAACAGTGCCAAATTGATATGTGTCGCTTAGCACACCAATCACTAAGATTGTTAATCCTAGAGTTTAATCCTTATAACTCTCCGATTAAGGCTAGTATAGAAGGGTCGAATCCTAAAGGACAACTTTTGAAGATTGTTTCTTAAAACCCCCATTATTTCAAGAACTTATTTTATTTTTTTTGGTATTTTCAGATTTAAAATGGAAAGTAAAAGTCGAAATGGGTGTTTGGTTGATTACACTAAAACAAGAAAGAAAAATGCTAAAATTGAAATTGCACTTAAACAAAATATTATTTGCCCTGTAAAAGGTAAACAAAAATTATTTTTAGCACAAAAAGCAAATATGAATTAAAAGACTAAAAACTAGAGTAAACAAGAAAATCAACGGTTGAAATCAAAGGGGAAGAATCGAGGCTTTAGGGATTTTCACCACCTTAGCCATGGTAAAAACATGAATTTTAATCGATAAATAGATGATGGCATGTGAATCAAAAAAGAAACACAAAAGATGAACTCCACATGAGCCCATTGGTCCTGGTGCTCATGTTTCTTAGTTCTTCATCTGAAAAAGAGATAAATTCGCGGTCACATCAAAATCTCTATGCGAATTGGTTTATCGTTCTAAACCCGGATTTTCATGGTCATATCCATCCGGATTAACAAAACATCTAAGCGAGTAATTAATTCGCTAGATTATCAAATTAATAAACCAATCTTCATCTAAAGGAATCGACTAAAATGAATCCAATCAAACCATGGATAAGGGGCTATTCCCTTTGCCTCGATAAAGAACTACTCACTCATAGTTGAGGAGAAGGGGGAGACGGAGGAAGAAAGTAATGAAGCCATAGTCTAGCCCAAAATTAGGAGGTTAATCCTTATGCTAGAGACAATAAAATGGCCAAGTTCTTAATTCCTTGCTCCAAAACTAAAGAACGGAGAAAAGAAGATCTAGAACTGAAAGTAGAATGAAGAGACAAGAACAATATAAGAAAGAACAATGTTTGAAGAAAAATCTACTTTATTGCAGAACTAGAGATGAACACAAGAATAGAAATGCTTCAGAATGCCCATACAAAGTGAAATCCCAGATGCCCCAATGAGGAGGAAGTGCCCCTCCTTTTATAGGAGAAGGAGGGGGTATACATTGGGTTTAGGGTAAAAGAAATGGTCGACGGCTGGCTTTTTGGCTGTTTGCGGGCCGCCAACCGACCGGTTCAGATGTGAACTGATCGGATGGATGCTAGTGGATGGCGGCCACTAAGCGATCAGCTGCCAACCCTAATTAGGGTGGCGGCGTAGTCAAAAGTGTGTTTCCTCCCATAAATAGGGCTAGGGCTGAGCGTTTGGACTGGGAATCGGGCAATCTGGTTGGTCGTCTGGTCAAGAGAAATGATCAATGCCAGAAAGGAAAACGACCAGTTGAACCACTGAGATGATCAGTTTGTGATAGTGAAACGATCGGTTGGTGATGTCAGACGATCGGTTCTATTCCTAAATATGCAATATAATGCATATGATTGTCAGATTTCTGATACAAATGAGAAAATATTAATTTGTGCAATTTCAAGAGATGAATTGAGTATTTCTATGTGACAAGCTTAAATATTTGTAGAAAAGGAAGTGCTAAAATAGCACTCATCAGTACTCCAAATATAGATCATTCGAAAGCAAGCTTGTTCTTACTCCTATTTCTTAGAATGTGAACACAAGGTTCACTACAAGGATGATTTCTCAAGTAAAACAACCCATCATCACACGAGATACAAGGAAAGGGATGAAAATCATGAGAAGACAAAAGGTCACAAAAGGATAACAAATTTGTTATGCATGGATACTATCCAAAAATCGTATTTTTATAAGACCACCATGATTGAAAATGAAAATTCTGCCTTGCTTGAAAAAACCAATTCTATTGAAATTTATCTACTTTTCCTAGTAAAGAAAAAGATATGTCAGCTCTTCATATTGAAACAAATTCTTCAAGTTAATGGATTTGAAACAATTTTAAATAAATAGTTTTTCATATGAGGATAAATGGTTCAAATGAATTTGGAATTACATAAATATGTATTATGAGTGATGGTAGAATTATTAGAACATAAAATGACAATGACACATTTCATATGTATAATTAACATGATTCATCAGTTTTCTAGGCATTGCATCATGTCAAAGAATTATGAATCAAATAGGGGCAAGTAATTTAATTCAAATCTTTTTTTGTAATGATTGAATATTTTATTAACTAATGATCGACACCTACTTAATATGGAAACTAATTGATATAAGACATAGACCCTTTGGTTCATGATAGGCTAGCCAATACATTGATAGGATAGATTTTGGTAACAATGATTTGAAAATCGAAATATCTACTACTACATGAAAGTGCATAGGATTATTTTGGTCTAGTCAATGGTTTCTCTCTTTGTGTCTCTCACGTACGTTGGTTTTTTATACAACCTTTCGTTCAAATTAATATTTTAGGATTTTCAATAGTTTATTGTAAGCAAAGGAGAGGGAGAAGTACAATTTTTATAAGTGACTCTTTTAGTAACTCACACTTTTTCCATATGCCTTTCTGCTCCACCCTTTTGTTCCTAGTAATACCATAACCCTTGTACCCCTCATACGTATACAACCCCTTTGTAGTTTCCTTTTGCATCCCCAATCCCTAAGTGGCACTTTTTCTAGCCTAAGATTTGTCTCTTTCATTTGCATGTCTTAGTGGAATGATATCACCTCCACCACACATTCTCAATGCTCGTCAATCATTGATTGCGCGATCGATGACCCTACCTTTTCCATCTACTAAAAGGGTCTACTCAAATCTTTATCTCTGAAATCACACCAGATTTCTACTCTTGAATCAAAAGGTATGTTTTATCCTTTTATTGGAGATTATATATGGTATTGTTTGGTTGTATATATAGTGAGAGTCACTAGACTCAACTTATGATTATTGTTTGAAAAAAGTGACTCTTATAGTGATTTGTTATGCTTTTCTCATATATATATGTATATATATATGTATATATATATATATATATATATATATATATATATATATATATATATATATATATATATATATATATATATATATATATATATATATATATATATATATATATATATATGGGTATATCTTCACTACCCGTGCATCAATTTTGTAATGGGATGACACATATATGTAATGAGACAACCGAAATTGTAATACAAAAACTCGTTTTGTATTACATCGTTGTTACAGTAATAAATATATATTTATTACTGTAACAATGATGTAATACAAAATGAGTCTTTGTATTACAATTGCGGTCGTCTCAATACAAATTTGGATTGTCTCATTACAAATACAGACCTTCCCATTACAAAACTGATGCACATGTAGTGAATCTTAGTTACCCGCACGGGTAGCGAAGATATACCCTATATATATATATATATATATATATAAATTTTGAAGAACCTTGAGGATGGTAGTAAACAAACATTCAATAATGATAAAGAATGCAAAGAGGTACACACCTTTGGCTATAGATAGGGTTGAATTCATGATCTATAAATACAAATATTACCTTGTAGCAACCTCAAAATTTATAGATTTAGGATCTAATTCAAGAATATAATGAGAGAATCAAATGAAAATATAAAAGAAATAATAAGATAAAAATTCTTGAATTTGTGAAATTAATAAATATTCTTTCAAATTCTTTACATTTTATGATTTGTTTGTGATGTAGTCTCTGAGTGAAAAATTATCAATTTTAAAAAAATATAATGATCTTATTTAATCTCAAAATCTTGGTTGTGTAATATGAAAAGGAAAATCAAATTTCTATAAGATTCCAAGTGGATAAATTATTTGAACAATCAATTAATGTATAAACTTGATTCCTTGCACATCAAGTTTTGAGTAGTCAGCCATCATAGAGGACTCAACTTTTGGACCAATATGAGATCATGGTTAAGTAAGATAAATCCAGAATTTGAAAGGAAAATATGATTTATTTTGATCTAGGTAATCACATTTAGAGACTTCTTGAAGTGTAAACCTTTGTACATCAAATTTTGGCAAATCTGAGATTCAATATTAAGAAAGAAGTGTTTAAAATTTTGGACCAATTGAAGTAAAGGATATAGAACTGTGTATTTATAAGATTGGTATACAATTTCCTTTTAATATTTCTAGTTTGATTGATCATTTATTTAATGTGATGATTTGTCAAGTAATACTTAGATCCTCTTCACGAGTGTTCCACCTAATGAGAGGGATCTGGGAAGCATGAAGATTTAGATCTAGCGATTCTTATTTTGTCTTCTACCACCAACCTATTACCTCCAAGCTAAAATGAAAAAGAAGGAATACTTATCTGCAACCTTTTATTCATTGTTCATCATAGATGTTAAGTGAGACTGGATGAGAAAGTTTCTTTTTGAAGGCAACATTTTTCATTTGACCCCAAAAACTGTGAGGATTAGCCTTATATAGAGGTAGAAAACCCCTCCATTTCACACTTGTAATGACCCCACCTCCCGGTAACCCCCAATTAAGGGAGACCAAAAGGTCGGTGTCGTTATCCAATTAACAGGATCAAAGGTTCGACAAATAATCAATAACAATTAACAAATTTTACTAACTAAACTGAAAACTGGTATAAAATAAAACTTTGCATACCTTTTTCAAAAGTGGGATATGTTCATCTATCCGCATCGGAAGTCTACTCTAACTAATCCTCCTTTGTACTTTAACTCTTAATTAATTTCACATATGCCACTTTACTATTTGTCCTTTTCAAGCGTGTACCTAAAATGCTGATAAACAAAACGTCGGTCAACATATCGGAATAGGTCGGTATGTGGGGACAACCAAAAGTTTGCACATATGGATAACAATCTAATTATCACAATCAAGTTAATTAACAAGCCAATTTACACTTTTTCGTATGACATTCTCCACCGTTTTTGCCCTAACCCTGGTATACCCACCTTAGGGTTTCTTTTGCCAATGACTTAAGGCCACCTTCTCAATCCCGAGCTTGGTGCCTGGGGTCACCCTTCATAGTGCACGTTAGTCATTCAATATCATAGGCCACCTTCTCATTCCCGAGCTTGGTGCCTGGGGTCACCACTCATGGTGCCCATTGGTCTACCCATCTGGGCCTGGCCTTTGGCATCATCCATCAGGGTGGCATGTAGGTGCGAGAATACATAATTCTATTATTAATGTGATAAACATAGTTACTTTATGATTTGCAAGTATGAACATCCAAACTGATAATTTGCATTCAATGTGATTTAACCATCCGGAAAATCCTCGGGAAACTAAGGCGGTTATTCATAATTAACCACATACCTGTCAGGCTGATTTGAGATAGAATAATCCATTCAATCCAATCAATCAAGTCATCCAATCAAGCAAGTGCAAGAATCCTGAAATTACATTCAATTTCCTTTTTTTCAAAATCTATCCAAATCATCTTGCTACTTGGTTCTATTCCTTTTTAGGATTTCTTCCTCTTTTTAGGGTTTACTTTACAATTAGGGTTTTATTTCATCTTACTCTTTTAAACCCTAATTTTCTCATCTATCCTTCACAAAAGATGAATAAGGTTATCCTTTAACACATTTAATTTTAATTTCATATTAATGCACAGTTAACCATCAATTAAGTTCATTAAGCCTCTTTTCCATTAAAGCTACCATTTTTATCCATTCAAAAACCCTAATTTCTACATTAAGAGTATTTAACCACAATTAGGAACTTTAATGCTTGAAACAACATAGATTCAGCATATTCCAACTTTAATCATGAAATTTATCAATTAAAGCCATTAATAATCTCATTCACTAATATTAGGGTTTCATGGCCCATTAAAGCTTTTTCATGCAAATGAAACTCTAAGTTAAATCAATCACGTGCAAAATTCATCCTTTTTGTTCCTAATGTTTACTTTTATCATTAACAGGCTAATATCAACTTTAATCATCAATTAAACCCTACTAATCACATTAATCATATCAAAATAGGGTTCTTTAAACATTAATACATTAAAGTTGATATCTTCCGTTACTTTTCGAATTGCAAATGGAATCAGGCTTCAATTATATTTTTAATGGATTGCCCCCATTTTTCTGAGCAAAATTCATGTATAATATGCATCCATCTGAGCTACGGTTAAATAGATATGGTTTTTGTAAAATTGACTTACTTTGGCCAATGGGGGGCTGCCACGTAGGCGCCTTCCATGCAACGTGTTTTGCTAGTTTTGGAAATATGATGAAAGGACGAATTTGCCCTTGGTAAGTTAAGTGCCTTCTACAGCCTTCGGAGGGCATAATTGTCCAACGTGGCTCTCCCTTCTTCAACCTCGGGCTGCTCCAGGGCTGCTTCCCTAGCCGCCGAGATGCAGCAAGCGTGGGTGCGCCCCTTCCTCCTCAAGGCTCGGGGGTTGTTGCCAAGGGCCGCCCCAACTCTGCCACACCGGGGCACAACTAGATCACCACAAAAACCACAACCTAGCTGGTCGTTTTCGTGCACGATGGGCCTGCAACTACGGTCATCGTTGTAGCTGTGTGGCTGTAGATGTGCTCTAGTTCAGGCGAAGGGATGGCCACCAAGCACTCTGTTGATAATGTGGGATCATCCTACATCCAGAGAGCGCATTGAACGGTCCATAGTTGCTATGTGGGCGCTCTAACCCTTTACCCTAGGGTTTACATGCAAAGAAGATGATGGGAGAGAGAGAAGAATCCTTGGGATTCTCTAGAGCTCGATCCAGGGGTCTACCCCTTTTATAGGGGAGGATATCCTCGCCCTAAGAGCCCCATCTAAGAGGAAACAAGTCCCCTCATATTAGGAATCACATTCCTTCAAGGAGAAGTATTCTTCTCTCTCCTCATAACCCCTTTGATATCCTTTAATTCTTGGATATTTAGGAATACGAAAATTCCCTCTCATTATTATCTTTATTCATGCCTTTTAATATATTGGCCACGAAAAAATATTTCCTTAAGTAGAAAATACTTTCTTCTTAAAAAAACCACATAATTCATTAATTATGTATTCCCATTATCCCTTTATTTTGCAATTTTGATACTTTCTCTTTCTTTCCTCTTTATTGGGAGTCCTTGGATCCCAAGAAACTCTATTATCTCCAAATCCTTTTTATTGGATACTCATTATCCTTCTAGATGCATCTAAATGCATTATTCTTTATTATTTCTCATTATCTTGATTATTTCTTATTAAAATAGCTCCTTTTGAGGATTTCTCTTTATTTCTCTTTTATTTTCCTCATTGGTATTCCTTTTATCATTAGGAATCCTTGGGATACGAAATTCCACTAAGGATAACTCAATTGTACCTCTTTTTACTTATTTTCCACATTTTACCATTATTTTCAATTTCTTTCTTAATAAAGAAATATTTAATTGATCTTTTCTTTTCTTATTGCACTCTTTATGAAACATTGGACTCCTTGAGACCCAAGGAATCCAAGAGGCACGAAATCCATCCTTGGAATACATCATTTTGGCTTATAGAGATTTCTATCTTATTCTTTTCTCAAAAACTCAATTATTCATAAACTAATTGAATTTTCTTGTTATTTGGGCCCAATAGCCAATAAAGCCCACAACACAATCATCAAGGCTATTGTAAACGAAATCCATTTATTCCAAACAATTTATATCATTTGTTGTTCAAATATCTTCAATATGATAAATTACATTTCTCACCAAATGAACCCAAAATTGGGGTTGTAACAACACTTGTCTCTACTGGGTTTTACACAATTGGTAGGATAAAGCTAGGAGAAGGTATCCTTCTGAGCAAGGCACCACAGGATAGGGGTGTGAGGATTCTTATGGGTGATTAGAGACCCTCCTGAATGTTCATCTGAGCCCTGGGAGCATAGGGAGGTTAAGACCCCTATCTTTTTGTCATGGCTCTGACATCCTTGTCGAATTTGGTTTTGACAGGGAACCATGGAGTAGGAAGCAGCCACATGATTTCCTAAATATGGTTAGTCCCTGGCATAGTGATCCGACCTATAATCAGCTATTTTAAGAAACTGCAAGAACTTGTCGAAGTTCTGTTGGGTGGTGGCGCCCTATTTCCCCCTCACTCGCGTTGGGTCTCACGTGCGAGATAGGGAGTTCACATAAGAGGATGAAGGCATGAGAGGGGAAGGTTGGTTAGCAGGCCTATGAGATAATGGGTCCATATTAGAACCTAGTTAGCCTACTACTCCCTTGGGACAAAGAGCCTCCTAGGTGGGCCGATTGTTTATTGTTGGACCGGGCCATCACATGACTTAAAGGTAAATCTCCAAATTAAATCCAAAGTGACATTATGGACTGATCTAAATCATATATTGTAAATCCAAAATTTGTTATCACCTTACAAGCTTGATAGAATTTGCATACAGACTCAGAACACATCAATATTTTATGGCAAATTAATCAGAAAAGATGTTGAGTCTAAAATAATACTTATTGCGTCCAATTCTAATACTACTTTAAAAAGTATGGGTAATACATGAATATAAGGAATGGATAGAAGTAAATCATGTATTTGATAAATGATATGTGGAATACGTTACATATTCTTATTTTACACTATAATATAATATTTTTTGACATAATAAAATATCAAGATCTTAAGACAATTATGATGATGAACTCTTAGAGTACTTAAATAAATATATCCATGTACATGAGCATTAGGATTTTATGAGAAAGAATTTTTACTGATAAATCTAACCCTATCATCAACCCTACACTACGATCATAAGTTCTAAACATAGAGTTGACCCAACGTAAAATGCAACTGTGACAATTTATTATTATACATGTTTCAGATTAATTTCTTGAGTATACTTTTGATGGATTGGATGGATGATGTACTTAAATTACATGGATAATAATGCATGATATATTCATTGAAGGCACATGGTTATTTTATGACTAACTACATTATTGTATTCTAATATTTGTTGTTGTTTCACAATGTTTGATTTCGTAATATAATGCTTCAATTACTTCCAGTTGAAGATAATTCCACATATGTATTAGATATTGAGAATAATTCTTTGAACTCATCACTCTCTCTTATATCAAATTTAAAAAAGATTAATACTCCCAAAAAATCTTGACCTTCAACAAAAAATATGGGACCAATTCAATGATGGCTTAGTCATCTTAAAGTCCAATGTTGAACCGACCCTTTGAGTTCAATTTTAGAACAAGGAGAAAACATTGGAACAAAAAGTGAAGCATGACCACCGTAAGAGATTAAGGAAAGCTGCATTAGTTAATTATACAAAATACAAAATGTTTGGACGTTATTAATGTTCACAAAATATGTTTGATATGTTGTTTACATATATTTAGAATTGTATGCACCCACATACACATTATAGCAATTGCAAATCCATATTTTATTTGTCGATGTTTTAGGTAGTTGGGTACATTAACGATTGAAGATATGAAGTCTCAGATGATTACATTGAAAAACATGAAGTTACTAATACGATGAGTATTAGATATCTAGAGAGAAAATAATGTTTCATATCATGTAGTTCTTGCCCTTTGTAAGTAATTCCTTAAGGAAATTATATTATATTGCAATAAAATAAAGTTATTTTTTGATTTATTGATTATTGTTTGTTATTTCTTAAGCATAGATCGAAGAAAAATGGGATGATGACCTCTTTCCCTATGATCTTTCCTTCAATTATGGGTAACTAGGGGAGTAGATCATCACATACACCACACCTTTGAGTACGGAGAAGGTTGAATGTATGAATAGTGAATGAAAATATATCCATACTTATGAGTGTAGACGGGTTGAATGCATAGAGAAGATAGGTAAAGGCATCCACAATTGTACGTGTAGAGCAGGTCGAATGTATAGAGAGTAATCCATGTGGAATTGTATGAAAATAGATGTCGTATTTTGTAAACAATAAAGTAGTTTAAATTTTGTTTTTGATACATATATATTCTTATTATTATTAATTGGTTTAGTATGAAATTAATAGTGTTTTATTTCCAAGCATACTATTGAATTTGCAACAATGTCTCAATTTCCACCTATTATGTTAAACAATCTGAGCATCAAGAAATGAAATGTTTTATGCTTCAACTATTTGACAAACTACTTGATGATAGAACACTGAAGAATTCGACAACAAATACATTATTGTTATGGGGATGTAGCAAGCTATATATACTTTCTTGTGTTTCATGTTAACCATTTTTTCCAGTTTTCTTTGGGCCATAATGTCAATCCTGGAAGTATCACTTAATTAATGAAATGCAAATTTTATTGTAATTATTATGTATGTTGTGTGACCGATCTTAAATATTTAGGATTGGGGTTAACCTATCATGTGATAGTTGGTATGATAACTATATACACATCATATAATGATGGTTAAATAAAATTAGATCTTGACTGAACATAAGAAACCCTAAGGTCCACAATGGTGAAAATCCAAGGTGTAATGGATTGACCTCAAGGAGAAATGGCTAGAAATCATCTCCTATCTGTCTAAATACATTGGCTAAGGTTTTTGTCTCTACGTAGCCCCAATAGATCCAAAAATGGATCTAAAGGTTCTCTTATTAACCCTAGAAAAACATTCCATCATCTCATCTTTTCTTTAAGGAATGCCATAAACCGCTCATTTATAATGAAGTAGGGTATCCTCCCATCTTTTTCTCTCCCTAGTAACTTGTCTTGAATTGAGACTTGTTCTCTTGATTGGGTAGCCTAACATGAAAAAAATGCAAATTGATTCATAAAGGTTGATTAAAGTGATAATGGTGCAATGATTTTACTTTTTGAATGAAAACACCATTTTGAGAATTGAAGGTACACTATGAATAGTGCAACACTCCTGTAATCAAAATGAATTCAAGATCTATTGTCATTAACCTACCCTGAAACTTGCATCAAATACTATTGTAAAAAAGGTTCCTATTGATTATAATTCCTCTTGATTAAACTCAATTTCCAAAAGTTTGAGAGGTATTGATCATATATTAGTATGCAACAACTACTAAAGATCCATAATTGACATGTCCAATCCTTATGTACCCCTTAGTTCATCTATGAGAGGAAGTAAATCATGATATTTAGAAATTCTAGAAAATTGAACCATGGTCAAATGGTGATGTGAATTGGTCATTTCTTACACATTCTTTTGAGATAGAAATGGACAATAATGATTCTACATATGTTCTCTTCTTGGGTAATTTAGTGGTATGGGTGCACATATGCCAATAACATATTATTTAAGAAACATGTTTTAAAAATGAGTCATTCAATTAATGACCCCTTGACCAAAATTACATCCCTATTTGAAAGGAAAAAGATCCTTTCTTGCAACCTTGATCTTTTTTACCTAAAACTCAAGTACGTCGGATCTAGGAATACTATCGAAACTAAAATTCTCAACCTGATGATGATCTTGAGGATGAATTTGTCAATTATATGCTTAGGGTTCATTTCCTAAAAATGACATAGGTATAGACCATCCATCCACCTTGAATATACTTGATAATGAAACTTATGTTGAAATCTCAAAACATTGCTTGATTGTTGTTTATGAATGATTGGTCACACCTAGGGTCTAGATAGGAACTAAAACATTAAATGTATGGTCCCATGATAATTGATTTCCAAATCTTGACCCTTATTCAAATTTTACTTAATCCTCATCTGATTCACAACCTTACTCAAAGTTTGAATGCATGAATATGATCTTTTGACCTACAAAATGATTAACTCAATTTCTGACCTCCAATTGATCAATGCAATATTTGTTTGTCTATTCTAATACATCGTGTTTTTATTGAGGATGAAAGAGACTAATATATAGAAAATATGGTCCCAATATGTATGAGAATGTTTGAATTCTAGGGACAAAATTCCTTTCAAGGAGGGAAGGGTGTGATAAAGTGGATTTTCACAATTTATTATGAAGTTTGTGCCTTTCTAGTTGTATGTTTCTCGATTTTACCCACTTCATTATTTCAATCATAACTGGTCATATGTAAAACTCTTGTAAGGAAAATTTAGAAGCATTGTTATTCTGAGAATCCAATAGTTTATATGTATTCTTTAGATAAACATAAGTCAATGGACAATGTTTGATCATTTTTTGTTATCGTTTGAGTAGATAATAAATTCAAGAGTGGTGAGTCTATATATGGTTCACGGAGAGATAAATCCAATAATTGAAAGGTAACAAATGAATTAGTTACTTAAAGATCTTAAAATGTTAATAAATTAAAATTTGGAATTGTGGTCACATATA
Source organism: Alisma plantago-aquatica (assembly GCA_963693085.1). Lineage (NCBI taxonomy): Eukaryota > Viridiplantae > Streptophyta > Magnoliopsida > Alismatales > Alismataceae > Alisma > Alisma plantago-aquatica. The sequence goes on from OY856409.1 coordinate 1,554,126,519, forward strand.
ATTAAATTGAGACTATAAACAAATTTCATTAAATTCTACTATAAGTTGAAAAGGCGGATTTCAATAATAAGTTTTCATGGGTAAATAATCTGTCAAGCTAGACTTATTAATTTATGTGTTAAGAATTAGAGAAAAACAATGGATCAAATGACTGTTAGACACCTAGGACTACAACCAGACACCATAAATCCATGGAATTTGGTGATATAGTTAAACCATACCAGAAGAAAAGTTAAATAATATCCATTTATTTAATATTTTTTATGTTAATTAAATTTATAGAAATTTATTAGACTATATTTATCTCGTACAATTCAAAAAAGTTTTGTTGCTTTTTCTAATTTTAATGATTGGTTAAAACTTGTTTTGTAAGAAAGATGGAGTTAGAAGGTTTCAGTACATATTTGAGCTAATTGACATGAATACTTTGAAATAAATGATCTGGTGACTTTTGTTCTAGGATAAATGGTTCAAATGAATGTGAAAAGACATAAGTATAATAATGGGTGATAGGAGATAGTTAGAGTTACAAATGATAATGATGTACTTAATTTGTGAAATTAACTTGATTTAAAATGTTGTAAGCATTAGATCATGTCAAATAATTACAAGTTAAATATGAATGTGTAATTATATTTGAACATTTTTCTTATAATGGTTGAATGGTTTTATTTAAGAATTGATTGACGTGTACTTGATACGAAAACTGATGAATATAAGATATAGACCATTTGGTTCATGGTAGGCTGGTCAAAGCATTGATTGGATCGCTTTTGTTAACAAAGACTTTTAATTTAAAATATCTACCACTATAGGAACGTGAATGTAATTATTTTATCTAATCAATGATTTCTCTCTTCTTGTCCATAACATACGTTGGTTTTTGATACCATCTTGGTTCAAATGAATATGGTATGCCTGACAATATTATATAGTAAGAAAATGAAAAGGAGAAATATAACTTTTACATCTGATTCTTTTGGTGACTCCAACTTTTTGTTACCGTACACCGTTCTAATCCACCATCTTGTTCGTAATTATATCATTACCCTTGTATCCCTCACCCTATGAACCCTTTCTACTTCCATTTTGTATCCCCAACCCCAATCAACACTTTTTAACCCGTCTCCATCTCTCCCTCGCATGCCTTAATGGGCTGGACTCACATCCACCACATGATCTCCATGCTTGTCATCCTTTGACCAAGCGATCAACGATCCTCCCTTTTTGTCTACTAAAAGGGTCTACACTCAAATGTTTGACTTCGAAATGATACTACATCACTAATCTCAAATCAAAAGGTATGCATTGACCTTTTGTTGGAAATTTTCTATGATATTGTTTAGTTTGGTTGTCGTGTATATATATATATATATATATATATATATACATATATATACATATATAGAGAGAGAGAGAGGCTAATGGGATATTTTGTTTATTGATAGAAGACAAAAAATTCCTCTCTTATATATAGGAAAAGAAATATAAATAATGAAACCAAACTTAACGTAATGGGAAAAGAAAAAACTAAGATGATCCATTGTGTTACATATTGATCATTGCCTACCAAAAATATTTGTAACCTTATACCATTATATTCTTATTTAACAAAGGCCTTTTCATTAATCTTTGATATTAGGTCAAGTGGCATCTATTACTAGAAGCATTTTCCATCACCTATTGGGGGTGTTTTAGTCAAGTGGAACCTGAGGCCATTCCTTTTGCCTTGTGAGGTGATAAGTCAAGTGTCTGACGTGGGTTTTTACTGCACTAACAAATTCACCCAGGGCTAAAATCCCTGAGTTTTTACCAAGACCTTGTGCAATAATACCACCCACAAGTGGACGGGTCTTATCACAGTATAGTTAAGGATTGAATTCCAAAGGACAACATTTTTAAGAATCTTGTTAGTCGGATCCAGTCCAATTAAGACTAATATTTGGAACAAAGAGTTGATTGGGTTTAGTTAAACTAAATATAAGAAAAGTAAAGAGAAGGATTAAAACAGAGTCTAGATTAATGATGGGAATCACTGGGGTGGACCCGGGTTTCACCACCACTACACATGCAAACACATCCAAAACACATCCAGGCTAGAAACAACTATCCAAATAGAGTATCAAACCACCTGTTAGGATGTCAAGTTCGTGTAAGCATCACTATAGGCATCAGATGTCTCGTCACCTACCAGATCACACACTTACTACTCTGAAGATATCTTTCAGAAGTTCTCGTCAAGCCATCAACCATGTTAAATGAAATTAATAAACCTAGTATTGAATCTCTCACAACAAAGGGTTATAATAGATCATGTAAGGTAGGTGATTAGTCCACAACCACACATTAAACTATTAACATGAGATAAAAAGTTATACACAAGCCATGGGATATTTTGAGATGAACATGTAAGCATGGGCAGCGGGGATAGTCCCCGCACCCCAACTAAGAGGACTACTCGCTCCTCATGATGGAAACAAGAAAAATGATAGAAAGGGAAGATTCCGCCATAGTCATGGTGAAGATGGTGGTCGGAGATCGGTGGAGAAACAGTCTTCTTCACGATGTCAGGGCAGATCTGGAACGAGGAGGGAGAGAACACCAAGGCAGGTGATTGGCCTGCGTGGGGGGTGGTATTGCTAGGGGTCGATTGGCCTGCGTCGATAAATCCTCTGACTGATGAAGGAATCATATATATATATATATAGAGAGAGAGAGAGTGTGTGTGTTAGGCTAGAATATACTCGAGTGTACAAATCGCACAAATACACTCAAGTGTGTTTGCATATCAAGACTATTTTTAACAAAATTAAACCATTGATCTTCACCGTCATACACTTGAGTTTACAAAAAAATGATTCAAAAAATAAAAAGATATTCATAGCGAACAACTAGTTCAGTCAAGAAAATATGCCAATAAGTATGATAATAATAGAAAACATTTCAAGAGGGAACATATATCATGCTATATTAAAGTCGCTCGAAGCAGTCATATTATGTACAAGGAATAACCTAGAGGGAACATATATCATGTTATATTAAAGTTACTCGAATCGGTCATATTCTATAGTAGGAATAACCCATAACTTATAAGAGAGTCAATACAATGAGATTATTATGATATAATTATTGTTCATTAATATTTGGGGGTCATCCTAACCCATCCCTTATCCGCAATTCATATTATCTATCATGAATATCAATAATAATGGTTAACATATAGCTTAGTGTTTCTTAGATTAATTGCACAAATATTATAAAAAGAATTGAGTTCATATATGTTAATCATTTGATAATTGAAGTTAATGCTGTCGTAGTTCAATTCTGATATTACATTCCAAAAGCATATCATTTAATGTCATGTGAAATTGTTCAATATAAGCATCTCATATTATACAATTAGATTATAAATAACTTCAAAATCCCAAAGTAAAGTAGCATGGTTGTAGATAATGTTTTCTTGACCAATATGATATGAAACTATGCATTTATCTGATATTTCTATGCATTTTACTTGGTAACACTATTTTTAAGATTAATGCAAAGATTAACCTTTCTGGTAGGTCGACAGGGCCAGAGGTTTTCTTCGTGTGGCCCAGAATTGGCTGGGCCCAAGAGGCCCAGTCCAGGCAAATAGAACTGGTTGAGGGCATGGGGCCCAACCCGACAGCCTTTGGGCCTATGGCTTACCTACTCACACCTACTGTGCGACAGACTCGATATATGACTCATCCTATGTTTTGTGTGAGTGGCACCATAGGAAAAGCTCACTGATAGCAGTACTCAGATCTTTACCTCCATTCATGAACAACGGACCTCCTGTCAACCTCATGACCAATTCCAGTGTCGTGCCTCCTCTAGTTTCCACAAAAATCTCCACATGTCTACATTGTTGCCTACGTGCTACATCGTTTAGGATGGGAATTGCTCGATATGCCCACCCCAACCTTGTCATCCGTGACCATCCGTGAACACCACATCTATCTCTCCACCCCTTCTTCCTCCTTTGGCATGTGATGCTGATAGAGAGGTGTGGGAAAACTAGGCTTCGTTTGCCTTCAAAACTGCTCCATATGGCTTGCGTGAGAAATCAGAGATTCATGGGAACACGGTGGTCTCAACTAGTGTCTTAATTCCATGATTCATGTGATCAACAAATGACCATGTGAGGACTGCTTCATGGTTCATTTTTCCTGCAATGGGCGGAGGTATTTTGTAACACTCTGAATGCAAACCAGAAGGCAAAACATGGAGAATACTCATATAATGACAATTATGGGTGGAAAGTACTATATTTTATTTATACTAAATATATGTACAAATGGGGTTAAACATTTAGTCATAAAATCACAACGTGTCGATAGAAGTGAAAAAAATAAGATAAGATAAAGTCATCCATCAATGAAATACCGAATCTGTCACATACATCCTTTGATGTCAAATAGCTCAAACTTATCATGCATTGGTACCTGCGTGACCCCGCCATTAGGCAAAAATATTCCCATTAGTGTATGTTTCCAAGGTGATAAAATGAGAATAACAATAAATAGTTCATTCATTTATCAAACATGATCAATAATTATTATTTGAAAAAAACAATTCATAACATCAATCTTATTAATAAATGACACTAGTGAATCAATTATGTGCTTTCACTTAGTCACTCAACGATCATTTTAGTTTATAATGTTTATAAGGATTATATATTTTTAAATAGGTTTTTTCAACCAATGAAACAATTATTGTTTAAACCCAATCAATCCCAAATGTTTGCACATGCAATCCTTCAGTCCAGACAAGCCAACTCCGCCATTTCTACCCATTAATTTAACAATAAGTCAATTAATTTGTGATTTATTGATGGAGTTATTATCCTTTTCAAGTCAATCAATCAACAGGCATAAGTCAATTCTGAGGGGCCATTATGCCGCAAAGCGTGCTTTTCCCCAAAGAAGCACCAATCAATCAATCAATATTCCTTGATCGAGGGATGATGAATCACATAGTAGAGGTGAGCCTAAGGTTCCCATATATATCACATACCATTGGGAGTGTCGAGCTTAGTTCTATATCTAATAATTAACAATTTATCAAAACTTTGTGTGACTTTTACCAATATAGCTTAGTATCATGAATAATCGATCTGTAATATCCAATTAAGACCAAAATGCATTATCTTCTATTGGTGAGGTGGCAATCGTATGAACTGTACTTGATGTATAGGTGAAACCTATGATTTAGAGAGCATCGATAATAGATATTAATTCAATAGATCTATGTACAATGTGAACGCAACATAAGATATTTATTTAATGACATCATATTAAGACATTCAAAATTCAATAAGTCCTTACATGTGTAGTATGACATTAAGAAATCTACAATAATAAATATAATAATAAAGTACTTTATTTATGTATTATTTAGGATGATAGCAAGGCAAATGACAGTCTCACTCATTTTTTCTAAAGATGGGATCTGGTCTACCTACAGGGCCTGGTGACGAATTATGAACGAGTCTCCTAGAACACATCCTTGGGGTACCCCACACTACATACACTCCCAATATCAGCCCTGTATCACTATTTTCTCAAACAAACTCAGACTGTATGCCATTGTTGCCTTCACCCAATGTTGTGTGGGTTAAAAGAAATTAGGGCTAACAATAACAGAGGGGAAATGTATGTTGGGAGTAAGAAGGTAGGGTGATCGGAGAGTTAGTTGAGGAGAGAGGTAGCCGAGGATATGTCTGGCATGTAAAGCTTAATAGGTGCAAAAGGAAGAATATGTAGTTGTGTGTAGTGATGTTTGAAGTGAGAAGAACAGTTGGGGTGGTTTACCTTTTTAAGCATTGAGGTAGAAGGGAAACGGGGGTTCAAAAGCTGGAGGAGAAGTCTGGAAGAGGGTGTGCATTTCCGTTTCCCTAGAAATTCTTGGAGAATTGATGGTTCCAGCACCATCACTTTCTTTCTCCAAAATTCTCCGGATTCACAATGTGGGTATTACATCCTCACTCCCTTAATAAAATTCTTCCACAAATTTTAAAACACTTACCAAATAAGTGAGGATATATCTCTCACATCTCGGGTTCCATCTCCCAAGTTGCATCCTTACCTTGTTGATATTTCCATGCAACCTTTACCATATGAATAAGCCTTCGACTCAACTAGTGAGCACAACATTCCAGAATCTTGAGAAGTCTCTCCTTGTATGTCATATCTGGCCATACATCAGGTATCACATTCTCTAGGCCATGGGATGGGTCATTCACATAGTCCTTCAACATAGATACGTGGAACACATTATGTACAAAAGATATATTTGGCGGCAGAGATATCTTATATCCAAAGTCTCCAAGGCATTCCAGAATCTCAAACATACCAATATATCTTGGACTCAATTTTACTTTCTTGTTGAACCTCAACACTCCTTTAGTAGGTGATGTCTTTAGATACACACGATCACCGACATTGTATGTCTTCTCCCTTCTTTTCTTGTCAACATAGTTCTTCTTCCACTCTATGCTCAACAATTTGTTATAGAGTTGATCAACTTTATCAAAAAGTTGGACTATCTCAGGCCCAATGAGCCTCCTCTCTCCCACATTATTCCATTTCTATAAGAACCTATTACACTAAATGATATTACTCAAAATATAAAGCACAATCGATCACTAATTAATCACATACCCAAAAATATGGGTAAATTAAAACTGATTTCAACGTCAGTACCTGCTTAGAAATATTTGCATAAGAGCCCAACATCTTTCTTATACTATGCCAAGAATTTGATACAAATTGTTCTATCATCTTAGCCACAACATATATACAAAGGAGAACAATATTTATATATGCCACACAAACAAGCATTAATATGTTAACAAAAGTCTGATTCATTTGAAACACCATATACAAATTTTTCTTACTCGGACCTGAGAGTACAAGGATGACTCTAGGACACACTAGACATCTAATCAACTTTCTCAAAAATTCATTACTATAGCTCCTCTTTACTTCCACATTTATGTTGTCGTCACTGCCAATTACCTAAAAATATGTGGCGAACCACAAGGGTGAGACCCATGTCCCCGTAAGAGATATAACCTCCAACAATGTTTATTAATTCCAACATTTTTAGGTAATGAGACAGTTTAAGCAGTTTAATCATATATAAAAAATAAGATCAGCATCACTAATGATTAACAAAATAAATAAAGGAGCAAATAATAACTATCTTCATTAGTCAGACTATTCTCATATCCCTATTAGCAGCATGAGCATCTCTAACATCATGAATAAGTCTGGTATCATATGCATAGCTAACAATATTAGCATGTCTAACAGGTTGAACATATCAACATCATAAGAAGAGCTACAAAATGAGCACAACTATCTGGATAAGCATGATTAGCAATATATGCATCTCTAGTTACAAAGGCATGGCTAGCATGCTAAACATAACTAAAAACATGAGATAGCTAGCATCATGATTATAATCAGTAGTAGCAATATAGTTATCAACATAAGCATAGCTACTGTATGTACGCATCTATAATATTAAGAATATCCACAACCTAAGTATATGTACTATCTCTTAATTGCACTAAGAATCATCTTTATATAAAGATAAAAAATAAGGGTTCTCATCCAATGTGAAACGTCATGTTATACGGTTGTATTACATCTTTTATTATGCCTTGGGGAATTCAAATCATACCATCCAAAGTCCAACCTACCCCTACGAAGGGATATTCGGTTCCATACAAGATATAGGATTGTTGATATCCTAATATCTCTTCCCCTTGGTTAGTACAAGTGAAAAGGCAATGACATATCAGTCAAACTACAAAACAACAACATATAATCCTATAACTAGCCCACCTTAGTACATGTCACGACGCTAGCATCCAGGGTATTCAAAACCCTCTAATCTGAGGTACAACCGCAGTTGTCCTCATTCACATCAAATGTCTGAGGCATGACCATATTCATCCACCATACCATGCATTGTGGATGACAAGGATATATCCTCAACTTTCCACCCCCACATACTCAATAGTATGCGCTCAGAGTTTCCCTTAGGAATACTCGTTTCACCATCCAACAAGTTCTGACACTGAAGATGGCTCTACGACATAGGGCACCACATGATTAGAGTTGCACTTGATTAGTTATTCCAATTGGGTGAATTAAGGCTATATCAAATAAGTGGACATACAAACCCTAATTCAGTTCTAGGAAGCATATAAATATCACAACTTCAAAAGATAAAAAATGTGTAAAACATAATTTCTTATCTCATCATCACATGGTACTATTCACATGCCATTCATGAGACTACACTAGTCATCATACTATCACAAGATATAAATCCTTTCACAATATCACATGGTATCAACCCTTATCAACATAAGATGATTACACCTCATTCAGGGCTCAACCATGCCCAAAGGTCATTAAGACCATCATAATATTCCTTGCAAGATCATCATAATTTTTCCATGCCTTATAACAAGGCTCAACAACATCACTTACATATAATACACCAGCTCAACAAAATATTGCATTAATGAGATAAGAGATATTCATAATCAATCATAGCAAGTTTATATTAACATTAAGAATATTCCTTTATTACATCAACATGTAAGGAATCTAGATATGATTAACCCTCATCTAATTCATAATTCACATGTTTAGCATAAGAAAGTATCAATCATGTGGCTATGATAACCACCAATTAACACATTAAGGTTTTAATCATATTAAGGAGGTTATTTCATAATCATTCCATCATATAAGAATGTTAAACATGAATACTCATCTTTATCTATTTTCATTAGAGTTAGGTTCAACAAGATAAGTTATATTAATGTTACTAACTGGCACTTATACCCAATCCTAACTCACAACTTCCCCATTGGATCATGGATACATAAGGTGAAGCATCTCCATCACATTCCATACTATTCTCAAGTATGAACCCACACATAAATCAAGGTGTAACCATCAGGTTATAGGATACTAGGGTTTCAACAATAATAAGAGAGTACTCCATGACTGTATTAGTTATTCAAGGACTATTCATACCCAATTACCATCATTTAGTTATATTAATGATAGGTATAACAAGATATACCTCATTAGGGTTACATATCAACACAATATAGTTATTATCCCTTCTATTCATATGAGTGAATAGGTAACACTACCTTATTAAGGGTATCACTCCATTTGTTCCATCATCATTCAACCCATATCACCATACCACTGTGTCACCCAGAACCATTGGATGTTTAAAAGGTAAGACCATTGGTTGTTTACATAAGTAAACACCTTGGATAAACCACCTATAAATTTCCTAAGTTGTGCTCTAGAAAGAGTCACCATTTAACACTAGACATCCGTTGATTAACAACATTAAAAGTTTCATTGAGAGCAGGGTAAAATCACAAGTGATTATTTATTTGAAATAAGTTGTCAATAAATGAGCTTCTTAAGTTGATCTCATAACGAAAACCATTAAAATCACTTTATTAGAACCATCATATTACATTTAGGCATCATTCCAATTTATTGGATGAAGAGACATTAGATCTTAACCATTAGGTCAATTTCATATATTAAAACCATCAATTGGAGTATACGTCCGACCATTGCATCAAATGACCCAAGAAACCATTGGTTTAGGGATTAATTGATGCTACAACTACATGCTTAACTCACCATAGGTTGTGGAGACCTGGTTCACCATCAGTAGTGACCATTAAGTCACCATAGGTTGTTGGATCAGCACTATATTCATTAGTCACCATTGAATATCAAACTAATATCACCATTGATTGATAGCATCATTAAGGTACTTAGTTGTTAATCACCAAGCTTCTAATTAGGCCAACATATGACCTAAGGTGTGAACAGAAGTTGACACCCATGATCACCACAATCACATGTCATAAATACAACACCATCGGTTGTTGCAATTGTGCCACCATTGAGTCATGTGTTTAGAGAAGAAATCAAATTTAGACTCTAAAATTGACCATTGGTTGATAGGTTCTTAGCACCATAGGTTGTCAAAAAAACATGATAAAAGTCATATTATACCTTAAGAATAACGTACACATGATCATAGGTTCATATAGAACTAAAATCAGAATAGGGAACGTTATAAAAATCAAAATTCAAGTCAAGCATAGCTTTTTAGTGCCTGGATCATCATTTAAAAGCAAGAACATGAGCTAGCAAGCTTATGGTAACCAATAAACGTGGATCAAGTTATAAAACTTGCTTCTAATTAGAAGATAAACTCCCAAATAGAAGAAAACACGAGTATCTAGGGTAGAAAATCCAAGCATAAGCTGTGAACTTGTCCATCTAGCACCTTTCTTCATCAAATGAGCAAACCCTAAGCATAAGGAGCAAGAAAGGTAGGGTTTTAGAGCTTTAGAGCAATTTCTACCATGGAACAGCAATGTTACGACCTGGAGAAAGGTAGGAGGAAGGATAAAAAATAAATAAATGGAGGAAATAAGGGGATTCTTACCCTTTTATGTCAAGATCACTAGAAGGAAGCTTTTTAAAACCTAAAAGGAAGTCAATTGCAACCCTGGATTCTTTTTCCAAGAGGATCCCCTCTTTCTTCTTCCTTGGACAGGAAATTCATAGAAGCTCAGAGGAAGAACGAGTTTTGTAGAATAAGTTGTGGAGAGAAAAATGTCTCATTTGGGTTCTTAGGGATAAGTATATGAAACTTTGAGATAAAGAAAAAGAAAAAGTTGAAGTTCTAGTATCTTTCCAAGTGTCCATGGCCTTAAACTATTAAGAATATACAAGAACACAAAAAATCAGCTCCCCCACCATCCATATAGAACTTCTTAGATTTTCTTTATCGAATTTACAAGCTAATCAAATAATTCATTAGTTGATAGCTACTAAAGGTAGCTCATCCATGAAGGGGTAAACCCTAAAATACCCTTGAAGAAGGCACCTTCAAACCAAGGTTTAAATAGGCGCCCCAAGGATAAAAAGGCTCAAGAATGATGAGAGAATATACAAGGACCATAATGCAAGTGATAAATTTCCAAGAAAACCTATCAATTGGGTAAATTGTAGAAAAGTCCAAAATGTGCGTAAAATTGCATAACTTGCTCAAATAGTCTCCAAATTGGACCAAATTTGAAACTTAAGCTTGTATTATGATTTAAAAGCATATAAATAGGTTATATTATGGTTATAAGAATTAAATTATGATAATTAATCTTGTTCAACACTTTAAGCAAGGTTAGGGGTCTCACAATTTCATCCATTGGAAGTATATGTTTGGAAAATCCAATTGATGATAAGCATAATATTAACTCAATCAAATCAATTTTTAATGGTTTTTGGCTGAATTAAAAGTAATATGATCATTATAAGTACATCCAATATATAAGGAGAAATCTATCTATTCTTTAATCTTGATCTTTGTAAATGTATGACTTGAAAATGCATGTTTGACAAGAGGAAGATGATAATTTACATCGACGAATGATTTCTTCTCTACATAAAAGATTCATGAAATTCGTTGGCCAAGCACCATGCTACCCATCCAACAATCAATCATGATGTCTTGGTAGTATAGTTGAAGAATTGTGATGTGTTGGTCCTTGACCCAACATTGTCCATGGTAATGATCATGGGACTAGTGTTATTCTTGTAAAAGTTATCAACAACAAACATGGAACTATAGAAGGATTCCCCACTAGTACTATTCCTGAAGGAGGAACCTTTTTAGTAGAGTGGTTTCCCACTCTGTCTGGATCCCTACTCCTCTTATGTAGATGGGAAGGAAGTTCTTGGGTGTCTTTGGGGTCACATTGATTAATAGATCCATCACAAACCAGCAAGACAGGAAGACACATGGGTTGGCCATGTTTTATAGAGGATGGGAGATTTGGAATGGTTTAGGGTTATGGAAGACACATGGGTTGAGATATCCCCATTATTGGCATTTGAACACCTAGAAGTAAGTTGGAGGTTAGTTTCAGTTCTGGTCATCTTGGATTTGGTTTCTCTTCCACCATTGCCTTAGGGGTTGTGGAGATCGGTTTGTTTGAGTCTCCTTCCCTAGTGAGCATGGTTCTTGCCTAGTTTTGGACTTGTTTTGGTGACCTAGGTGTTTACCCCTTGGCATAGTCTCAACCTAGGAGGTCTGGTGGTCTAGGCATCGACATTGTGATCACAACATAGCCGCTTTGGGATGGTTGCGACCTGGTTGTCTTGGGTCGAGGTGTCCCTGCTTATGGCGATGTTTGACCTGGTGATGTTGGGCAAGACCTTTAGAGTCTAGCAGCCTTGAAATCCCTAGCTTCTTGTGTTGGCTTGATGGAGACAATCCTTGGAGTGGCGCTCGCGACACGCTAGTGATGAGGTGTCGCGGTCATGACTTAGAGGTGCTTGAGGACGTTGGTCGTGATGTGATGGTTCAAGGGTGGAGTGAAACCATAACCCTAATGTTGTGGGTGTGACATGAAGAAAAGCGTCACAACATGGTGTGAGAGTGAAGGTCGAGGTACCATGGTGTATGCCACGGTCGCGACATACTAAGGAGGGTGGTCGCGACCCATGATCTTAAGAGGTTAACATGTGTTGATAGTATGTGGTTGTGAAATATGTATGAATATCTAACATTAACCATGTATACACATGTGTTATGCTATTTTGTATGATCTCCAATCTTCTCTAATGATGTTGCTTTATCCTAACACACTCCATGGTGCTGGAGGGTGGTGGTTCTAGGGTGGTTGATTGACCTCAACCTCGTGAACCCTAATCGGCAAAAGTGGAAACTCTTAATCCTAAAAGTGAATAAATATTGCTTATACCTTTACCATGATGGCTATGATTTTATGTGATTATCTCTATCTTGGTTGTGATCTTCTAACCATGCAGGTGTTGTGGAATTGATTATCATGTCTAATGTGTGGTATGATGGCTATGATGTGAGACAAGAATTGAATATACCTCGTGTGTCATGATGATTATGTTCTGATCCACAAATATAGAGGTTGGGCCTTATGACCTAACAACGATTATTGTTCTGACATAAGTCAATGTTTCCTATAGATAAAGTTGAGGGATTTATATTCCATGACATGTGGCTTTGTTTATGATTCTGTGAATGGAAATAATATTGGCGTCATGTGGTGACAATGTGATAAGTTCACGCCCTATGTGTTTGTGGGAAGGATGTTATGCCCTTATCTTTATAGAATTTGTTATGTTTTAAGACGTTGTAAGTTGATTGATGCTAAAAGACACTTAAATGACCTAACTAATAAAGTGGAACCTAATCATGTAGCTTTGCCATGTGACATAGATCCATTAAGTGTCAGCATTTGCTGAATGGTGAAATGAATTTAACTCAGAGCACATATTTTTTAATATGTCGGGTTGAGGATGAATATCCTCTTACGTCCAGGTTATGTGATACATGATTGGTTACGCGCCATACCCTAGGAGGAGTATGGATTTGGGTCGTAGCTCAATTCTTGTGATACAGGATTGGCTGTGGGCCCTACCCTGGCAGGAGTGTGGCTGTGGGATGTAGCTTAATTTCATTAGCACCGTGACCTATACCAAGGCAGGTTAGGATTGTACAGTTGGACTATATGTCACTGATAGCAGTCTGACTGATGATGTCACTATAGGTTCACTTGTACTGACTGAGGGGGTGAGGTTGTGGATTTTGGCTCTTCCACTAGACCTTGTACGACACCGATTTTGATTTAGCAGTGGTCGGTTGGATTTGGGTTGTACGACTCAAATCCTCAGGGCATAAATAAAATATGTAATCAACTATGTAGCGTAATTGTATAGGAGCAAATACAAAAACATTGGATGAGGCCTTGCTTGCTTTTGTACAATATAGTTGGTAGGGAATATACATGTTCTTCATATTCCTTTAATAATGTTAAGACATTTCATGATCTAGTAGTAATTTCTTATTCTGTTAGTAATGATTTACCTGCTTACATTGTTCGTAGCTTTACTGTTTCACTTTAATCACTTTATATGTGCTAATAATAGTGTTAATGGAGAGTTATATCTCCCGCTCAGATTTGGAATCTCACCCTTTGGGTTTCCCACATCCTTTTTGGTGGACATGCATGAGGAGGTAGAGATCATGCAGTGGAGGTTGAGCAGTAGCAAGAAGGACAATAGCTGACAAGGTTTGAAAGTATTGTTGGTGGTTGTTTGTTGTTAGAGCCCTAGATTCATCCTTGTAAACTGAAGTCTTTGGGAATGTTTGTTGGATGTGTTTTGTCAATGTGTTCTGATACATGTTTGGCTTGTGTAATCTTTTATGTATGGACATATGTGGATATGTATGTATATATGTTTGGGACAAGTTTCCCTAAAATAGGTTGATGGCATGCATTGGAAGAATCTTGCGATATGAAGGAACTCATATGTAAAGGTTGCCATTTGGATCTGAATGAAACTGGTTTTAATTTCCAATATTATGTATACGAAGCTCTTATGACACATGAATATTTCTAATGAAGATAAATTTTGAGTGCATAAACAATAGCAACATGTTCTAAATCATTTGTTAGATAATTTACTTCATTTTAATTTCAATTAAGAAGATGGATATTTCCCTCCTAAATTAGTGCATATCTGATATCATTGATGTCTAGGTTTACCTCCTAAAAATATTGTGTATATGTTTCTTCCTTTTTGTTATGATAATTGTGTGCTCTAACATGATCTTAATGACTTTGATTATGTGTTTTTGTAAGTAATAATTAGATTCCTTATTTAAAACATCTAAATGAAATGGATTTAATTGAATCTTGATTTTATTTTGAGAAAAAAGTAGTACAATTAGTGTTTTCATAAATGGTGTGAAACTCTAACTTGGTAAATGAGACATGTATGATGTGATATACAATAATATTAAAACAAAAGATACTAGAAATATTTGTTAATATTATGAGACATAAAAAGATGTTTATGAAATCATGACATGATTTGATGTAGGAGATATGGAGCTAGAGAAAGTTGAAGTTGTCCATGTTGGACCCAAACTTGGTATCAACAAACTTTGGGTTAAGTCAATACATGTTGAGAGGTTGATGGGAGTCCATCAATGGATGTGAGAACAATGCAGTGACTATGGTCGAGTAGTCAGATTAGCCGACCAGCCAAAATTTGGTCATCCAGATCGAATAACTTCTTGGAAAGTTGGGTCAACTTCTTTTTCTAGAAGGGTGCAATTTAAGCTTTGGTCTCCTTGGTTTTCTCGATCCACCTCCAACTAAAACCATTGAAACTGGGCAACTTGATGTATATAGGCTTTGTTTCATCCCAAATCACACACAAAGCTATCTTCACCTTTCTTTGACATAGTAGAGTTAAGAGAGGTGAACTAGAAGGTGATCCACAATGTTCTAGTGTCATAATTTAACTTTTTGAATTAATTTAGCAAAAATGACTTTACATGTTAAATGTTGACTTATAAAAATAAAAGTATTTAGGAAATGCCTTGATATCTATTGGCATAAATTGTTTAATGAATGGTGGAATTATCAAGATATATGATTATAAATTATACTAGAGATACTTCTCAGTTAGTCATTAGAGAAATAATGATAAATATCATTATTTGGGGTAGTTTAAAATAAGTGATATTTTGTCTTCTTGATATCTCGTTTTATTTTTTTAGACTAAGGAATGAAAATATTTTGAATTTGGATATCTTTAGTTATCATGGAAAGATCACTTGAAGAGTGGGGGTGAGTATTTCTAATGAATGTGGCTTTATATGCACGCCTCCTTGGGATAATTGGTTGGCCAGTAAAACCTTCTATTTTGGTCCTATATTTGTCTAGATAATGTTTGCCTTACAAGCTTAGGACTATTCAAAGTGTCATCTAAATCAAATAAGGATTACGAGTTATTGATTTTTGAAATATGGAAAGATGTTGGGATAAATTCAATTTTATTATCACTTTAGTTGACTGATAATTTAATCAAGAAAATCTACAACTGATCCTAGATCAACTCAGACATGACCATTTTTACTAGATGGCAATGGAGGTCCAGCTTTCCTTTATTGACAGGGGGCATCAAAGCTCTTGCATGTTGATCTAACCAAAAATGGGTCATCATATATGTAATACCTACATATTTAATCTAGATAATTCTAGAGAAAGTGAGTGATGGCGTTGAAGTCGTCCGCTCTCCAAAAGTTTCTGGGGAAAAGGGAAAACCCCACCCTCTTCTAGAATTCTCCTCCATCTTCTAAACCTCCTTTTCCCTTCTACCCCAATGACCATAAAAGGCATACCATCCCAACTATTCTCCTTAGTACACACAGTTACATCTCCTTCCTTTCCACCTACTTACTTTTACATGTCAGCCATCTCCTAGCTACCTCTCTCCTCCACTAAGTCTGTCACCTCCTTGCCTACCCCCAACACACATTTCCCCTCTTTATTATAATCCATAATATCTTTTTACACTCAACATGGGGTGAAGGCAATGATGGCATAAGGTCTGAGTTTCTTCAGGAAAATAGTGATACATGTCCGAGCTTGGGAGTGCCTATAGTGTGTGATACCCATAGGATATGTTCTAGGAGACTCGTTCGTAATTATTCCACAGACCAGTGATGTAGACCAGATCACATCTTTATGAGGAATAGATGAGACTGTCATTTGCTTTCCTGTCATCCTAAACAATACATTAATAAAGTAAAAATGATATTATATTCATTATTGTAGATTTCTTAATGACATACTACATGATTAATGTGACGTCCCCCAATTTCTATATACTTTCCATAGTGACATTCATAGATATGCGTGCACTCATATCTATAGATGTCAAAAGGGAAAATATAAGAGATTGAGGTAGTCAACTAAAATAGAGATTAAGCTAAGATCTAGTCCACATCATCAGATAATGCCACACAAACATTCATTCATAAGGATAATAAAGTCATTACATATGGAGAGAAAATATGGTTCTAAAGAAAGTTAACTTTATTACATAGGATTTCAATCATCCTCAAGATCACTAAGGAAAGAAATAAACTAACATCTAGCAAGAAATGAGATAAGAGGAAAAGAATCTATCTATTACATCCTCCAAGTTTATTATTTGTGCCTTCAGGTACTTTGAGCATGCATTTCATTTTGTAGTCAATTGTTCCTTGCACCTAGAAAATATGAGAAACAAAACATCAGCAGAGCTGGTACGTGGTAAAAGTTACACTAATAAGGTTGCATAAAGGAAAATATTTGAACAAGAAGAAAGGAGAAATAAAACCATTTCTTAAGGCGAAAATCAGGTAAACATCCTTTTTATTACAATCATTTTGATGCAGTTGTACTACACATATAGCACTTAACTTACATCTAGTGTGGGCAACATAATATCATCATACATCTAACATGGGCCAAGGAAAACATACATCCATGTTAGGCAACATACATCCACACCAGGATATGTGCTCTAGTAGTTACAACCCATCATAACCATTTATGTTTCATTAGGTTTGGTGAAGTATAACTCATACTAGTCAACCAAGCAATAATATTCAAATATGAGCATTCAAGGTATACATATCATAGGCAACCAGAAATCTAGTCATATACTTATACGACCACATACCTACTTAATTAGATCAGACATTCCAAGGATCTAGAATCAATCAAGGATTAAGTCACCCTGCAAAGAGAGCAAGGGTACAACATTACTATTGGTCCAAGTGACCAGGACTAAGATATGCTTTTAGTTATAATTCCTTTTATGTTATCTAATTCAGATCAAGGATTTTTCCCCTATTTTATTTAAGTTTAGAGATGCTATCATGTTTGGTCCATCATTATTTTGTTTACTTAAAAGATAGCACTTAATTCATCAATTAACAGATTTCCAAAAACTAGGGTTTCTAATATGATTGGAATAAAAGGGGAAATACAACCCTTAAGATATTAATGGTTCCATAAGATCAGGTTTCGAATTAGAATTTAGGGCAAAAATATGATCACTAATCGTCATCTAGTGATATCAAATTTTGTATAAAGATATACCTATAATTTCATGTAGAAAGAGAAAGCTGAAATTAGGGTTTCTTCTAATTCCTTGCTCACTTATCAACATAGAAAGCCATTTCGATTCATTAGAAGTCAGGGTCTAACCTAGTGGTTAACACCACTTTTGAAATCGTATATCATCAAGAAAAACATTATTAATAAATAATTATGATCAAGGATGTCCTTTAGGCCTTAGACAATTATTTTTGAAATAGGGAACGGATTCAGGTATTGATAATATTTTATATGTATAGAGCATATTTTTCTAATCAAAATGGTATGTTGGTTTGCTATATTCTGATAATCCCAGCACTTATTATGATTTTTCTAAGGTATGGTATTTTCTTGAGTACTAAAAGATTAACAAAATAAAAGAAAAGAAAAATACCCCCGATCGATGGCCGAATCCGACTGGATCACAGCTCAAATTGATCTAAACTGATCGGGCGCTCAGGATCGGTCTGCACCTGATCAGATGATCAGGGTTGGTCTTCACTCGATCAGACGGCTCGGGCTAGCTCCGCAGGTCTGCAGCTTGCTCCAGCAGAGGAGGAGGAACTCCGGCGAGCTTGTTCTAGCTCCTGAGTGGTGCTGCCGTGAGGAAGAAGGTGCCTTCACCTTTGCGAGGCTGCCCCGCACAGTTGCGGGTGGTTTTCCAGTCATGGCTCCCACTGGAATGTAGCGCCGTCGCAGGAGAGGCGAGGTCGCCAGCGTGAGAGAGGTTTAGGGTGGCGAGGAGTTCTGGAAGCCTACTTTATAGCCGCCCACGCTCGTGGTGAGTTGGCGAAGGTGTGGGAGAGGTAGGGTTTGAGCGAGGAGTGATGGGTTGGCCTAATGGTGAAGGTAGCCGAGGTTGAAGAAGGTGGGAGAGGGGAGCAGTGCTCGGGGTG
This sequence comes from Alisma plantago-aquatica, assembly GCA_963693085.1. Taxonomy (NCBI): domain Eukaryota; kingdom Viridiplantae; phylum Streptophyta; class Magnoliopsida; order Alismatales; family Alismataceae; genus Alisma; species Alisma plantago-aquatica. The sequence goes on from OY856409.1 coordinate 1,554,145,497, forward strand.
TTGGCGCTTGCAATTGGAGATGTGAAATGGTTAAAGGAATCATGGCGGAGCTAATGAGGGTCTTATATAGTCGTGTGGGGAGCTGGGCAAGGAAGCCCTAGAAGCCCCGCCGCCGGAGTGAGAAGCAGGCGGCTCGTGGCTGTTGGGTTGGCGCAACAGCGCACGATACCCAGTCAATTCTGGTATGTCTAGCCATGGAAACGTAAGACTAAGCTATCTACTCGAACAGATTTGCAAAATGGCAGATGCGTTGGAGCCTGGAAGAGGCTCGGGTTGCTACTGGCCTCCCCGCCCTTTGCAGATCAGGGTAGATCCGTGGATCACCCAATCTTATGGCTAGGAGAGGGGGCCGGGTTATCAAAGGCAAGCGCGACACATATATATCATTGATTAAAACGGAAACTTAGGTCTAGGACATAAATCTAAGGTGATTTATTAAATTGGCCATAACTCTTGATTGGTAACTCCAATTCTAATGAAATTTGAGGTGTAGCATCAAAAGGTCATTATGCTACTATGCTATAAATTTGAAACCAAAATTCAAAGTTTTGATGTGTTTATTTACTAAAAACATTATCATATGTATTTTATCATAAAAGCATACTAGGGTTTGCATATTTTTGCAATTTGTGACCCATATTAGTCCAATTAAGTGAGAGAAGTATATGAGGGTAATTTGGTCCATAAATTTGATAATAAACTTTTAAGAGAGAGAAAATACTATAAAACTCACTTTGTCACATTCTCCCCTCCTTTTTAAGGATTTTGCCCTCAAAATTCAAGCAGCCTGAAAGAGATGTGGATATTTTCGCTCGACTTGAGCTCCCATGTAGCATCGGTTTGATCATGGTGGCTCTAGAGAACTTTCACCATATCTATACGCCGATTATTGTGAAGCTCATTTGCCTTGAAATCAAGAATTTTGACTAGTGACTCATCATACGTCAAATCACCTTTCAGCTCAAGAGGCTCGTGATTCAGAATGTGACTGGGGTCTTTGAAATAAGGCTTCATATTAGATACATGAAATACATTATGCATGGCACTATACTGCGGTGGCAGAGAAAGATGATAGGCACATTCTCCAACCCTTTCAAGAATCTTGAAGGGTCCCACATAACGAGGACTGAGCTTTCCCTTATTCTTGGCCAAAGCTCGAATTGGTCGGATCTTCAGAAAGACATGATCACCTTCCTTGAACTGACGTTCCTGCCGGTGAGCATCTGCATATGATTTCTGCCTATCCTATGCTCGCTTCATTCTCTGCCGGATCAGTGCAACTTTATCTGCATACAGCTGCATCTCCTCGGATTTCATCAAGGTATGTTCTCTGACATCGTTCCAATGTAATGGAGATCTACACGGTCGGCCATAGAGAGCTTCGTATGGTGGCATCCCAATACTTGCCCGATAACTATTATTATAGGCGAACTCAGCTAAAGGCAGGTAATGGTCCCACGAGCCTTCCCAGTCAAGCACACAAGCTCGTAGAAGATCCTCCAGAATCTGTACTATTCGTTCTGACTATCCATTTGTCTGTGGATGATAAGCTGTACTGAAATTCAACTTGGTGCCCAATTCTTCTTAAACCTGTTTCCATAGCTTTGAAGTGAACTTTGGGTCCCGGTCTGAGACAATGGACGCTGGAATTCCATGCAGACGTACAATCTCCCGTATATAAAGATCAGCCAACTCAGAAACTTTCACAGTAGTCTTCACAGGTAGAAAATGAGCTGACTTGGTGAGACGATCCACAATGACCCATGCAGCGTCGTACCCCTTCCTGGTCCTGGGTAATCCCACTACGAAATCCATAGTGATATGTTCCCATTTCCATTCTGGAATCTCGAGGGGTTGCAGTAGACCGCCTGGTCTTTGATGCTTGACCTTGATTCTTTGACATGTCAGACACCTGGATACAAATTCTGCAATGCCGTGCTTCATGCCTCTCCACCAGAACTGTCGTTGTAGGTCCTTGTACATCTTTGTCATGTCGGGATGAACTGTGTACTTGGACCCATGCGCCTCGCTAAGAATGGTTGTCTTTACAGCTGACTGCTCAGGGACCCACATACGGTTCTTGTATCGAAGACCACCATCAAGACCCACTGATAGATGTGTATGAGGTTTAGCCAGGAGAGAGGAGAGCTCTGCAAGCTCGAGACTAACTTTCTGTGCCTCCAGAAGTTCAGAATGCAAGTTGGATGTGATAGAGATGCTGTTGACATGCATACGATCAGCCAGGAATTGTGGTCTCCAGCTGGCTAGGTCCTCCATGTTCCTCCATTCGGGTACAGACAGGGATGCACAAACAACTCTTTTCCTACTAAGGGCGTCTGCAACCACATTGGCCTTACCTGGATGGTAGCCAATGGTGAAGTCATAGTCCTTCAAGTACTCAATCCACCGTTGTTGTTAGAGATTTAAATCCTTCTGCGTCAGAATGTACTTGAGGCTTTTATGGTCGGTGAAGATATCAAACGTTGCCCCGTACAAGTAGTACCTCCATATTTTGAGAGAATGGATGATGGCAGCTAACTCCAAATCATGTGTAGGGTAATTCAACTCATTGATTTTCAGCTGTCTAGAAGCGAAGGCCACTACTTTCCCATTCTGCTGCAGGAAACAACCTAGACCATGTCGGGAAGCATCAGTGAATATCACAAATCCTTCATTACCAGAGGGTAAAACAAGGACAGGTGCTGACGTCAACTTTTGTTTGAGCTCTTGGAAGCTAGACTCACAAGCAGCTGACCAGATGAAATGCTCGTCCTTCCGAGTAATCTTAGTGAGAGGGAGTGCCACTTTGGAGAAATTTGGAATAAAACGACGATAATATCCAGCCAGACCTAAGAAACTCCAGATTTCAGAAGGATTACGAGGAGGTTGCCAATCAAGTACAGCAGATACTTTAGAGGGATCAACAGATATGTTACCCCCAGAAATGACATGACCAAGAAACATAACTTTGTCAATCTAGAATTCACATTTAGAAAGCTTGCCATAGAATTTCAGGGCTCAAAGAATCTCAAGGACAGACTTCAAATGCTCTCGATGCTTCTCCATAGAATCAGAATAGATCAGAATATCATCAATGAAGATGACTACAAACTCATCAAGATAAGGTTGGAAGACTTTGTTCATCAAGTTCATGAATACGCCAGGTGCGTTGGTCAACCCGAACGACATTACCAGAAATTCGTAGTGCCCATAACGAGTTCGGAAAGCAGTCTTAGATATATCAGAATCTTTGACCTTAAGTTGATGGTAGCCAGAACGAAGATCAATTTTTTGAGAAAACTTTAGCAGTACGAAGTTGATCAAAGAGGTCATCAATACGAGGGAGAGGATACTTGTTTTTAATGGTAGCTTGGTTCAACATGCGATAGTCAATACACATCTGCATCGAACCATCTTTCTTTTTAACAAAAAGGACAGGTGCACCCCTAGGGGAAATGCTAAGGTGGATAAAACCCTTATCAAGAAGTTCTTGTAATTGTTTTCTTCAGCTCCATAAGTTCAGCAGGTGCCATCCTATACGGTGCCCTAGAAATCAGAGTGGTTCTAGGAAGAAGATCTATGGAGAACTCAATGTCTCGGTTTGGAGGCAGCCCAGGAAGCTCCTCCGGAAATATGTCAAGAAAATCACGTACCACCTCCAGTCTTTCTACAGGCCTGTTGTCAGGATTGGACTCTGAGACGAATGCGAGGAAGACTTTACATCCTTTAGATATGAGCCTTTTAGCTTTAAGAGAGGAAATTATTATATTATTACAGAATCCGCATCCCCGAGGGATCACTACAAGAGAGGAATGAGGTTGAGAGAGAACTACCATCTTGTTTCTATAGTCAATATAAGCATGATATGTTTACAGCCAATCCATGCCAAGAATAACATCAAAGTCTTCCATAGTTAAGAGAATGAATTCAAAGGGCATGTCATGATTTTCAAATTTTAGAGGGAGAACATCGGTTTTCTGTAAAGTAGTGAATATTTTTCCACTAGGAGTTGACACATCCAGAATGTATCCCAAGTCCCTTATATGTAAGTGCAACATTGAGGCCAGATTTCTAGAAATAAACGTATTTGTAGATCCAGAATCAAACAATGCTTTAACAAGATGTCCATTCAAGAAAATAATGCCTACACAATATAATTACATTTTTAAATATTTGAAGGCAATTGAATAAGATATTAGATATATGAAAAAGATTTAAGGTTACCTTCGACAAGCTGGTTCGGATTTGCCCTAGCCTCCTCTGCTGTTACTGTGAACACCCTGGCATTACGGTGTCCCTGAGGGGGTGGAGCACCTACTGGAGGTTTTCCAAGGATAGATGCATTGGGGCACATGGCAAGGAAATGTCCCTCCTTCTTGCAGTTGTAGCAGACCGGCTTGGTGTTGGCTAAATGGACATCTATAAATCCCTTTGTTTTTTTTATGACAAACATTTCATTCTTATTGATCTAACAAGCTACTTGAGTGTGCAGGATTAAGGTGGATGCCAAAGCAACTAGGGAAATCCATATACTTACATTTATGTTTTCATGCAATGTAATCGCTTTGTAAAAACTTGTACAAATATATAATGTACAAGTACTTAGATTGCATGTAAATCAAGCGTTAGATCTTCCCTAGCTAAACATCACATTTAGATAAGTCATCCCCTTCGAATAGGATCACATATGCACACTCATACATATAATTAGTTCCTAAATTGAAACATTGAAAGAGGATCAATCTTGGTCGACAAACTCCTCGACCGAGACACTCTCGGTCGACAATCTCCTCGACCGAGAAAGATCCAAAGTAGCCGTTAGACACAACAGACAAGTTAGTTGGCAGTTGGAGAAAGACGTTGCAAATCACTTGTTCCAGAGTGCCTGTCGGTCGACAAAAGTTTGACCGAGTAGGTGTCTCGGTCGACCATTCCTCGACCGAGACGGTCTCTGACAGCAACTGCAGAATTAATTAATTAGCCGTTGTTAAAGCAACAACTTTGTACCTAACGGCTAGTTAAGCACTTAGAAACCCCTAGAAGTTGTCTAGAATGTCCTTAAGCATCCTTAGGCCATTCCTATAAATAGGACAAGCCATAGGACACTCAAACATACTTGCTACACCTGAGAAATCCTTGAGCATACTTTGAGCAATCTGTTTGTGAGCAATTTGAGCATTGTGACAATTGGCCATTTCATTTCTTAGCTCATAATTCATGTCCTATAGGCTAGTATCTCCTACCCACTGCAATCACAAGTCCACACACTTGGTTAGGAGATCTATACGCTTGATCTAGGCAAATCAAGCCTTGGGCTACAAAGGATAAGTTGTAATTTCCTTTTTCTTTCTTGTTCTCTATTACCGTTTGTACTCTCCTTGCTACTCCTAGGTTGGAGGCTACTGATTGGAGAGGGTGGAGTTCTTCTTGGTGAAGAAGGTGACTTTGAGCTACTTCAGAAGGCTGGTTTAACGGGAGGTTACTTCTAGAGAGGAAGGCTACTTCAAGGGGGAGCTTGGAGTTACTTCAAGAAGGCTACCTCAAAGTTGGTGCACCTACTTCAAGTGAAGGTTGTTCAAAGGGTGTTAAGGAAAGTATTGTATTTTGTATAAATCCTTGGGAAGGTAATAAAATAAATACTTTCAAAATCCCGGTTGGGTAAGCAACCGGGTAGTGGACTGACAACTTTAGTAGTTGCTAAAGTTGGAACCACTCTAAACACCTGTCTCCTTGTTCTAATTTTTAATTGTGATTGTTTGAGTTAAAATAAATTGTTAAAATTATTTAAAAACTCTATTCACCCCCCCTCTAGTGTTTTTCAATTGGTATCAGAGCAGGCTTCAAGGAACCCTAATCAGGTCTTGAAGAATGGAGGGTAATGGTGATTACAATCACAACAAAAGGTGCTGCTTGGACAAAACCACAACATGTTGCAATTGGTGCTTAGGAACAAGACACACAACAACTAGATGCCCATGGAGATCAAAGAAGGAGGATGAGAACAAAGATTGTCTCATTGCTACAAATAGCGAAGAATAAGAAGAAGAGGTAAGTCTTTTTGATTTATCCAAAGAAGAACTAGTTGCTAGCCTTGAAGAAACACATATTAAGTATGTTGAATGCAAGAAGAAATTAAAGAAATCAAATAAAGCAAATGATGAATTACATGCTAAGCTTCTTGCTATTACATCTTAAAACATAGATCTTAAAAAGATCATTGAAGATCATGATATTGAGATAAAATCTATAGAGGCAAATTGTAATCTACTTTCTTTAGAGAAGAATAATTTGCAAAGTCAAGTGAATGATCTTCAAAAACAACCCATTTTATGCAACCATCTAGATTATGATTCTATTGTCAAATAAAGAAATTCATTATCATCTAATCTAGATCAAGAAAAACTAGATATCAAGAAGAGAATGGATGAGATTTCCAAGTTACAACAAAAAGTTAGTAATTTAAATAATAATGGCATTCTTGATCAAATCTTAGATAATTCCTATCATCAAATTGGGAGAAGAGGACTAGGTTACAAACCTAAAGGGAAATCCTATCAACAACCTAGTTGGAGAAAGTCACAAACCCATCAATCTATATACGTACCTAAAGGAACATTTTCACCCAAGGACAACGTAGAACACAATCATAGAAAAAGATATGAGGTTGACTCGATATGCTGTCATTATTGCTTACGCCTTGGTCACTATTCTTTTTCATGCCCTTACAAGAGAAAAGATGTCGAGTTAGTTTGGGTTCCAAAACCTCCAAACTAAATGAACAGAATCAAGTTGAGATATGACCAAGGACCTTAGTTGCATATTTCCACGTCTATCTCAACTCAATATAATGGGATAATCAATAAATTTAAGTATCTAAATATTTAACTTGCATATGTTTTATTTGGAAGCAATTTCAGAAATATTGTCAGTCGAGAGACTGTCGACCGAGACATTGTCGGTCCAGAAATAGTCGACCGAGCATGTTACTGATTTCCAGTCTGTTGTAAAAATTGCTAAATTTCTTTGAAATTGATGAAATTGCTATCTATTCATGGTTAATGATTGGATATTCATTTTGGAAATCATTTCTACAAATTTAAATTAATATTAGTTTATAATTCAAGTTTAAACCAAATTATACCTAGTTTAATGAAAAGAAAATTTCTATGATTTCCTGGTCTATCCATATAGAAATCAAGTGATTAATTTACTGCTATTATTACATCATGGATATACTTTCACCATTTGGTACTAAGATTAGTTTGATAGATAATTGTCTACATGAATCCATGATAGGCAAGCAAATGCTTTATTGGTAATATGTTATGCTTGCAACACATAAGAGAAAATCTCTCAATTCATATCTTTAAAAGACTTGAAATATTTAGTACTTTTCAATTGAGATATTTAGTGTCTTTCAATTTATATTTAGTGCGCCTTCAGTAAAGAATCTTATAAAGATACTAAACGACATGAAATTTGATACAGCAAAGCCTACATTTTAAGAAAAGGACAAATGTTTTCATATTAAGTATTATGCTTCAACTTGATACTCAAATAAAATTTTATGCAGATATTATACTTCATAATGTTCAAATTGAAAAATCTGCAAATCTGCCTCTTGGTTAAAATGAAATTTGACCAAGGGACGCTATGGTCGTAGTCAAAATCGACCTAAAATAAGTTTTGACACAATAAGAAATTGAATATCATTTTATTAAAAGCAAATCAATTTATGATCACAAAATTGTCTTAATATTATCAATAATAAAACAAAATATCACTCCCTTAGAAAATATATGTCCTCTACAAATTTAGTCTATCATTTGCATTAAAAATAAAAAGCTTAAAAAAATTCGTACCCAGTAAGTCTGTCGGTCGACAAATCCTCGACCGAAAACCTCTCGGTCTGCCCAATTCTCTCGACCAACAGAATCTAGACAGACCTAGCATCAGACACACTTCCGGTCGACAATTGTTCGACCGAGACAGTGTCGGTCGACGATTGCTCGACCGAGAAAGAGCCGTTGGAAAATGACTGTTGCAATCCGACACCGTTAAACGGCCGACCATTACAAGTCGACCGTTGGACGGCCAAGTGGTGCGTCTGGAAAATGATCGTTGCGGACGCTCGGTCGACAAATTGTCGACCGACCTGGTCACTGGATTGCTATAAAAGGAGCAAAAACGGGTCATTTCTTCACACCTTCTTATTCTTGTTTCCTTAGGCTCTCTCTAGTGAATTCCTGTGCAAATCTTTAGCATCCTCATCCCCAAGAATTCCTTGCTTCTTCTCCACCTTCAAGCAACACAATGGCATCATCCTCTGCTCGTGGAAAGAAGAAGGTCGCTGGCAGGAAACAAAGGGAGGCTACTCCACCATTGACAATCATCAACGACATTGCCTTCGTCGACGGAGATGCTGGTGATCGTTATCTACGGCTCTCCTCCAAAGCTCCTCTCCCACGACGACCAGTTGAAGTTATGAACTTCCTCAACATCGTCGACTTGGAGGACCTTTTCGAGGTGCAAAAGTTAAAAGAATTCATCAAACCTTCTTTCCCTTTCTATTCCATCAAGGTAGTGAATGAATTCTATGCAAACCTCATTTCTCACTCTGAAAATGAAACCATCTTCTTCTATACTATGGTCAATGGGCATAGCTTCCGATTTACTGAAGGGGATATTCTTGACATGCTAGATATTGACATAGATGAATATCAAGACACCCTTGACCTTACTTCTGGAAACCCACTTAATCAATTTGCCCAAGATGACCATACCGTTAGTCTTAGTGACATCAAAAGGACCATTTTTCAATCCAATACAACCTGTCACGAAGATAGAGGCACATACTATGCTATAAATCTCAAACCAGCTTCTAGGATTGTAAACCTTATTGTTTCAACAAACATACATCCTAGAGACAATAAATCTAAAGTTCCTATTTTTCGTATGTGTCTAATATATGCCATTATCGAACGTATTCCCACAAATTTTATCCGCATCATTCTTAAAAACATGCTTGAGTTTTCTGGCAATCCTCCATATGCTGATTTTGTATGCCAAATTACTCAACATTTCCTTAAGACTCAACTTGAGGATATGGGATATACATGGGAGCGTAGACCACAAAAAATAAGTAAGAATACTGTAGAAAAAATGGGGATTGATTTCGGTCATAAGAGGGCTATGGTAGAAGGAGAAACATCTACACAAGATATACCACCTCCACCTCCTCCTACCAGCCTACCCTATGACCCCATCCAAAACACTCTAACCTATGTTGCAGGATCACAATATCATCTTAGTAAACAATTAGATTATAACCATCATGCCATGACTTATCTAAACCAAAGAATGCAAACTCTTTCTCCAAACCAACCAGATGAATATCCCTACTCTTTAAATCCTAGCATGCTCAATCCATATAACCCATCTTACAACTATTATCAACCTCCACCACCACCATCTATTGATCTCACGCATACTCAGTTTTCATCAATGAAACTACAAGATATTGCTGCTCACTTTCGATTTGATCGTGTTCCAACCTTCGTGGAGGCATATGCCTTAACCAAGACAGGTGCTCTGGAGTGGCAAACATTAGTTCAGTATTATGGAGTTGAGCCTTTTCTTGGGAAAGACCCTAATGTTGATGTAATTCTTAAGTCTTTCCAGTGAGATGTGGAGTTGTATTAGTTGTAATGGAATCTTTGCAAAATTGTAATAAATGGGTTATTGCTACATGTTTTGGCTATCTTTTCATGCTTGTAATGACATTGGTTATCCCTATAATGGATATTTTTTTTGGCATCATTTGAATCTGGATTATAAGACTATTGTAGAGCATACAAAATAAGGGGAGTAATAAATACAAGTAAATCAAAAAGGATGAACATCTTTGCAAATACCTAAAAGTTCAAGTTATGGCTAAAATGACATCTATTGCAAAATACTTATATCTTGGGGAGCATAGTATAAGATTAAGGGGGAGCTCATAGAAACAAATTTGATTATTTGATTGAGAAGCTTACAAAAACATTGCAAACATCATTTGGAGCTTGTTACGACCTTAGTATTTTTACTCTTGGTTATGAAGAAATCTATGAATTTCATAAAAATTATATTTGTGCTATTTAAACAAAAAACTCTTATTTGCATCATGATATTTTGGTTTTTAAATGGACATCTTTTTCATTAGATTTGATGGGACATCTAATTAAGGGGGAGTTTTTATTTCTAAACGGATATCTTTTTGAAATGACAAAGGGGGAGAAATAAATATAAAACTAAAACTTATAAAAACTCAATCAATGAGTTTCATAAATAAACTCTTGGCTTTACATTGAAAGTTGCTATATTCCCTAGTGAATTGGATTTCATGTTCCATATTTCAAAGGGAATAATAAGCACACATTTTATAAACAAGAGGAAAAGCTACAAAAGGTAATCTAAAGGTATGAAACTCATATGGTTTATATTTCCTTTATTTTTATATTTCGGAAATGTTTGTCATCGTCAAAAAGGGGGAGATTGTTGGCTAAATGGACATCTATAAATCCCTTTGTTTTGATTATGACAAACATTTCATTCTTATTGATCTAACGAGCTACTTGAGTGTGTAGGATTAAGGTGGATGCCAAAGCAACTAGGGAAATCCATATGCTTACATTTATGTTTTCATGCAATGTAATCGCTTTGTAAAAACTTGTACAAATATATAATGTACAAGTACTTAGATTGCATGTAAATCAAGCGTTAGATCTTCCCTAGCTAAACATCACATTTAGATAAGTCATCCCCTTCGAATAGGATCACATATGCACACTCATACATATAATTAGTGCCTAAATTGAAACATTGAAACAGGATCAATCTCGGTCGACAAACTCCTCAACCGAGACACTCTCGGTCGACAATCTCCTCGACCGAGAAAGATCCAAAGTAGCCGTTAGACACAACAGACAAGTTAGTTGGCAGTTGGAGAAAGACGTTGCAAATCACTTGTTCCAGAGTGCCTGTCGGTCGACAAAAGTTTGACCGAGTAGGTGTCTCGGTCGACCATTCCTCGACCGAGACGGTCTCTGACAGCAACTACAGAATTAATTAATTAGTCGTTGTTAAAGCAACAACTTTGTACCTAACGGCTAATTAAGCACTTAGAAACCCCTAGAAGTTGTCTAGAACGTCCTTAAGCATCCTTAGGCCATTCCTATAAATAGGACAAGCCATAGGACACTCAAACATACTTGCTACACTTGAGAAATCCTTGAGCATACTTTGAGCAATCTGTTTGTGAGCAATTTGAGCATTGTGACAATTGGCCATTTCATTTCTTAGCTCATAATTCATGTCCTATAGGATAGTATCTCCTACCCACTGCAATCACAAGTCCACACACTTGGTTAGGAGATCTATACGCTTGATCTAGGCAAATCAAGCCTTGGGCTACAAAGGATAAGGTGTAATTTCCTTTTTCTTTCTTGTTCTCTATTACCGTTTGTACTCTCCTTGCTACTCCTAGGTTGGAGGCTGCTGATTGGAGAGGGTGGAGTTCTTCTTGGTGAAGAAGGTGACTTTGAGCTACTTCAGAAGGCTGGTGCAATGGGAGGTTACTTCTAGAGAGGAAAGCTACTTCAAGGGGGAGCTTGGAGTTACTTCAAGAAGGCTACCTCAAAGTTGGTGCACCTACTTCAAGTGAAGGCTGTTCAAAGGGTGTTAAGGAAAGTATTATATTTTGTATAAATCCTTGGGAAGGTAATAAAATAAATACTTTCAAAATCCCGGTTGGGTAAGCAACCGGGTAGTGGACTGACAACTTTAGTAGTTGCTAAAGTTGGAACCACTCTAAACACCTGTCTCCTTGTTCTAATTTTTAATTGTGATTGTTTGAGTTAAAATAAATTGTTAAAATTATTTAAAAACTCTATTCACCCCCCCTCTAGTGTTTTTCACTTGGTGTAGCGACAAGGCCCATCATGTCCTCGTCCACAAGTCTTGCATTTGCTGCGGTAATCCATCAGCTTGCTATTCTTTGGTCCTTTCTTCCCTGAACCTCCTCCTTTCCCTGATCCTTTATTATGGTCGGGGTGGAACTTTTTGAACTTCTCTTCCTCGGTGGTGGTCAACCCTAAATATCCCATGCTAGAAGGCTTCTGTAATCCCTGTTCCCTTTCCTGCTTAAGGGCCATGTCTAGGGCTTCATCAATGCTTCGGGGACAAGAGGCTATAACTAGGGTTTTCAGGTGTGCAGAGAGACAGTCTACATAGTGCTCAGTGAGGCAGTCCTCAGTCTGGATAGGGGCATAGAATTCCAGAAGCCTAAACTTCCGAGTATAATCGGCCACTGAGAGACTACCCTGCCTAAACTCCATATACATCTTCTCTTTCCTCTTCCTCTCTGCTATGGGCATGAAACAGTCAGTGAAGAGGGTCTTGAAGGCTTCCCATCCCAAGTTGTCTACTTCCTCTCCCCGATTCCCACCATAATTCTCCCACCAGATCTTCGCCCCTCCCTTAAGCAAATGGGTGGCGAACTTGACCTTCTTTTCCTCGGTTACTTCTAGGGTACGAAAGGAATTCTCTATGGAAAGGACCCAGGCCTCAGCCTTGTTCATGACCTCAGGCTGATCTTCCCCCCAAAAGGAATCAGGGTTGAGCTTAATGAAGTCTATTACCGTCACTTCCTTCTTCCTAGAGGAGCTAGGTTTAGGGGTTCCTTTTGTGGCGAGGGTTTCCATGAAGTCTAGAACGATTTTCTTTTGTTCCTCCCACCTTTCTTTGGCCATAGTTTCAGGATCAGGTATTTCAAAGGTTTCAGGTTCTTTTCTCTTCTTGGAGGATGATTCCTCCAAGGCCTTAGAGTTGCGAGTTTTAGGAGGCATCCTGTAATTAAGCATATTAGGTCTATTACTTCAACAATTATTCTCATCATTATCTTTATTATCATCACATGATATTTCATTATTCTCTTTTACTATTAATTAATGTTTTGAATGTTATGATTTATGGAGGATATCCTAAATCCTTATCAGTCGATCATTAGAACTTTCTAAATTGAGGGACTCCTTCCCAACCTTATAACAAAGGTAAGAGGGAAAATTTTTATTTATTTTAAAACATAGATGAGAGGGCAAAATTTTTCCTATAGAAAAGGTGAGAGGGAAAATCTATAGATGAGAAGATTCCTAAATTAAGGTATGCCTAAGAATAGGGGACACTTAGGATATCGGCTAGGTAGACTTATACTGCCATAAAGGTAGCCTCGTGATTGCCAAGCTAAGTGGCTCAGAAACTTTAGTCAGACCCATGGCAGATGCTATCCTAGACACCTCAACCCTTCACATCCCAAACTCAAGGACTACCCTAGACTCAAAATAGGGTGAATGAAGTTCATGTGACTTGATGTGTGAACATTGGCTCTGATACCAACTGTGACGTCCCCCAATTTCTATATACTTTCCATAGTGACATTCATAGATATGCGTGCACTCATATCTATAGATGTCAAAAGGGAAAATATAAGAGATTAAGGTAGTCAACTAAAACAGAGATTAAGCCAAGATCTAGTCCACATCATCGGATAATTCCACACAAACATTCATTCATAAGGATAATAAAGTCATTACATATGGAGAGAAAATATGGTTCTAAAGAAAGTTAACTTTATTACATAGGATTTCAATCATCCTCAAGATCACTAAGGAAAGAAATAAACTAACATCTAGCAAGAAATGAGATAAGAGGAAAAGAATCTATCTATTACATCCTCCAAGTTTATTATGTGTGCCTTCAGGTACTTTGAGCATGCATTTCATTTTGTAGTCAATTGTTCCTTGCACCTAGAAAATACGAGAAACAAAACATCAGCAGAGATGGTACGTGGTAAAAGTTACACTAATAAGGTTGCATAAAGGAAAATATTTGAACAAGAAGAAAGGAGAAATAAAGCCATTTCTTAAGACAAAAAAATCAGGTAAACATCCTTTTTATTACAATCATTTTGATGCAGTTGTACTACACATATAGAACTTAACTTACATCTAGTGTGGGCAACATAATATCATCATACATCTAACATGGGCCAAGGAAAACATACATCCATGTTAGGCAACTGATGGAGTTTTGCAACGCCACTAAAAATCCCAGAGATGATGAATCTCTAGGTTTAGCCTTGCTTGTACTATGGTAAGATCTCCACCCATGTGTGCGAGGACACGCGGAAGTCTTATCGTAGTATAGTTAAGGGTCGAATCCTCGGGACAACGGTCTTGATTAGAATTAATCAACATGGAAAATGTTTTAGTCATACCTAATTACTTAACGGTTGATATTTAGATCGAAAGTTTGATTTGGTTGTTTAAACTAAGTGCGAGGAAAGTAAAAGCAAGAAAGTAGAAATTAGGGTTGTAAACAATGATTAAAAACCACTAGGATGTTATCGGGTTTCACGCCACTACACATGGATCAAAACATGCAACATAATAAATCAACCTGCAAAGAGATTCTAATCAGTTAGTATCTTGTAGACTTAGTTTCTTTTCGGATAACTAACTACGAGAAGAGTGAAGTATTGCAACGCCAGCCATCCCAAAATGATTGGTCACTTGCTTTTCATTACTTCTTCATGAAGTGTGTTCCTCGACCTTGCCAAGGTTGCACTTTCATACGTCAACTGATTCCATTTCATAGTATGAAAGTGCAACAATGGGAGTGAGTTTACTCCACTCATGAAAGCACTCCTAGATACCGAAACAGACGTATGGTGACTACATACATCCAGAACCAACTTTCAATCGATATTCAGATCTAAGGGTACAAACGTAGACAATTCATACCGAAAGACAATAGGTAATACAAGTTGATGATCAAGCAACAAGCATTCATTTAACGATTGATGTTGAACTAAAAAGGAGAGTATCTCTATTGCAAACAGTTGAATTACATAGCATGAAATGAAAACATGGGTAGCGGGGCTACTCCCCGCACCCTAGTGAATGAGACTACTCGCTCATATCAAGGACAAAGAAGGAGGTGAGAAGAGAGAGAAAGAACGTCATCTCCACGGAGGAGGGAAGGATGAACCCTTGGTGAAGAGAGCAATGATCTCCGCACTTCGTGGATGCTTTGATGATGGATCTTCTCTTCCCACCTTCTTTGTTGTTGAGAGAGAAGGTAGCTTGAAGATGGAACGTGGATCTCAAACTAGCAGCCTTGGGGCGATGGATGAAAGATGGGAGTGCTCTGGAACTGGAGAGGCAGCCTTTGGGCGTCTGAGAGTCGTCCCCCCTTTTGTGAGGACCCCTTTGGATCTTATTTATAGGCTTAAGTGGAGCCCAAACGGTCTTGAACCCGTTTGGGTGCTGAACACGTTTGGGCGCTGAACCCGTTTGGTCCTTGAACTCGTTTGGGCGCTGGACCCGTTTGAGCACTGGACTCGTTTGGGCGCCGAAATCGTTTGGGCGCTGAACTCGTTTGAGCACTGGACCCGTTTGGGCGCCGAACTCGTTTGGTCCTTGAACTCGTTTGGGCGCTGGACCCGTTTGAGCACTAGACTCATTTGGGCGCCGAACTCGTTTGGGCGCTGAACTCGTTTGAGCACTGGACCCGTTTGGGCGCCGAACGCGTTTGAGCACTGGACCCGTTTGAGCACTGGACCCGTTTGAGCACTGGACCCGTTTGAGCACTGGACCTGTTTGAGCACTGGACTCGTTTGGGCGCCGAACTCGTTTGTGCTTATGCGGTCTCAGGACCGTTTAGAGTTCATGCGGTCTTGAGACTGTTTAGCCTTAAACGGTCTTGGGACCGTTTGGCCTTAAATGGTCTTAGGACTGTTTGGGGTTTTTGTAATTTTTTTGTGTTTTTCTGCAAGGAAAAAGAAGAGAAAAGTTAATCTATTGATGTGTCAGCAATAAGGTAAATATTTAATGATCCTTTCTAATTTATTTAAGAAAGAGTATGGAAAACAAGGGGAAAACTAATAAAATAGCATCACAAAGTGAGAGGTTATCACCCCCCCCCTAATTTAGAGTCTAGCTTGTCCTCAAGTTAGATAGAGCTGAGGCATGCAGTGGCGAGGCAATTTTATTTAGTTAGGGTTTCCATACTCTTGTTTCAATTATCAACCTGAGTTCTCCTCAAATCATATCGGATCTTATTGCTCGCCTTGACTCTTTCAGGTTTTTGAGAGATGCATGGGTCTCAAGTTCCTTCTGTATCCCGTAGCTTGCATTGGGACCACTTTTTATTCTGTGCATGTTGTTGACTCTAATCAGCTTTATATCTCTCTGAGGAACCTACCGATAACTAGAGTGGGTATGAGGGTTGGCTAAAGGCTTAAAGTGTAACTCTCCCTTTTTGTGGGAGAGGGCTTGTCTATGCTTTTTAGATACCCACTACCAGGCATGACACATCTGCCTTCATGAGGGCAGCTAAATGTACCGACCGGGTGAGCTCTTTATTAGCCTTCTCTTATATTTAGAAACCTTAGGGTCCCACTACCGGGCACGACACATCTGCCTTTATGAGGGAAGCTGAATGTACCGGCCGGGTGAAACCTTTATTGGCTCTTCTTATAAGTCCTTATGCATGGCACAACTCTCATGTTTTTATTCAACACTCTGGCTTTTTTTCAGAAAAAAAAAACTCACAGGCTTGGGATTTGGGGATTGCTTTTGGAATTTATTTTTGGCGGCCAAGCCTCTTTTATTTGAAGAGAGAAAAGCTGTTCTTAGAGTTTTTCAACATGCACTTATTGTGTGGTCCACTTGCAAGACTTCTTAATTTGGAAGTTGCCTGATACCCCTCTCGTCCTTGAAAGCTTGGCTTATTTCTGCCTTGATATAGACCTTGTGGAGAGTCAGATATAGAAGTGAAACAAAAGCATGAAAACCCAAGGTGGAGAGATATTATTAAGTCGTCATTGTATGTCTAAGTGCTATTTTACTTTTGAGGACTAACCTGATTCTAAAGTTAGTTGAGGGTGACTTTTATTCTAAAGATGAACCATTCTTAAAAAGCTAAAGGTGTAACGGAAACTGAGAAAATTTATACAAGAGAAAAAGAAAAAGGAGAAGATGGAGAAAGAAGGATATAGAGATGATACCTCGCCCTTGTCTAATGTACCCCCCCTAACTTATCACGCACTCTATCCTCAGAGTGTCAAAGTGATAGGTGGAGTAGTACGAGGACAAGGGCCGCAGGTTAAGTGAATCCTGTGCTTGCCCCTGGTGCTTGAAGGAGTTTAGCTGCAAATTGTCCTTGCAGGGCGTGATAGTCTACGTCAATCATCTCCTCAACTGGTTTCTGAAGAACGATGATGGTGTAGATCCAATAAAGGACATGGAAGCTGCAGTCGTTTGATTGTCAAATTTGTTGGGGACACTTGTTGCAGAAGGAAGGGTGGTGGAAATGTTCTTTGTCATAAGCTTTTGTGTGCTGACTTAGGAAATCGATTAATTTTTTAGCACATTCTTTCGCTACTACCTCCGTGGGCATTTTTGGCGTCACGACATAATTCTTTTGTTTTGGATTGTAATGGCTGTCAGAACTATTATAAATTGTAATTGTTCCTTCTGGTAGGTTTGTTGCCAGGAGCAGCCAGTGTTCATGATAGAGGAAGGGTAGCATGATGAACTTTGGCATTGTGTGTTGTAGATAGGAGATTAGTGTTTCATCTGCGCCGAAGTGCTTTAGCTTTAAAAGATCATCCTTGAAATAAGGAGACGCCATATATGTTGTGGGGTTATCTTGGCCTAGGAGAAATTGGTAGGCGGCCATTAGGCTTACAGAGAGTGATCCTTTAAATTGTAAAGTTTCTCGAAGAGTGTCTGCCATTATGAGAATGTCACCAGACATGAACATGAGTTCATCTTTCTCGGCAGAAAGCCTTGACATGATGAGACATAGTTCGTAGTCAGAGAGGCCTTTGCAAGCACTGAGATCAAAGTCTGGGAAAGATGGTTTGATGGCAGACAAAGGATCAATGTCGTCTTTGCTTTGCTCGATTGTCGAGGCTGGTTCCTTTGATTTCTCTGACTCCTTCAGAATTTGTCAGAAGGGTCGCCGCTGCGGTCGCTAGATAGAGGAGAAGAGGTAGCGAGGGACATCATCTGGTGCCATCGTCGGGTCCTTGAAGAACCGTCTATCACAGATGAGCTCCATGGCATAATGTCCTCGTAAAGAATGAAAATCTTCAGCAACTAGAGCAGAGAATGAGATTTCTTGGTTTAGCGCTTGGATGTGACGTATGGTGCAGAAAGCGCAATCCCCGGATTTCTCGTCAGCTTGTACTTGCGGGTTTATTATTTTGAACCAAGGCTGGCTCCAGTTGTGGCGGAGAGATGGACGTGCAGCCCAAATTAGCTTAAGCAGCCGAAAGGGTATACATCTTGCTTCACCGGCTGCTTCACCCATAAAGTTTATTGTACCGGCGGGTAGCTCAGTGCTGCAGAAGTTATAAACCATGGCGTCCCGAGCCTCGGTATCAACAACCATGAATAACCAATGATTTGAAACTTGGAAGGGCACGGTAAGATAATGTGCTCGTCGTGCTAAACCGGTACGCAGACGTTCGATTGATTTTTCTTTGATGTCCTTGTATAGCTGGCCCAAAGATAGGGCAGGCGAGGTTAAAAACAGGCTGCTGCCGCTTATGACTTCTGTACGTTTCTATACAGTTGGCGAGAAGGACACAGAAGATAGACATTGGTATCGTCGACCGAGGTCGCAGAATGTTGCGGAAGGCTTCACGTGTCATCTTGCGCTTTGTTTTAGCAATGTGGTAGATGATATCGTCCCCTTCTTTTGCACCGTCCATGATAGTGTTCAGTATAAAAATATCCTGAGCATCTAATGTGGAGATGGCCGCCAAATCTAGGTCATGCATTTTGTGCGGTAGGGGTGGTGGCGGGGGAAGCTCTCGTGGAGGGGGGGAGGGAGGTAGTTCTGGAGCTTCATCATAGCCATGTATGTCGTCGTCTGAGTCCGAGGCAGAATCGAGCTCTTCATCAGTATCTAAACGCACTCGTTCTGATTCGTCCTCATCATGTGGTGAAGCTGCTGGCGTGTCGAGCGCTGAGGGGGTGGGACAGCTGTTGCGGGGAAGCTGGCGCTGGTTCCTATTATACATTGGTGGAACTCAGCAAAAGCCGCGTATTTAGCAGCCTCCCCGATGGAACCCATAGCGGAATAGTCAAGAAATTGGTCCCCATATGACATGTTAACATTATCATTACGTGGGGATTTGGGATCTTTATCACCATCATGGTGATCCATCTGCTATTTGGGTTCTGTTCCATGGCTGGGACCCTCCCCAGCATTATCTGGTTTATCAAAATCATCACTGGAGGAGGTACTGTTGTTGGAGTCATCCGAAGAATCAGAATCTTCATCATCATCGTCTTCATTTGCTGCTGATTTATCTGTTGTTTTCTTACGTGCTTTCTTCTTGCACTGACGATGGATGGATTGAAGCTCGTTGTATGCCACTTGCACGTGCTCGTGTGTTTCAAGCAGTGTGTCGTGGGTTTCCTTTAAATCGGAATAACGTGCTTCAGCCGAGAGGAGTCGTGCTGTGAGGTCAGTTACTTGAGCTCTTAGTTGAGTAAGTTCATTGGTGGATGACTCCTCTTGGCATTTGTGTAGCTGTGTGAGGGTGATGTTGATGTCGTCCTAGTGCGTACTGAAAGATTTTTGTTGCAGCTTGAGCTCGCGAAGGGTCTCAGGAAGCGATTGAGTCTGTATTGAGATCTTCTCGACTAGCTTTGCCATCACTTTGTGCTGGCTTTGGACTCCAAGGACCAGCTCGGGCAAGGTTTTGCAGTAGCCGTCGACGTGGTCAACTTGCTTAGCAACTGAAACTTGTCGTTGCTAGATTTCTTGGAGGATGCTTGGCAAGGCGTGGTTTTGCTCGTCGATCTTGGTGACCTGCTTTGTTAAACCCTACACACAAGAGAAAATAGAATTTAATATGTTAGAAGGGTCGGTGAGGAGGTTTCGGATGGTTTCAAATTGCCGTATGAATTCCTCACCGACGTTAGTGAAGGGGACCCCAGTGAGAGAAGGGTGGGGCGGCTGGGGTCGGGGTGGAATGGTGGTGGTAGTGTTGTGCGGAAAGGACATTATTGATGGACCCGCGAACTGCGTAGTGACTGTGGAAGGGGTCACTAGCGGTGTCGGGGCAACGGCGGATGAGAAGGGTGGTGACATATCCGGAGAGAAAAGTTTGTCCGGTAATGTTGATGGAAAGTCTGTTGAGGTGAAGGAAGTGAATTCGGGCGTAGTAGCGGAAAATGGGATGCCCGAAGGGAAGAAGGGTGATTTGGAAAAAGGTGGAAGAGTGGAAGATGATGGATTGGTGGATGGTGTGGTGGAAGATGGTGGGGTGGTGGATGTTGGGATGGTGGATGGTGTGGTAGAAGATGGTGGGGTGGTGGATGTTGGGATGGTGGATGGTGGAGTGATGGTTTCAAGATCGGCATGTAGACTCATTATGAAAGAGTCTAGTGATGATGTTGTTATGTGTTCCTCTGGAAGGGTGGGTTTTGTTTCGGGGTGGGGTTTGGAAGTTGGTGTTCCGGACAGCTCTTGTTCCTTCAAAAGCATTCTGGAAGGTCGTTTTACAGGAATTTTTGTTGTTTTTGCTGCCGGGGCGGTTATGCTAAGCTTTGTCTGTCCCATTGTTGCTTTCTTGTCGGTGGTTTTGACCGAAGACATAAGTGTTGCGATTTCGTCATCTGAGAAAAGGAGCTTGTCTTTGTCATAATCCGCAAGTTCTGGTAATGGGAGCAGCGTTCTGAAGGATTTTGCTGTAGGGCAGAAGACGTAGTGTAGCTTGCCATCCTTGTCTTTTATGATGAAGGAGTTCTTCAATGTTTGTTTGTTTGTAAGGATGTCGCCCTTTATTTTTGTGCATCGAGGTAGAAGTCTATCCATCTTAAGGTATTTGATAATTGATGTGATAAGACCACCCATACATATTTCTTTTCCTAGGGCGTAAGCTGATAGTTTTTGGATGATAAGACGCCCAATGTTGACTAGCAACCCATTTAGGGTGGACCAGATAACAAAGAGGTCTGAGAGGATTACATTTCCTCCTTCTGACCTGGGGAAGAGTGCGCCAGCAAGGATTTTGTGAAGTGTGCGCACTAGACCCGATTGAATGTTTGATGCTTTACATGTTTTTGCATCATAAACTGGTAGCCCCGTTAAAGATTTCTAGAAGTTGTGTTTGTTGAACTTGGGGTTGTCTGTGCCAACAGCCTTGGCTTTCTTCAACTTCTCTTGGTTGTCTATAAAGATTTCATTCAGCATATTTTCAGTGATGACCACTTTGGTGTTGAAGATTCTGGTGGATATTCTACGATCACCATCGTCCTGTGCTTTATCGAAAGTGTCCACTGCTTCTCTAGTGAAAAAAGTGAAGAATTTTGTTGTAGGCTCAACGTATGAGGATTCGGTGACAAAACAAAGTCGAGAAAGATTGGAATTGTCTAGCAAGGTCAGGATTCTATTGTAGATCCCCATCTTCATAAGTATGCTTGGGCAAACGTACTTTGTCGGTTTTAGAGTTTGTTTAATTGATGGGAGGGTATGGATGTGAAGATTTTCTGGTGGTGGTGTTGTGGTGGTAATGGGGGGAAAAATAGGAACGGTAATGGTGGCAGGGGTGGCGGTGATGGTGGTGGTTGGTTGAATGGAGGATGGTGGAATGAAGCCTGTCAGGGTTTGTTCCCTTGCAGTTATAGGGTGAACTTGTTTCCTTGCCCTCTTCTTCGGTTGTGGTGCTGAAGTGGTTGCTTGGGCCTTCCTCTTCCCCAAGGACTTTTTGGTAGGGGATTCAGCCTCCGATGAAGGCTCATATTATGAGGGGTCATCAGATGAGATTTCTTCGACCTCCTCTTCAGAAGGTTCTTCTGCTAAGCAGTGGTTGATGCATTTTATCTCATGCATGACTTTGAGCAGGTCCACCTTTGCTGGGACCGTTCCAGTTTGGTCATAGTGGTCAATGATTTGCTGAAGCTTCGCCCGGTCAGCCATTAATTCCTCCTTTGTCCAAAAAGGTTTCTCAGCAGTTCCAGTTGGTTGTTTTGTGGGGGAGGCCATTATGAAATTTTTGTCAAGAAAATAGAAGTTAGAGATCTGAAATTTGAATTTAAACAAGTTTATTAGAATAGAAAAGTATTTTTGAGGTTTGGTTGGATCCAAACGGGTTCGAGACCATTTGGTTCCAAACGGGTTCGAGACCGTTTGGGATCAAACGGGTTCGAGACTGTTTGGGATCAAATGGGTTCGAGACCGTTTGGGATCAAACAGTCTGTCATCCAAGCGCGTGCAAGGTCATTTGGCGCCAAACGGTTTGGAGACCGTTTGGGGCCAAATGGTCCTTCGTACAAACGGGTGCAAGGTCGTTTGGCACCAAACGGTTTGGAGACCGTTTGGGGCCAAACGGTCCTTCGTCCAAATGGGTGCAAGGTCGTTTGGAGCAGACCGTCAGGAAGACGAAGAGCCAGGCCGTTTGGCGGTGAGGGACGGCGGGAGGGAAGCCAAAAAACGCTCATCGGCTGTGGCGATGGTGACGGCGGTAGCGAGAACTGCGAGAGAAAACTCTACCTGTTAGGTGACGACGGCGGAGAAACAAGGGCCAGAAGGAAGCGACGATGAGCGAGCAGAAGATCGGAGCCTCGCACAGACGACGGCGAAGCGTCAGTCGGAGACGAGAACGGCGTTGGAAGACGAAAGTGATGACGGTAAGCTCGAAGAAGCAAAAGCGCGCGTGGAAACTGGAGTGAACGGCAGTGGAATAGAAAAAGCGAGAAGTTCTAGAAGAAAGAAAAGAGGGTGTGGGATGTTATTTATAGGATTGGGGGGCGTCCTTACAAATTCCCGAAGTCAAATGGGTGCGAGACCGTTTGAACTCCAAACGGGTGTGAGACCGTTTGAACTCCAAACGGGTGCGAGACCGTTTGAACTCCAAACGGGTGCGAGACCGTTTGAACTTCAAACGGGTGCGAGACCGTTTGAACTCCAAACGGGTGCGAGACCGTTTGAACTCCAAACGGGTGCGAGACTGTTTGGGGAGGTTTAGGTTTTTGATGTTTTTTATTTTTATGTTATTTTGTTTATGTGAAATAAAATTCAGAAGAAAACTAAACTAAAAAGAAGAAGAGGGAAGATGAAAAATGATGATACTAAGATCTTGGTTTGCCTCCCAAGTAGCGCCTGGGTTTAATGTCGCTGGCTCGACGAAATGCTGATCTGACTATGCTAATGTTATAGGATCTTGGATCTCTATAGTTTGTCTTGGAAATTTGTCTGCTGGAATTTAGTATTTCTTTAACCTATGACCGTTGACGGTTCTTTCTCCCCCGTTATCATCAAGGATAATAACTGCTCCTGTCGGGTAGATATGTTTGATAGTGAAAAGCCCCGACCATTTTGTGCGCAGTTTTCCCGGAAACAATTTTAGTCTGGAATTGAATAAGAGAACCTTATCTCCGATGATTATATCCTTTCTTTTTATGTGGCCATCATGCCACATCTTGGTTTGTTCTTTGTAAATTCTGGCATTTTGGTATGCTGTCATTCGTAACTCTTCCATCATAGGTTTGAATTCTTTGATGTTCCCTTGATGGTTTGAATTCTTCCATCATAGGCAATCTGTGCATGCATAAAGTTGGATTTATACCTGTCAAGTCAGTCATCTTGTATCCGATAGCTTTCTTGTGTCTCTTTAGTTCATCAAGAAGTCTGTTTTCTTGGTCCACCTCCAGGGTGGAGCTGATAATCACTGGACAAAGTTTCTCATTGTCAAGAAAGGCATGTTTGAGTCCCTCAGGTAGAGCTTTCATTTCAGGAGCCTTAGGTGGCTCAGTTGCTTCTATAATGGTGACGGCCTTGAGTTCTTCAAAGGTGGCCGTTGGGGCTTCTTCAGCTTTTTCTAAGTATTGAAGGCATTCTTTCACAAGTTCATTTGCCGAGAGTTCTACTTCCGAATTTATCAAGATATCTTCCAAATCATCGGAGGGTTCAGACATTTCTAATTGGGACATTTGATATATAGCGTCCAGGAGAAAGACTTCATCTTGAATGCTTGGACCTTTCATGCTATTAAGGACTCTGAACTGGAAAGCTTCCTTCCCAAGTCTCAAGATAATAGTTCCTGCTTCTACATCGATAAGCGCTCGGGCAGTGGCTAGGAAAGGTCTGTCGAAGATTATCGGGTATCTTAGGTCTTCTTGTATGTCCATGATGATGAAATCACACGGAACATAAGAATTCATTCCTATCCTGACAGGTATATCTTCAATGATTCCAAGGGGAGCAGTTATGGTAGAGTCGGCTAACTAAATTGTCATTGTCGTAGGTAACAAATCAGTGAAGCCTAATCTTTTGCACATAGAATAGGGCATAATGGATATACTTGCTCCTAAATCTGCTAATCCCTTCTTGCTGGAGCCATTTCCAATTGAACACTGAATACCAAAGGAACATGGGTCCTTCTTTTCCTTTGGCATTTTGTTAAGCAGAATGTCTGAAGTGGTCTGAGCTAGTTTCACTGTTTCGTGCTCTTCTGTCATATATTTTTTTGACAGAAGAGTTTTCAGGTATTTGGCCCATGCGGGCACTTCGGAAAGAGCATCGAGGAATGGTATATCAATGTATAGTTTCTTCATAGCTTCTTTGAATTTCTGGAACCTAGTGTCCATTTTGGTTCCTTTCAGCCTGTCCGGATAAGGGATTCTGGGTGGAACTTCTAGCAGTGGTTCCTTTTCTTTTTCTCTTTCAGTGGTTTTAGTAGATTTTTCCTCTTCCTGGGTTGAGCTTTCTGTTGGGGAAAGAATAGCTAAATCATTATCATCATCATGGATGATTCTAGTGGTATCAGGAAGGACACGACCAGACCTTGTGGTGATAGCATTTAGTTGCTCAGGTCTATTTTGGTCATGCCTTGGGTTTGCCTCTAGTTGCCCAGCGAAGGTACCTGCTGGTGGTTTCAACTGAGCGGCAATCTGTGCTAATTGGGCCTCCACAACCTTTTGTTGAGCCTGTTGGTTCGCAAGCATAGTTTGCTGATATTGAAGCATCTGTCTAATCAAAGAAATTTCATCAGATGGTTGGGAAGGGGCACTCCTCTGTTGATATTGAGTGACTTGCTGCCCTTGTGGTTGCTGTGGAGTTGCAGTTAACTGCGGTTGTTGTGGCTGCTGCAACTGAGGTTGTTGCAGCTGTGGGTGCAGTCCTGGATGGGTATATTGGTAATAGGGGTTCCTAGGATAATTGGATCTTTGGAAGCCATTTCTATAATTCCCCTGATTTTGGTTGAAGTTATTCTGAAATCCTGGTGGTTGTCTATTGAAAGATCCGCCTTGTGTCTGTTGTTGTGGATTGGCAGTCCCTGCAGGATTCCCATATTGAAAACCAGGGTGGTTTCTAGGTTTATCAGGATTGTAATACACCTGGCCAAGTATTGAGTGAATGGAGTTGACTTGCTCTGGCATTTGGTCCTCGGGATGTTCAATAATGGGTTCATATTGCGGCACTGGTGGTTGTAGATCCATCATAACATTGTATAGTAGACCACATGATAGTGTGGGATGATCAGATGCATGACAGGCTTCGCAAATTCCAGTAGCTGCTTTTACATGTTGAACCTGGGAGCCTTTCTTCTTGTCGTATTCTCCGAAAGAAGTTTCGAGAGCTTGTTGCTTGCTAGCAATAGTCTTCAAGGCCTCTGCAATGGCCTTGAGTTCCATAGATTCTTCAGCCTTGTAGACTTTAATAACTCCCTTGGATTGGTTAGACGACCTTCCCCAATTGGATTGGTTCTCAGCCCCTAACGTAACTATATTCCAAGCATCTTCATAGTTCTTTCTCATGAAGTTTCCTCCAGATGAGGAGTCTAAAACTGCTTGATATCATCACTTACTCCTCTATAGAATGTTTCAATCAGTTGATTTTGGGATATGCCATGGTGAGGGCACTTTCTCAAGAGTTCTTTGAATCTTTCCCAAGCTTCCGCAAGTGTTTCTCCGGGTAGTTGGGCAAAATGGTTGATCTGCCCCCTAATCTCATAGGTTAGTGAAGGTGGAAAGAATTTCTCAAGAAACTTTTCTTCTAAGGGAGTCCAAGTAGTGATGATAGGGTGCCTATCTAAAGCATTGTACCAACTTAGCGCTCTTCCAGATAAGGTGAAGTGGAAGAGGTGTAACATTATTGCTTCCAAGGAAACTCCTGCTTGAGGTACAAGTCAGCAGAGTGACTTGAATCTCTTAAGATGATCCATGCAATCGTCTCCAGGTCCTCCAGAGAAAGAGATGCCTTGCATGATCTGGATCCATTGCATCCGGATTTCAAAGTTTGGTATGTTAATAATCGGTATTCGGACTGGGTGATCATCTTCATAATTCTTTGGGACTGCGTAGTCCCGAAGTTGCTTGTTCCTTAATGCTAATTGAGCAGCGGCATTCTCTACTTGGATGTGTGCTTGTTCCTCTGCTCGAATCTTGGCCTGCACTTGAGCACGAGTGTCAGTGATAAGTTGTGCTCGTTGTGCAGCTATGGCAGCGTTAACTCTTTCTACAACGAGGCGTTGCTCTTCAGCCATCTGTCTGGCTCTTTGGCGGTTAAGTCTAATCCTTCGGTGGAAACTTCTTTCTACCTCAGAGTCGTACTCTGGTTCAGGGGAGAATCCGATGTGATGCGGGGTAAGCATACACATTTTCTACCTGAGTAGGAAGAAATTTGCACGGTTAGATGATGAAAGGAAGCAAAGAGGTCAAGAAAATTTGAAGTAGTTGTCAAGGAAAAGTGTAAAACCCTAATCAACCAAGAAGTTGTTAAGTAAAAACTAAAACATTCCGTTGTCCCTGGCAACGGCGCCAATTTTTGATGGAGTTTTGCAACGCCACTAAAAATCCCAGAAATGATGAATCTCTAGGTTTATCCTTGCTTGTACTATGGTAAGATCTCCACCCACGTGTGCTAGGACACGCGGAAGTCTTATCGTAGTATAGTTAAGGGTCGAATCCTCGGGACAACGGTCTTGATTAGAATTAATCAAGATGGAAAACGTTTTAGTCATACCTAATTACTTAACGGTTGATATTTAGATCGAAAGTTTGATTTGGTTGTTTAAACTAAGTGTGAGGAAAGTAAAAGAAAGAAAGTAGAAATTAGGGTTGTAAACAATGATTAAAAACCACTAGGATGTTATCGGGTTTCATGCCACTACACATTGATCAAAACATGCAACATAATAAATCAACCTGCAAAGAGATTCTAATCAGTTAGTATCTTGTAGACTTAGTTTCTTTTCAGATAACTAACTACGAGAAGAGTGAAGTATTGCAACGCCAGCCATCCCAAAATGAATGGTCACTTGCTTTGCATTACTTCTTCATGAAGTGTGTTCCTCGACCTTGCCAAGGTTGCACTTTCATACGTCAACTGATTCCATTTCATAGTATGAAAGTACAACGATGGGAGTGAGTTTACTCCACTCATGAAAGCACTCCTAGATACCGAAACAGACGTATGGTGACTACATACATCCAGAACCAACTTTCAATCGATATTCAGATCTAAGGGTACAAACGTAGACAATTCATACCGAAAGACAATAGGTAATACAAGTTGATGATCAAGCAACAAGCA
Organism: Alisma plantago-aquatica; assembly: GCA_963693085.1. Classification (NCBI taxonomy): domain Eukaryota; kingdom Viridiplantae; phylum Streptophyta; class Magnoliopsida; order Alismatales; family Alismataceae; genus Alisma; species Alisma plantago-aquatica. The sequence continues at coordinate 1,554,173,154 of OY856409.1, forward strand.
TTCATTTAACGATTGATGTTGAACTGAAAAGGAGAGTATCTCTATTGCAAATAGTTGAATTACATTGCATGAAATGAAAACATGGGTAGCAGGGCTACTCCCCGCACCCTAGTGAATGAGACTACTCACTCATATCAAGGACAAAGAAGGAGGCGAGAAGAGAGAGAAAGAACGTCATCTCCACGGAGGAGGGAAGGATGAACCCTTGGTGAAGAGAGCAATGATCTCTGCACTTTGTGGATGCTTTGATGATGGATCTTCTCTTCCCACCTTCTTTGTTGTTGAGAGAGAAGGTAGCTTGAAGATGGAACGTGGATCTCAAACTGGCAGCCTTGGGGCGATGGATGAAAGATGGGAGTGCTCTGGAACTGGAGAGGCAGCCTTTGGGCGTCTGAGAGTCGTCCCCCCTTTTGTGAGGACCCCTTTGGATCTTATTTATAGGCTTAAGTGGAGCCCAAACGGTCTTGAACCCGTTTGGGTGCTGAACACGTTTGGCCGCTGAACCCGTTTGGTCCTTGAACTCGTTTGGGCGCTGGACCCGTTTGAGCACTGGACTCGTTTGGGCGCCGAACTCATTTGGGCGCTGAACTCGTTTGAGCACTGGACCCGTTTGGGCGCCGAACTCGTTTGGTCCTTGAACTCGTTTGGGCGCTGGACCCGTTTGAGCACTGGACTCGTTTGGGCGCCGAACTCATTTGGGCGCCGAACTCGTTTGAGCACTGGACCCGTTTGGGCGCCGAACTTGTTTGGGCGCCGAACTCGTTTGAGCACTGGACCCGTTTGAGCACTGGACCCATTTGAGCACTGGACCCGTTTGGGCGCCGAACTCGTTTGGGCTTATAAGGTCTCGGGACCATTTAGAGTTCATGCGGTCTTGAGACCGTTTAGCCTTAAACGATCTTGGGACCGTTTGGCCTTAAACGGTCTTGGGACCGTTTGGGGTTTTTGTAATTTTTTTGTGTTTTTCTGCAAGGAAAAAGAAGAGAAAAGTTAATCTATTGATGTGTCAGCAATAAGGTAAAGATTTAATGATCCTTTCTAATTTATTTAAGAAAGAGTACGGAAAACAAGGGGAAAACTAATAAAATAGCATCACAAAGTGAGAGGTTATCAGCAACATACATCCACACCAGGCTATGTGCTCTAGTAGCTACAACCCATCATAACCATTTATGTTTCATTAGGTTTGGCAAAGTATAACTCATACTAGTCAACCAAGAAATAATATTCAAATATGAGCATTCAAGGTATACATATCATAGGCAACCAGAAATCTAGTCATATACTTATAAGACCACGTACCTGCTTAATTAGATCAGATATTCCAAGGATCTAGAATCAATCAAGGATTAAGTCACCCTACAAAGAGAGCAAGGGTACAACATTACTATTGGTCCAAGTGACCAAGACTAAGATATGCTATTAGTTATAATTCCTTTTATGTTATCTAATTCAGATCAGGGATTTTTCCACTATTTTATTTAAGTTTAGAATATCATGTTTGGTCCATCATTACTTTGTTTACTTAAAAGATAGCATTTAATTCATCAATTAACAGATTTCCAAAAACTAGGGTTTCTAATATGATTGGAATAAAAGGGGAAATACAACCCTTAAGATATTAATGGTTCCATAAGATCAGGTTTCAAATTAGAATTCAGGGCAAAAATATGATCACTAATCGTCATCTAGTGATATCAGATTTCGTATAAAGATATACCTATAATTTCATGTAGAAAGAGAAAGATGAAATTAGGGTTTCTTCTAATTCCTTGCTCACTTATCAACATAGAAAGCCATTTCGATTCATTAGAAGTCAGGGTCTAACCTAGTGGTTAACACCACTTTTGAAATCATATATCATCAAGAAAAACATTATTGATAAATAATTATGATCATGGATGTCCTTTAGGCCTTAGTAGTTATTTTTTAAATAGGGAACGGATTTAGGTATTGATAATATTTTATATGGATAGAGCATATTTTTCTGATCAAAATGGTATATTGGTTTGCTATATTCTGATAATCCCAGCACTTATTATGATTTTTCTAAGGTATGGTATTTTCTTGAGTACTAAAAGATTAACAAAATAAAAGAAAAGAAAAATACCCCCGATCGATGGCCGGATCTGACTGGATCACGGCTCAAATCGATCTAAACTGATCGGGTGCTCAGGATCGGTCTGCACCTGATCGGGCGATCAGGGTTGGTCTTCACTCGATCGGACGGCTCAGGCTAGCTCCGCAGGTCTGCAGCTTGCTCCAGCAGAGGAGGAGGAACTTCGGCGAGCTTGTTCTAGCTCCTGGGTGGTGCTGCCGTGAGGAAGAAGGTGCCTTCACCTTCACGAGGCTACCCCGCATAGTTGCGGGTGGTTTTCCAGTCGTGGCTCCCACTGGAACGTAGCGCCGCCGTAGGAGAGACGAGGTCATCGGCGTGAGAGAGGTTTAGGGTGGCGAGGAGTTCTGGGAGCCTACTTTATAGCCGCCCACGCTCGCGGTGAGTTGGAGAAGGTGTGGGAGAGGTAGGGTTTGAGCGAGGAGTGATGGGGTGGCCTGATGGTGAAGGTAGCCGAGGTTGAAGAAGGTGGGTGTCACACCCCAATCTCATACTAACCACAGACCACAAGATTAAGGCGCGACAAAGGAATTTACACACAAGACAAATCATTCATCATTATTTAAAACATCTTAAATTACATTAAAAGGATAATCTGATTTAGGCTGTAAACTAAAACTAAACAAACTGCAGAAGCATTTCTATTAAACTGACAGGAGATATATATACAAAGTCTACAGCAAATTACATTGTTCAACATAAAGTAAACATAACAGTTAATTTACATCTTTATACACATTCCACATACATACTCTCTCTCACCCACACCATGTCCCAAGGATCGAAATGAAGGACTAAGAGACCTCTAACTAGACTAACTACAAACCTTCTATAGACTAGGCGTTAGGATGAAAAGATCCTTCCGATTCCTGTTGCTGATGTTGACCTGAAAATGTTTTGAGTAGAGGTATGAGCCTACTCGCTCAGTGAATAGCATTTCACTTAGCTATCATTAAACAACTCATCAGGTTTATAAAATTGAAATAAAACATAAGTGCAGTACAAGCAGGGCAGTTCTAACGACATAGCAGATTGCAGAATATAATCACTTTTCTATGCAATAACAGATAATTTAAACCAATAAACAGATATAATGTATTGGCACAAAAGTTCGGATATATTAATTTACTGTGATTCTATATGATTACATATTATTTTATTGTTATGTCTTAATCATATGCAGTGTACCCTGCATATAAAGATCTGTAGCGAACTACGATCCCTCCGTACAAGACTTTGCGACACACCCGGGAAATGCTAAGTCTGACGCTAGCCCTGCTCTGCCACAGGACCCCAGGCTCTCCGGCCTGACTCATAGGCTCTGCGGCCTCAAGGCACTACTCTGAGTGCTCTAGACTCCTCCTCTAACCTGAGTACACAGGCGGAGAGTCTCACGGGTTACCTCCATGACACAAGCACGGATAATGTTGCAATAACCCCCATTTTTTTCTCCAGTGCCACCGTGACACAAGCACGCGTTGTTGTTGGACACTGCCTCTCTATCCTCGTGTCTCCATGACATAAGCACGGATAATGTTGCAACACGAGTTTCACCCCTAAGAAGCAGATCTGTCAAAGGGGTTCTATGGTGTTAGGGCACCTAAGTCTATTAACTGACTAACATATAACCATTTAAACAGGAATATCACATTTCATACTTATTTCACATTCTGAACATCACTTGAAAACACATATATATCATTTATCATCCTTAAACATGATTCAGTATCATCTTATCCAGTTTCGATGCTACACATCCATTTTATACTCAATGTATACATTGCAGTTATAATACAGGAAATTCTATTATTTTCATCAATCATATTACGTATTTCAAATTCCAATGAACCATATAAATTCACTGATTCAATCCACACTGATCAGATGCTAAACTAAATCATATAACAGCGTCTAGAAGCATTTTATGAAATAAAAAGTCGAGCGACGCCAAACGCTGCCCGACCCCTGATAATGCCTGTTATCAGCGTAATTCGCGCACAAAACAGAAAATATTCAAACGCCTGAGTTTATTAATGATAAATAAATGAAACCCCACTCACAGCGATTTGGACTGTCCGGATTCGTCCGGAGATGCGTCCAAGGCCTGATTGCGGGCGATTTTGGATCGTCTTCAACCTTTGATTTAGCTTTTTACTGTTCCTGTTCATGGCCCTGCTGTATACAGCAGTCGCACGCCCAACTGGATACTCAGCTAAGTATTGCTCCAAGCTAAATTGGCGTTGGGTACTGGTTTAGAACTCTCGGCTGAAGTCCATAACATGGATTTGAAGTATTGGCCGCCCCAAAGTAGCCTCCTCCTGGCCAAGCAAAGCAGCCGTAACCTGATGTGCTTGCCGCTGGCCATGGTTGCTAGGCGACTGGCAAGCGAAGTGCCCAAATCACTGGTGCTGGCCTTTGATTCTCGTTCGGATCTCCAAGCTGAGCTCAAGGGAAGCTTCTTCTGCCATCAGGCGCCCAAAGTAGCCCCTTAGCTGCTGCCGTGCGCAGCCGCAGCTACTGCTGTTGGCCGTCGGCCAAGCAGTTAGGGCGGGCAGCAAGCTAGGCGGGTGAAGAGTGGGTGGCGGGAGAAGAAGAAAGGAGGAAAGAAGAAGAAAAGAACAAGTGAAGAAGAAGGAAAGCAGAACGAGCTGCTGGAAGATGGCCAAGAGATCGCCCCTTACGATCGTCTTTGCGGCTGCAACTTCTATGCGCCGGCTTCAATAGCTAGAAATGAAACGGATAATCAACAGGAAATAAAAGAAGGTTTATAAAGAAAAGTTTTGGAAATTTTGCAATTTCGACCCTGGATTCGGAAAAGATCATAACTAATGACTCGAAAGTCCAAATCATGTGATTTCTTTTGCATCTTTTCAAGAATGAGGCCCGCTAAAATCCCAAGGCATGAAATCATGCTAATTATACTGTTTTATTGGTCCAAAATTCCAATTGCATCCAATTATTACTTTACTCAAATTAATCATCTTAATTATGCACTAATTAATCGTATGTGCTTGATTCAACAAAATTAAACTATTAACGCACTAACCACCTCATAAGCTTATAAGTTAACTCAAATAACTTTAATTAGGCTCAACTTATAAAGCTTACCAATAAACTTTAGAACGGGTCATAACAATCTCCCTCCCTTATAAGAATTTCGTCCCGAAATTCCTAAAAGAGAAAAGGAAACTTGCTACGCATCTCAGATTCAAGCTCCCACGTAGCTTCTTCAAGGTTATGATTCCTCCACATAACCTTCACCAATGGTATCTCACGGTTCTTAAGCTTCTTGATCCTCTTATCAACTATCTGGATTGGTCCCTCAACATAGGACACATCTGATCTAAGCTGTGCAGGTTCTGGGTCAACTATCTTTTCCGTACCAGGGTAACATTTCTTAAGCATAGACACATGAAACACATCATGAAGATTAGCTAACTCAGATGGCAAATCCAACTTATAGGCTACAGGTCCAATCCTCTCAATGATAGGATATGGGCCCATAAACCTAGGAGTCAATTTGCCTCTCTTACCAAACCTCAACACTCCCTTCCACGGTGAAACTTTCAGATAAACCTCGTCACCAACCTCAAACTCAAGAGGTCGACGTCGTCTCTCTGCATAACTTTTCTGCCTATCCTGAGCAGCTTTCAACTGCTCTCTGATCACAGATATCTTCTCTGTAGTCATATCGACTATCTCAGGTCCAAAAATTTCTTTCTCACCAACCTCATACCAACAAACTGGTGATCTACACTTCCTGCCATATAGAGCTTCATAAGGGGCCATTCCAAGACTAGAATGGTAGTTGTTGTTATATGCAAACTCCATCAGGCTTAAGTGTTCTTCCCAGCTACCTCTAAACTGCAGAACGGATGCTCTCAGCATGTCTTCAAGAGTCTGAATGGTCCTCTCAGATTGACCATCTGTCTGCGGGTGAAATGTTGTATTAAACCTCAGCTTTGTGCCCAACGCACGATGTAACCGATTCTAGAATCTAGATGTAAACTTAGGATCTCTGTCAGAAATAATGGAAACTGGAATCCCATGTAATCTGATTACCTCATCCACATAAATCTTGGCCATCTTTGGAACATCAAAGGTCGACTTGACAGGGAGAAAGTGAGCAGACTTAGTTAGTCTATCCACAATCACCCATATCGAGTCTGAACCTCGAGGCGTTCTGGGTAACCCTACCACAAAATCCATCGTGATGTGTTCCCATTTCCATTCAAGTATAGGAAGTGGCTGTAAGGTACCAGCAGGTTTCTGATGCTCAGCTTTAACCTGCTGACACACTCCACATCTAGCCACGTACTCAGCCACATCTCTTTTCATACTAGACCACCAGTACAGCTCTTTGAGATTCCTGTACATTTTTGTGTTACCTGGATGCATAGCATACATAGAAGCATGCGCTTCTTCAAGAATTTGCTCTTTCAGCTCACTGTTCCCAGGTACACACAACCTGTCATGAAGATACAACACACCATCGTCAGAGAACCTAAATTCTAACCTTTTTACCTTCCGACATATCCTGCATAATCTGCCTCAACTCATTATCACTATGTTGCAATTCCTTAATCTGATCATAGAAAGTAGGTTTGACCTGCATTTGAGCAATCAACCCACTCTGTCCAGTCACATCCAAGTCTAAGTTCAACTTTCGCATATCTACAAGCAAGTCTCTTTTGAAACATGCCATAGAAAATGCATTTGCTGTTGAACTTGACTTTCTACTCAAGGCATCTGCCACAACATTCACTTTACCAGGATGGTAATCGATTGTCACATCATAGTCTTTGATTAGCTCAAGCCATTTGTGTTGTCTCAAATTCAAATCCTTCTGAGTGAAGATATACTTCAAGCTCTTATGGTCCGTGAACACCTGACATGTCTCACCATACAGGTAGTGACGCCATGTCTTAAGAGCATGAACTATGGCAGCCAACTCCAGATCATGAGTCGGGTAATTCTCTTCGTTCTTCTTAAGCTGTCTAGATGCATAAGCCACAACTTTGTCTTCCTGCATCAGCACACAGCCCAAACCTCTCCTGGAAGCATCGCAAAACACTATATAACCTTTATCTGCCTCTGGAAAAACCAACACTGGCGCTGTGGTCAACTTCCTCTTCAAGATCTGAAAACTCTTCTCACAGTTATCAGACCAAACAAACGGCGCATTCTTCCTCGTCAAACGTGTCAAAGGTGATGCTAGAACACTGAAGTTCTGTATAAACCTTCTGTAATAGCCTGCTAAACCCAAGAAACTTCTGATCTCAGTAGGAGTCTTAGGCTGTTCCCACTGAAGTACAGAATCAACTTTCTTAGGGTCAGCGCTAACTCCATCTCTCGAGATAACATGTCCAAGAAATGCTACCTCTGCCAACCAGAACTCACACTTGCTAAACTTAGCATACAACTGATGTTGCCTCAACAACTGCAACGTCATTCTCAGGTGTTGCTCATGCTGCTCATCATTTCTAGAGTAGATCAGAATATCATCTATAAAGACTACAATAAACTGATCTAGGAACGGTTTGAAAATCTAATTCATCATATCCATAAAGGCTGTTGGGGCATTGGTCAGCCCAAACGACATGACCAGAAACTCATAATGCCCATACCTAGTTCTGAAAGCTGTCTTGGGAATATCAGAAGCCTTTATTCTGAGCTGATGATAACCAGATCTCAAATCTATCTTAGAGAAGATCGTCGCTCCACGCAACTGATCAAACAGATCGTCTATTCTCGGCAAAGGGTACTTGTTCTTAATAGTGATCTTGTTCAGTTGCCTGTAATCTATACAGAGATGCATGGTACCATCCTTTTTCTTAACAAACAGGACTGGAGCACCCCACGGTGAAGAACTGGGTCTGATGAAACCCTTATCCAGCAACTCCTGCAGCTGCACCTTGAGTTCCTTCAACTCTACAGGTTCCATTCTATAAGCTGGCAGTGCCACTGGATGACTACCTGGATATACCTGAATCTCAAAATCAATGTCTCTCACAGGAGGTAAGCCTGGAAACTCTTCTGGAAAAACATCAGAAAACTCACGAACCACAGGTATATCATAAACACTAGCGGTGCTCTTCTCTGTTCTAGTGTCAACCACATGAGCAAGGAATGCTTCACATCCTTTCTATAGCATCTTATTAGCTACTGTAGCTGATACAATGTACGTAGGAAGAACTTTCCTGTCTTCAGTAAAGACACAAGAAAATTCACCTTGTTGAAAGGTAGCTTCCTTCTTCCAACAATCGAGTTGCACTCGATATGTCTCAAGACAATCCATACCCAAGATGACTTGAAAAGTATTTACATCCAGGGGTATGAGATTAGCGGCAAAGGTGTAACCTCCAAAAGATAACAAACATCCGGGACAGAACTCAGATAGAACTGTTGGTCCACCTAGTGGAACCCTCAACACTAACTCATCTATCAACTCTTGAGTTAACAGATTAAGTTCACCAACTAAAGAACGTCGTATAAAAGAGTGAGTAGCACCCGGATCTATCAAAACTGAAACTGGTATACTATTAAACAAAAGCATTTCTCCTGTAATGACTTGTGAAGAGATTATACCTTCCTGAGGTGTCAAAGAAAAGAAACGTGCTGAAGCTCTCCCTCTGACACGCTGTCCTCTCTGACCACTTCTGCCACTGGGCACTCCACCACCTCTGGAACCAGAAGCCACCGAAGAACTTGGAACATCATGGTACTGAGGTTGGAAAGCTTGTGATGCTGCTTGATGAAGCTGAGGACATTCCCTTTTGAGGTGTCCAACTTGTCCACAGACATAACAACTTGGACTCCAACACTGACCAGAATGTGGTTTTCCACATTTGTCACATGGCGGTATCCCTTGTCCCTGGGGACCTGTCACTGACATTGACGACCCAGAAGACTGTCCACTAGCGGCACTGCCCCATCTCCCTGGGTTATATCTCCCTCTGCCTCTAGAAGAAGTAACATCCTCAGATCTCTGTCTACTGAAACAGATAAAGCCACGTCCGAGTTTAGAAAAGAAACCTCTACCTCCACCTCTATATCCACTACTGGACTGTCCTCTACTGAAATCTGCAGATCTCTTCTTAGACTCAGGCACCTTGTCAGCATTCACAGATTCCTCAACCTGTCTAGCAGCCTCAACAAGCTCACCAAAGTTCTCCATGTTCCTTTTACTAATAGCAGAAATTGTATGCCGAATCTCTGGCCTCAGTCCTTCTTGAAACCTTCTGCATCTTTCTATGTTGTCAGGAACAAGCTGCGGACAGAAGTTCTCTAACCGAGTGAAAAGCGCTTCATACTCAGTAACTGACATGTTCCCCTACTTAATGTTCTGTAACTTCCTGATTTTCTCATTAAGGAAGGTAGGTGGATAAAACTTAAGATGAAACTCTTCAGAGAAATCCTGCCAAGAAAGCTCTGTACCTCTCCTCTTTTCCTCCACACTACGCCACCACAGCTCTGCATCGCCTGTCAAAAGATAGACTGCATGATTAATCTTTTTCTCTTCTGAAAGCTCCATCAGGCGAAAGACCTTCTCTATCTGTCTCAACCACTCATCAGCCTCTGTTGGATCTGTAGTACCATTGAATTCTGTACCACCAAGCTTCTTCACAAGCTCATAAGATCGCATCAGATCTTTACTGCTGGTAGAAGAAGAAGCTCGCGTATCAGCCTTGTACCTCTCTTTGGTTTCCAGAAACATCCTATACATCTGGGATGCTTCATCCACGTGGTCACCACCACCTGGACCCAAGTACAGAGGATCAGGGCCAACATGACTCTCAGCCTGGTCATCATGATCATGACCTCTTCCTGCCATCTACAATGATATAACAGAATATTTCTTGTTAGAAAACTACAGATAGAAGAAAGACACCTAAACCTTAATCCTATTGGTCTCTTGTCATTCTCTGACCTGGATTAGAGTATTCATATACTCAACCTATGCTCTGATACCAAAAGATGTCACACCCCAATCTCATACTAACCACAGACCACAAGATTAAGGCGCGACAAAGGAATTTACACACAAGCCAAATCATTCATCATTATTTAAAACATCTTAAATTACATTAAAAGGATAATCTGATTTAGGTTGTAAACTAAAACTAAACAAACTTCAGAAGCATTTCTATTAAACTGACAGGAGATATATATACAAAGTCTACAGCAAATTACATTGTTCAACATAAAGTAAACATAACAGTTAATTTACATATTTATACACATTCCACATACATACTCTCTCTCACCCACACCATGTCCCAAGGATTGAAGGGAAGGACTAAGAGACCTCTAACTAGACTAACTACAAACCTTCTATAGACTAGGCGTTAGGATGAAAAGATCCTTCCGATTCCTGTTGCTGATGTTGACCTGAAAATGTTTTGAGTAGAGGTATGAGCCTACTCGCTCAGTGAATAGCATTTCACTTAGCTATCATTAAACAACTCATCAGGTTTATAAAATTGAAATAAAACAAAAGTGCAGTACAAGCAGGGCAGTTCTAACGACATAGCAGATTGTAGAATATAATCACTTTTCTATGCAATAACAGATAATTTAAACCAATAAATAGATATAATGTATTGGCACAAAAGTTTGGATATATTAATTTACTGTGATTCTATACTGTGATTCTATATGATTACATATTATTTTATTGTTATGTCCTAATCATATGCAGTGTACCCTGCATATAAAGATCTGTAGCGAACTACGATCCCACCGTACAAAACTTAGCGACACACCCGGGAAATGCTAAGTCTGACGCCAGCCCTGCTCTGCCACAGGACCCCAGGCTCTCCGGCCTGACTCATAGGCTCTACAGCCTCAAGGCACTACTCTGAGTGCTCTAGACTCCTCCTCTAACCCGAGTAAACAGGCGGAGAGTCTCACGGGTTACCTCCATGACACAAGCACGGATAATGTTGCAATAACCCCCATTTCTTTTCTCCAGTGCCACCGTGACACAAGCACGCGTTGTTGTTGGACACTGCCTCTCTATCCTCGTGTCTCCATGACACAAGAACGGATAATGTTGCAACACGAGTTTTACCCCTAAGAAGCAGATTTGTCAAAGGGGTTCTACGGTGTTAGGGCACCTAAGTCTATTAACTGACTAACATATAACCATTTAAACAGGAATATCACATTTCATACTTATTTCACATTCTGAACATCACTTGAAAACACATATATATCATTTATCATCCTTAAACATGATTCAGTATCATCTTATCCAGTTTCGATGCTACACATCCATTTTATACTCAACGTATACATTGCAGTTATAATATAGGAAATTCTATTATTTTCATCAATCATATTACGTATTTCAAGTTCCAATGAACCATATAAATTCACTGATTCAATCCACACTGATCAGATGCTAAACTAAATCATATAACAGCGTCTAGAAGCATTTTATGAAATAAAAAGTCAGGCGACGCCAAACGCTGCCCGACGCCTTATAATGCCTGTTATCAACGTAATTCACACACAAAACAGAAAATATTCAAACGCCTGAGTTTATTAATGATAAATAAATGAAACCCCACTCACAGCGATTTGGACTGTCCGGATTCGTCCGGAGATGCGTCCAAGGCCTGATTGCGAGCGATTTTGGATCGTCTTCAACCTTTGATTTAGCTTTTTACTGTTCCTGTTCACGGCCCTGCTGTATACAGCAGCCGCACACCCAACTGGATACTCAGCTAAGTATTGCTCCAAGCTAAATTGGCGTTGGGTACTGGTTTAGAACTCTCGGCCGAAGTCCATAACATGGATTTGAAGTATTGGCCGCCCCAAAGTAGCCTCATCCTGGTCAAGCAAAGCAGCCGTAACCTAATGTGCTTGCCGCTGGCCATGGTTGCTAGGCGACTGGCTAGCGAAGTACCCAAATCACTGGTGCTGGCCTTTGATTCTCGTTCGGATCTCCAAGCTGAGCTCAAGGGAAGCTTCTTCTGCCGTCAGGCGCCCAAAGTAGCCCCTTAGCTGCTGCCGTGCGCAGCCGCAGCTACTGCTGTTGGCCGTCGGCCAAGTAGTTAGGGCGGGTAGCAAGCTAGGCGGGTGAAGAGTGGGTGGCGGGAGAAGAAGAAAGGAGGAAAGAAGAAGAGAAGAAGAAGTGAAGAAGAAGGAAAGCAGAACGAGCTGCTGGAAGATGGCCAATAGATCGCCCCTTGCGATCGTCTTTGCCGCTGCACCTTCTGTGCGCCGACTTCAATAGCTAGAAATGAAACGGATAATCAACAGGAAATAAAAGAAGGTTTATAAAGAAAAGTTTTGGAAATTTTGCAATTTCGACCCTGGAATTGGAAAAGATCATAACTAATGACTCGAAAGTCCAAATCATGTGATTACTTTTGCATCTTTTCAAGAATGAGGCCCGCTACAATCCCAAGGCATGAAAGCATGCTAATTATACTGTTCTATTGGTCCAAAATTCCAATTGCATCAAATTATTACTTTACTCAAATTAATCATCTTAATTATGCACTAATTAATCGTATGTGCTTGATTCAACCAAATTAAACTATTAACGCACTAACCACCTCATAAGCTTATAAGTTAACTCAAATAACTTTAATTAGGCTCAACTTATAAAGCTTACCAATAAACTTTAGAACGGGTCATAACAATCTCCCTCCCTTATAAGAATTTTGTCCCAAAATTCCTAAAAGAGAAAAGGAAACTTTCTACGCATCTCAGATTCAAGCTCCCACGTAGCTTCTTCAAGGTTATGATTCCTCCACATAACCTTCACCAATGGTATCTCACGGTTCTTAAGCTTCTTGATCCTCTGATCAACTATCTGGATTGGTCCCTCAACATAGGACACATCTGATCTAAGCTGTGCAGGTTCTGGGTCAACTATCTTTTCCGTACCAGGGTAACATTTCTTAAGCATAGACACATGAAACACATCATGAAGATTAGCTAACTCAGATGGCAAATCCAACTTATAGGCTACATGTCCAATCCTCTCAATGATAGGATATGGGCCCATAAACCTAGGAGTCAATTTGCCTCTCTTACCAAACCTCAACACTCCCTTCCACGGTGAAACTTTCAGATAAACCTCGTCACCAACCTCAAACTCAAGAGGTCGACGTCGTCTCTCTGCATAACTTTTCTGCCTGTCCTGAGCAGCTTTCAACTGCTCCCTGATCACAGATATCTTCTCTGTAGTCATATCGACTATCTCAGGTCCAAGAATTTCTTTCTCACCAACCTCATACCAACAAACTGGTGATCTACACTTCCTGCCATATAGAGCTTCATAAGGGGCCATTCCAAGACTAGAATGGTAGCTGTTGTTATATGCAAACTCCATCAGGCTTAAGTGTTCTTCCCAGTTACCTCTGAACTACAGAATACATGCTCTCAGCATGTCTTCAAGAGTCTGAATGGTCCTCTCAGATTGACCATTTGTCTGTGGGAGAAACGCTGTACTAAACCTCAGCTTTGTGCCCAACGCACGATGTAACTGATTCCAGAATCTAGATGTAAACTTAGGATCTCTGTCATAAATAATGGAAACTGGAATCCCATGTAATCTGATTACCTCATCCACATAAATCTTGGCCAGCTTTGGAACATCAAAGGTCGACTTAACAGTGAGAAAGTGAGCAGACTTAGTTAGTCTATCCACAATCACCCATATCGAGTCCGAACCTCGAGGCGTTCTGGGTAACCCTACCACAAAATCCATCGTGATGTGTTCCCATTTCCATTCAGGTATAGGAAGCAACTGTAAGGTACCAACAGGTTTTTGATGCTCAGCTTTAACCTGCTGACACACTCCACATCTAGCCACGTACTCAGCCACATTTCTTTTCATACCAGACCACCAGTACAGCTCTTTGAGATTCCTGTACATTTTCGTGTTACCTGGATGCATAGCATACATAGAAGCATGCGCTTCTTCAAGAATTTGCTCTTTCAGCTCACTGTTCCCAGGTACACACAACCTGTCATGAAGATACAACACACCATCGTCAGAGAACCTGAATTCTGACCTTTTACCTTCCGACATATCCTGCATAATCTGCCTCAACTCATTATCACTCTGATGCAATTCCTTAATCTGATCATAGAAAGTAGGTTTGACCTGCATTTGAGCAATCAACCCACTCTGTCCAGTCACATCCAAGTCTAAGTTCAACTTTCGCATATCTACAAGCAAGTCTCTTTTGAAACATGCCATAGAAAATGCATTTGCTGTTCAACTTGACTTTCTACTCAAGGCATCTGTCACAACATTCGCTTTACCAGGATGGTAATCGATTGTCATATCATAGTCTTTGATCAGCTCAAGCCATCTGCGCTGTCTCAAATTCAAATCCTTCTGAGTGAAGATATACTTCAAGCTCTTATGGTCCGTGAACACCTGACATGTCTCACCATACAGGTAGTGACGCCATGTCTTAAGAGCATGAACTATGGCAGCCAACTCCAGATCATGAGTCGGGTAATTCTCTTCGTTCTTCTTAAGCTGTCTAGATGCATAAGCCACAACTTTGTCTTCCTGCATCAGCACACAGCCCAAACCTCTCCTGGAAGCATCGCAAAACACTATATAACCTTTATCTGCCTCTGGCAAAACCAACACTGGCGTTGTGGTCAACTTCCTCTTCAAGATCTGAAAACTCTTCTCACAGTTATCAGACCAAACAAACGGCGCATTCTTCCTCGTCAAACGTGTCAAAGGTTATGCTAGAACACTGAAGTTCTGTATAAACCTTCTGTAATAGCCTGCTAAACCCAAGAAACTTCTGATCTCAGTAGGAGTCTTAGGCTGTTCCCACTGAAGTACAGAATCAACTTTCTTAGGGTCAGCGCTAACTCCATCTCTCGAGATAACATGTCCAAGAAATGCTACCTCTGCCAACCAGAACTCACACTTGCTAAACTTAGCATACAACTGATGTTGCCTCAACAACTGCAACGTCATTCTCAGGTGTTTCTCATGCTGCTCATCATTTCTAGAGTAGATCAGAATATCATCTATAAAGACTACAATAAACTGATCTAGGAACGGTTTGAAAATCCGATTCATCATATCCATAAAGGCTGCTGGGGCATTGGTCAGCCCAAACGACATGACCAGAAACTCATAATGCCCATACCTAGTTCTGAAAGCTATCTTGGGAATATCAGAAGCCTTTATTCTGAGCTGATGATATCCAGATCTCAAATCTATCTTAGAGAAGATCGTCGCTCCACGCAACTAATCAAACAGATCGTCTATTCTTGGCAAAGGGTACTTGTTCTTAATAGTGATCTTGTTCACTTGCCTGTAATCTATACAGAGACGCATGGTACCATCCTTTTTCTTAACAAACAGGACTGGAGCACCCCACGGCGAAGAACTGGGTCTGATGAAACCCTTATCCAGCAACTCCTGCAGTTGCACCTTGAGTTCCTTCAACTCTGCAGGTGCCATTCTATAAGCTGGCAGTGCCACTGGATGACTACCTGGATATACCTGAATCTCAAAATCAATGTCTCTGACAGGAGGTAAGCCTGGCAACTCTTCTAGAAAAACATCAGAAAACTCACGAACCACAGGTATATCATAAACACTGGCGGTGCTCTTCTCTGTTCTAGTGTCAACCACATGAGCAAGGAACGCTTCACATCCTTTCTGTAGCATCTTATTAGCTACTGCAGCTGATACAATGCACGTAGGCAGAACTTTCCTGTCTCCAGTAAAGACACAAGAAAATTCACCTTGTTGAAAGGTAGCTTCCTTCTTCCAACAATCGAGTTGCACTCGATATGTCTCAAGACAATCCATACCCAAGATGACTTGAAAAGTATTTACATCCAGGGGTATGAGATTAGCGGCAAAGGTGTAACCTCCAAAAGATAACAAACATCCAAGACAGAACTCAGATAGAACTATTGGTCCACCTAGTGGAACCCTCAACACTAACTCATCTATCAACTCTTGAGTTAACAGATTAAGTTCACCAACTAAAGAACGTCATATAAAAGAGTGATTAGCACCTGGATCTATCAAAACTGAAACTGGTATACTATTAAACAAAAGCATTTCTCCTGTAACGACTTGTGAAGAGATTATACCTTCCTGAGGTGTCAAAGAAAAGAAATGTGCTGAAGCTCTCCCTCTGACACGCTGTCCTCTCTGACCACTTTTGCCACTGGGCACTCCACCACCTCTGGAACCAGAAGCCACCGAAGAACTTGGAACATCATGGTACTGAGGTTGGAAAGCTTGTGATGCTGCTTGATGAAGCTGAGGACATTCCCTTTTGAGGTGTCCAACTTGTCCACAGACATAACAACTTGGACTCCAACACTGACCAGAATGTGGTTTTCCACATTTGTCACATGGCAGTATCCCTTGTCCCTGGGGACCTGTCACTGACATTGACGACCCAGAAGACTGTCCACTAGCGGCACTGCCCCATCTCCCTGGGTTATATCTCCCTCTACCTCTAGAAGAAGTAACATCCTCAGATCTCTGTCTACTGAAACAGCTAAAGCCACGCCCGAGTTTAGAAAAGAAACCTCTACCTCCACCTCTATATCCACTACTGGACTGTCCTCTACTGAAATCTGCAGATCTCTTCGTAGACTCAGGCACCTTGTCAGCATTCACAGATTCCTCAACCTGTCTATCAGCCTCAACAAACTCACCAAAGTTCTCCATGTTCCTTTTACTAATAGCAGAAATTGTATGCCGAATCTCTGGCCTCAGTCCTTCTTGAAACCTTCTGCATCTTTCTATGTTGTCAGGAACAAGCTGCGGACAGAAGTTCGCTAACCGAGTGAAAAGCGCTTCATACTCAGTAACTGACATGTTCCCCTGCTTAATGTTATGTAACTGCCTGATTTTCTCATTAAGGAAGGTAGGTGGATAAAACTTAAGATGAAACTCTTCAGAGAAATCCTGCCAAGAAAGCTCTGTACCTCTCCTCTTTTCCTCCACACTACGCCACCACAGCTCTGCATCGCCTGTCAAAAGATAGACTGCATGATTAATCTTTTTCTCTTCTGAAAGCTCCATCAGGCGAAAGACCTTCTCTATATGTCTCAACCACTCATCAGCCTCTGCTGGATCTATAGTACCATTGAATTCTGTACCACCAAGCTTCTTCACAAGCTCATAAGATCGCATCAGATCCTTACTGCTGGTAGAAGAAGAAGCTCGCCTATCAGCCTTGTACCTCTCTTTGGTTTCCAGAAACATCCTATACATTCGGGATGCTTCATCCACGTGGTCACCACCACCAGGACCCAAGTATAGAGGATCAGGGCCAACATGACTCTCAGCCTGGTCATCATGATCATGACCTCTTCCTGCCATCTGCAATGATATAACAGAATATTTCCTGTTAGAAAACTACAGATAGAAGAAAGACACCTAAACCTTAATCCTATTAGTCTCTTGTCATTCTCTGACCTGGATTAGAGTATTCATATACTCAACCTATGCTCTGATACCAAAAGATGTCACACCCCAATCTCATACTAACCACAGACCACAAGATTAAGGCGCGACAAAGGAATTTACACACAAGACAAATCATTCATCATTATTTAAAACATCTTAAATTACATTAAAAGGATAATCTGATTTAGGCTGTAAACTAAAACTAAACAAACTGCAGAAGCATTTCTATTAAACTGACAAGAGATATATATACAAAGTCTACAGCAAATTACATTGTTCAACATAAAGTAAACATAACCGTTAATTTACATCTTTATACACATTCCACATACATACTCTCTCTCACCCACACCATGTCCCAAGGATCGAAGGGAAGGACTAAGAGACCTCTAACTAGACTAACTACAAACCTTCTATAGACTAGGCGTTAGGATGAAAAGATCCTTCCGATTCCTGTTGCTGATGTTGACCTGAAAATGTTTTGAGTAGAGGTATGAGCCTACTCGCTCAGTGAATAGCATTTCACTTAGCTATCATTAAACAACTCATCAGGTTTATAAAATTGAAATAAAACATAAGTGCAGTACAAGCAGGGCAGTTCTAACGACATAGCAGATTGCAGAATATAATCACTTTTCTATGCAATAACAGATAATTTAAACCAATAAACAGATATAATGTATTGGCACAAAAGTTCGGATATATTAATTTATTGTGATTCTATATGATTACATATTATTTTATTGTTATGTCCTAATCATATGCAGTGTACCCTGCATATAAAGATCCATAGCGAACTACGATCCCACCGTACAAGACTTAGTGACACACCCGGGAAATGCTAAGTCTGACGCCAGCCCTGCTCTGCCACAGGACCCCAGGCTCTCCGGCCTGACTCATAGGCTCTACGGCCTCAAGGCACTACTCTGAGTGCTCTAGACTCCTCCTCTAACCTGAGTACACAGGCGGAGAGTCTCACGGGTTACCTCCATGACACAAGCACGGATAATGTTGCAATAACCCCCATTTTTTTTCTCCAGTGCCACCGTGACACAAGCACGCGTTGTTGTTGGACACTGCCTCTCTATCCTCGTGTCTCCATGACACAAGCACGGATAATGTTGCAACACGAGTTTCACCCCTAAGAAGCAGATCTGTCAAAGGGGTTCTACGGTGTTAGGGCACCTAAATCTATTAACTGACTAACATATAACCATTTAAACAGGAATATCACATTTCATACTTATTTCACATTCTGAACATCACTTGAAAACACATATATATCATTTATCATCCTTAAACATGATTCAGTATCATCTTATCCAGTTTCGATGCTACACATCCATTTTATACTCAATGTATACATTGCAGTTATAATACAGGAAATTCTATTATTTTCATCAATCATATTACGTATTTCAAGTTCCAATGAACCATATAAATTCACTGATTCAATCCACACTGATCAGATGCTAAACTAAATCATATAACAGCGTCTAGAAGCATTTTATGAAATAAAAAGTCGGGCGACGCCAAACGCTGCCCGACCCCTGATAATGCCTGTTATCAGCGTAATTCGTGCAAAAAACAGAAAATATTCAAACGCCTGAGTTTATTAATGATAAATAAATGAAACCCCACTCACAGCGATTTGGACTGTCCGGATTCGTCCGGAGATGCGTCCAAGGCCTGATTGCGGGCGATTTTGGATCGTCTTCAACCTTTGATTTAGCTTTTTACTGTTCCTGTTCACGGCCCTACTGTATACAGTAGCCGCATGCCCAACTGGATACTCAGCTAAGTATTGCTCCAAGCTAAATTGGCGTTGGGTACTGGTTTAGAACTCTCGGCCGAAGTCCATAACATGGATTTGAAGTATTGGCCACCCCAAAGTAGCCTCCTCCTGGCCAAGCAAAGCAGTCGTAACCTGATGTGCTTGCCGCTGGCCACGGTTGCTAGGCGACTGGCTAGCGAAGTGCCCAAATCACTGGTGCTGGCCTTTGATTCTCATTCGGATCTCCAAGCTGAGCTCAAGGGAAGCTTCTTCTGCCGTCAGGCGCCCAAAGTAGCCCCTTAGCTGCTGCCGTGCGCAGCCGCAGCTACTGCTGTTGGCCGTCGGCCAAGCAGTTAGGGCAGGCAGCAAGCTAGGCGGGTGAAGAGTGGGTGGCGGGAGAAGAAGAAAGGAGGAAAGAAGAAGAGAAGAAGAAGTGAAGAAGAAGGAAAGCAGAACGAGCTGCTAGAAGATGGCCAAGAGATCGCCCCTTGCGATCGTCTTTGCGGCTGCACCTTCTGTGCGCCGACTTCAATAGCTAGAAATGAAACGGATAATCAACAGGAAATAAAAGAAGGTTTATAAAGAAAAGTTTTGGAAATTTTGCAATTTCCACCCTGGAATCGGAAAAGATCATAACTAATGACTCGAAAGTCCAAATCATGTGATTTCTTTTGCATCTTTTCAAGAATGAGGCCCGCTACAATCCAAAGGCATGAAAGAATGCTAATTATACTGTTTTATTGGTCCAAAATTCCAATTGCATCCAATTATTACTTTACTCAAATTAATCATCTTAATTATGCACTAATTAATCGTATGTGCTTGATTCAACAAAATTAAATTATTAACGCACTAACCACCTCATAAGCTTATAAGTTAACTCAAATAAATTTAATTAGGCTCAACTTATAAAGCTTACCAATAAACTTTAGAACGGGTCATAACAGTGGGCGAGGGGAGCAGTGCTCGGGGTGTTGGCGCTTGCAATTGGAGATGTGAAATGGTTAAAGGAATCATGGAGGAGCTAATGAGGGTTTTATATTGTCGTGAGGGGAGCTGGGCAAGGAAGCCCTAAAAGCCCCACCGCCGGAGTGAGAAGCACGAGGCTCGTGGCTGTTGGGTTGGCGCAACGGCACACGATACCTGGTCAATTCTGGTATGTCTAGCCACGGAAACGCAAGACTAAGCTATCTACTCGAACAGATTTGCAAAATGGAGGATGCGTTGGAGCCTGGAAGAGGCTCGGGTTGCTACTGGCCTCCCCGCCCTTTGCGGGAGGTAGGAGACGAAGTCTCCTTCATTGGATCAGGGCAGATTTGTGGATCTCCCGATCTGATGGCTAGGAGAGGGGGCCCGGTTATCAAAGGCAGGCGTGACACATATATATCATTGATTAAAACGGAAACTTAGGTCTAGGACATAAATCTAAGGTGATTTATTAAATTGGCCATAACTCTTGATTGGTAACTCCAATTCTAATGAAATTTGAGGTGTAGCTTCAAAATGTCATTATGCTATTATGCTATAAATTTGAAACCCAAATTCAAAGGTTTGATGTGTTTATTTACTAAAAACATTATCATATGTATTTTATCATAAAAGCATACTAGGGTTTGCATATTTTTGCAATTTGTGACCCATATTAGTCCAATTAAGTGAGAGAAGTATATGAGGGTAATTTGGTCCATAAATTTGATAATAAACTTTTAAGAGAGAGAAAATACTATAAAAACTCACTTTGTCACAATTAAGGAATTATTAAATTGTTGATGTCCTAATAAAATATGTCATGTCTTTAGAGAGAAATATCTTATGTTGTTCTCACATTGTTCATAGATTTTTGTGCTTAATATCTATTAATGATGCTCTCTAAATCACGGATTCACTTAGACATCATGTATAGATCATATGATTGCCACCTCACTAGTAGAAGATAATGCAATTCTCTTTTATCTGAATAATAAAGATTGTTTTTTCATGCTACTAAGAAAAATTGGTAAATTTCACACAAAATTTTGCTAAATTCTCAATTGTTAAATAAATCACTTGGCTCAAAACCCCCAACAATTTTGTGATTCTTGTGGGTACCTTAGGCTTACCTCTATTGCATGATTGTTCATCCTAATTAAGGGATATTTATTTATTTATTTATTGATTAGTGCTTCTTTCGGGGGAAGCACTCTTGGTGGCATGATAGTGACTCAAAATTGGTGGACATCTATTGATTGACTAATAGTAAACGATAGAAACTTCATCAATAAATCACAAATTAATTGACTTATTATAAATTCTAATGGGTAGAAATGGTGGAGTTGACCTGACTGGACTAAAGGACTGCATGTGTTGACAGTCGTGATTGATTTGAAAATACCTAATTGAAATTTTGTAATCCTTATAATAAGTATGAAATTAAAAAGATTATTGAGTGACTGATTGAAAACTCATAATCGGTTTCCTAGTGTCACTTATCATTAAGATTGATGTTAATAATTGTTATTCCAAATAACAACTATTGACCATGTTTGAGAAATGAATGAACCATTTATACTTATTTTTAGTTTGTCACCTTGTATACATATACTAATGGGAATGTGTTCCCCTACGAATGGGATCCCAACAGGTACCAATGCATGAGTAGTTTGAGCTATTTGGAAGCGGTGGATGTACATGAGAGGGAATTTCACTACTGGTGTTCTTTTGATCGATGGCGTTATCTTATTCTATTTTGTTATACACTTCTATCGACATGTTGAGATTTTTTGACTGACTCAACATTTAACCTTACTTGTACATATGTTTGGTATACATGAAAATGTGTTACTTTCAACCCATAATTTTCATTGTATCATTGTTATCGCACTCCGATTATTTTCTTGTTATGTTCTCCACCTTCACCTTCTGGTTTGAAGTTTGGGTGTTACAACTAATGGTATCAGAGAAGGTCCCCTCATGTACCCTCCGGTTCTCCAGGTGGTAAAAAATCTTTTTATCTTAAAATTTTAATCATATTTGCAATAAAAATTAATAATAAAATTGGATATATTCTAATCCACATAGAAATTCAATTATTCTGACAAAGTAATCAAGCATCTAAGTGTGTTTACTATTGATAACTGTGTACTCTATCCAAGTACTACTTATGAGATCATTCAAAAAGGGGAGATAGAGATAGTGCAATAAATTTTCATATTTAGAAATTAATTAAGTGCGTAAATATAAAAGTACCAATAGAATTGCATTAATATAAAGTGGATCAATCCTGCAAGATTCAAAAGGAATAACCCTTTTAGTGGAAATGACATTAGTGCAAACAGGTCCTTGCAACCAGAGTTGTTGTAAAACATGATGCAATTCTTCTAATCTTTCAATACATTTGTTGCCCAATAAAAATACAAGGACAAGGCACTGAGGTGGGACTGCAGGTTACCATTGATAAATTTCTCAAGCTTAACCCACCAACCCTCTTTGGTGAAGACTAGCTAGATAAATATGAGGCATGGATGGGTTCACATAATAAAGATTTTAAAACCTTCAAGTGTCTCGAGGATTGTAATGTCCCTTTATGGTAAATTATGTTGTTGATGGGGCAAAGTGTGGTGGCTATCTGTTGTATCAGTAAAGTTCTTTAGAAGCAATGACATATCTATGAAGAAGTTTTCTAACACTTCAAAGGTGAATGCTTCCCTTCTAATGTCTAGGAACTTCTTCATGGCGAGTTCTTGCACTTGCAATAAGATAAGAGGACTCTAACAAAATATTTGGCAAAATTTAGGATATTGGAACAATATTGTCTCAACTGTTATGATACCGACCGACAAAGGTCTCAGAAGTTCATTAGCATCTTGAAGCACACTATACTTAAATTGGTGAAGATTAGTTTCTTGAGGATGTTATTAGAAGATTTTCAATGTGCCTATGATATGGAGGAAAAAAAATAAGAACTAGACTTTAGAAAGAAATTGAAGGGAGAAGATGAGGCCTTTCCTCGAATCACACAACAACATTTGGCGACAAGGGCCTTGAAACAAAAAGATGAAGTTTCAACCAAACTAGAAGGGAGGAAGGACACAACTCAAAGTGTGCTCCCATTGTCACAAGTATCATCCTAGAAGGGAATTCTAATTATCGATGGAGCTTGTCTGAATTGTAGTGAGAAAGGGCATTTTGTGTGAGACTGCCCAAAACTAAAGAAGAATGCATCTCAAAAGGATAATGGGTGGAGTAAAGATTTATGGAAGGTTGTTCAACCTAAATGCTAAAATGAAAAACACATCCTCTGAGGTTATCCAAGGTATGATACTTGTCTCCAATCATCATACAAAAGTCTTATTTGAGAAATACCTATACTCATCGAAGGAAAAGTCCTACTTGCTAATCTTATAGCCCTCAACATGAAGGACTTTCATATAATCCTTGGAATTGATTGGCTTGCACAACATTGTGTTTGCATTTTGTGCAAGGAAAAGAGAGTCATGTTTGGGAATTCTACAAAGCCTTCCTTGGTCTTTAAAGGAATAAAGGAGACAAGTGGAAGACTCCATATCTTTTCTTAAGACTTTGAGAATGTTGGAAAAGAGATGTAAGGAATTATTGTCCAGTGTATTTAAGGTGTACTCTCAATCATCTAAAGTGGAGGACTTACATGTGGTCTCTGAATTCTATAATTTCTTCCTAGATGATCTTCCTGGACTACCACCTCCTTGTGGAATAGAGTTCAACATTGAGCTTGTTTTGGGGTCCTCCCCAATATCCAAACCACCTTATAGAATGGCCCTTGTTGATCTTGAAGATCTAAAGAAGAAATTGTCAGATTTAAATAATAAGGGGTTCATTCGTGTGGGCTCTAATCTCCAAACCACGATATAAACACGATTTAAACTTGCAGAACTGATTCGATTAGCAGCGGAATACCAAAAATCAGCGGAAATTAAAACTTTTTGAGATAAAGCATTGAAACCATAAAACTTCCTTCATAAAAGGAGATAAACTGTTTACATCTCAGATAATTACTTCTTGAGTAATTATATACAACATGATACAAAATCTCAAGAACTCATAACCAAAATCTCAGACCAAAAGACTCCAAGACCTGAGAGTACAGAGGACGCATAGGACTGACTCTAACTACACCACATGGTAGGCTAAATCTCCACCTGAGATTTTACTACTGCTCCTGGTGCTGCTGCTGCTGGGACTGGTCACCTGTAGACCTGTTCCTCTGTCCTCGACGTCCACCTAAAAAGTTGAAGTCTACGGGGTGAGACAATTTTACATAATTGTCCCAGCGAGAGTTATAACTCTCTGCCAGAAGCTTTATTATAGCACCTCAAAGAATAACTTAAGCAGTAAAAGCTTCAAAGTATTCAATATCAGATTTAATAGTAAGCATGAGTTCAACAGTTATGAAACACGAAGACATTTGCACTATACAGTGTAACATCAATCAATCAACTCGTAGTTATCTCTAACAGGTATACTACGCTGTGGATTATGTTTTTCAAACATTACTTTTATGCCCTGTGGAGATGAGGTTTACCACTCATACTCCAACCAATCACTGCTAAGTGCCTCGGTATCATACTAGGTCATCGAAACAGCCAGATTCTCATGACCTTCACCTTCATCAGTCAGTAAGAGGATTACTTGTAGGACATCTTGTGTCTCTACTATAATAGCTTACCAGGGTAATCTGGTCCTTCACTATTTTAGAGTTACAGTGGCGTTCTGTACTCTCTTCGTCATCAGGAGATTTCATGTTTATCTTCCACTGATACGGATATCTGTGCTTTCTTCGTCATCAGGAGGTTTCATGTTTACCATCCACTGATACGGTATGGGATTGTAGTGAAGGATTGACAGATTACACATCTACATCAAACACCTACACTAGGATGTAAGGTTCTACACATCCATATACCCCACATACTCAGAAGTATGTGATCCAGGAGTTCCCTTAGGAAAACATGTTTCACCATCATTTGATCTCTGACAATGATGGATATATGATCAGGGCTCTACATTACACTTGATTAGTTAGGTACATTCAGTATTCTTTTAACATCATACATTGTTCTTCAAACAATAACATTAGCATAACAGCTATGAAAGGAGAATACTAAATGTAACAAGCCTAACTCTCATCAATCATCATTTCTCAATACATTCATCACAAGTCATTTCTAAAGCATGACCTTGATGGTATTTATGGCTCTCACAGCCCATTTAATTCATAGGTTGCCATTAACAAGGCATCAAGATATTTTACTATTCATAAAGCTAACAACATGCTTTCAATGAATATAGTATCATCATCCATACCTGGATATGATCATCTTTATATCAGAACCTGCAAGGTTAATTCAACTGATAAAAGCAATTCAAATCAAGAATTATACTTTCCACTCTTGACATAAGAGCTAAGTTCCCTGATTCTCATCAATTAGGGTTTACTATTCACATTACATGCCATCACCCTAGAATTAGGGTTTATTATTCACATTATGGTAAAATGAACTCATAACATCATCATGTATGAGGAACATCATCAATGATGCTCTCAGATTAGGTTATGATTCATCATCTATCATAATTAGGGTTTTCATGATCTCACATAGGTGGATCATACCCTAATTATGCACATTCATGTGTATTGAAGGTACTTTACTTGAGTTTCCACCATAGAAGGATACTTTCTCTCTCTTATGATACTTTCTCTCTCCTCATACTGGTAGATGGTGATAACACCACTCTAGATCAGGTTGAGTTAAGTCCTTATTAATTAACACAAGTCAGCACATCACTTTCATGTGATTAGGGTTTGATTAAAACAAGGTTTCACTCAATTGAACCTTTCAAGGGTATTTTAATAAATTACCCATTGATCAACATCATGGGTCAAACCATTAGTCACTTAGTCCTTTAATCACTTATGTTTCCATCATGGATTAGATTAGATCATCATTGAACCATTTGTGTTCTCAAGTAGTTAAGCATAAACATCTTTGAACATCTTCAACTAGGTTAGGGTTTAACCTTCAACCTCCAACACAAAAGATCCTTAAACGGGTGTGACTCGTTTGGCCTTAAACGAGTGTGGACTCGTTTGGACTCAAACGAGTGTGGACTCGTTTGGGTCTAAATGAGTGTGCACTCATTTGGGCTCATGCGACCCTGAGGTCGTTTGGGTTCAAAAGCTCAAGACCGCATGGACCTCCAAGGTGATTCAAAGGGTCAACTTGATTAGGGGGATCTTATGTTGAAACGTTCAATTGGCCCAAGCCATATTAAGCACTTACTATTTGAGTCAAATAGGATGAGCCTCAATCAATTGGTCACCAATTTGATCTTCAATTGCAAGCCAATTAGGGTTAAATCTAATCCAATTAGGGTTTCCAATCGGTCACTTATTAATTATCAACAATGTGACTCAAAACAAGGTTGAACCTCCAATTGGGCCCAAACTTGGCCCAAACGGTCTTGAGATCGTTTGGATGAACTCCAAACGGTCTTGAGACCGTTTGGCCAAAGTTTGACCAAAAACTAAGTTGATTTGATAAGGGTTGAACCCTAATTATATTACAAATCAACACTTTTCATCGATTACCAATATCTTGTGATTGGGCCCTCAACTCATCAAATTCCTTTAACCTTAGACCTCCAAACGATCATGGAGTGTCACTAAACGAGTGTGGGATCGTTTGGGATGACCCCCAAATGGTTTGGAACCCGTTTGGGTCCTTCAACCCAAAACTCAACACAATCTATTCTTTAAATCAGTAATTTTGACCCGATTAGGGTTAGGGTATTAAAGTACCTTCAACTCTTAATTGGTTAGGAACTAGATGATTATTATTGGTAGAAATTAAATTCAATATATTATGAACAGGAATCCCAAATGGTCAACGCTTGGTCAACGCCCTCAAACGGGTTGGGACCCGTTTGGGCAAAAGTTCAAGTTATTCAATTTGGTGAATCAGCACTTAATTCAAATCGATTGCTTAGTTGATTGGCCTTCAACTCATGACTCGTTTGGAATTAATCCATCAAATTTGGTGATTCATTAACCAATGTCATTAGGAACAGTAATCCCCAACGGTCAATTCTGGGTCAATTCCTTCAAATGGGTTGGAACCCGTTTTCCCAAAAAGGTCCAATTAAACAGGTTGAAAATCAGGACTTAATTCAATTAGATTTGCTAATTGGTTAGCCTATATTTCACGATTCCTTTGGAGTTAATCCATCAAACTTGGTGAGTGATTAGCCTACATAATTATGAACAGGAACCCCAAACGGTCGTCGCTTGGTCAATGCCCTCAAATGGGTTGGAACCCATTTGGGCAAACCGACCTTGGTGAACCCGTTTGGCCTCTAAACGAGTATGAACCCGTTTGGCCAAAAGTTCAAGGTCGTTTCATAAAGTAGAAATTCGTGGATAAGCATAGGAAATAACGCCCTCATCTTCTAGCTCGAGAACAGTAGTAGTTCCTCACGGATTTGCTTGCAAGGATGCAAGGGAAGATAGGGAAGAAGAAGAACTAGCAACTAAATGTAAAGAGAGAGATGTATAATCAAAGCATAAGGTTTAGAGTTATAAAACCCGCCTAAAGATTGTTCCTTAAGCTCCAAACTTTCAAGATCCAAGCCTTTAATGGCGTCTTTGAGCTCCACAGGTCGGCCAAGGTGTATTCTCCAAGGAAAGTTGAAAAGGAATGGCTAGAAAGATAAAGCTAGGTGAGTTAGCCATGAATTCAACCTTGAAAATGAGTTTCCTCCATGAATTCAAGCAAAAGGGATGATCCAAACTTACCTAGGACCCTTGGTCATCCTTCTCTGCTCTAGAGCTTAGCCTTAGTCGGTTTTGAGCAAGGGGAAAAGAAATGAAAAGAAGAGGATCGTTCCCTTGCTAAGTGGGGAAGGTAGTATATATACTTAGGTGAAATTTCAACATAAGAACATATGCTTTCCTCATTTCTCATCTAATTCCTTCCTTTCTTCTTTGCACGTCCCCACATCTTATTTCTAAGGACAAACTCCTTCTATGGTCAAGAATTGAAGGCAAAGAGGATCAACCCATCACTAAAGCATACACATAAAAGGGCTATTATACATACACCTTGATTATTCAATCACAAAGGTGTTCTTTATTATATGATTATTCAAATGAAGTGACCTTTTCATCATTTCTCTTCTAAATGATGCCAAGAGTCATAAAAGATATTTTTAGATGATGTATTTATAAGTTGCACCCCTCAAATTGGGTAAATTGCACTTTACACCACTTTAGGGTTTTCAAGTACAGGGGTTGCTTCCACAGCTGCACCTTGGTGCTCAAGCTTGGGAAATCCCTCAAACTTCATCATAAACATCCTCATGATGTCTCAACATCAGAGGAACATCTTAACATGTGCAATTTGCAAGTTAATCCCTTAACTGGGTAATTTGCACATAGGTCTCTGCATTACAAAACAATGCTACAACTTTATATATATAAAGGAGCAAAATTGAAATATATGTTTCTGAGGAACTTAATTACATGCCCAAAGTTAATCACAAGGATTTAATTACATATTTAGGCAAAACACCTAGGGTTAGTTCATAACCCAGGTCAGGGATGTTACAAATTATCCACCCCATACCAGGATTTCGTCCCCGAAATCGATAAAACGTATTAAGAGAAAAGGGCAGGGTATTTCCTTCTCATCTCATCCTCTAGTTCCCAAGTGGCTTCTTCAACGCCACGGTGGTTCCAGAGGACTTTCACAAGGCTTATATCTTTCTTCTTTAACTTTTTAATTCTATTATCAAGGATTGACATTGGTCCTTCCTCATAAGATATATCATCATTCAATTCTACCTCCATAGGTTGTAGAACTAACTCAGTGTCTGGGTGACATTTCTTTAGCATAGAAATGTCAAACACAAGATGTAACCTCTGTAACTCTGGTGGCAGCTCTAGTTTATAGGCTACTTTTCCAATCCGTTCAATGATTGGATAAGGCCCCATAAATCTAGGAGCTAACTTCCCTTTCTTTCCAAAACGAAGGACTCCTTTCCAAGGCGAGACCTTGAGATACACTTTGTCTCCAATCTCGAACTCTAAGGGTCTACGACGCTTGTCAGTATAAGATTTCTGCCTATCTTGTGCAGTCTTAATCTGTTGCTGTATTACCTTAATCTTTTCTGTAGTTTGCTGCACAAGATCAGGTCCTAACAACTGATGCTCACCAGTCTCAAACCAACACAAGGGTGATCTACAACGTCTACCATATAAAGCTTCATAAGGTGCCATATCAATACTATGCTGATAGCTATTGTTATAGGCAAACTCTATCAAGCTTAGGTGTATATCCCAACTTCCGGTAAACTGAAGAACACATGCTCTCAACAGGTCTTCCAAGGTTTGTATGGTCCTTTCCGACTGTCCATCAGTCTGTGGATGAAAGGCCGTACTAAACCTTATCTTAGTGCCTAAGGCTCTGTGTAACTGCTCCCAAAAGCGACTTGTAAACTGGGGACCTCTGTCAGAAACTATAGTGACAGGAACTCTGTGCAAACACACTATCTCTTGAACATACAACTGTGATAACCTTTAAGCAGAATAGGTTGTTTTGACAGGTAAGAAATGTGTTGTCTTAGTCAACCTATCTACAACTACCCAAATGGAATCATGTCCTTTGCTTGTCCTGGGTAGGCCAACAACAAAATCCATGGTCACATGGTCCCACTTCCACTGTGGTATGGGTAAAGGTTGCATTGTTCCTACAGGCTTCTGGTGTTCAGCTTTAACTTGCTGACACACAGGACACCTCAGAACAAACTCTGCAACATCCTTCTTCATTCTAGGCCACCAATACAGTTCTTTCAAATAACGATACATCTTGGTGATCCCTGGATGCATAACATACATTGAAGAATGAGCTTCTTCCAGGACTAACTTCCTCAAGTTATCCACATCCGGCACTATCATCCTCCCATGATAACATGCTACATGATCATCTGAATCATGGAAACTATCTCGCTTCTCATTTCCATACTCTGATCTAATCTGTTGTACTACAACATCAACATGTTGTGCCTCCTTAATCTGCTCTCTTAGGGTAGGTTTAATATGCATCTCAGCCATCAACCCGGCTAACAATGACACCTTCAACTGTACATTGTCTTGCCTTAAAGAGATAAGCATATCTCTCTTAGAGCATACTAAAGAGTTTAGTTGTGCTCTATCCATGGTTGATGTTGTTGATTTCCTACTCAAGGCATCTGCAACAACATTGGCCTTCCTTGGATGGTAATCAATTCTACAATCGTAGTCCTTGATTAACTCCATCCAGTGACGTTGCCTCATGTTAAGCTCATGCTGAGAGAAGATATACTTAAGGTTCTTGTGGTCTGTGAAAATCTGGAATGTCTCTCCGTAGAGATAATGCCTCCAGATTTTCAATGCATGAACCACGACAGCTAACTCTAGATCGTGTGTTGGATAATTCTCCTCGTGCTTCTTAAGCTGTCGGGAAGCAAAAGAAATCACTTGTTTATCCTGCATCAACACACATCCAAGTCCATTCTTGGAGGCATCACAGAAGACTACATATCCTTTTCCTTGCTCAGGTAGCACAAGCACAGGTGCACTTGTCAACCTCTCCTTCAACAACTGAAAGGACTATTGACACTTATCACTCAATGAAAAAGGAGCATCTTTCCGGGTTAACTTGGTCAAAGGTAAGGCTATAGAGCTAAAGTTTTTAATAAACCTTCGATAGTAACCAGCTAACCCCAAGAAGCTTCGAATCTCCGTCGGTGTCTTCAGTTGTTTCCATTGTAGAACAGATTCTACCTTTGCAGGGTCAACAAGAATTCCCGAGGCAGATATCACATGTCCAAGAAAAGATACCCCTGGCAGCCAGAACTCACACTTGCTAAGCTTAGCATACAGCTTATGTTCTCTTAGAAAGGTCAAATCTTGGCGAAGATGCTGCTCATGCTGCTGAGCATCCTTACTATAGATCAGAATGTCATCTATGAAGACGACAACACATTGATCAAGGAAGGGTTGAAAAACTCTATTCATGAGTTCCATAAATGCAGCTGGTGCATTGGTTAGTCCAAACGACATAACCGTGAACTCATAGTGACCATATCTTGTCCTAAAAGCAGACTTGGATATGTCACTATCCTTAATTCGGAGTTGATGATATCCAGACCTCAAGTCTATCTTTGAGAAGACTGTTGCACCACGCAACTGCTCAAAGAGATCATCAATCCTCGGCAGAGGGTACTTATTCTTTATTGTTACTTTATTGAGTTGTATGTAGTCAATGCACAACCGCATTGACCCATCTTTCTTTTTAACAAACAAGACCGGAGCACCCCAAGATGAAGTGCTCGGTCAAATAAAACCCTTCTCAAGTAACTCTTGAAGCTGTTTCTTGAGTTCTTCCATCTCGGCAGGCGCCATCCTATACGGTGTCTAGGCTATGGGTTTCGTATCTGGGACCAAATTGATCTCAAAATCAATCTCCCGAGGTGGTGGTATACCATGAAGTTCTTCAGGAAACACATCCTCGAATTCCCTGACTATGGGAACTTCAGCAGGATTGGAACTTTCCTTGGTAACATCTACCACATGGGCCAAGAATGCATAACATCCTTGCCTCAACAGCTTATCAGCAACCATAGCTGATACAAGACAGGTGGGCATAATCTTTCTTTCACCTTGAAAGATCCATGTGTTGCCTTCATCAGCAAACACAGCCAACTTGGATTCACAATCCAAGACAACTCCATACCTTTCTAAGGTATCCATCCCGAGGATTATATCAAATCCTTGCATATCAAGTGGTATAAGGTCCACTTGAATGCGATGATCAGAAAAGAAGAGGATGCAAGGAGAACATACCTCCGGCAAAACGGCAGACCCACTCAACGGAGTCTCCAAAAACAAGCTATCTGCCCTATGACTAACCGTCATATTGCAGTTACGAATCACTCTCCGAGTGATAAAAGAGTGCGTAGCACCCGGGTCAATCAGAACAGATACAACACAGGATGTAGACATATCAGAATATAAAAGTTCCATCTGACCTGCCACTACCCGTGGATTGACCACTGCATCTGGTGGGTTCATCGCATAGAACCTCATTGTCGTCTGGTGTTGAGGTGGTGCTGATGATCCAGCTTGAGACGCTTGCCCGCGTCCTCGAGCTGCTCCTTGAGATTGTCTTCTCTGTGATCCTTGTTGACTCTGTCTCTGAGGTTGTGTCATACTGACAGGTTTAGATCGGCAGTCCTTCATCAAGTGTCCCACCTTACCACAGTTGTAGCAGCTTCTCTCCAGTTGTTGTGGTCTTGGTGGTCCAGTAACTGACATCGATGCTGAACTACGAGTCTCTTGTTGAGGTAGGCTTTGTCCCCTGCCTCTACTTGGTGACCACTGAGTTTGGGAACTTGATCTGGGTGGTGGAGGGTTAGGTGCAGAGAATCTAGGTTTCTTGGAATCCCTAGATGAAGAACCCTGGAACTATGGATATCTTTTCTGGGTTTGCCTCTTCTCAACCACAGATCTCTCTATCCTTCAGACTGACTCAACGAAGGTAGAGAATCTCTCTCGGTTTTCTAAGGCAGACACATGGGTTGATATATCAGCATTCAAACCCTTCTCGAATCTCCTGATTCTTTCCTCTTTTGTGGCAGCCATGTGCGGACAGAACCGCAGCAACTCCATGAACTTAGCTTCATACTCGCTAATGTTCATCATGCCCTGCCTCAATCTCTCAAACTAAGAGATCTTCTCATCTAGGAAGGTCTTTGGAAAATATCTATTGATAAATTCCCGACGAAACTCTTCCCACGAGAACTCTATCCCAGGTCTCTTCTGCTCTTCCATGTTCCACCAGTGACCAGCACTGCCTTTGAGAAGATAGACAGCATGTCTAACCTTCTCAGCTTCCGAGATATTAAGAATCCTGAAAGCCTTCTCCAACTCTGTTAACCACAGATCAGCATCTGCGGGGTCGACACTCCCAAAGTACTCGGTAGCTCCGACACGACGAAGTCGCTCGAACGTCTTACCGATACCATGTCCTTCAGGCTGGGCAGGTGCCCTAGGTGCAGGCATGGGCATCCTGTCGGTTATGTGTGTCATGGCAGTCATAAACTGCCCAAACATCGTCTGAACTGTTGGGTTACCCATTTCAGCTGGGTCAAACTGGGGTGGTTCAGGTGCAGGCTGTTCTATTTCTGGAACCCTTGCACCGCCTTGAGGTGCACTAGCACTACTCTCTGCCACGTACTCATCATGTGGCTCTGCCATCCTTATGTATCTTCTTCTCCCGAGGAGCAGAAGATTCTATTAGGTAAGGAAGAGATACTAAGGATAGACTCAACATCCTAAGTCCTATGCCTCTGTAGACTCAGCGAACCTAGAGCTCTGATACCACTAATTGTGGGCTCTGATCTCCAAACCACGATATAAACACGATTTAAACTTAGCGGAAGCGATTCGATTAGCAGCGGAATACCAAAAATCAGTGGAAATTAAAACTTTTTGAGATAAAGCATTGAAACCATAAAACTTCCTTCATAAAAGGAGATAAACTGTTTACATCTCAGATAATTACTTCTTGAGTAATTATATACAACATGATACAAAATCTCAAGAACTCATAACCAAAATCTCAGCCCAAAAGACTCCAAGACCTGAGAGTACAGAGGACACATAGGACTGACTCTAACTACACCACATGGCAGGCTAAATCTCCACCTGAGATTTTACTGTTGCTCCTGGTGCTGCTGCTGCTGGGACTGGTCACCTGTAGACCTGTTCCTCTGTCCTCGACGTCCACCTAAAAAGTTGAAGCCTACGGGGTGAGACAATTTTACATAATTATCCCAGCGAGAGTTATAACTCTCCGCCAGAAGCTTTATTATAGCACCTCAAAGAATGACTTAAGCAGTAAAAGCTTCAAAGTATTCAATATCAGATTTAATAGTAAGCATGAGTTCAACAATTATGAAACATGAAGACATTTGCACTATACAGTGTAACATCAATCAATCAACTCGTAGTTATCTCTAACAGGTATACTACGATGTGGATTATGTTTTTCAAACATTACTTTTATGCCCTGTGGAGATGAGGTTTACCACTCATACTCCAACCAATCACTGCTAAGTGCCTCAGTATCATACTAGGTCATCGAAAGAGCCGGATTCTCATGACCTTCACCTTCTTCAGTCAGTAAGAGGATTACTTGTAGGACATCTCGTGTCTCTACTATAATAGCTTACCAGGGTAATCTGGTCCTTCGCTATTTTAGAGTTACCGTGGCATTCTGTACTCTCTTCGTCATCAGGAGATTTCATGTTTATCTTCCACTGATATGGAAATCTGTGCTTTCTTCGTCATCAGGAGGTTTCATGTTTACCATCCACTGATACGGTATGGGATTGTAGTGAAGGATTGACGGATTACACATCTACATCAAACACCTACACTAGGATGTAAGGTTCTACACATCCATATACCCCACATACTCATAAGTATGTGATCCAAGAGTTCCCTTAGTAAAACATGTTTCACCATCATTTGATCTCTGACAATGATGGATCTATGATCAGGGCTCTACATTACACTTGATTAGTTAGGTACATTCAGTATTATTTTAACATCATACATTGTTCTTCAAACAATAACATTAGCATAACATCTATGAAAGGAGAATACTAAATGTAACAAGCCTAACTCTCATCAATCATCATTTCTCAATACATTCATCACAAGTCATCTCTAAAGCATGACCTTGATGGTATTTATGGCTCTCACAACCCATTTAATTCATAGGTTACCATTGACAAGGCATCAAGATATTTTACTATTCATAAAGCTAACAACATGCTTTCAATGAATATAGCATCATCATCCATACCTGGATATGATCATCTTTATATCAGAACCTACAAGGTTAATTCAACTGATAAAAGCAATTCAAATCAAGAATTATACTTTCCACTCTTGACATAAGAGCTAAGTTCCCTGATTCTCATCAATTAGGGTTTACTATTCACATTACATGCCATCACCCTAGAATTAGGGTTTATTATTCACATTATGGTAAAATGAACTCATAACATCATCATGTATGAGGAACATCATCAATGATGCTCTCAGATTAGGTTATGATTCATCATCTATCATAATTAGGGTTTTCATGATCTCACATAGGTGGATCATACCCTAATTATGCACATTCATGTGTATTGAAGGTACTTTACTTGAGTTTCCACCATAGAAGGATACTTTCTCTATCTTATGATACTTTCTCTCTCCTCATACTGGTAGATGGTGATAACACCACTCTAGATCAGGTTGAGTTAAGTCCTTATTAATTAACACAAGTCAGCACATCACTTTCATGTGATTAGGGTTTGATTAAAACAAGGTTTCACTCAATTGAACCTTTCAAGGGTATTTTAATAAATTACCCATTGATCAACATCATGGGTCAAACCATTAGTCACTTAGTCCTTTAATGACTTATGTTTCCATCATGGATTAGATTAGATCATCATTGAACCATTTGTGTTCTCAAGTAGTTAAGCATAAACATCTTTGAACATCTTCAACTAGGTTAGGGTTTAACCTTCAACCTCCAACACAAAAGATCCTTAAACGGGTGTGACTCGTTTGGCCTTAAACGAGTGTGGACTCGTTTGGACGCAAACGAGTGTGGACTCGTTTGGGTCTAAACGAGTGTGCACTCGTTTGGGCTCATGCGACCCTGAGGTCGTTTGGGTTCAAAAGCTCAAGACCGCATGGACCTCCAAGGTGATTCAAAGGGTCAACTTGATTAGGGTTTCTTATGTTGAAACGTTCAATTGGCCCAAGCCATATTAACCACTTACAATTTGAGTCAAATAGGATGAGCCTCAATCAATTGGTCACCAATTTGATCTTCAATTGCAAGCCAATTAGGGTTAAATCTAATCCAATTAGGGTTTCCAATCGGTCACTTATCAATTATCAACAATGTGACTCAAAACAAGGTTGAACCTATAAATTGAACTCCAATTGGGCCCAAACTTGGCCCGAACGGTCTTGAGATCGTTTGGATGAACTCCAAACGGTCTTGACACCGTTTGGCCAAAGTTGGCCAAAAACTAAGTTGATTTGATAAGGGTTGAACCCTAATTATATTACAAATCAGCACTTTTCATCGATTATCAAAATCTTGTGATTTGGCCCTCAATTCATAAAATTCCTTTAACCTTAGACCTCCAAACGATCATGGAGTGTCACTAAACGAGTGTGGGATCGTTTGGGAGGACCCCCAAACGGTTTGGAACCCGTTTGGGTCCTTCAACCCAAAACTCAACACAATCTATTCTTTAAATCAGTAATTTTGACCCGATTAGGGTTAGGGTATTAAAGTACCTTCAACTCTTAATTGGTTAGGAATTAGATGATGATTCTTGGTAGAAATGAAATTCAATATATTATGAACAGGAATCCCAAACGGTCAACGCTTGGTCAACGCCCTCAAATGGGTTGGGACCCGTTTGGGCAAAAGTTCAAGTTATTCAATTTGGTGAATCAGCACTTAATTCAAATCGATTGCTTAGTTGATTGGCCTTCAACTCATGACTCGTTTGGAATTAATCCATCAAATTTGGTGATTCATTAACCAATGTCATTAGGAACAGTAATCCCCAATGGTCAATGCTGGGTCAACTCCTTCAAATGGGTTGTAACCCGTTTGCCCAAAAAGGTCCAATTAAACAGGTTGAAAATCAGGACTTAATTCAATTAGATTTGCTAATTGGTTAGCCTATATTTCACGATTCCTTTGGAGTTAATCCATCAAACTTGGTGAGTGATTAGCCTACATAATTATGAACAGGAACCCCAAACGTTCGTCTCTTGGTCAATGCCCTCAAATGGGTTGGAACCCGTTTGGGCAAACCGACCTTGGTGAACCCATTTGGCCTCTAAACGAGTATGAACCCGTTTGGCCAAAGGTTCAAGGTCGTTTCATAAAGTAGAAATTTGTGGATATGCATAGGAAATAAAGCCCTCATATTCTAGCTCAAGAACAGTAGTAGTTCCTCACGGATTTGCTTGCAAGGATGCAAGGGAAGATAGGGAAGAAGAAGAACTAGCAACTAAATGCAAAGAGAGAGATGTATAATCAAAGTATAAGGTTTAGAGTTATAAAACCCGCCTAAAGATTGTTCCTTGAGCTCCAAACTTTCAAGCTCCAAGCCTTTAATGGCGTCTTTGAGCTCCACAGGTAGGCCAAGGTGTATTCTCCAAGGAAAGTTGAAAAGGAATGGCTAGAAAGATAAAGCTAGGTGAGCTAGCCATGAATTCAACCTTGAAAACGAGTTTCCTCCATGAATTCAAGCAAAAGGGATGATCCAAACTTACCTAGGACCCTTGGTCGTCCTTCTCTGCTCCAGAGCTTAGCCTTAGTCGGTTTTGAGCAAGGGGAAAAGAAATGAAAAGAAGAGGATCGTTCCCTTGCTAAGTGGGGAAGGTAGTATATATACTTAGGTGAAATTTCAACATAAGAACATATGCTTTCCTCATTTCTCATCTAAGTCCTTCCTTTCTTCTTTGCACGTCTCCACATATTATTTCTAAGGACAAACTCCTTCTAAGGTCAAGAATTGAAGGCAAAGAGGATCAACCCATCACTAAAGCATACACATAAAAGGGCTATTATACATACACCTTGATTATTCAATCACAAAGGTGTTCTTTATTATATGATTATTCAAATGAAGTGACCTTTTCATTATTTCTCTTCTAAATGATGCCAAGAGTCATAAAAGATATTTTTATATGATGTATTTTACAAGTTGCACCCCTCAACTTGGGTAAATTGCACTTTACACCACTTTAGGGTTTTCAAGTACAGGGGTTGCTTCCACAGCTGCACCTTGGTGCTCAAGCTTGGGAAATCTCTCAAACTTCATCATAAACGTCCTCATGATGTCTCAACATCAGAGGAACATCTTAACATGTGAAATTTGCAAGTTAATCCCTTAACTAGGTAATTTGCACATAGGTCTCTGCATTACAAAACAATGCTACAACTTTATATATATAAAGGAGCAAAATTGAAATATATGTTTCTGAGGAACTTAATTACATGCCCAAAGTTAATCACAAGGATTTAATTACATATTTAGGCAAAAAAACCTAGGGTTAGTTCATAACCCAGGTCAGGGATATTACAATTCGACCTAGTGTTTCACCTTGGGGGTCCCCCATCCTATTTGTGAAAAAGAAGGATGGATCCCTGAATTTTGTATCGATTATTGCATGATCAACCAAGTCATGGTGAAAATTTGGATGTCGTCTACCTCAGATCAAAAATATTTTTTATTAACTTTGCTCAACAACTGTCTTCTCAAAAGTCAAACTTTGATCTGAAAACCATCATTTGTGAATTAAGGAGGAAGATATTCCAAAAATAGCCTTTCGGTCTCAATATGGACACTTTGAATTCTTGTTGATGCCTTTTGGTCTGACAAATGCACATGTTGCATTCATGGACCTAATGAATAACATCTTTGGGTCACTTCTTGATCAGTTTGTGATTGTATTTGTTGATGGAATACTGATTTATTCTCCAGATCAGGAGAAGAACAAGGAGCATTTAAGAGTTGTGCTTGAGACTCTAAGACGATACCAACTCTATGCGAAGTTCCTAAAAATGTGAATTTTTGTTTGATCATGTAATGTTTCTATGACACTTCATCTCTAAGGAAGGTGTATTTGTTGACCATGTGAAGGTTGAAGCAGTTATAGAGTGAAAAATACCAAAATCTATAGATGAGATCAGAAGTTTTTGAGGTCTCATTGGGTATTATCAGAGGTCCATAAATAATTTTTCAAAGATCTCCTTCCCTTTAACAAACTTGACTAAGATAGGAGTAAAGTACTTATAGAATGGGGAAACCTTTATTTGATATATAGAAAAGGTTACAATCCACTCTCTTTTATAGGACAAGAGAGTGAGGGAGAACCAGAACTAGGAAATATGGGTTAAAAGAAAGGCTAAAGACAAGATAGGTCATAAGCACATAACAAAACAGACAACACAATATAACAAAACACACAACACAAGATAACACATAAAGAATATATACTAATACTCCTCCTAAAGTCATAGCATAGATGTTAAGCAAGCCCAACTTCCACCAGTGTAGCAAAGCAAGTCTTAGGAAGTATCTTTGTATAGATGTCAACAACTTGATCTTTTGTTCGTAGATAAGGAGTATAGGTGCGTCCGTAAACAACTGCTTCTCGGACACAGTGGCAATCCACTTCGATGTGCTTTGTGTGCTCATGGAAAATGAGATTGTTGGCAATAAAGGTTGTAGCAATGCATAGGAATCGGATAAGAATCTGAAATATCAAATTCCTTGAGGAGTCCTTAAACCCCCATTAGTTCACAAGAAGTGTGAGCCACAACTCTGTATTCAGTTTCAACACTTGACCGGGGCAACCATAGTTTGCTTTAGATTTCACCATGTAACTAGATTTCTTCCAACAAAGGAATAGTATCCAGAAGTAGATTTTTGGTCACATCAACTACCGTCATAATAAAAGTCAAAATACCCTGTAAGTTTGCAATGCCCATGTCTACGATATAGTAAACCTTTCCTTAGAGAAGATTTTAGATATTTAAGAATGAGACAAACAACATCCCAGTGACATTGTCAAGGTTTGTCCAAATACTTATTGACAAGTCCAACAACAGTAGTAATATCAACTCTCATCACAGTGAGATAGATAAGCTTACCAACTGTTCATCAATTTTGATGGTTATCAAGATATGGAGGTAAATATTCATATTACCAATTGGCATTGGGATCAAGAGGAGTACTAGAAGGTTTAGACCCAATCATACCTACTTTTGTTAATTAGAAGGTCCATCACATATTTGAGTTGTGAAATGCAGATGCCAAAAGACGATGTAGAAACTTCCATTCCCAAGAAGTATATAAGTATACCGATATGTTAAGTAATAAATTGTTGTTCTAGATATTGTTTAGTAGCTGCAATACCTTCAAAATAATCACCAAACAATATGATATCATCCACATAAAAAATAAGCATAACAAGTCCAGAGTTGGTTTTATTAATAAAAATAGAATGGTCAAAATCTGAGTGCTGAAATTGAAATGTGAGAAGTATTTGGCATAATTTATCAAACCACACCCATGGGCTTTGTTTTAGGCCTATATCTCCTTCTTGAGATTGCAAAATTGGGAATGCTCCCCCTGTCTAGTAAAACCAGGTGGTTTCTACATATAAACTTCCTCATGTAGGTCACCATATAGGAAGACATTTTTGACACCAAGTTGATAAAGAGGCCAATCTTTATTGACAACTACAGAGATAAGAACTCTCACAGAATTGAGGCAGGCCACATGAGAGTCCACTCCATAGGGTTGAGTGTATCCTTTTGCTACAAGGCAAGCCTTCATTCGTTCAATAGAACCATCTAGTTGGTATTTGATAGTAATGACATCCAATTGTCGAGCAGTTTTCAGCAAGATCAACAAGATCCCAGGTCTTGCAATCTCATAGGGCATACATTTTAGTTTTCATACCTTGACTCCATGCAATACACTAAAGGACTTGTGTAGCATTCTCTGTCATATAAATAGCAGAAAGATAAGTAGTAAAACATGTACAACTAGCACCAAGATTAGCAATAGAGTAGAAATTACTAATCTGATGTTGAGTACAAGAATGAACACCTTTTCTGTAGGCTGATAGAAGATGTAGGTCAGAGAATATTTGTGGGGTGTTGTGACCTACCATCTATGGATGAATTGGTTGTTGAGGAGCCAAAGAGGGAACTATAACCATGGACACCTATTCAATTTTGTCAGTCGGATCATGTTCTACTACTTCAGGCATAGGAGTAGAATCTGACATGTCACTAGATAAGACAGACCCTTTGTCAGAGTAGTACAACATGTTTTCAAAGAACATAATATCTACACTTACAAACCATTGTCTATTGTTAGGATCATAACATTGAAATCCTTTCTGAGTTTGGGAATATCCTAGAAAGACACACTAAATGGAGACAAGGTCAAGTTTAGATATCCCAGGGAAGAGATTCTTAATAAAACATGAGCAGCCAAAGATGCATGCTGAAATAGAAAACAAAGGCACATCTAGATATAGAAGGGAGACATGGACTTGATTATGCAACATAGAAGACGAAATACAATTAATTAGGTAGCACATTATAGAAATATCTTTAGGTCAAAAATGTTTAGGATCATGATAGTGTACAAAAATTGTGTGCGCTACTTAAAGAAGATGATTATTCTTCCTTTCTTCCACACCATTTTATTGTGGTGTGTAAGACAAGGAAGTCTGATGAATGATACCCTTAGAACTAAAAAGAAGATTTGCAAATTTTTGCAAAAATTTGAGGGAATTATTGATAGCAAGATTTTATTAGTAGTTTGGAATTGGGTTTGGATCTCAGTAAAAAAAGATGGTGATAGTTTCCAAAATAGTACCGCAATCCTTTATGAGTACCAACCAAGTCTCCCTGGAATAATTATCAAATAAGATTCTTAAAAATAGTGATAGTCAGACAATCTAGAGACAGCGCATGGTCCCTAAATATCAGCTTGAACAAGATCAAATAGATTTTTAGAAAAAGCTTCTTTCTTTTATGAAAAATAGCTCTAGTTTGTTTTCCAAACTGGCATGATTCACTCCTAAATTGTTTTTCATGAATAGTAGGAAATAATCAGCGTATTTTTGTAGCAAATTGATGCCCTAAAGCATTAGTTCCATTGCAGACTAGTCACAGAAGAAGATAGAAGAGTTGAAACAGATTGCAAGACATTCATGTAGTATAGTCCATTTCGTCCCTCATGGCCCAAACCAATCCTCTTCCTTGTACAGAGATCCTAAAACACACAACCCTCAGGGTAAAAAGTAATCGAGCACTAAAGGCTCTTAATATCTTTACTGATAGATAGAAGATTTAGTGGAAACCGTAGAACATATAAGACAGATTTTAAGGGTACATTTTGAGATAGATATATAATTCCAACGCCATGCACAACAGACTGAGTCCCATCCACAACAATTACAAAAGGGATGTTTCAAGTCTTAATGTCACACCTTCTTCCCAAGATTACCACTAATCATGAGATGTGGGCATGAGTTTGAGGATTATAATAAATATAAAGTTCACTCCCATTTTTTTATTTTTTTATTTCAAAATTTTTGTTTTCTCACATCCAATCACATAAACAAACTTTACAAGAAAATTAAACTTTGATTACTCTAATATGATCTCAACATTAATGATACACATCCATACATTCATTATGTTTCTCACTCTTCTAGGTACATATGACATGATAATCAGATACATTCTCTCTTATTAAGGAAATAGAGATACAAAACATCATTTACAACTCTCTCACATGTATACAAGGACCTAGAGTGACAGGGACCGAATGAA
Source organism: Alisma plantago-aquatica (assembly GCA_963693085.1). Lineage (NCBI taxonomy): Eukaryota > Viridiplantae > Streptophyta > Magnoliopsida > Alismatales > Alismataceae > Alisma > Alisma plantago-aquatica. Next base: position 1,554,215,996 of record OY856409.1, read on the forward strand.
CTTAACTAATCTCATACTTAACTCCTGTGGTAGATCTACTCTGATGCTTTGACCTTCTTCAATGTCCATGTGATTTCCCTAAAAATTGTGAGTAGAGGGGTGAGCCTACTCGCTCAGTGAATGAGTACTTCAAAGAAACAGTCTAAAGAAATGATATAATTATAGATATACCTTTGAGAAACTGATATAAATTATAACAACAGTAAGCTTTAAAGAGTCTAATCATTGAAAATCATAAATATGGTACGATACTCTAGATATCTACAAGAGTAAATCAATATATGAAGATGCTTGATTAATCTCAAAGAGAACTAATAACTCAGAAACATACAAAGGATAATTGAATAACTGCACATACTTTTTTAACCTCTCATTTATCTTATTATGCCCTGAACCCACATGAGGTGTACCACAACATGTGAAAGAATCACAGCAAGCTACGATCTCACTGTACAAGTCTTAGAAACATGCCCGGGTTCCTAAGCATATATCTTGAGTAAGACCCCGTCTATAGCGGGCCTCAACAGGTCTACCTCTCGGAGGCTAATGGGAGTAGCCAGATATATCAGACTCCACCTCTCAACCTGGGTACTTAGGCAGTGAGTCAAGCACTCAGGCTTATTGTGCATCAGTGGACCTACTGACCATTGATCACTCAACATGTTACACATGTACCACCAGCATCCCCGGTTGGTGTTGGGTACCACACAATTGTAAGGAGTCTTCCCTACTGGTCAAGACCCTCACACCCTACTGGTGCACTCCAGCTTACCTTGATGTGGATACCTCCAGTTGGGAAGTCGTTCCTCCTCGCAGTGCATGCCTCATCCTGTGAGGATTCTAAAGTGTTCAGGGCATCTACATGTCTAATTCACTCTTTAAATTCACAATTCAATCATCACATCAACATATCTTTGTTCATATTTGAAAATTTTTCATTTCATAAACCATCTGATAACATTTACCACAACTGAACTATTAAGCATGACCACATCTCAAACTGAGAAACATTGATATCACAATACTTGTTTCACTTAACACCCTATCATTAGGGTTTCATTTACCTCATTCACTTATCACATAACTCACATAAGGATTGAATTCATCATAACATCATTCAATAGGAATTGCTCTCAGCAGTTCACATATAATTGAATATATATATATATATATATATATATATATATGAAACCTTGTAATGAATTGAACTAGGCTTTCCACGCTCTTAATGATATATCAAGCAAACATTGATATCATCAGAAAAAATCCAAGATCTAATCTAACATATATGTAATACACACACAAATAAAACAATCATTCGTAACCAAAGAGATTCAACTAGACAAACTTCTTTATTCAATTATACAACAATTTTAGTATATTCAAGTAACCTCTACAGCTACTTTAAGAATTCTCATTTAGATGGATTGCACTCCTTTCTAAATTAGATTTCATAATATGAAATTCATCACAACAGATGAATAATCTATATCAAATCATCTTGCAAAATCTAGATCAAATCGACCATTTAGGGTTGTACTTGCATACTAATCAATTGAAAATTATTAATGATTTAACTGATTTCATGCAATTTACTATTTAAAGGAGGTACCCACTCACCCTAAGGTGTGAAAGAACCCTAAAAATGTAGCCCATCTTTGAAGATCTCGATTCCATATCAAGATCCTAGAAAAATCTGTGATTTCTTCTTCCTTTCAACCCTAAACCGGGCCTACTGTTGGTAGAAGATGAGATTAGAGGTTAAATTAAACCTCCAAATCACTGGATTAAGGGTTTCGATCAAGGGGGAGTGAAGAGAAGAAGGAATTCACGGTTAAAACTACTTACCAAGTTGAATTTATAATAACCCCTTTTGATTTCTACTATTCTTTAGGTTTTTCTCCAAACATCACCCCAAAAATCACCCTCTAGGTCACCCCCTCATAGAGAAAAATGTTTGGGATGATAGAGGATAGAATCGTGATTCCAAAGTACTTTGTTTCATTGAAAACAGATAAGCTTAGCTTGAGATAAGATCGTTCTACGATTTGCTATCCTGGGCAGCGTCGATCGCGGTTGCAGTGTCGACGCAGCGTCGCGGGTCACGGTGTAGACCACAGTCACAGTGTCGATGTAGTATCATAGTCACGGTGTCGATGCAATGTCTTGGGTCACAGTGTAGACCACGGTCGCAGTGTCGACGCAACATCGGTCGCGATGTCGACCGCAGTCGCGGTGCTCTGTATATGTTTACTAAAAAGGGCATAACTCACTCCTTTTAACTCCAATTTAGTTCATTATTTTTCTGTTGGATTCATAATTGAATGCTCTATAATGTTACAATATTATTTTGATAATAATATCTAATTCAAAATAATTTATTAATTATTTCCTCCAATATCATTAACTCTCTTCTTGCACACATGTATGGGTCAATGCTATGTTAACCCCAACTTGGATCTTTATAGTATGTTTAAGTCATGATTATGGGTTGCCCAAACAAGTATTCAAAGTCACTAAGGTTAATATAAAGCACAACATAGAATATTACTAACAAAAATATGACAAGCATTAAGATTATCTAAAATCCCTAGGATTACCAGCAAAGTTAGGAACGGGTTGTAACACTTAAATAATGTGGTGAAAAGTTTGGAACAACTAGACATATGGGCAGATGCACTAGAGTCGATCACCATTTCTTTTTACCAGTAGTAGAACAAGATGCTAGTAAGGTAGAGGAACCTCCTTCAGTAGTATTTGTTGAGGAGGATAGACATGCCTGGAGAAGTTTTTCAAACTTTGAGCAAATCCACTCAACCATGGGTTGAGTAGAGCTTGAGGCATCAAATTGAGTCATCACATACATCAGAAGAGACTTGATTTGCCCAGGAAGGTGCATTGTGCTTTTTCCAGCAGTGATCCTCATTATGGTTTGTGTGCCCATAGAATTTGCTGAAGAGGTTGGCAGAAGGTGGTTGAGGTTGACCTCATCGTGGGCCAAGATGTGGACCCCTTCTAGGAGCATGTCCATCATGACCTCGACCACAACCATTTCCACATCCTTGAATAGAATTAGAGTAGTGGACCACAAGGATCGAGTTATCAATAGAAGTAGCAGGTAGAGATGTCATAGAAAGAAGGCATTGAATGCTCTTGAGAACATCCCTTAGTATAGGTAAGGGATCACTGGATAATATTTGGTCTACTACACCTACAAAGGAATGAGGAAAACCATCCAAAATTGAATAAGTTGAAGTTCATCGTGTTGTCGATTGGCTTATTTGATATCAATAATGATTGAATGATATACTTCAAATTTAGTCCATAGTGTCGAATAACTATTGTAATAGTCTTCTACAGAGTTGTCAGTGGAATACTCCATTTTAGCCATGTCTTTGAAATTCTCGAACATCTTCTTTGTGTTTTTCTTATGTGAGTAAATTTGGGATATTTGGTCCCACATGGCTTTGGCATTTTGTAGGATAAGAAGAGACTCGTTGATCCTTGGTTCAACACTGTTCACCATCCACATCATGACACCAGAAGCATGTTTGTCCCATTGGTCATTGGCTTGTTTGTCTTTTCATCCATCGAGATATCTAGAGGATCCTTAGAATTAGAAGAGATACGAGAGTAATTTCCTTGGGCATTGACATAGAGTTCAGATGATGCCACCCAAAGATGGTAATTTGATCCATCAAGTTTCACGATCGTAACAAACACATTTTGTGAAGGATATGTAGTCGCCATGGAATCTAGAGCAATGACACCACAAAGATGTAGTAAAAGTGGTACACAAAGGCAGATCTGGAGGACAAGATCTGAGAAACTCACAATGTAGCAGAAACAATGAAATAGGAGTAGCAGAAAACAACAACAAAAGAGTAGATCTAAACAACTTGCATAGGGGCAGAGGAAGGTGCATCCAGATCCAAGTAGATCCAAGGAACCCTCATAGGGAAAGAAGATAGCAGTAAGAGATCTGGATCAATAGATCTGAAAAACCCACATAGGGGCAGTAGATAGCAACAACAGATCTAGATCGATAGTTCTAAGGAACTCACATAGGGGCATTATATAGTAACAACAAAAGATCTAGATCAACATGTAGTGAGAAACCCACATAAGGGCAATAGATTGTAGCAACAGTAGATCAAGATCAATATATCCAAGGAACCCGCATAGGGGCAGAAGAAATAAGGAAAGACCTATGCTTCCATGGCGTGAGAGTCACTCCACCATGTGGAATAGACAGGAAAAGAGGTGATACCTTAGGGCTGCAATGTGCTATTTTGGGACTAGATAAAATATGGATCAATGGGATGAAGGGTGAAGGTCAATGGGATTGAGGTCGATGGAGGGAGGCCTATGAGTGGAAGATGAAGGGTTGATGGGTGAAGGTCAATGGGTGGAGGTCGAAGGGTGGAAGATGAAGGGTTGGTCGATGGGTGGAGGTTGATGGATGAAGGTTGATGGGTGAAATATGAAGGGTTGTTTGATGGGTGGAGGTCGATGGGTGGAAGATGAAGGATTGGTCTATGGTTGGAGGTCAATGTGAGGATTTCAATGGGTGGAGGTTAATGGGAGGAGGCCAATGGGTGTAGGTCAATGGGTGGAGGGTGGTGGTGATGAAGGTGATAGAAGGAGAGGGTGACTAGGTGGTGGGAATGGTGGAGATGGTGGAAATGATGGAGGTGGTGGAGGGGTCGATGGTAGGGGAGGAGGTCTATGAGGTGGCTTAGAAAGGATCGAACACGTTTGATACCATATAGAATGGGAAAAACTTTATTTGATATACAGTTAAAGTTATAATGAACTCTCTTTTATAGGACAAGAGAGTGAGGGAGAACCAAAACTAGGCAATATGTGATGAAATAAATGCTAAAGACAAGATAGGTCTTAAGCACATAACAAAATGCACAAAACAAAATAACATAACACACAACACATGATAACGCATAAAGCATATATACTAATCGTTCTCGTGGACACCATAATTGAAGATAGTTTCTTGGAGCTCAAAAGGCATTTGACCTCTACCCCTATCTTAACAATCCTATTAGACATCAGTGACTTTGTCATGTATACGGACACTTATGGATCTAGATTGGGTTGTGTATTAATGCAACACGAGAAGGTGGTTGCTTATGCCTATTGACAATTAAAGAATCATGAGAGAAACTACCCAACCCATGATCTTGAGTTGGTTGTTGTAGTGCATGCAATGAAGATTTGGTGGTCATTATCTTTATGGAGAGAATTTCATTATGTATACTGATCACAAAATACTAGAGTATCTTTTCTCTTAAAAGGAGTTCAATATGTGTCAACATCGATAGCTAGAGTTCCTAAAGGACTATGACTTCTCCATATCCTACCATCCTGGGAAGGCAAATGTGGTTGTGGATGCCTTGAGCCAAAAATGGGATGTTCATCCAGCCACTCTGAGAGTTGAGCTTTGGAAGATGCTAAACAACAAGACAGAATGGCAACCTAAGCCAGATGGACAATGTATTCTCTTGATAAAGCTCAATGTCCAATCTGAGATCATGAACAGGGTGATCAACGCTCAATAGCCTGACCCTGAGTGGTAGAGGATGAAGGAAGCAACTGAGAAATAATATTACGAGTTCCACCTTGATCATGATGGGAGTATATAGTTCATAAATAGTGTCTGGGTTCTTAGTGATAAAGTACTAAAATAGGAGTTTCTAACCCATAGATTTAAATACTCCATACATCTTGGAAGTAAACATGGACATGCAAGGGAATTTTTTGTTGAAAGGAATGAAGAAACACATTGTTGAGTATGTGGTGAGATGTATAATGTTTCAATAGGTGAAGATTGAGCATCAATGACCCGTTGGTATGTTGCAATCACTGGATATTCTAGAATTGAAATGGTAGAATGTAACTATGGAATTTGTTACTATCCTACCGAGAATGAGTAGAAGCCATAATTTTGTATGGGTGGTTTTGATAGATTAACAAAATCAGCTCATTTCTTGGATATAAAGATGGGTAAATTTGTGGATTGTCTTGCTCATCTATACAAGAGATTGTCCAACTACATGGAGTTCCTACGTCTATTGTGTTTGATAGAGACCCACAATTTACATCTATTTTTAGCACAGATTCCAATGAGCTATGGGTATCTTATTGAACTTTAGTATAGCTTTTTATCCTCAAATAGATGGGCAAATAGATGGTACAATTCACACCTTGGAAGACGTGTTGAGGACCTATGAAACTAACCTTCGTAGATGTTGGGATGACCACCTGACCTTGGTGGAATTCACCTACAACAATAGCTACCATGCTAGCATCAAGATTAATCCTCATGAGGCTCTTTATGTGCACCCATGTTGTTCCAAAACATGGATAAGATGAGTACTTGACAATGTCTTCTAACCAATTGATGCCATTGATCTAGTGTTATCTGAAGCAAAATTTGATTGATGAGAAAAAGACTTGATTCCATAAATGTTCATTGGCCAATATTTTAAGGGAACAAATGCACCTAATAAACCTAACTAGATTTGTCTATTAGTGCCATCAGGTGGGTTCTGGCACAATAATCTTGGTTGATTGCATTATAGTTGTAAATTCCAATATAGTCATTGAAGGGGGTATGTGAGAGAAAATATATCTGTTGAACACCCCTAATAATGGATAGATTTTTTTCTAAGTGATTCTAATGGATAAGAGGCATCCTCAAATATAAATTACACCCACTGGGTTTCATCCCATGCTTGGCCAAGAACTAAAATGGTCCCTATACTATAGTTCACATTTTTTGCCTCAAAGATCCCCCACCACTCTTGTGAGATTGATCATTTTCTTTATCTAGTTAGAATGTGTGGGGGACTTGTAAGAAATGTAGTCCTATATGTATATCTTGTGAGGCTCTCATTTATGTAGATCCCAATCTCTCTCTTAATGGAAGTATGCTTCTCTCTTTTAGCAAAGAGAAGAAGGATGTGTGGCATTAGAAATCCTTTAGTGGACAAAACTTCTCCTTGGTAAATGTGATGTTAGAGAATGAATATCCTTGTCAAAGAGATGGTAAGTACTTACTGAAGTCTGAAGACTAATATTAAATGGATAGGTAAGTCCTTTGTAAGATTGTTAGATCCCTCACTCAGAAGGGAAGCTAGTTTATCCTTTGACCCCAAAAAATTGGTCTCTTGGTGTAAATCTTGTAATGTAATTTAAGGAGTGCTCGAGGTTTAAAATCCTAGAGGTTGACCTCTATAGATTGTGGAACTACATCCTTCAAAATAAAACCACTATAAATGTAGACTTCACTTGTGTGTTGCTTAATATCTCTCTCTCCTTTTCTTGTAATACTTGTATATTTATCGTGGGAAATATTTTGAAGGTTTATGAAATTATTTCTAAGTGATGGTATCTCAATTCTATCCCTCTCCTTGAGGCCATCTAGATTTAATAAGTGATATCACAGCAAGGTATTCTCTAAGAAATACTTCTACAAGTAGAAAAATATAGGAGACAATCAAGAAGGGAGATACGTCCTTAACATTACATTCTTTGATGGGAGCAAATTCCAATATTGGAAGAGAATAATTCAGCTAAGTATTAAAAGATCAAGCCTTGACTTGTGGAAAATGGTGGATCTTCCATACAAGCAACTGAAGAGAAGACTAGAAGAATGGGATGCCTCTATTTTGAAGAAAGCAACCTTGTATACCAAAATTCATAAAGATCCTTTGTGACACTCTCTCACCTATTGAGTTCAACCATATTTCTTCTTGTGACACCGTCTATGAGATATGATGGAAGGTATATGTCACTTATTAAGGGATGGATCAAGTCTAGGAAAACAAGGTCTTCACGCTCACACAACAATTGAAAACTTCCACATGAGAAATATAGAGTCCATTATTGAGATGTATTCCAGACTAAATCTTAATATCAATGGCCTTACAACCCTTGGTCAATTATTGGAGTCTGGAAGGATATGTGTAGAGATTCTTGACTCTCTTCCTTGGTGGAAAAATCGGCAACAACTTAAGACGATACCACAAATCCCTTCACTCTTCAAAGTGAAAACCTTATCGTCCCTATGAGGTATAGCTAGACACACGATGTGCAGTGGACCTTGAAGAGTGCAACCAAAAGAAGAAGAATAGTGTCATTGCTTTCAATATTCCATCTTCTATAAGCGATCAAGAATAATCCATGTACTCTAGAGGTAAATCCTTCAAAGGCAAGTCCTCTTCCTCCTTTCAATGCTTCCAATATGGACATGAGGTTCAGTAAAAGGGTCATTTGTCATGGAAAAAGGAACCATTATCAGAAGGAATACAAGTAAAGGTATGAAATATGTAAGAAGAAGAAAGCCCATGAAATCTCTAGTGACTTCTCCAACACTATCTTAATTGAAATCTCTAATTAATTTGAAGTTGGAGAAGGACAATTTTCTCTAATGGAAATTTTAATTGAAAATTCAAATGAGGTTGATATAAACTATTTATCCTAAGAATATTTATTTGAAATTATTCATGTTACATGTGCCTCTCTTACGCCAAATATGCATAAAATAAAAAAAGCTTACTAAGATTGTTGAAAACTTGCATGATAAAGAATGAAGAATAGATAGACGGTGAGCAGTAGCCCAACTAGTCACAGCTCAGGGCCCCCATGAAGGGTCCTGGGTTCAACTCCCGTTGGAAGCGCTACTCAGAAATAAATTTCCCACAACATCAGTCAGCCTCTGATGCGACTTCTTGAGATACCAATGTGTGTGTGTACAGGTCTCCCAGGTTTACCATCCTTGTCATCTGGGCCTTTGCCTAGGGGGTGGGTTTCCCTCGACAATTAAAAAATAAAAAGCATGAAGAATGGGTAGATTTCTCCTTAGATCTTTGATATAAATCATTTTTAATGATTGTATAACTTTTAGATAATTTAAAGAGACTGATGAATTAATTAGTTGAATTAATATTTTTCTTAGAATTAATTGAGATTTTCCAAAAAACAACATTTTTTGTCAAGAAAGTCAAAACTCAAACAAAGACAATGTTTTGATGCCAATAATTGGGCTTTATCTAAATTGAAATTTTGCCAACAAGCAATAGACTTGATTCCAAAAATATTCATCAGCCAAGACTTCAAGGGAAGAAATTTGGTCATAAAGCATAATTGATTTTGTCTTTTTGTGCCATCAAGTGAGTTGTATAACAATAATCTTAGCCAATGCCACTATACTTGTAAGGTTAAAAATAACCATTAGAGAGGCTATGTGAGAGAAGATATATCTTTGGGACACCCCAAAAATGGATACAATTCGGTCTAAGTGATTGTAGCATCTAGGTAGCATCATGAACTATGAATAGGATCCCATGGGCTTCATCCCATTGTTAGCCAAACACTAAAAATGCCCCTATATTATAGTTGAGAGAGTTTTTCTTTAAAGAGTCCCTATAAACTCTCATGATCATATCGACTTGCTTCATCCATTAGAGTGAGTATGATAATTTGACGAGATCTAGTCCAACATATATATATTATGAGTCTCTCACTTGTCTACCTCCAAATCTCTCTCTCTGTCTCAATATAAGTATGTGTGTCTCTCTTGGAAAATATATGAATAAGGCATGTGGCCCTTAGCAAAATAAGGTTACCCTTATCAAATCAACAATCTCTTCAATAATAGGAGTTTCAAGGCAGTGGGCTTAAAGCAAGAAAGGGATTCTTTAGTGGACATAGCTTCTCCCTGGTGAAGGTGAAGTCAAATGTCAAGAGTGGATAAGTCCTTGGTGAAGGTTGAAGACTCTTGGAAAATGGATATGTAAGTCCTTTATAATGTTGTTGGATCCCTTTCCAGGAAAAGGAAAGTTAGTCTTGAAACAAGTGATCTCTTGGTGTAACTCCTATAATGCAAAATAAGGAGTGATTCAAGGTTGAAAATCTTAGAGGTTGACCTCTCTAGGTAGTGCAACTACACCCATTGAGATTGAATCACTATAAATGTCAACTTTACTTTTTGATTGTTTAAACTATCTACCTTTCTTGTGGTAGTTGAAATTTATTATGGGATATATTTTGAAGGTCTAACAAATTTAATTAACGTTTTATCACAATCCCCCTCTCTTTTGAGCCCATCAAGATCCAACAAATATTTACATTTTTATGAGTATCTTGTATTGTTATTTCTATGTTTGAAATAACTACTTAAGTTTTTGGTTTATTTACATTTTATGTAAATTGTTGTATAACTCATGTTTAAAAGAAAATCTACCTATACATGTGTTAAAATTATAAACCACTAGGAGTTACTCTAGGGAATATTAAATGTTAAAGTTTATTTATAGTTCTATATATAATCAGGGGCCCACTCTAGGGAATATTAAATATTAAAGTTTCTTTATAGTTCTATCTATAATCGGGGCCCCAATCCTCATATTCTATATTAAATATCTCCATTATTCTCCTAAAGTACTCTATAATGCTACTTCTACCTTCTTTATCCCTAGTTCATTGATGTGTGTCATTTCCCAAACCAAAAAATAGGTGTTTATCTTAGAGTTTAGCCTTTTTAATGACAAAACAACCAATTAAGATAATTTATTAGTAATTAAAAGGTCAATCCATAGACAACTTTGTTAAGACTAAAATCCCAACCCAAATCACTTCGAACAAGATTGCAACAAAGTAGGATCCATTGATTGGTTGTTTGATTATACTAAAACAAGGAAATAAATTTGTAAGGAAATAGAAGGTACACTAAGAACAAATAAGAAAGGAGTTATGCTAAAAAACAATAACAAAGAATCTTTTATGAGAAGAATTAAATTGCAAGTAAGTAAAGGAAGCAATTGGAACAAGCGGTTGAAGAAACAAGATTGAATTAATGGAAAAAGATATCAGGGTTATGGATTTTACCACCATTGTCAGTGTGAAACTAAATCAATGAAATCTATATGATAAAACTAGTTAGAAGAAGGCATACAAAAACATACGAAAATGCATTCATAAAATTCAAACTCCCTGTGGACCCATTGGTCTTGGAGCCCACATATCCTAGCATGAACATCCTAACAAAGAACCTTTTGAGGTCTCATACAAATCCTTGTGCAAAGTTAGGTTGTTTCGAGCTTTAGGTTCTGTGGTCACATCCCTCAAGACTAATGTTAGACAAAAACAAGAAATCAAGTCATTTAAATTGGGCAATTGTCTAAAACAAATATTGACTAACTAGTAATGGAATATAGAAATCATTCCAGTCTACACTATGGCTATGGGGATATTCCCCACTCCCTGATATGAAAAACTACTCACCATCCATGGAGATTAGAGAAAAAGCAATGGAAGTAAGAGAGGAGGCCATAGACTAGAGGAAAAAGAATACAATAAGGATCTTAGCTAGTGACAATCAAATGACCTTCCCTCTTAGTTCCTTGCTCTCAACAAGAAGCCCAGAACAAGATGGAAAAAACTAATTCTGTTGCAAAAATGAGAGTACAAGCAAGAATTTAAATAGCAGGTGATAAAATGTAATGTGCAAGTACAAAAAGTTGGATCACCATTCTTTTGGAGTCTCCCCTCCTTTTATAGGGGAAGGAGGGATGGAAACCCAGAAAAGGGGGGAGAGGAACAAATGGATGATGGCTACTAAAATGTTCTGATTGCGTACCACAAACTGACTAATTCGGGACCTGAACCGAACAATTTGCACCTAAAGGGGTGTGGAAGTGAACCCAAAACCCTAATGGGGGTAGCAATGCTAATTTGGTCAAATTTTCATTGTGAAGCAATCTTGAATCTATCGTTTGGTTAAAGAAATGCCCAATTAGCATTCGAGCATGAGCAAGCCAAGGAATAAGCCCTAAGACGAGGTGGCAGTGTGCCACTGAGAGGAGTTGGTTGTGAAGCAACCAAAGACGATCGTCTGAGGACTTGATATGCTTGGGAATATTGTCCAACCGATCATTTGGAGAAATTGGAGTGCTCGTCTTGGTTGCCGAATAGTCATTGTGGATGGGTTGAGCTGAGAAAGTATATGGTCATTTGGCTCTGGTGTGTGACTCTTGAATAAATGAAACAAGAAGTTTATAGAATAAACTGATCAGTTGAAGTGATGAATTGGTCATAATTTTGCCATGATGGAAAAATATGTAAAATATTAGAAAAAGGATAAGAATTTGTATTATTGGTGAAAAAGTGGGTGAATTGTAATTAATTCTAGAAAATTAGAAAAAGGGGATAAATTATAATAAAAAACTATGAAAGATATATCTAAAATGAGATGAATATACATTCATCAAAATAGCCCTAACTTGAATCTTTGCTTATCCTCAAGAAAATAAAATCACAAATAATTCCAATTTGTAGTAGCAACATGTCTATCCTCACCCTCATAATGATCACTTTGTTCGTTAGATCCTTATTTGGCCAAGAAACCCATTCTCCTAGAATCACGTAACACAAAATTGTATATTCCTTGTAAAAACATGTTTCAGAACTTGTTTCTAAATCATGATGTTGTAGGAAATAGATTTTGTCTCGCTTCTTCTTTGACACTCCCATTTTTTCGTGAGTTCTTACAGAGGAATAGGATCAAGGAGGTGTGGAAGAAGATGATACCTCCTCTATTCGAATCAGAATTTATTTATTCATGGACTACAGTTGCATTGACCACATTTTTTCATTGTGCTCTTTGGCATCTTTTGATGGTACACCCCTATTGTATATGAGGAGTACAGACTGAATTGAGATGGGGAGCATGCCACCCCGGACTTGGAATTTTTCTTGAGGTGTTTTTTTTGCTTTTCTTTGAGTGATGAAGGAGGAATAAGGTTGTTCCTATTCTTATAAACTTTTATTTTTTTTAGGATTGTCATTATAACATACTAGATCTCAGACCCTACCCTGGAAGTTGACATTTTGGACTTAGCCAAACAAGGTTGAAGGTTATACCTAAATAGATTTTTAGTATAACCCCAATGAGATAATGCATGTATAGATCACCTTAATGTAACCTAATGTTCTAACATTAATCTTAGGTTTATAATAGATACATAAAATATGTCATATAACTCATTTTGGTGGTAATATGAAGATAAGAAACTTAATTGGATGAATAATTTAGATATTGGGCCGTTAATGGGCCATATGACATATCTCATAAAAATAAGTCTCAAAAGTGGAAACAAACTTCAAATTCAAAATCTACATATCAAAATTATCCTACATGTCAAAATTCATCGAATTTGGACAACCTTGAAATATTAGGATAAGTTTAGGAGAGAGAAAATGAGTAAAAGGCATAAGTATTGAATAATTTGATTATATAACTTCAAAATATGGAAATAATGTCAAATTCGTATTCAACACATCAAACGTAACTTGTGTATGAAGTTTGGTCCAATTTAGATGTTGTTTGTGCAAGTCATGAAATTTTAGGTACATTCTGGACTTTTCTGCAATTTACCCAATTGGGAGGTTTTTTTGCAAATTTTCATATGAATTATAATCCTTATATATTCCCTTACCATTCTCTAGTTTTTGAACCATAGTGAACCTAGTTGCACCTTAGTTTCAAGGTGTTTCTTTCCAAGGGCATTTTATGGATTACTCTCTTTATAAATGAGCTTATCTTTAGAAACTACAACCAATGGGGTTATTTCTTTGATTAGAGGTCGGTTGGGATATCCTATAAGTGTCCATAAACCAACATTTGATAATCAAGAATCCTCTATGAGTTGTCCTCTTGCATGGCCATGAAATCCCTAGGCTAAGGACACATGGAAAGCTGCATGGACACCTCATGCTTGACTTCTTCCTTATCCATAAAGGTTTGCATGTCCACAGGCACCCTTAGCATTGTACACATGGAAAGTAACTTAACACCTCATTCTTGACTTCTTCCTTATCCATAAAGTCTTGCATGTCCATGGACACCCTTATACATGACACATGGAAAGTCTCATAGACACCTCATACTTGACCTCTTTCTTTATATAGCCATATCTACCCCTTCCCAAATCCCAATTCAAAAACACTTGCTCTCCTTTTTTCCTCTATCTTAGAGAATCATTCCTACTCTATTTTACATTAAGGTTCTGTCCCAAGGTAAAAGGAGGTGCCTACCTTGGTGAAGAAGGCTCCTAGGGTTCCATATTTCTCTATTTATGATTTCTTAAGCTCCTCCTTGGTGATTTTGACCAAAACTAGTAAGTGTCCTCCATTCCTTCCATTTTTTCATGTTGTTAGTCTTCCTCCCACCTTCTTCCAGGTCAGAACCATGGTCTTACATAGTGAAACCCCACCTAGAGCCTTTAAACACCCCATCTCCATGTTCTTTTGTTAGGGTTTTTCACCTCTAAAGTAGAGAAGGTGCTTCTTGCTCATGATAGGAGCTTTGTTGGAGAAACTAACCTCTCTAAGCTTGGGAACCTTACTTATTGGACATGTCCACCTTCCCTAAAGGTTCTTTGGAGGCCTAAGCTTGTATATAGGACTGACTTGGACGGTTTAGACTCTAAAGTTGAGATATGATGTATCCCCTATTCTTCTATGTTGAGCAATTCACCTATGCTTATTCATTCTCTTTGTCCAATGGACATTAGCCTATACACAATGTCTTTTCTTTTTAAAATCATGGTTCATGTGAACTACCTTATTTGATATTGATCATGTGATCATGGATATTGGTTTGAACTCTTATCTTATGCTTTGTTCATGATGGAAATCTAAAAGATGACATGTGATGTCTTTTGCCCACTTATGAGGTGGATGTATATGTTGGTCACTTATGTGGTGACTAGTTTATATACTATGACTATACTTTTTACTTACCTCTACATTTAACATGTTATGTGATTCAGTAGAACTAGAGTAGTGTAATTGCATTAGTTTTTATGGCAGATGTGTTATTTCCTACCGAGCAGATGTGATATTTCCTGCTCTTTTGGGATGGAAAGGAACCTCATACCCAGGGCAAGATGTGTGATTCTTAGCCCATGTTTTATATATTTGGGAGATTGGCAGTATTCCTTTCTCTATCAGAATTCCAAGTTTATGAGACTTGGCCGCCTTTGTGTTTATATTTTTCTAGGGCTATGTTTATCTCACATGCATGCAGGTTGATGATATGGGGTGTGTGCCCTAATTACTTACATGTTTTTGTGTGGCACAATATTTATATTTTATTAATGGTAAATATTCTTTTGTTATATGATTTCAATTCCTTTTCTCTTAATACCCATTTGGGTGGTCCTTATCCTTTCTATGGGAGGCCTTTTATATTTGATGTCCTTTATTCCATATATTGCTCAATTTTCTATTTAGTATGCACATACCAGCCTTTGTTGATGTCATCTATTTTCTCTTTGGGGTGTGCTTCCAACCCTAGGTGAAGGACTTGGATGATAAGGCATGAAGTTTTAGAATAGCTTAAGGAGTTAAAGCTTGGAGACAAAGTTGTTATGGTTTAGATTTCCCTCTACTTAGATCCTTATGTTGTATCATACATGTAAACCCTTATGGGATATTATGATGTACTTTGGTAATCTTTTGTGAAAATTAAATATAGTCATTATTTTTATTCCTATGCTACACTTTGGTCTTTTACATACCATTATAATAAATTTAGAAAATTAATACCTATTCCAACATACCTTTGAGTGTGTTTGGAGATGTTAATTCTTCAAAAAAATTAGTAAGGGGGTGATCCCACACTCCTTACATCATGGTATTAGAGCCCATGGTAGTCAAAATCTTACTATTTCAATTTTGTCTCCCTAGCTAGAATACTTGCCTCACCTTTAAGTGACATGTTTGCCCTAGAGTTGATTAATATATGATGAAGGGTTTATTTAGGATCCTATAGTCAACATTAGAATAATGATGAATAGATCTGTAAAATACTTACAACTAAAAGATGCATAAGTAACCATAGTAACTTGAGGTTGTTTGTCTTGGCCTTTACGAAGCTACTAGGACATGAAGTTGAAATCAAAGGTGTCTATAAAGGATCAGGGTTTGGGGTCTGGTAAGATTTTCCTCCACACCACTATCTTGGTTTACAAGGACTCCCAAATCAATATGATACCCGTCTGGCCTGAGCTGATATGAATTGTACAAAATAGCATGCTTTTAGGCAATAGTAGCCTTAGACATCTATATGATTTATCTTTAGGGACCCTACTATGTTAAACTAGTCTCCTAGGTGTAAAGAATTGTTTGAGGATGGACAAGATCAAGTTAACCCATAGTTCATAGTTAGTCATTACAAGTTATGTTTTTTTTTGCATGATGGTTATGTAGTTGGATGTAAAAAGAAGTGTAGTTGAATGTTTTGTACCTAAAGAATAGTTTTGACTTAATAAGATGAATCCTTTAAGGGGTGGTGAATAAGTTGTTTTCTTATATGTGGATCTTTTGATTTTGAGGATGAAATCCCTTTAAGGGGTGGTGTGTTGTAACATACTAGATCTCAGACCCTGCCCTAGAAGTTGACATTTTGGACTTAGCCAAACATGGTTGAAGGTTAGACCTAAATAGATGTTTACTATAACCCCAATGAGATAATGCATGTATAGATCACCTTAATGTAACCTAATGTTCTAACATTAATCTTATGTTTATAATGGATGCATAAAATATGCCACATAACTCATTTTGGTGGTAATATGAAGATAAGAAACTTAATTGGATGAATAATTTAGATAATGGGCCGTTAATGGGCCATATGACATATCTCATAAAAATAAGTCTCAAAAGTGGAAACAAACTTCAAATTCGAAATCTACATATCAAAATTAGCCTACATGTCAAATTTCATCTAATTTGGACCACCTTGAAATATTAGGATAAGTGTAGAAGAGAGAAAATGAGTAAAAGGAATAAGTAATGAATAATGTGATTATATAACTTCAAAATATGGAAATAATGGAAAATTCATATTCAACACATCAAAGATAACTTGTGGATGAAGTTTGGTCCAATTTGTATGTTGTTTGTGCAAGTTATGCAATTTTAGGTACATTCTGGACTTTTCTACGATTTACCAAATTCGGAGGTTTTCTTTGCAAATTATCACATGCATTATAATCCTTATATATTCCCTTACCATTTTTAAGTTTTTGAATCATATGGAACCTAGTTGCACCTTGGTTTGAAGGTGTTTCTTTCCAAGGGCTTTTTAGGGATTACTCTCTTTATAAATGAGCTTATCTTTAGAAGCTATCAACCAATGGGGTTATTTCTTCGATTGTAGATCAGTTGGGATAACTGATAAGTGTACATAAATCAACATTTGATATTCAAGAAGACTCTATGAGCTATCCTCTTCTATGGCCATGAAATCCCTAGGCTAATGACACATGGAAAGCTCCATGGACACCTCATGCTTGACTTCTTCCTTATCCATAAAGATTTGCATATCCATAGTCACCCTTAGCATTGGACACATGGAAAGTAACTTGACACCTCATGCTTGACTTCTTCCTTATCCATAAAGGCTTGCATGTCCATGGACACCCTTATACACGACACATGGAAAGTCTCACAGACACCTCATACTTGACCTCTTTCTTTATATAGCCATATCTAACCCTTCCCAACTCCCAATTTGAAAACTCTTTCTCTCCTTTATTTCCTCTAGCTTATAGAATCATTCCTACTTGGTTTTTCCACAAAGTTGTTGTCCCAAGGTAAAAGGAGGTGCCTACCTTGGTGAGGAAGGCTCCTAGGGTTCCAGATTTCTCCATTTAGGATTTCTTAAACTCCACCTTGGTGATTTTGACCAAAACTAGTAAGTGTCCTCCTTTCCTTCCCTATTTTCATGTTGATAGTCTTCCTTCCACCTTATTCCAGGCCGGAACCATGGTCTTCCATGGTGAAACCCCACCTACATCCCTTAAACACTCCATCTCCATGTTCTTTTGTTAGGGATTTTCACCTCTAAAGTGGAGAAGGTGCTTCTTGCTCGAGATAGGAGATTTTTTGGAGAAAACAACCTCTCTAAGCTTGGGAAACTTACTTATTGGACCTATCCACCTTCCCTAGAGGTTCTTTCAAGGCCTAGGCTTGGATCTAGGACTGACTTGGACTGTTTAGACTCTGAAGTTGAGGTATGATGTATCCCCTATTTTTCTATGTTGAGGAATTCACCTATGCTTATTCGTTCTCTTTGTCCTATGGAGATTAGCCTATACATAATGTCTTTTCTTTTGAAAATCATGTTTCATGTGAACTACCTTATTTGATATTGATCATGTGATCATGGATATTCTTGTGAACTCTTATCTTATGCTTTTTTCATGATGGAACTCTACAAGATGACATGTGATGTCTTTTGCCCGCTTATGAGGTGGATGTATATGTTGGTCACTTATGTGGTGACTATTTTATATATTCTGACTATACTTTCTTATTTCCTCTACATTTAACATGCTATGTGATTCAGTAGCACTAGAGTAGTGTAATTGCATTGGTTTTTATGGCAGATGTGTTATTTCCTGCTGAGCAGATGTGATATTTCCTACTCTTTTGGGATGGAAGGGAATCTCATACCCAAGACGAGATGTGTGATTCTTGGCCCATGTTTTATATATTTGGGAGATTGGCAGTATTCCTTTCTCTACCAGGTTTCAAATTTATGAGACTTGGCCGCCTTTGTGTTTATATTGTTCTAGGGATATGTTTATCTCACATGCATGCAGGTTGATGATATGGGATGTGTGCCCTAATTCTTTACATGTGCTTGTGTGGCATAATATTTATGTTTTATTAATGGAAAATATTCTTTTGTTATCATGTGATTTCAATTCCTTTTCTCTTGATACCCATTTGGGTGGTCCTTATCCTTTCTATTGGAACCTTTTATATTTGATGTCCTTTATTTCATATATTGCTCAATTTCCTATTTAGTATGCACATACCAGCCTTTGTTGATGTCATCTATTTTCTCTTTTTGTTGGGGTATGCTTCCAACCCTAGGTGAAGGACTTGGATGATAAGGCATGAAGTTTTGGACTAGCTTAAGGAGTTAAATCTTGGAGACAAAGTTGTTCTGGTTTAGATTTCCCTCAACTTAGATCCTTATGTTGTATCATACATGTAAACCCTTATGGGATATTATGATGTACTTTTGTAATCTTTTGTGAAAATTGAATATAGTCATTATTTTTATTCTGTTGCTACACTTTGGTCTTTTGCATACCATTATAATAAATTTGGAAAATTTATACCTATTCCAACATACCTTTGAGTGTATTTGGAATGGATGTTAATTCTTCAAATTTTTTTAGTAAGGGGGTGATCCCACACTCCTTATAGTCATTGCATCAGATTGATTCTTCCTTTCAACACATTATACAAGATTTATAACAAGTTAATCTACGGTTTAAAGTAGATAAAATTCATGTTTGGTTCTTATTGATTCCATACGCTTGCCAACATTTACAAGAAGTGATGCTAGTTTTGGGGGCCCAAGTGACATGAAGTATTCTAATTATGGCGATTTGTAAAAAGTTTGCAAGGAACCATTTACTGAATTCAAGGAGGTATAATGATGCAAATCTATTCATATCAAACGACTAGATAAAGGAAAATTCTTAAAAAATAAGGAGCAAAAACAAAACAAACAACATATGACAATTTAAATGACTAAAACATAATGCTTGAGAAAGGGAAGATAGGGGTGGAATTTTCACGAACCACCTAC
This sequence comes from Alisma plantago-aquatica, assembly GCA_963693085.1. Classification (NCBI taxonomy): domain Eukaryota; kingdom Viridiplantae; phylum Streptophyta; class Magnoliopsida; order Alismatales; family Alismataceae; genus Alisma; species Alisma plantago-aquatica. The sequence continues at coordinate 1,554,235,692 of OY856409.1, forward strand.
CTCCACACTGGACTTAGAATTTTTCTCATCCCAAGAAAATCCCAAAATTGAGATGGATGGAAGAAGATCAATATGGTGGATAATATGGTGGTGGAGGAGCGGAGAAGGAGGTTAGATTGTAGTAGTAATTCCCCCAATATGGGGAGTTGGGGTCATGGTAAGCCTGATGGGCCCCATAATCCTCATGAGACAATTGATTGGGGGCATAGTGGCCACAATCTAAATGTCAAGACTCCTGGGGGTGTTGTATGAGAGACATGTTGTTGAGATGGTGGACCTGACATTGTTGTTCATGCTAGATCTCATCCAACTGACCTTGAATCTTGTAGAATCCATAATGCTTGTCTGGGCCCTCCTCATCTCTAGTGTGCCTTCAGGTGTGATGTCGAGATGGTAGCGGAGGAGGGCCAGATCTGTCATCATGTGCCTTCGATGAGACACTCCTCTTATGGTCGATAGGCTCAGGGATGTCTTTTGGGTTAGCGTGCTCCAAAAGGAATCACTGGATGTGTGTCGACGGGTCAGTCAGATCAAAGACTAGATTTGCAACTGCAAACCTGGAATGCTGGTGAGGCTCGACGATGACCTGAGTATCCTTGAACAATAGATAATGACATCATTTTCATCGAAACAAAGAGACTTGCATCCCTTCAATTATAGAAGGTTGATCAGGTGATTCTTGAGCTCTCACAGTAGGAAGGAAATGTGAGTGTACCCCAAAAAGAGTGTTGCAAAGGTCACTATGTGGACGATGCATAAGGAAGAAGAAGTGGTGCGGCTAGCTTGATTTTTGAGATGATGAAGTATAACATTTTCTCAGTTGAAAGGCTTGCCATTCAGAAGGTACCATATGATGTAGAGCTCAAGATGATTAACTATGCCTTGAGTACCTTCCTTGTTGAAGATAATGCATGCCAAGATATGATGAAGATATCAAACAATTGAGTTATTGATACAGGAGGCTTTTGGGCCACTAGGTAGCATGGGCAGAAGTCTAGTGATGTCTTCCCATGATTTCTCCATGTTTTAGTTGTCAAGGTAGGCGTCATGGTGGCTTTCCATACATTGAGAGATCCATTAGTCATCCCTTTCATCTAGGAGAATGGATGTGAGCTTCTTGGTGAAGATCTCCAACTCCTCCCAAAAAACACAGACCTTACAACTAGTGTTTTCCCAAGAACAGTGGAAGCAGCGAAAGGTGGTCATGAACTCAAGAGTGAGATCACTAAACACTGGGACATCATGGTAGGGGAAGACAAGAATGTGGTTTCACTATAGAATTTCGTTGACGGTGTCCCTGATGCCGACAACTTTGAGTGTGTTGTCGCATGCCCATCTGAGGAGTTAGATGCCAAGTATGCCCATGGAGTCAAATCTTTTGTAATGATATGTGTTGACAAACTAGGCTATGCAAGGTGGGCGAGGTGTGATAAAGTCTGAATCTTGTCCAGATTACATGCTTTTTTTGAGTCGCACGAATGAGCTCCTCTATGTCTTCAATGTTAGGGTACATCTCCATAGATATCTTGGGTAAAGAGTCGCATGTGTGTTCCCAAATGCGGATATCGGGGCCCAAGATGAAGCAGTGAGGAGGCTCATGAGAGACAATCTTCTTTGCAGGTTGCATTCCCTTACGAAAACAATCAAAGAGGCCACATCAAGATCCTCCCTCATACATGATGGTAGGCCTACTGGAGAGTAAAATGTTCATCTAGAAATCTAATGTGATCGTTTCATCTATCGAGAAAAACAATTGACTTGGCCAAAAAACAATCGAAGATCACAGTGGCTGTTGTGATTGCCATGAGCCACCCGGTTGGTTGTCCCAACTGGTCATTTCCCCTATGGAGGGGCAATAATGTTCTACTGAAAGAGGGGGATAGAGATGGTGGACGAAGAAGAAGTAAGGGTGTTGTTGTCAAAGGTGCCACCGGGCAGCTAGAAAAATAGGGGATTGTTCTTTCAAATGCTCGGTTAGAGTTGAATGTGAGGTTTTGAAATGTTGTCTGATGTTAGAAGGAAGGATGGAGAAAGAAAGGGAAGGGAGCAGTAGCTTCAACAAATTGCTTTTTGTGGGACAACCGACTAGGTAACCGAGATGGTAGGCTGGGCTCGGGATGAGAAAAAGAAGTGGGCACTGGAGATAACTGGTTGTTTGAGCAAGAAAGGGAAGGGAGAAGTAGCTTCAGCAACTTGCATTTTGTGGGACAATTGACTAGCTAACCGAGATGGAAGGCTAGCCTCAGGATGAGAAAAAGAAGTGGGCACTAGAGATGATTGGTTGTTTCAGCAAGATGCCCCTCTGTCACTTCCAGGCAGGTGACTGGAGCTTGAGGTTGACGATTAACTGACGAAGGGATCTAACGAGGCTACTACCATAAAAACAAGGGTGGTGGGTAGGAATCTTGGTGGATTAGGGCTTTGAGGTTGTGTTGTAAAAAAACCCTATTGGATTTGGTAGTCTTATAGGCCTATAGAGAATTTGAGATAATCATTTTGCATTATGAAAGCCTATTTCAGAGCATTGTGGGTGGGAGCCGAAGCAGTTCAGTTCCCAATATGGCTATTCGTTTGAATCATCTATTATGTCTTCGGGCCGACCATTTTAGGGAATGAAATGATTGGTTTGGGTATCGTAGGTGGCACCGTGATTTTATTTTTGAAACTTGAATCAACTATCATTTCGAATGACAATTTTGAAAGGTGATTTGATCATTTCAATGAGTGAAATGACCAGTTAGTCTGATTGATAATCATCGTGGACCCTCCTCACCATGGTCGAGGCAGCTTCCATAAGTGTGGTAGCTCTGGAGTTCTACAACCATATTGATGGTCACACTTGTGGTGTTTGTTTTGTTGTAGCTTGAATTTCTCCTAATGTAAGGACCCTGACCTCCGTTTAGGGCTTATCCTGGTTGCTTTGCTTAACCTTGATGCTTAGTTTCTTACTAATCACCTTTAGTGGCGATTAGGGTTTGTTGGTGCTTTGTTGAAAGTTGGAGGTGCTACTTGCAATCTACCCAAGTCTAGGGTTTGTTGGCAAGTTTGTCACCTTGTGAGGTGGTCCTCCCTCTCCTTGCTTACTCTAAGTGTTGAGAGGAAGGGTTGGGCTCGTTTCTTGAGTTCCTTTGGGCTTGGATGAGCCTTCATGGGCCTTGTTGTGCTTTGCCTTTGCCTTTTTGGACCTTGTGTCGGGCAGGAGTGCCTTGTGTCGGCCTAGGTGTGTCGGACATGGCTATGTCGGCCTAGGTGTGTCGCCCATGGACCCCTTTGACCCCCTTTTTGACCTCATTTGTGTCACCACTAGTGGACACTTGGTGCTTGATGCTTGCATGTGGAAATGGCCTTGGACATGTGTTTAAGGCAAGTTAGAGTGGTGGCATTGCCCATGGACAAGTGTCCCTAGGTGGGTGACACCTTGCCTTGTCTTACCTTGGTTTCTCCTCCATCCTCTCCTATATATGTGTTTCCTTTCTCATGATAAGGATCCCTTTAGTTCCTTAGTTTCCCCTCTCCCTTGGTGTACGACACCTCTTCCTTTGCAATTTTGGTGGATGATCCTTATCTTGGAGTCTCCTTCTTCCTCTAGTGGTGGCCGAGCCCTAGAGTGCCTTGCTCTTCTTCTTGTGGTGGTGCATGGAAGCTCGGTGCTAGGAGCTTGGAGCTTGCTTAAGGCGGGTTACATAACTCCGAACCCTAACTACACTACCTTTTTCTATGTTATTATCTATCTTGTATGATCATAATCGGCTATGTATGTTTCTAGTTAAGTTTCTTGCTTAGTTGCACCTAGTTGGCTGAACCATGTTTTTAGGGTTTTCTTGTTGAGAAACACCCCTCTCCCTCCTTGGTCTAGAGAAGTGAGCTTGAACTCTAGTGATATGGGCGATACCCCTCTCTCTCATTTAATTTGAGAGGTGAGCTCGTGTTCTAGTTGTCTGAGCAACACCCTTCCCTCACCATGGATTTGAGAGGTGAGCTTTGTGGTGGATGTAGACCTTTGTTAGGGTTGATCCTAGTGGTTGCCCGAATTGTGATAGAGGTTGTGCAAGACCCCTCTCTCTAGATTGTTGAGAGGTGAGCCGATCTTCTTGATCAATTTAGGGTTTGGTGCCCTTGTGCTTGAGGATGAAGACGGCCTTGTTGGGATTGCATCTTGCACGATATGGCTTGGGGATGGTGTTGCCTGATACCCTTCTTTGGACTAGAGTCATGGTTGACATGTTGTGGTTGTGTTGAGCGTCACCCCCTGTTTCTTGCCTTTGTGTTTTGGGCGTCATACCATGTTGAGTGCCCTGCCCGATACACTTAGCTAAGGTGGTGGCTTGGTGCCGTCACACCTTGGACGTTTTAGAACTCAAGGAGCTGCCTTGGTGTTGGGCGATACCTATGTCATGTTGGGCGTTATAGGGTTGGCCCGGGAACCATGGCTTTAGCCGTCATAGTGGTTGTCGCCCGTTGCGACCCTTAACACCTTGTGCCTGATACACCTTGTGCCCGATACACCTTGTGCACGATACACACCTAGTACACAACACACCTGTTGCACGACATGTCCCATAGACTGAGCTGCACGTTAGGCTTGGTGGTCATTATACCCTGGTTGCACGATATAGTTGGTTGTACGATACACCCTGAGGTGGTAGCCGACACCCTTGCCTTTTCTTGACTGATATGTGGCTAGATGCTTGGGCGATATGAGGGAGTCTACCCTGCCCGATACCCCTTCTAGTGAGTGTGCCCTACCCGTCACACTTTTTGTGAGGGTAGCGGGTACTTCTAGTGAGGGTCATGTTCCTTCTGGGAAACCTATATAATAGTTCTGGTTTATGGTTTATGAACCTTTGACATGTTGGTTAATAGCAAGGTGGTTTATATAATAGAACACACATATGTAAGCTTGACGTATTTGAAACTCTAATAACGTGATATTACATGTGTTTATGATCATCTTGAATTATATGTATGAGGCTGAGTAAAAGATAAAGTATATGAGATGTTGAGGCATGAATGATAAAGCATATAATCATCGATGTTGCCCTAGGTTTGATGATATAATCTTTCTGTTAATCCATGATGATTGTGTATACTAACCATGTAGGTGTTTCATACAGATGCATAGCCAGGTAAAGGGCTATGAGGTGTATATGTTTGAGTAACACTGCTTTGATGGTTACTCTTGATGATGAGATAACATGCATGATGTGTTTTGGTCTGGGGACCTGCGTTTGGCTAAAGTGCCTAAGTTGAGGTGTTATCCTCTGATGACGATCTGGGATTGTTATCTCAAGTGATGAGAATGCCTTATGAGGCAGTGGTTTCTTGTGATGAGGGATGAAGATCCCAGGATATTATGATGATGGTAATAATAATGTAGCATTATGTTATGCATGTGTTACAACCTGGTTGCCTCAATAATCCACTTAAAATATACTAACTAATCACAGTGGAACATATCATGTAGTTTTCCCTAGCCATAGATCCATCATCGTCAGTAGCTGGTGATGGTGAAACGGGTTCTCATGTGGGTTAACCCGGAGCACATATTGTTGAATATGCCAGATTTCTCCTAGCCTAAAATAGAGAGGATTCGAGTGCAGCTGCGGTTGCAGACTCGGGATAGATAGAGCATGGTGAATAGTCCCATGGCTCAGTATGATAGAGCATGAATGCGTTCATGGCTCAGGGAGCACGGTGAACTGGCATGTGGCTCAGTTATACTAGTGCTGAGACATGTACCAATATGGGCTAGAGAAAGGGTAGCCTATGGAGCTGACCCTGTGGCTGAGGCCACTTAAGCATGAGACTGCGGTCCTTCTTTGGTTCTCGTGCACTGACCACCAGGTGGGAGGCCATGGAGTACAGCTCTTCCATTGACCTTGTATGGCACCGGCTCTGGGTTTCGCAGCCGTCGGTAGGATTCGAGAAGTACGGCTCACTTCCTCAGGGCATAATAATATGTAATCCATACGAATAGTATTCATTGCTTAAGGCACAACATGAAACATTGATTGAGGCCTTGCTTGTGTAGTTGATCTTATTATACATTGCAGTTACTTATACGTTCCTTATGTTCTGTGGTAAGACCTTATAAATCTTATCTTGTCAATCATATTCCATAAAGAGATACTTGGTTGTATGGCTTCCATACATCTTGGTAAGCTTGATGGTATGAATAGCTTCGCTATATAGACTGCTCTTGTTGTACCTTTTTATCAGTTATCAACTGTTGTTGCTTTAACCCTTCTATGGTTTTATGGTTTCGGTGGGGAGTTATGTTTCTCGCTGGGATTGTGTGTCTCACCCCGCTGGTTTGCAAACTTTTTAGGTGTTCGTGCTAGATGTGGTGGTGGTCGCGGGGTTGCGGCCGAGCAGCAAGACGAGCAGTAGAAGGCAAGAGATGGACATGTTGTTGTTTTAGTTGTTTTGAAGTAGAGTCTTAGAGTCATCCATGTAATCTCAGGTCCTTGGAGGCGTTTTGACGTTGTTTTATGATGTATAACTATTGATGTTTTGTATGTCCTACAGCTGGTCGGATGTGGGCCATTATGTATGTATAAATAGGTGATGAACTCATGTGACGACAAGACAGCTGATCCGTTAAGCTGTGGACACGTATCTAGACCTGTAAATGTTTATATAACCTATTTTCTTACAGGATGGGGATCTGAATGTAATAGTTTCTTAGTTTATCCGCTTTCCGAAATCGGTTTTAATTAACCTGTGTTTTTGGTAATTAGTGGTTTATGGTGTTTGCCGCACATTTTTGCGTGGCACCTCGCTGTCTGTGTGATAGCGGGATGTGTCGCCACAAGTTTTGGTATCAGAGCTATAGGTTCTCTGAGTCTACAGGGATTTAGGACTAGGTTGTGTCTATTCTTGTGAGTTTTCCATATTTTCTTACAATCATCTTCTTCCCTCAGTGGAAGAAACAGCCAAGATGTCTAGAAACCATGAAGAACATGCTGCTGAGAGCAGCGATGCTGCATCAGTTGATGGAGCTATAGGGCAGGCACATGGAGATCGGGTGCCTACGGTCCCCCAACTTGACCCAGCCATTCTCGAAAACCCTACCTATCAACAACTTATGGGGTAGATGATGGCTACGATGAATCTCATGGTAGAGAGATTATCAGTGCCTCCGCCGAGATCATAGGCTCCCCATGGTGAAACATCGGGTATTGGGAAGACCTTTGAGCGGCTTCACCGAGTCGGAGCTTCGGATTATGCTGGGACGGCTGATCCATCAGATACAGATCTGTGGCTGACAGGTCTTGAGAAGGATTTCTGAATCCTCGACATCCCCGAAGTAGACAAAGTCAAGCACACTGCCTACCTTCTGAAGGGTAGTGCTGGTCACTGGTGGACCATCGAGGAGGAGAAGAGACCCGGTGAGGTGATCGGTTGGGAGGTTTTTCGGCGCGAGTTCGTCAGCAGATACTTTCCGAAGACGTATCTGGATGAGAAGATCAGCCAGTTTGAACGTTTGCGCCAAGGAACGATGAACATCACTGAATACGAAGCCAAGTTCATGGACCTGTTGAGGTTTTGTCCTCACATGGCAACGATAGATGACGAACGGATCCAACGTTTTGAGAAAGGCCTGAGTGTTGAGCTGACAACACCTACTTCTGCATTGGAGAACCGAGAGCGGTTTGCCACATTTGTGGAGTCTGTCCGAAGGATTGAACGGTTAGTCAGGGAGAAAAGAGAATCCATGTCTAAGAATAGGACTGCTCTATTCCAGGGACAGAGGTTTGGTGGCTACAAGAAGCTGAGGTTTTCAACACCTTCTGGGGTAAGAGGTTCCAGTGTACCATCACAGTGGTCTCCGAGTAAGGGAAGAAGTTATGTTTCTTCACCGTCAAAGGCACATAGAACAGCTTCAGTGGCAGTGTCAGGGCCATCTAGGCCACGATTTGAAGATAGGGCATGCTATATCTACGGTCAGACATGGTATTTCAAGTCAAATTGCCCAAGTAAAGATGTTGAAGTAACACAGCAACCGAGGCAGAATCAACAAGGGTCAGATAGACAGCAGCCCAGTAGTAGCAGAGGGTAAGGATGCGGTCAAGCGTAGCAAGCGGGATCGTCTTCTCAAGGAAGCAGAGGACGTAGACAGCAAGCAATGGCTCGATTCTATGTTATGAGTTAGCCGGAGGCGATAGTCAACCCGTGAGTGGTGGCAGGTCAGATGGAGTTATCTCATTCTGATTTGTCTTCTTCTTGCTTTATATCTGTTTTGGTTGACCTAGGTGCTACACACTCTTTTATCGCACGTCCTATGCTTGTTAACTATATGTTACCTGTTAGTTGTAAGAAAGATAGCTTGTTGTTAGAAACCCCTCTTGATGGTTCCTCGATGCTTCGATAGGAGTGCCCATCACGTGTCTTATCTTTTTCGGGACACATCATACAAGTGGATCTTATACCACTTGATATGCATGGATTCGATGTGATCCTTGAGATGGATACCTTAGAGAAGTATAAGGTTGTGTTGGACTGTGGTTCCAAGCATGCAGTGTTTGATGTTTGTGGAGAGAAGTGGATCTTCCAAGGAGATAGGAAGATTCTTCCGACGTGTCTGGTGTCAGCAATGGTAGCAGAAAAATTGTTACGATAGGGATGTAAGGCGTTCTTAGCTCACATTATGGATACCGTTGTGGATACCAAGGAGAAAGGTCCTAGCCTTGAAGAGGTGTCAGTCGTACGAGAGCTTGCGGATGTGTTTTCTAATGAGTTCCCTGATGTTCCTCTGCCCCGAGAGATTGATTTCGAGATCAATCTAGTTCCAGGAACGCAACTAGTTGTACAGACACTGTATAGGATGGCTCCAGTAGAGATGGCAGAGCTAAAGAAGCAGTTACAAGATTTGTTGGAGAAAGGTTTCATCCGACCAAGTACGTCACCTTGGGGTGCTCCAGTGTTGTTCATTAAGAAGAAGGACGGATTGATGCGTCTATGCATAGACTACCAGCAGTTGAATAAGGTCACGATCAAGAACAAGTACCCATTGCCAAGGATAGATGATCTGTTCAATTAGTTTTGTGGTGCTACAATGTTTTCAAAGATCGATCTATGGTCCGGATATCATCAGTTGAGGATTAAGGCAGATGACATACCAAAGTCAGCTTTTAGGACAAGGTATGGTCACTTCAAGTTTGTGGTTATGCCGTTTGAGATAACCAATGCACCTGCTGCCTTCATGGATTTGATGAACAGGGTGTTCCGTTCATTTCTAGATCAGTTTGTTGTAGTATTTATAGACGACATTTTGTTCTATAGTCAAGACAGTCAGAAGCATGAACAACATCTTAGACAAGCGTTGACTCTTCTTCGCCAACATCAGTTGTATGCCAAGTTCAGTAAGTGTGAGTTCTGGTTGGAAGAAGTAACTTTCTTGGGTCATGTGATATTTGTAGAAGGAGTCAAGGTGAACCCGAAGAAGGTGGAGTCCGTTAGAGAATGGGAACAGCCGAAGACGCCGACGGAAGTTCATAGTTTCCTGGGATTAGCAGGATACTACCGAAGGTTTATCAAAGACTTCAGTGCAATTGTGTTATCGATGGAGAAGTCGACTAGAAAGGATGTACCTTTTGTATGGAATGATCATTGCCAACAAGCTTTCCAAAATTTGAAGGAAAAGCTGACTAGTGCTCCAGTTTTAGTCCTACCAGAGCCTGGAAAAGGCTATGTTGTTTTCTGTGATGCTTCCAAGAAAGGTTTAGGTTGTGTGCTGATGCAGGAAGATCATGTGGTTTCTTTTGCTTCACGACAGCTTAAGAAACACGAGGAGAACTATCCGACTCATGACTTGGAGTTGGCAGCAGTGGTTCATGCGTTAAAGATTTGGAGACACTATCTTTATGGGGAAGTATGTCAGATCTTTACAGATCATAAGAATCTGAAGTACATCTTTTCGCAAAATGAGCTAAACATGTGATAGCGCCGATGTATGGAGCTAATCAATGATTATGACTACACCATCGAGTATCACCCTAGTAAGGCGAATGTGGTATCTGATGTGCTTAGCCGAAATTCATCTTCTCTTTCTACAAAGAAGGCACAGTTGAGTTCCTTGGTATGCCATAGACATGATATGCTTGTTTTCTTGCGGCAGATGAATATGCAGATGAGAGTTTCCTTGTTAGCAGGACTTTTAGCACATATGAAAGTCAAGCCTACACTGAGACAGCAAATCAAAGATGCACAACAAATAGATGATACAGTGGAGTTGATCAGGTCAGAGCTCGGCAGCGAAAGGCGTGATGGGTTCCATGAGTCCGAAGATGGACTAGTCTGCTATCAAGATAGGATGGTGATCCCCGATGCTGATGATCTGAGGAAGCTAGTACTCGAGGAAGCACACACATCGATGTATGCTATGCATCCAGGAGTCACCAAGATGTATCATAATCTGAAGGACCTATATTGGTGGTCCGGCTTGAAGAAAGATGTAGCTGAGTTTGTGGCTAAGTGTGTGGTATGCCAGCAAGTCAAGGCTCAGCATCATAAGCCGGCAGGTACGTTGCAACCCCTACCAATACCGCAGTGGAAATGGGATCATATAACCATGGATTTTGTGGTTGGTCTACCAAGGATAACTAATAATCATGATTCCATTTGGGTGATAGTGGACAGATTGACGAAGTCTGCCCACTTTATACATTTGAAGGCAACATATACATCTGAGAAGCTCGCTCGCGTATATGTAGATGAGATACTATGTTTGCACGGTGTGCCCGCAACGATAGTTTCCGACAGAGGTCCTCAGTTCACGAGTCATTTCTGGGAACAGTTGCACAAAGCGTTGGGAACACATCTAAGGTTCAGCACCGCTTTCCACCCACAGACAGATGGACAGTCTGAGAGGACTATTCAAACTTTGGAGGATCTTCTTTGGGCTTGTGTTTTTCAGTTCCTAGGAAGTTGGGACATACATCTCAGTTTGATAGAGTTCACCTACAACAATAGTTATCAGTGGAGCATTGACATGGCTCCTTATGAGGCCTTATACGACAGGAAGTGTAGATCTCCTTTATGTTGGTATGAGTCTGGTGAATATTAGTTTTTGGTTCCTGAGTTAGTACAACATACGACAGAAAAGATCAAAGTGATACAACAACAGTTGAAAGAAGCATAGGACAGGCAGAAGTCTTATATAGACAATCGCCGATGACCTTTAGAGTTCCAGGTAGGAGACAAAGTGTATCTTAAAGTCTCAACATGGAAAGGTGTGCTAAGGTTTGGCCAGAAGGGTAAGCTAGCACCTAGATATATGGGGCCATACCCAGTCATAGCACGTATGGGCAAGGTAGCTTACGAGTTAGAGCTGCTGCCAGAGTTGCACAGGTTACACCCAGTGTTCCATGTCAGTATGCTGAAGAAAAGTCATCCGGATATAGGAACAGTGATACAGCCAGTTGAAGTTGAGCTTGATGAAGATGTGACGTACGAGGAAGGTCATGTGATGATCCTTGACAGAAGAGTAAAGAAGCTGAAGAGGAAGTACCTGGTTCTGGTAAAGGTTCTTTGGCATCATCATGGCATTGAGGAAGCCACGTGGGAGCTTGAGGAAGAGATGAGGAGAAAGTATCCCTCGCTTTTCTCTTCGGATTTCGAGGACAAAATCCCCTTGTAGAGGGTTATAGCTTGTAAGTACCCTGACCTCCATTTAGGGCTTATCCTGTTTGCTTTGCTTAACCCTACTACTTAGTTGCTTGCTAATCACCTTTAGTGGTGATTAGGGTTTGTTGGTGCTTTGTTGAGAGTTGGAGGTGCTACTTGCAATCTACCCAAGTCTAGGGTTTGTGGGCAAGTTTGTCACCTTGTGAGGTGTTCCTCCCTCTCCTTGCTTCCTTTAAGTGTTGAGAGGAAGGGTTGGGCTTGTTTCTTGAGTTCCTTTGGGCTTGGATGAGCCTTGATGGGCATTGTTGTGCTTTGCCTTTGCCTTTTTGGACCTTGTATCAGCCTAGGTGTGTCAGCCATGGCTGTGTCGGCCTAGGTGTGTCGCCCATGGACCCCTTTGACCCCCTTTTTGACCTCATTTGTGTCACCACTAGTGGACACTTGGTGCTTGATGCTTGCATGTGGTAATGGCATTGGACATGTGTTTAAGGCAAGTTAGAGTGGTGGCATTGCCCATGGACAAGTGTCCCTAGGTGGAAGACACCTTGCCTTGTCTTACCTTGGTTTCTCCTCCATCCTCTCCTATATATGTGTTTCCTTTCTCTTGCTAAGGATCCCTTTAGTTCCTTAGTTTCCCCTCTCCCTTGGTGCACGACACCTCTTCCTTTGCAAGATTGGTGGCCGATCCTTATCTTGGAGTCTCCTTCTTCCTCTAGTGGTGGCCGAACCCTAGAGTGCGTTGCTCTTCTTCTTGTGGTGGTGCTTGGAAGCTTGGTGTTAGGAGCTTGGAGCTTTCTTAACACGGGTTACATAACTCCTAACCCTAACTATACTACCTTTTTCTATGTTCTTGTATGTCTTGTATGATCATAATCGGCTATGTATGTTGCTAGTTAAGTTTGTTGCTTAGTTGCACCTAGTTGGCTGAACCATGTTTTTAGGGTTTTCTTGTTGAGCAAAACCCTCTCCCTCCTTGGTCTAGATAAGTGAGCTTGAACTCTAGTGATATGGGAAATACCTCTCTCTCTCGTTTAAGTTGAGAGGTGAGCTCGTGTTCTAGTTGTTTGAGAAACACCCTTCCCTCACCATGGATTCGAGAGGTGAGCTTTGTGGTGGATGTAGACCTTTGTTAGGGTTGATCCTAGTGGTTGCCCAAATTGTGATAGAGGTTGTTCAAGACCCCTCTCTCTAGATTGTTGAGAGGTGAGCCGATCTTCTTGATCAATTTAGGGTTTGGTGCCCTTGTGCTTGATGATGAAGATGGCCTTGTTGGGATTGCATCTTGCATGATATGGCTTGGGGATGGTGCTTCCCGATACCCTTCTTTGGACTAGAGTCATGGTTGACATGTTGTGGTTGTGTTGAGCGTCACCCCCTATTTCTTGCCTTTGTGTGTCGGGTGTCATACCATGCTGAGTGCCCTGCCTGATACACTTAGCTAAGGTGGTGGCTTGGTGTCGTACACCTTGGATGTTTTAGAACTCAAGGAGATGCCTTGGTGTTGGGTGATACCTATGTCGTGTTGGGCGTTATAGGGTTGGTCTGGGCGCCATGGCTTTATCCGTCAGAGTGGTTGTCTCTCGTTGCAACCCCTAACACCTTGTGCCCGATACACCTTGTTCCAGATACACCTAGTGCACAATGCACTTGTTGCACAACATGTCCCATACACTGAGCTGCACATTAGGATTGGTGGTCATTATACCATGGTTGCACGATACACCCTGAGGCGGTAGCCGACACCCTTGCCTTTGCTTGACCGATATGTGGATAGATGCTTGGGAGATATGAGGGAGTCTACCCTGACCGATACCCCTTCTAGTGAGAGTGCTCTGCCCGTCACACTTCTTGTGAGGGTAGTGGGTACTTCTAGTGAGGGTCATGTTCCTTCTGGGAAACCTATATAACAGTTCTAGTTTATGGTTTGTGAACCTTTGACGTGTTGGGTAATAGCAAGGTGGTTGATATAATAGAACGCACATATGTAAGCTTGACGTATCTGAAACTCTAATAATGTGATATTAAATGTGTTTATGATCATCTTGAATTATATGTATGAGGCTGAGTAAAAGATAAAGTATATGAGATGATGAGGCATGAATGATAAAGCATATGATCATCAATGTTTCCCTTGGTTTGATGATATGATCTTTTTGTTAATCCATGATGATTGTGTATACTAACCATGAAGGTGTTTCATATAGATGCATAGCCAGGTAAAGGGCTATGAGGTATATATGTTTGAGTAACACTGCTTTGATGGTTACTCTTGATGATGAGATAACATGCATGATGTGTTTTGGTCTGAGGACCTGGGTTTGGCTAAAGTGCCTAAGTTGAGGTGTTATCCTCTGATGACGATCTGGGATTGTTATCTCAAGTGATGAGAATGCCTTATGAGGCAGTGATTTCTTGTGATGAGGGATGAAGATCCCAGGATATTGTGATGATGGTAATAATAATGTAGCTTTATGTTATGCATGTGTTACAACCTAGTTGCCTCAATAATCCACTTAAAATATACTAACTAATCACAGTGGAACATATCGTGTAGTTTTCCCTGGCCATAGATCCATCATCGTCAGTAGCCGGTGATGGTGAAATGGGTTCCCCTGCGGGTTAACCGTGAGTGCATATTGTTGAATATGCGAGGTTTCTCCTAGCCTAAAATAGAGAGGATTCGAGTACAGCTGCGGTTGCAGACTCAGGATAGATAGAGCATGGTGAACAGGCCCATGGCTCAGTATGATAGAGCATGAATGTGTTCATGGCTCAGGGAGCACAGTGAACTGGCCCGTGGCTCAGTTATACTAGCGCCGAGACATGTACCAAGGTGGGCTAGAGAAAGGGTAGCCTATGGAGCTGACCCTGTGGCTGAGGCCACTTAAGCATGAGACTGCGGTCCTTCTTTGGTTCTCGTGCACTGACCACGAGGTGGGAGGTCATGGAGTCCGGCTCTTCCATTGACCTTGTATGGCACCGGCTTCGGGTTTCGCAGCCGTGAGTTGGATTCGAGCGGCACGGCTCACTTCCTCAGGGCATAATAATACGTAATCCAGCCAAATAGTATTCATTGCTTAAGGCACAACACGAAACATTGATCGAGGCCTTGCTTGTGTAGTTGATCTTGTTATACATTACAATTAATTATACGTTCCTTATGTTCTGTGGTAAGACCTTATAAATCTGATCTTGTCAATCATGTTCCATAAAGAGATACTTGGTTATATGCCTTCCGTACATCTTGGTAAGCTTGATGGTATGAATAGCTTCGCTATATAGACTGCTCCTATTGTACCTTTGTATTAGTTATCGGATGTTGTTGCTTTAACCCTTCTATGGTTTTATGGTTTCGGAAGGGAGTTATGTTTCTCACTGGGACTGTGTGTCTCACCCCGCTGGTTTGCAACCTTTTTAGGTGTTCATGCTAGACGTGGTGGTGGTCGCGGGGTTGTGGCTGAGCAGCAAGACGAGCAGTAGAAGGAAAGAGATGGACATGCTGCTGTTTTAGTTGTTTTGAAGTAGAGTCTTAGAGTCATGCCTGTACTCTCAGGTCCTTGGAGGCGTTTTGACATTGTTTTACGATGTATAACTGTTGATTATTTGTATGTCCTGCAGCTGGCCGGATGTTGGCCGTTATGTATGTATAAATAGGTGATGAACTCATCTGACGAAAAGATAGATGATCCATTAAGTTGTGGACACGTATCTAGACCTGTAAATGTTTATATAACCTATTTTCTTGCAGGATGGGGATCTGAATGTAATAGTTTCTTAGTTTATCCGCTTTCCAAAATCGGTTTTAATTAACCTGTGTTTTTGGTAATTAGTGGTTTATGGTGTTTTCCGCACATTTTCGCGTGGCACCTCGCTGTCTGTGTGAAAGCGGGATGTGTCGCCACACCTGACTTGAGCATTTTGGCCAGGCCGAGGCAACATACCATGGACTATTTTGGGGGTCCAACTTCTTATCTTTGCTCTTAACTCCTACAAATGGTTGCTTTTTACCTTGGGCCAATTTTTGCCTATTCAAGGAATACTTGGGGAAGATCTGGATCCAATCTTGGGGTGTAGAAACCCCAAGATCCTATCCTTCTCTCTCCTTTTCCTCCAATGCATGTGAAAATGATTGAAAACACACAAAAAGCAGTCATAAGTACATTCGGTATGAAATCACATATTAGGGGAATAACTTGAATTCTAAAAGTGTCTATATGTGATTAAGATGCAAAATGACACAATACATAACCATAAAATAAGGTTGCATCAGGAAGCATATCAACAAACCCCAATCTTCTGCAAAGACTATAAGGCATGATCGAAATACTGGTGCCTAAGTTAGCAAGACCTTTTTTGCAAGCATTACACCTAAGTAACACCCAATCCCAAAGGAACCAAGATCTTTATGTTTTTTAGGAATTTTTATTTGAATGATGTCCAAAGTGGTCCTTACAAGTTTTACCATCTCATATTATTTTGTGGCATACTTCCTAGTCAAACGAATTTTCATGTACTTGGATCAGGCAGGCATGTCAACAAGAGCATCCAAGAAGGGAATGTCCGCATGTAAATTTTCCATGCCTCCCTAAACTTCATGAAACAAGAATCTAACCTAGTTTTCTTATGGAGGGTCTGGTATGGTGGAAGAGGCTTGTAAATAGGATCTCTAGGTCATAATCCTTCACTTGTAGAGGTTCAAGAATGGGAATGGAGGGTTCATGTAAAGGTTTGTTTTTTATGACCACAATGCCATCTATTGGATCAATGGGCTCTAGAAGGGGGGGTTGAATAGAGCTTCACAAACTTCACAAAAGTGATTAGACCACCAAATTATATTAAGTGCAGAACTTAAACCAAAATAGCAATTTGATGTCCTAGACTAGCATACAAAGCAAGGATAAGAGACAGGATTAGCATGCACTTGGACAGGTGGTTTAGAGTGGTTCCTTGTCCTAAACTTAGGAGCAAGTCAGTCCACTACCTAGAGTTGGTTAGGCTCTAGGATTTGTAACTTGGTCTTCTTATATATATCACACAATAAGATTACAAGCTACAACAACCAACCATCCAATGACTTATATATCAAGCCAAGATCTTCTACCTCACCAAGGACTTACCCACCAAGCAAGTAGTCTTCAGCCTTCTTCAAAGGACTTACCCACTCTTGCTCTAGTCTTCGGCCTTGCAGGATTTACCTATCTTGCTTGAGCTTTGCCTTGCACCTCTCCTTCACTTGGAGAGCTTTAGCACCTTCCTCCTTCACTCGGAGGCCTGGAGTAGCTAGCCTTCTTCTCCTTCACTCGGGGAAGAATAGAAACCTTCTTCTCTTTCACTCGGAGAAGAAACTTCAATCAATCTTCATAGGGAATGGAGATGGGAGAAGTAGAAAGGAGAGCTTTAGAACATTACAAATGATAGCTCTCATACATGGGTACCTAACTCACTCATACTCACGAATTTTCTTTGAAGGTAAAGAGAGAAAGGGGCTCAAAGGATTAGAAACCACTCAACTAAGGCTAGGACCAAGCATATGTGAATGAGCAACCTTGGAATGAAGTCCAAGAGGTCCTATTTATAGTTGAGGGTGTCCCTTTGAGGTTGGGAGAGTTAAGGGGCACAAAATAGCCGTTTTACAACTTGCAATGGATCTATTTTGAGTTCCACCTACTTCTCCAACGGTTGGAATTGCTTTTTCTGCATTCCAGTACAGTCTGATTGGCCGAGTTCCAATAAAGGTAATTCGGCCGAACCACTAAAAGACAAGGCTGAAAGATAGACTGTCGGCCGAGTTCCCTTGGAGAAACTCGGCCGATCGGTCGACTTTCATCTTGGACCGATCAGTGGATCGGCCGAGTTTCCCAGCATAGAAACTCGACCGAACAGGAATCGACTGAGTTGGTAACTCGGCCGATTGCCACAAAAATCCCAGAATATATGGATCGGCCGAGTTTGGAATTCGGCCGACAAAATCCCTGTTATGGGTATTTTGGAATTTTCATAAAACTGTACAAATGATGGATTTTTGAGTCCCAATCATTTTATCCATCTTAGTTACAATACAAAACATGAGTATAAGTGATTACATCAATTGTTCTAAGCCTACAAGGGCTATTTCACAAAATGGTCAAAAGTCACATGTTTTGCATGTGCTGGATGAGCAGCTTTTGAGTTGAATGTGATTCTTTTCTTGTACCTAATGTCTGAAACAATCTCAAATAGATTTGTTAGATACATATGAATGGAATGGTTAAGTCATTATCAAAATATGGGCAATGTGCGACACCTAGGTCAACATTCTCCCCCTTTTTGACAATGACAAACCATTCCTCAACATATTGAAAAGAATGTGAAAATTATACCTTTTCTTAGGGAATTGCAAGGGGATGCAAAGATGATCAATTTGTAGTGCTCCCCCTCAATTCATGCTTACTCATTCCTGCATGGTTAGTTAAAAAACAAGCAACCACAGCACATATGTATATTATATGATTCTAAGCAAGTCTAGATGCATTTCAGTTAATAGACAAGAAAAGAACCATACAAGCAATAAATTCAATATGATTGAGCTTTTTCTCCCCCTTTGTCATCTCAAAAAGGCAGAGGGGTAGAGGAGCATAAAAGCAAGGTCTTCTCCATAGAGAAACCAAAAACACTCAATCAAACACTCCATAGAAAGACAGAGGAACACCAAGATAAACAACGAAATCATGCATTATCAAAATATGGAAAACACTACAAGATAGACCATACAAAGCGTTCCCATAAGCCATAAAACAAAACGACACGGATAGCATAGAGTAGAAATAGTACAACTCAGATGATGTGCCTAATGTATATAGTACAATCATAGTCCAAAGAGATATAGCATGGTCATCCGAGACTAAAACTAGATACATCAGCCACCTAAGAGAAACTACTCTATGTCGACATCATCAACAACAACATCGATGTCCTCATCTGGCCGGTAGTCCTCATCACCATCATCAAAAGGAGGAGCAGCAGCCTGTGTAGCCTCGTCAGCATCTTGGTCATCATCCTCATCATCAGCATCAGTCGCAGTAGCCTCGTTGTCTTCATCAGCATCAGACGCAGCATCCTCCTGGTCAGGCATATCCTCATCTGGAGGACCAGAAGCATGCCCGGGCCACCTCACACTCTGCTCGGACCAAGACATGCCTAGAGCATGTAACTCATAGGCAACCTCAAGGGGAGGAGCAGTAGAGGTGTACTGGGCCAAGATCTCCGACAGACGACCACCTGGAAGCGCCAAAACCGGGGAAGGGTATCCACCTGCAGAGGGCTCAGCGGAAGCAGAAAAGGGTGGAGCAGGGTGAAACTGACTGTACGCGTAAGAAGCGTAGTCACCACCGGGGTAAGGCGAGTAGGTGGGATAAGGCTGTGGGCAGGATATATGCATGGAAGACATGATGTGGCAAAGATCCTGATGGAGGTGTTGCTGGACCTGCATGTTGTATGCTTGCTGGTGCATGAGATACCCCATGAGGGCCTCATTTGAAACATGGAAATCAGCAAAGGCAGGCTGGGGTGGAGGCTGGAAGGAAGGCTCAGGTGGAGGTGGTGCAGCTGAGGAGGGTGGAGGTGCAGCAGAGGAGGGTGGAGGTGCAGCAGAGGAGGGTGGAGGTGTAGCAGAGGAAGATGATGCACCAGGGGTAGGAACACTCTTCAGAAGAGTGGTCTCACTGATATAAACGCCTTTGCGATCAGGGCGGTAGAGGAGATCGGCAAAGAGGGATTTACCAGTTGCGTGCTGGAAAAGACCACAAATAAGGGCAGGATATGGAAGATGTGTGCCCTTTGTGTTCTTCCCAGAGTCAAAACAGGTCATATGATGGAGGATGTAACGGGCCCATTTGACTCCTTGATTCTTTAGCAGAAGATACATCATAACCGCTGTATTCTCAGCAATGTCCGTTTGATTCTTTTTAGGATGGACATTGCAGCTCAAGATAAACGCCAAGACGCGGCGAGGAGCAGAATGGGCGGAGGAAGGCAAAGTACCCTTTTTTCTATAAGGAAAGTTGGGTTGCTTGAGAAATTTGTGGATGTCAGTCAAGTCAACCTCAATTGCCTTATAAACATCATCGGGGTAAAGAAGATCAAGGTAATGAGGATAGTCGGCGATCCAAGATGCCGTGCCAACATTTCCATGGAGATAGAGATTGAAAGAACGCTCAGTGATATGGAAAGGTTTACCGGCAATCATGGACGTCAACACAATAGAAGTGTCCGCGGATGGGACCAAAGAGTCATAATTCCAACGCAAATTGGCGTAGAACTCACGGACAGCTTTGGAACTATATTTCAAATTGTGGAAGCGGGCATCCTCTATGCAAAACGCCTCAAGGTGATGGGTTCGAAGGATTTGACAAGCTTCAAAGAGGTCAGCGTGAAAGCTATTGGGTTGATGTAGAGCTCGAAAAGGGAAGGGAGTGCGAGGAAGGAGCTCTTGGTAATGAGAAACAGCAGCATGGTCAATGAAAGAGAGATTTTCGAACACTATATACCTTGGAGCAAGGGGGGTCGCCATAGCAGGGGCAGGGACGGCTCTTTTCCGTCGTTGGGACCTCATGGAGAGGAGAAGGAGGAAAGAGAGCCGAGCTGTGTGGAGAGATAAGGCAGAAAAAACCCCAAGAACAGCAGGAACCAAGAAACAAGGTCGATCGGAGGTGAAATCGGCTGGAACGAGGGAAGAGAGGACCAGGGTTAGGGAGGGTCGGGGGTTACGGCTAGGGTTCGGTCGACTTTGCTCTAGTTGAGAGGGAGAAAGTCGGCCGATTCCTATATATATAAAACCAGTCTGCCGCCGATCGGCCGAGTTTGGGAAATGGAAACTCGGCCGATCGAGCGCACAGGTACCCTGAATCCCGACCGTTCGGCCGAGTTGGAAACTCGGCCGACCAAAACCCTGAAGAGGAAAAACTAAAGTTCTAGCCCTAGCCTCAAATGACCGAATGCAATTTTTCTTTTTGGTCTAGTTTGTATATTAAGTATATTTAGGCACATTCCCATCATCATAGGGTACTATTTGTCGATTAAAACCCGATTTGCGAGAAAAAGCCCGAAAAAGAGATAGAAACTAGAGAAAATTTAGCAAAAACAAGCATTTTGAGCAATCAAAGCATTTATAAGCAAGAGCAACACATACAAGATGTAACCAACTAATTAGAGAGCAATTCAATATCATCAAGAGAAATTATGAGCAATTTTGATCTAATAAAATTAAATTGTTCTCTAGCAAGTGGTTTAGTGAAAATATCGGCCAACTGATTTTCCGTATCCACATGTGTGATATAAATATCCTTTTTGACAATGTGGTCACGGAGAAAATGATGGCGAACTTCTATGTGTTTAGCTCTACTATGCAATATTGGATTATAAGAAAGATTGATTGCACTAGTATTATCACAGTAAATAGGAGAAGCATCAAAATGAATGTTAAAGTCTTGGAGCATTTGCTTCATCCATAGGACCTGGGCACAACAACTTCCGGCTGCAATGTACTCAGCTTCGGTAGTTGATAATGCCACTGTGCTCTGTTTCTTGGAGAACCAAGACACCAAGCATGGTCCCAAGAGGAAGCAAGTGCCACTTGTGCACTTTCTATCAATCAAGCAACCTGCGTAGTCAGCATCACTATATGCCACAAGAGTAAAGTCCCTTGACTTAGGGTACCATAGTCCAAAATTTGGAGTTTTGGCTAAGTACCTCAAAATCCTCTTAACAACAATAAGATGTGATTTCCTAGGGCTTGATTGAAAGCGAGCACACAAGCCAACACTAAACATTATATCAGGTCTAGAGGTAGTTAAATAAAGTAAACTTCCGATCATACCTCTATAGAGATTCTCATCTACCTTTTCACCTTCTTCATCCCTGTCGAGTTTTGCGGTGTTTGACATGGGTGTATCCATCGGCTTCATGTTCTCCATCCCAAAGCGTTTGAGTAGTTCAGTTGTGTATTTGCCTTGGTTGACGAAGTTTCCTTCCTTCGTTTGTTTGATTTGAAAGCCGAGGAAGAAGGTCAGCTCACCCATCATGCTCATCTCGAATTCACTCTGCATAAGAGAGCTAAACTCCTTGCAAAGATCAAGGTCAGTTCCGCCAAATATAATATCATCAACATATATTTGAATTATGAGAAAATGGGAAGAAGTGTGTTTTAGAAATAAAGTACAATCAACTTTGCCCATGATATACCCGTTATCTAACAAAAAGTTCTTTAGTTTCTCATACCAAGCTCGAGGTGCTTGTTTGAGTCCGTAGAGAGCTTTTTGCAAGAAATATACATGATTGGGTAACTTATCATTTTCAAAGCCTGGAGGTTGAGCAACATATACTTCCTCCTCGATTGTACCATTTAAAAACGCACTTTTAACATCCATTTGATAAAGCAAGAAATTTTTATAACTAGCAAAAGCAAGTAGCATACGAATAGATTCTAATCTAGCAACAGGAGCATAGGTTTCATCAAAATCAATACCTTCTTGTTGATTGTAACCTTGTGCTACTAACCTTGCTTTGTTCCTTACCACTTTTCCTTGCTCATCAAGCTTGTTGCGGTAGACCCATTTGGTGCCAATGATCTTTCTATCATTTGGTCTTGGCACTAAGGTGCACACACGGTTCTTATCGAATTGCTCAAGCTCTTCTTGCATGGCAAGGATCCACTCATCATCACCAAGGGCCTCTTTGATGTTCTTTGGCTCTAGTTGGGAGATGAAGGCACTATCTGCTTGTTCTTTGTTGTGAGCAGCTCGTGTCCTCACTCTCTCAAACGGATTGCCAATGATCAACTCTTTGGGGTGATTCTTTGCAAAGCGGGGAGTGGGATCCTTCTTTTCTTCTTCTTTTTCTTCTTCTTCAACCTGCTTACCTTTGTCTTTGATGTTGAGCTCTTTTAAGATTGGAATGATTTCATCTGCAACATCATCATCACCAATATGCTTGCCAATAACAGGGTTAGTTTCAATAAATTTAACATTTATAGATTCTTCTATTTTAGATAGTTCAATGTTAAATACTCTAAAAGCCCTGCTAGTAGTGCTATAGCCTAGGAAGAAAGCCTTGTATGATTTCGGATCAAACTTGTTGAGAGAATCCTTGGTGTTTAAAACAAAACAAGGACATCCAAAAACATGAAAGAAATCAATAGACGGCTTCTTACCACGCCACAGTTCATAGGGGGTTTTCCTTAAAAGTCAGATGTGTGAAAACTCGGTTTTGCACAAAACATGAGGTGCTAACGGCTTCAGCCCAAAACTTCTTAGGAGTGTCATACTCAAGAAGCATGGTCCTAGCCATCTCTTGTAGGGATCTATTCTTCCTCTCAACAACTCCATTTTGTTGGGGTGTGCGAGGAGAAGAGAAATTGTGCGAATAACCCGATTTTTCACAAAACCGTTCAAACAGATCATTTTCAAACTCTCCCCCATGATCACTACGGATAGAAACAACATGGCAAGACGCTTCATTTTCAAATCGTTTACAAAATCTCGAGAAAACATCAAGTGTATCGCTTTTTGAAATGAGAAAGAAAGTCCAAGTATATCTAGAAAAATCATCGACAATAATAAGACAATACTTGGAGCCACGAAGCGTTTGTGTTCTCATTGGTCCAAAAAGATCAATATGAAGAAGCTCTATAACTCTCTTGCTACTCATGACTCCTTTGGATTTGAAGGAGGAATTGGTTTGTTTCCCTTGTGTACAAGGTTGACATTCCTCATCCTTTTCAAAATCCAATTTAGGAAGTCCTCGAACCAAGTCCTTTTTGTTCAGTTTCTTCATTTGATGCAAATTCACATGACCCAAACGACGATGCCAAAGCGAAAGATCATTTTTATCCACAACTAAGCATCTATTTAGTATGGGCTTTAGAGCATCTAGAACAATCACATAGAGATTACCATTTCTAGTTCCCTTATATATAACATTGTAGGACAGGGAATCTAGAAGCAAGCATTCTAAGGAAGTGAAAAGCACAAGATAACCATTATCACATAATTGGCTAACACTAATTAAATTGTGATGTAGGCCATCAACAAGCAAAACATTCTTAATGCGCAATTCATTGCCTACATCACCCTCACCTATAACCTTACCCTTTTTGTTGTCCCCAAAGGTTACCGATCCCCCTTTCTTCTTCACAAATTTGTTGAAATGGCTGATTTCTCCAGTCATATGCTTAGAGCAGCCACTATCAACAATCCATTTCTTTTTAACCTGCAAGAAAAGAGGATGTCGGAACCCAACTCAAACTTTGGGGTCCGGGGTTATCTTGGGGACCCATTTCATATTTGGGTTGGTCCCCTTGGGCTTGTAAGGACAATAGGTAGAATAATGATCATCACATTTGCAATGAATAGATACCATTGGGTTTTTAGAGCCAGAAGACTCTCCATTGAAAATTGGAGTTTCCACACTCTTTTTCTTACCCTTCTTCTTCTTCTTACCTTTTGAAGTAGTCTCATTGTATCCTAGACCACTAGTACCAACTTGTTTGGTAGAGTGCTCTAGAACATCATTTAAGGATTTCTTACCCGAAAGAAACCTTTGCAAAGTAGATCTTAATTTAGCATTATCATCACTAAGATTTGTAATGGTAGTAGATAAACTAGCAAGATCTTCTCTAGTATGAAAAAGGTCGGCCTCAAGGCAGAGGGCTTTAGTAAGAAGAGAATCTTTTTCTAAAGTTAAGTTAGCAACTTCATTTCTAGGCAAGATAGGTCTAGAAGATAAATCATTTGTTTGAGCAAGTAATTTAGCATTTTCAGATTTAAGAACAACAATTTCTCTTTGATAAGAGTAAACTTCATCTCTCCTAGCATCATTAATAAGCTTAAGTTCAACATTTTCAGTTTTTAGAACATCTAGCTCATCTAGGCAATTTTGGTTCTCTATCTTAAGATTTTCAATAATTTTAAGATAAGTACCATTCTCAACCTCTACTCCATTATATTGAAGTTCAAGGTCTAGAAATTGCCCTTGCAAGGAATCTATGCTATCAAGATGTAATTTCTCATTTTTATCAAGAATATCAATCTTGGCATAAAGATCATCAACTATCTTACCTAATCTTTTCCTTTTAGCTTTACATTTAGCAAAAGATGATTGACAATCATTAAGCATTTCAATGAGGGTTTCCTTAGATAACTCAAGAAAATTTTCATCACTTACCTTGCTTACCTCACTTACCTCAATTACTTCTTCACTAGTAGATGCCATGAGTGCAAGATGACATTCTCCATCCTCGGAGCTTGAGGAACTTGAAGTAGAAGACTCCTCCCATGCCGCATGAGCTGCATCTTTGGATCGTCTTTCCTTCTTGTCCTTCTTCTTGTACTTGGCTTCTTTTTTGTATTTGTCATCCTTCTTGTGGCTGCTCTTATGATAGCCCTTCTTGGCCTTTGGGCAGTCACTCTTGTAGTGGCCCTTTTGACCACACTCGTAGCACCTAGGAGTGGAGGAGGATGGCTTGCCCTTGAAGTGTCTTCCTTTTGAGTAGTTGGCTTCATGATCATTTGCGCCTTCATCTTCGCTTGAGGAAGGGCAGGGAGACTTCATGGCAAGTTGTTGTTGCCGGACCATTTCTTCAACATGGGCTTTGAAGGCAGTGCCCTTCATCTTCTTTGATTCCTTCTCTTCTCTTTTCTCCTCTTCCTCTTGTTTATCGAGCCTTGGTTCATGTGCTTGAAGGTTACCAACCAGCTCCTCGGTCGCTCAGCTTGTAGACTTCTTCAATTGAAGTGACCTTTGGCTCCCATCTCTTTGGAAGAGATCTCAAGATCTTTGCATTGATTGTACCTCTATCCATGACACTCCCAAGGACTGCAAGGCTGTTCAAGATGACATTCAACCTTGTGTACATGTCCGCAACTCTTTCATTCTTCCCCATCTTGAAGTTCTCAAGTAGGCCGCCGAGCATATAGACCTTGGCCTCCTTGACTTGCTCCGTCCCTTCATAGGTGACACACAGCTTGTGCCAAATCTCATGCGCCGTGTCCCAAGAAGAGATGCGGTTGAACTCCGATGGTGAAAGGGCGGCGTAGATGATGCTCACGGCTTTAGCATTGAGTTGAGCACGCTTCATCTCGTCTTCCGTCCACATGGTGATGTTCCCCTTTGGCTCTTCATACTTGAGATGGACTATCTTCCACATCTCGTAGCTCACGCCTTGGATGTAGAATTGCATCCTTCTCTTCCAATATAGGAAGTTTGTGCCGTCGAAGACCGGGGGTCTCATGGAGAAGCTTCCTTCAAGATTGAGTGACCCAAGAGCCGAATCGCCCATCTTCTCCTACTTGTTGAAGTAGCTTGGAGAAGACCTGCTCTGATACCACTTGTTGGATCAATGGGCTCTAGAAGGGGGGGTTGAATAGAGCTTCACAAACTTCACAAAAGTGATTAGACCACCAAATTATATTAAGTGCAGAACTTAAACCAAAATAGCAATTTGATGTCCTAGACTAGCATACAAAGCAAGGATAAGAGACAAGGATTAGCATGCACTTGGACAGGTGGTTTAGAGTGGTTCCTTGTCCTAAACTTAGGAGCAAGTCAGTCCACTACCTAGAGTTGGTTAGGCTCTAGGATTTGTAACTTGGTCTTCTTATATATATCACACAATAAGATTACAAGCTACAACAACCAACCATCCAAGGACTTATATATCAAGCCAAGATCTTCTACCTCACCAAGGACTTACCCACCAAGCAAGTAGTCTTCAGCCTTCTTCAAAGGACTTACCCACTCTTGCTCTAGTCTTCGGCCTTACAGGATTTACCTATCTTGCTTGAGCTTTGCCTTGCACCTCTCCTTCACTTGGAGAGCTTTAGCACCTTCCTCCTTCACTTGGAGGCCTGGAGCAGCTAGCCTTCTTCTCCTTCACTCGGGGAAGAACAGCAACCTTCTTCTCTTTCACTCGGAGAAGAAACTTCAATCAATCTTCATAGGGAATGGAGATGGGAGAAGTAGAAAGGAGAGCTTTACAACATTACACATGATAGCTCTCATACATCGGTACCTAACTCACTCATACTCACGAATTTTCTTTGAAGGTAGAGAGAGAAAGGGGCTCAAAGGATTAGAAACCACTCAACTAAGGCTAGGACCAAGCATATGTGAATGAGCAACCTTGGAATGAAGTCCAAGAGGTCCTATTTATAGTTGAGGGTGTCCCTTTGAGGTTGGGAGAGTTAAGGGGCACAAAATAGCCGTTTTACAACTTGCAACGGATCTATTTTGAGTTCCACCTACTTCTCCAACGGTTGGAATTGCTTTTTCTGCATTCCAGTACAGTCTGATCGGCCGAGTTCCAATAAAGGTAATTCGGCCGAACCACTAAAAGACAAGGCTGAAAGATAGACTGTCGGCCGAGTTCCCTTGGAGAAACTCGGCCGATCGGTCGACTTTCATCTTGGACCGATCAGTGGATCGGCCGAGTTTCCCAGCATAGAAACTCGACCGAACAGGAATCGGCTGAGTTGGTAACTCGGCCGGTTGCCACAAAAATCCCAGAATATATGGATCGGCCGAGTTTGGAATTCGGCCGACAAAATCCCTGTTATGGGTATTTTGGAATTTTCGTAAAACTGTACAAATGATGGATTTTTGAGTCCCAATCATTCTATCCATCTTAGTTACAATACAAAACATGAGTATAAGTGATTACATCAATTGTTCTAAGCCTACAAGGGCTATTTCACAAAACGGTCAAAAGTCACATGTTTTGCATGTGCTGGATGAGCAGCTTTTGAGTTGAATGTGATTCTTTTCTTGTACCTAATGTCTGAAACAATCTCAAATAGATTTGTTAGATACATATGAATGGAATGGTTAAGTCATTATCAAAATATGGGCAATGTGCGACACCTAGGTCAACACCATCATCTTCAAAATCCAAGGGTACAAGTTGGGAATTTTCTAGAGGAGGGAGAGGAGCATGTATCTTTCTTGAATGAGTAGAGATAACTTTAAGTTGCTCTATATGTTTGGGGTTATTCTCTGGTTGCCCAACATAGGTGCCTGCATGAGGTGTCTAGTTGGATATAAGTTGGGCCAACTGAGCAGAGATAGCCCTTTGATCATGTTGGGAGAGGAGAAGTTGGTTTTCCACTTGGAGGCTTTGTTATAGAGAAGCTACCCTCTCACTATTGTAAGGAGTGGGGGCAATATGTTGCAATTGTGGGGGTTGTTAGTTCAAGTTCTGATATTGCTGCCCTTAGTAGGGCCCATGACTTTGGGAATTATCCATGTAACTCCCATGATTCCCAAAGTTCCTCTAATCGATTTTGTATGGAAAACCTAATGGGGGACGATTGTTGGCTTGAGGATGAGGGGGTCTTTGTTGGGAGAAAGTTGGGGAGCATTTTCAGCATCCATAGGATTCCCATATTGAAACTCGGGATGGTTCCTGGCTTGATTGGGATTATAATAGGCTTAGCCAAGAATACTATGAATGGAGTTGGGATCCTCCATTTGCTGGCCAATATTTGATTTCATAGGAACATTGTCGAGGAACTAGCGCTACAAGGTAGAGTGATCATACCCTTGGCAAGTACCACAAAGATAGTCCACATCATTGATCTATTGAGGTTGTTCTCTCATGGAATTAAAAAAAGTCTCCAAGCGGTCTTTCAGAAGAAGGAGCTTAAGCTAGTCAGTAATATCTCTAAGGGTGGAATCCTCCTCAACCTTTTGCACCTTGACGACCCCAATGGTCCCTTGTTGTTCTTGGATTTTAGAGCTACACTTAACAACCTCCTATGCACTATCAAGATTTTGAGACATGAAATTTTGTCCATATGAGGTATCGAGGAAAACCATGGTGTTGTTGTCAACACCACGATAGAAAAATTCAATTAATTGGGATTGAGAAATATCATGGTGTAGACATCTACGGAGGAGTTCTTTGAACCTCTCCCAAGCTTCTCCTAAAGTCTCTCCTGGGACTATTTTGAATAGGGTGATTTGTCCCTTGATTTCATAAGTGAGAGAGGGGGGATAGTATTTCTCGAGAAATTTGGATTGAAACACATCCCAAGTACTGATACATTCACTTCCTTCCATGGCATTATGCCAGCTACTAACCTGTCCAAAAAGGAAATATTTGAACAATCTAAGTCGAATGGTGTCCTAAAAAATGCATGGGATCCTATGTAGAGAACATATATAAGAAAAACATTGAAGATGGTCATGGCAACCTCCACCTTTGTTTCCAAAAAAGGTATTTTACTGAATCATAGTGATCTAATGGGTACGGATCTCGAACTAAGGGGCTTTGATGTCTGGTGGCACAAGGATGTTGTGCATAAGTAATTTTGGGGACTGAGAAGTCCTTCAATTGTTTTTGTCTCTCTACCTCATGCAAAACAACATCTCTGGCTTCCTGTTCGTCCATGAAGGCCTCTCTTTGAGCACAAGATCCTATTCAACAATATGATTCACCTCATCCTGGTCCATCCTGAGATGGTATGTGTAATTAAGATGGTGAAATGTTCTTTCTATCTCTGGATCAAAAATTGGCATCACAAAATCAACGTTTGTTGAGCGTCGCGTGAACAGTTATTGACAGAAATAAGCAATTGCAAAAAAAATGGACTACTAGAATGGAAACTCGGAGGAAGGAAGAGTAACAAATCTGCAATGGTACTCGAAAGGTAGAAAAAAAGAAAAAAAATTTGTTTCAAAATTTTTGGGGTTCGAAAAAATAACTTGTTGTCCCCGACAAGGATGCTATTTTGATGTGTGTCATTTTGCACACCAAAAACTAGGTGGTTATCCTTAGGGGTGAGCAAATAATTGTCCAAACCGCAAAACCAGACCGGACTTCTCAATTCGGTTCGGTCCGGTCCGGTCCATTTTGAGTTCGGTCCGGTCCGCGGTCTGGGAATTTTGATAAGTTCGGTCTTCGGTCCGGTCTGGTCCAGTCCGGTCTGGTCTGGACCGCAGATTGACTTTTGTATAAAATTCATATATATTTGAAGGTGTATTCTATGATAATTACAAATAAAATACATATATAAGCACTACTAGTATAAATGTTTGATACTAAAGTCATATAATTGTTAGAAGTGACTAAGATTATCAACTTTGTACAATTAAATAAGTTGTAAAACATGTAAAAAAAGCTAATTACGGTCCAAACGGTTCGGTTCGGTCCGGTCCGGTCCTAGTACAAAACGGTCCGGTCTCGGTCCGGTCCTACCTTGAAACGGTTCGGTCTGCGGTCCATATATTATTGAAATTCAGTCTGCGGTCCGGTCCGGTTTTGGACCGATGCTCAGCCCTAGTTATCCTAGAGTTTATCCTTTTTAATAGAAAAATAACCAATTAAGAAAATTTATTAGTTTAGAAAGGTTCCACAAACAATGTTTTTAAGATTGAGATCCCAACTAAAATCACTTTGAACAAGATTGTAAGAAAGTAAAGATCCGTTGATTGATTTTATGTTAAACCAAGGAAATAAATTTGCGAGGAAATAAAAGTCACATCAAGAACAAATAAGGAAGGAGTTATGCTAAGAATAAGAAATGAATTTGTTATGAGCAAAATTCAATTGCAAGTAAGTAAAGGAAATGTTTGGAACAAGCGGTTGAACAAACAAGGTTGAATCAATGAAAAAAGATATATGGGTAATGGGTTTTACCAGCATAGCAATAAAATCTATACAATAAAACTAGTCAGAAGAAGGTATGCAAAAATATTTGCAAATGCATTCACAAAAGTCAAACAACCTTGGACCCATTGGTCCTTTCGCCTATAGATCCAAACATCCTAACAAATATCGTTATGTGGTCACATCTCCCAAGACCAACATTCAACTTAAAAGAGAAATCAAGTCATTTAAGAATGTGTGGGCGAGGCATCCTCTGTGGAGCGACATCGCTGACTCATCATCTACTCTCCCTATTGGTGACAAACTTCAACATCTGGTAGACACGCTGTCCCAGGCAGAGCTGACGAAGCTGCTGCAGTCTGGTGGGGGTCCTAGAACTGGAGGAACAAGTTCGTTTTCAACAGCAAGGAGCAGAAGATAGAGTTCCTTATTAGTTGCTATGCTGGCATAATAGCGGATTACAGAACAGCAAACTCCAGGAGCAGCGAGACACTCGAAAATCATAGGGACGAGAACCCAAGAAGATGGCAGGCACCGCAACCAGGGCATTTGAAAATGAATACCGACGTTGCAATTAATGGACAAACATGGGATGATCGGAATTGGCGGAATGATTCGGGATTCGTGGGGAAGAGTAGTGGATTTGATAATGAAGAAAAGGCTCTTCGCAGGACCTGCAGATTTAGGAGAAGCAATTGCCCTTCTTTCCTGTTTACAGAAAGTGAAGGAGAAGAGATATCCGAATCTCTTGTGCGAAATGGACTCAAAAATCTTGTTTCTAGCTCTTACAGCCGTGACGGCTAGCAGTCCAGACCATTTTGGTCTAGTAGTCGATGACATCCGTAGCGTAGCTTCATCTTTTCCGTTTATTTCCTTTTCTTTCACTAGTAGGACCTGTAATAAGGTTGCTCACACTGAAGCCAAGCTGGCTTTGGAGGGCACCACTGTACATTTTATGGCGGGGGGTGCTATTCCCACCTCGCAGGAAGACCTTATCATGTATGATTCGGGTAGTTAAATGAAAGTAGTTTGGAACCCTAAAAAAAGTCATTTAAAATCGGATGATTATGCAAACAAAACACCGTCTAACTAATAACATCATATAGAAATCGATCTAGTTAGTCTATACTATGGCAATGGGGCTATTTCCCACGCCCCGGTATGAAAAATTACTCACGATCCATGGAGATTAGAGAAAAATCAATGGATGGAAGAGAGGAGATCATAGACTAGAGGAAAAAGTATCCAATAAGGATCTTAGTTAGTGACAATCAAATGGCCTTGTCTCTTAGTTCCTTGTTCCCAACAAGAAACCCCAGAACAAGATGAAAAGAAAACTAATTCTATTGCAATAATGAGAGTACAAAATGCAATAATGGAAATAACAAGTGCTGAAATGTAAAGTGCATGTACAAAAAGTTAGATCCCTTTCTTGTTGAGTCTCCCCTCCTTACATAGGAGGAGGGGTGGAAGCCCTGAAAAGGGAGAGAGGAATAGATGGGTGGTGGCTGCTGAAATGTTCTGACCGCGCGCCGCGAACTGACCGGTTTGGGACCTGAACTGATTAGTTTGGGCATGAAGGGGCGGGGAATCAAATCCAAAACCATAATGGGGGTGACGGTACCAACTAAGTCAAATTGTTGCTTTGAAGCAATCTTGAACTGATCGTTTGGCGAATAAAACACCCAGTCGGCATCTAAGCGCACACGGGCCAAGGGAAAAACCCTAAGGTGAGGTGGTGGCACGCCACTGAGATGACTTAGTTGTGAAGCAATTTGAGAAGGTCGTCTGGGGACTTGAGATGCTCAGGCAGATCGTCCAACTGATCATTTGGAGAAATTGGAGTGTTCGTCTTGGCTACCAAATAGTCATTGTGGATGGGTTGAGCCGAGAATAGATGGTCTTTTGGCTCTAGTGTGTGACTTCTTGAATGAATGAAATGACCAGCTAATAGAATGAATGGATCAGTTGGAGTGTTGAATTGGTCAGAATTTTTCCATGAAGGAAAAATTTGCAAAATATAAGAAAAAAGATCAGAATTTGCATTATTGGTGAAAAAGTGGGTCAATTGTAATTAGTTCTAGAAAATACCAAAAAGGGAAATAAAACTACTATTATAGGTATATTTAAAATGAGAGGAATATACATTCATCATTCATGTATGATGAGGATGATCAACCTATCAGAAGAGTGATTCATAAAACTTATAGTGGTCTTGCAAATCACATATCACATTAATGTTTATGTGGTAATCACAAATCATTATTTGTATGGAAAATTCAAATTTTCAGCTTCAATTAGAAAATTAGATACATAGTAAAAGTATTTTTAATATTTAGCCAGATGTTTCCATTATCATTGGGTGAGCATATACAACTACTGATAAGATGTCATATATGAAATGTGGTGTTAAGATATTAGACATTTTTGGTGAACGTTTACACCTATAATCTATATTAGTACTAATGGATGACTTTTGTGACATTGCAACGTAAAAATCGTATATACAAAGAATGAAAAATGAAAAATGTGTAGTGATACTGAGGTTTTTTTATGTACAAGATGTATGGGGTCAAAAAGCCTACATGATATTCTTTATCTATCTAGCAATTGTACTTGTACTTTGAGCATAAGGTAGTTCGGAGGATTTTTGTTGTGTTTAGAGATTCCAATATTTATATGAAAGAGAATATATACCATCGATTGAAAGTAATCATTGAATTTAGGTAGAATGAAAGGGGTGTGGAGGCTAGGTTATTTGTAGGTCTTTCATTGAAGAGAAATTTGTTGACTTCTTGGGGCTAGTATTTGATGAATGCATATTCATCTCATTTTGTTTACATATTTAGATGAGATTAGCATACATTCCATGCAATTTATGGTTTATTTAAGCTTAATTAGGATTTTATTGTTTTATCTTAGGTTCTACAGTCTTTAATGAGAATTACTCATTATATTGTAGGAAATATGTAAGACCAAGATACATAGCTCAAAATATCCTCCTAATCATGATCAAAAGTAGGTTAGATCATCCTTTCTAATCTCCAAGCTAAAGGGAGGTGATCTAATGATGGTTTAGGTTGTTTATGCCTCACATGCTTTCCCAATCAACATGTTAAACCTCACAATTGATTGGTTGGCATGTGCCTCAAGAAGCAAAGAAACATGATAGCTGACGGATGGATTGGCTAGCCTAGTCGAGTGGTTTTCCAAAATTGAGGACTTTACATTAACTCTGATTTCAAGAAATCAATCAATTCATTCTCAAATCAATCCAATTGAACATAATCACACATCACCAAGATCCAGGTCATTCGACCAGTTCACGTCGAATAACTGAGATAATTTTCAGAGACCATATTAGTTCGCCAACCAACCTCTTATGTATCAAGTCAACCGGCTTGTTATTTGGCCTTACACAATAGAGATTCAATCCCCTAGCCAGTAGATTGGTACATTTGCAATGTGATCGGTTAGGGATCTAGGTTGTACAAGATCCAGAACCCAATTGATTGTATGGTCATGTAGTTGATATGTTGGGTATTTCTCCAATTCATGATCAACAGTGTCGTCTGACCACTTAAGAAAATATTTTGTGTATCCATATGCACAAGTATATACTGATTTTCACCCTAACTAGGAGGGGTCTGACTTTTTCTCATCGTTGCTCTTGTTTTTGGCCATTTTGGAGCAAGGAGAAGAAGAAAAGAAGTGTCGTCTCCCTTATGGCTGTGGCATGGATCTTCTACATCACTAGAGTGTTGGTTGATCATCACCGACCACGGCTTTCATTGTCTTCATCTTCGTGACCATAATTTCTTCTCTCCCTTTTTTGTGCTTTACTATCTATCATGAGGAAGCAAATTCCTCTCAAGGGTGTCGGGACTAGTCCTGCTTTCCAAATTTTGTTATCTTGCATTGTTCATTTCTTGTTCGTATGAACTGTTAGAATCTCAATTAACTATTCAACACATGCTTTGTGGATTGATCATCTACTTTATGTGTTTATTGTAATCTTAGGTGTAGAGAATTTTGATACTTTGTATTAAATTTTACCAGGTCTTAAGAGAACCCCAGATGAGAACTTTGAGCATTCACTGGAGCGACATATTCAAGATCAGTATGTAATGCAACAAAGAGCCTATGAGAAAATATGTCCTTGTGATTTCTATACTCTGAGTAGATTTAGAAATTGCCTAACTCCGTTCTAATAATCATACGAGTGAGGAATGCTATGAGAGAGAGCGGATATGAGTAGTGGTGGTGATATCCAAATTTCACCTTTGTGATTTTTATTGATCAACTGAACTTCCAATTCACTTCTAATTAATTTGTAATAAGGTTAATCAGATAATATATCAACCTGGTTGGACTAGACTATATAGCATGATTCTTAAAATAGTTGTCTCGTGAGATTCTAACCCTAGCTATATTGCAATCGGACTCGTCCGATTGCAGATGGCATTGTTGTACAATAGTTTCCCTTAAAATCATGGACTTCAGCCATGGTAAATTAATTAGTGCGATAAAAATCACACCAATATTCTAGTTAAGTTTAGAGACAACATGGTAGAGTGATGATGACTCTCATTGACTTAGATAAGAAGTTGACTAGTAACATAGGCATGGCGTCAGGATTTTTTTTTCCATGGGCAGATTGTGCAGTGTGCAACTACATCCAAAGTCTTATGGGCACACTGACCTCTGAATATTTTTTTACATTGAATATTTTTTCTTGATCATCTACTCGTATGTCGCAATGGTTTTTTGCATAGTGATCGTAAACCCACTAGACTAAAACAATATACCTGATGATTTTCATTGTCACGGTGATTTGTTTTGCTGATTCACTTTTCACAAGATTATGGTGTGCAGTCCCTAGTCCTTTCTGCGGATTGGCATCATTTGACTTTTGTTAGGTACGTGATTGTTGGTTGTCAGAATATCTATCTCTAGTTCATGAACTTGTCGTCGCTCTCTGTGCCCCGTTTTAATCCTAAGCTGCACAATCCTCATTTCTCTTAAGCTCTTCCTTTGGAGGCCCAACATAGTCTGTAATAATCTTATTTATCGGTGGTGATCTCTCCATCATCCGGTTAAGGTCAAAACTACCATCGCTACTAACACCCTGGGCAACAAAGAGACCATTAGCTAAAACTATGTTATGCCCTTCAAGTGGTTAAGTAAATAATTGCCACTAGCACCGGTTCACACACATTGCATCGTCACAGGTATATATCAAATTAAAAGGCAGGATTTTTTTTTTGGGTACTGCAGGTAAAGAGTATTTAGTTATATTCGTCTTCTTCATCAATGTTGGGTCTAGTTTAATTAATTAATGACTGAAATCAGCAGCTAGGGAATCTTGCAACTTGGTGTTTCGAGACATAAGCGGAGACAAAACCCAACAATCATAATCAAAGCGGAGAGAATCATATGGATGCTAGACAATCCCATCCCATGCATCAGGCGGAAACTTAGAAAGCACGCGGGTTGGCACAACTGCAAGCAAGTTGGTACCCTCTCAGTTATTATAATAAAGGAAATTAAGTGGGATCAGAAGCGGCTGCCGGGCGGTGGGTGGCCGGCAATCCTCCACGGCCACAGCAACCAATGAACCAACTTGCATTTCTTTTTCAGACGAATTGAAGAAGCCAAAGCCATCGACTTCCACCTTCTGCCTATTTACCAGCGCAAGTAGCAGTAGTCTGCTGAATGGGTGTACCCAGGTGTTGTGGTCCACCCTCAAACAGTGGCAACAGACACACCCCCGTGACAGCGGCGTGGACTTCACGTGGGTGCCCATGGGCTCCGGTACGGGTTCATTGGATGCGATCGGCGTCCCTGGAAGCCGGCGGGCGCGGCGGACTCGCTGCCCACGTGACTGACCACGTACGCCGGCGTGGGAGGACGGACGGGGACAGCCGGGAAATGTGGCCAAGCACGGAGGAATCGTCGGGCTGTAGGCTTTGTCTAAGTTCAAGCTCCCTGACTCGCCGGCGCTGACGAGGGACGGGTCCCCCGTCGGGCTGATGTATCGATCCAGGGCGGTGGCGTCTGGTGTGTGTGGGGACGGTGGGGATGGCTGGACGGGGCGAGGAATGGGTAGAGCATGGAACATTGTACGAGTCAGCGGGAATTGTAGTGCCCACCAGACAACTTGGACTGTCATGGTCCGCGTATAATCGGGGGAGTTTATGTGGTCGCGTCTATTGTACCTGGATCAAACATCCTTGCTTGTGAATCCGATATTTATGAAACGCAAATTATAGAATGGGGTCGTACTATTGATTTTTTTTCTTTTCTTTCAAACAAGTAACTCTTCAAACTTTAAACCTATCACCATAATAGCCACATATTGTTAGCTAAAGCAATATTATCCCACCCTACAAAAGTTTAACCTATTATAAGGCTAATACTAAGAAACCACTAGTCTTCCCAAACATTTCTCCCCAGACACCATCACCACAGAAATATTACCCTATCCAAACACTATTGCAAGCATATGCAACCACTACTTTGGGAGATTGTCCTTCGATCACTCTCATTTCTCTCCTGGTATCCTTAATCCTCATCTCTCCCGTTCATTTCACACCAATTGTTATAGTTGTATCATTTCACATTGCAATGTATGCAACATGTTCATCTTGGTCGCTAGTAGTGCAACATTTCCAATGTTAGACATGGATAAAGGAGGGGAGAAAAGTGAGGAAACAAGATAAAAAGATAAGAGAGGGGGGATGGGGAAGAAGCCCTATAGTTGTTATCAAATGGTTGATTATGTGGTGGGTGCATTGACCATATGAAATGCAAGGAACTTGATGATCTCAAGTGGTCGTTGTGGGTTATGAAAAAACTGAGTAGAGAAAGAAACAACAATGAGAGGGTAGTGTGGTTCGAGAAGTAATCAGTGAAGGTGTAGGGAAATGACATATCAACTTAGATAGCATAAGGTGGGAGGAACCCACAAAGGTGACACAAACGACAACCAAATAAGATAGAAAAAGAAAAGAAGTGGTTTTGTAGGTAGGACCCATTACCATGATGTAGATAAAGGAATGTCTAGTGCTCTGACATAATCATATTTGATGTCCCCTTTTCCCTTCCATCTCTTTCATTGTCCCACCTTTTCATGTCATTTTCATTATTTCCCCATCCAAGGTAGTTATCTGATACATTATAGGGCAAAGCTTAGTAGTTTATTATGAAACAACACCAATGTGAGAATGAGAGAGAGTAAACACGAGAATTAAGAGGGAGGATATGGGTGATAGTGGGTGGGAGGATTTATAAGTTATAAGTGACAATTAAATGGGTATGAAGTCATCAAACTACTGATGATCTGTAATAATATGGATTTGGGTACAATAATTGGTATACCTAGTTTGGGATGATGGTAAAGATGGATTGCTTCTATGGTTCTTTTTAATAACAAAATTTACTCAACATTTGGTTTATTTTGCAACAATAATATTTTTAGAATAGCAAAATTTGGATTACAGAATATCTTATATATTCTGAACCAATTTGGAAACATAATATGTTGGAAATTTAATGTCATGTCAAATGACTAAAGAAATATGGTAGGTTGTGCAAAAACATTATAGATAGGAAAAGAGTACTTTTACTTATATTGAGATCTAGCTTTATGTATTGCAATGCAATCATTAACAATATATTAATGTCCCAAAGGATGTCCTAAATCATATTCATCTCATAAAGTTATCCTAGTAAGTTGTGAATAACCTAAAAGTTTGTTAATCGTAATATGGTTCATACCTAACGAATTGTGTCCTATTTCATCCTCAATGACCTTAGATAGGAAGATAATAATTACAATTCCAACTTAAATGAGAACTTTATTTTTTTTTCAATGTTATCCATGGTTTCATTGTCATGCCAACATAGAAAACACCATTCTCAATTGCATGCCATAATATCAAACTAAGGAGACCCGATACAATGAATTATAATATAGAAGTTCAATAAGAGTGACAAAGTATAGGAAAAATATTTCCAAACCAACTCATAACCTACCTCAAAATGCACAAGCCAATCCACAACCCAATAAGTGAATGTGGTCATAATTTATAAAATAAATATTCAAAAGTACATAATCACATGGTTAACTTATAACTAGTGTTAGATCAAACATTAAACAAGCACTGTCTCTTCCATGAAAGGAGGTATAAGAACATACATGTGAAGATAGATTCCATGTTTCTGAATTCACCTTATCCAATACCCCACCTTCAAGATCGTCATCATTGAATTACGATAATGCCAATTGGAATGGAAAAGTGATGAATAGTGAATACAAGGACATATATAAGCATTATAGTATGAGTGGATTGAGATTATTAAATACCTTTTATTCATAAAACCTTTAATTTTGATTTATTATATGTACTTAAGAGACCTTTTTTATCAACTCTAAGTATCATCAAGAATATAGGTCTTGATAATCTAACTATATATTCATGGTTTTAAAATTAATAGTGGAAGTTAAAAGGTACTAGTGTGGTAACCGTATGACTACACAAAAAAAAACCTTATTATAGGAGTTTGTAACAAATATGTGCGACATGTTCTTATGCTCATAATCCTTCTTTACATGCCAAACTTTTGGTTCTATGCTTAGCAAACTACCTTATACATGAATTTTTTCTTTCTAAATGAACCACACCACCAATAGAGTAGTATTACATATGGATAATGACTACCCAGACCATGTGATTGTATGAGAAACAACATCATTAAGTTATACAATATCACCCATTTACATATCCTTAGTTGGTCTACCAACATAATAATAATAATTTATGAAAAACCTCTAGCATCAAACTTCAAATGGATATTTGTCAAATATTTTCATAAGTAGTTAAAATCCACCCTAGATCCAATAATGTGAAAATTCCTTCCACAGACTACTGGAACTGGAACCATCAATTCCCTTTCCATCTATCTTTTCAACTTATTTTTTATATTCTATAAATTCATGTGAGGATTTTCTTAAATTTACACTTTTCTGAGAATAGTTCGTTTCCTCATAGCGAAAAGGCAGTATGCTTTCTTTCAACTTCATGTATCCATGAATAGGTTGATGATGTTGAAACCTTTATGACAGCAACTGGTCATTCTTCCTAGCAAGTTCATTATCATGAATTAAAGGACGTCTCTCTTAAACACCACTAATAGATGTCTCGTATGAGCTTTCTTATCACCTCTCAGACCTCCTTATAAAGTCTAGTTATATACATTTGTACCAACATACTTGCATATTATTTTTTAGAACACCATCTACAAGCCTTGTTCAGACGTTGTATAGAATTTTCTTCTCTTCTCCATATATTGTTTTTTCCCCAGAAATGACTAGAAAAGTAGATACATAAGCAAAGGCAACACTTACAGATTTAACATTTTTGGTAGACAACAAATTTGATGGTTGATTCTCTTTTATAACATGGTTCTTCCCTATATAGCTTCTTCATTACCTTATTATGATATATGATACTAATTTGGTTTCTCAATTTTTTTACAGATTATAGAAAGTGTAAGTAAAGTTCTTAGTATCAAATTTCAACTCCAAGAACAAGCCCCAAAAGAGACACTGTTATACAGATATACGATATTTGAAAACAATAAACATTTGATGCAAGGCCTCAAACAATGAAGGTATGTGGTTTTCTCACCATTTCTTCTAGGTGGAGACCAATTAGTCGTAAGATAGAACATCTTGTTAACTAGAGTATTAGATGTGTAGCATAGTTGGTCCCTAAGAAATATATTCTTGCATAATTGCAAAGAGAACATAGATTGCATGTTTTTCTCTTTAATCTATGATAGCCTTACTTTACTCCGTACTATGTTTTGTGTAAATGAATCCAACCATTCAAATATGAGAAAATCATTTCCATATTAAAAAAAATATGCCTTTCAATTTTCAAGTAAAAAAACTTGAACAATGTAGAGGATTAAGTATCTATAAAAATAACTATGTGCGAGGAAGGGCAAGATCAACCACCCCTTATTGGCTTTTATAAGTAGTTGAAGTTCCATGCTAGTCTCATGTCACCATCCCTTGTCACTAGCGTGATATCATCTTTACTTTAAGGGGCACAATCATCGCTTTGCTACAATGAGAACAAATATGCCAGTGTGGAGATTCTCAATGATGCCTAAT
This sequence comes from Alisma plantago-aquatica, assembly GCA_963693085.1. Taxonomy (NCBI): domain Eukaryota; kingdom Viridiplantae; phylum Streptophyta; class Magnoliopsida; order Alismatales; family Alismataceae; genus Alisma; species Alisma plantago-aquatica. The sequence continues at coordinate 1,554,276,140 of OY856409.1, forward strand.
TTAACATGCCACTATTTTATTTAAGTCATCCTAACCGTCAATTTTACTTCTTGTTCTTGTAGACTGAATTATCTCCCTCTCTTCCTCTCTATAAATCATTGTTACAAGTTGATTTTCTTATAGGACCGAAGGTGTGGTGGTTTCTTTTCTAGGTGAAACAACGTTGTAGTGGTTATTTGTATACCAACTATACCTACTGGACAATTAATGTCGGTAGCCAGTTTGCCATTGTTTTAAACAACTTTATGTCTCTGCACCCCACATTGCACAAACTATGGGCCTCACAAAGAAATATAGTTCAACCTCACCATTTTTCAGGAACGAGTACGGACAGAGTATCTGCCAACTCATAATGTAGCTTCTTTAGTTCTTTCGGTACATGCCAACTCATGACATATCACCCTCTCCCCCGCAAAGCTTGCAGCGGTTCCTTGAAGATGCCATTTTCGACACATTCCATTGTTTTGTATTGAGAATTAATCAGCTCTGGACCAATCGCTTTAAATGCCTCATCTAAAATCTTCTTCCCGTCTCCTCTCCACCTGGAAATTCCTCATCACCGCAGTTCTATTTATGGAGTAGCATTTCAGCCAGGTTCGCAGCCCGGCCACTTGTCTGACCTGCTAACAAAAACTAAATGCAATAATTATCTCACAAGGGAATTGCAGCAAATGTCCTCCAAAAGGAACTTAACCATCGAGTTCAAATTTTTGATGGAGCGAGCTAATTCGACCTGATACTAGCGAGCTCGAGCTTCGAATCTAGGTTGATGCAGATTTGGGTTCGGCTTATTACATTGTCCAAACCCATGATCTGCTATTTCGGTTTCCCATAACCTGATAGCACTTTCCTCATTGCTGCACTGTCTTATTTTATCATTTTAACCCCAACGAGCACATAAAGATAAAAGAAAAGTCTCTCTGTAGCATATTAGGGCGTACACCACTGTTCTCGGAATGATCAACGTTAGTCTATTGCATATGATTGTTACATTGTGCATCTTCAAAGCTCTAACCGAAAAGGATTGAGAGACGATCTTATCAGTTTGTTTGACCGTGGTGATATACAAATACCACACTTTCATTGAGCGTGGTGATGTACTAGCTTAGTATTTTTTTAGATGCTACGAGGTTTGATTTTACACAATCAACTCATTCTTTTTTTACCTGTCTAGAAGAGGTGGGATGTATAAAAAGCATCTCCCTATTCAACTAAAAAAATGTTGCCAATTTATAAATATGTTTTACATATTGAATATTCTCGTTATGGTTTACGACACATTTTCATGGTTTAACATGTAAGAATTATACATGGAGAATCAACAACTTTATGAAAAATATCTTATGCCGATAACATCTCTTATCTTATACCTTAAGATGATATAATTTATCCAACAATATTGGAGAATTCCAAATTTGATTGACTTAGAGTGGAAGATAATGTTTAACATTATCATCTTCTTCTACTTATAAGTCGGGCACTATTTCTCTATTTTTTTAATAGATTAGATTTATCCTCTCATATGTCTATTGTGGTTAGGCTTTATCATTTTGGGTGGTCTTATCTCGTACTAAGAGAGTTTAAAAATAAGATATAGAGTTGTATGATACGATATGCGAATGAAGGGCAACATTGTGTGTTGAAGAGTGAATATTCAAGGTCAACAAGTAGATGCCAAAAAAATAACCATAAAGGGAGAGAACGAGAGTGTTATTCTATTGTGCACAAAGGATTCTAAGAAAGCGACCACTACCATAATCTTGTGAAGGTTTTTATTAATATATTTTGTAATCTTTTACTCTAATTTATTATTTCATTAGTTATTGCTTATCGTTTGGCTCTGTCAACAGGGGTTGTTATTTTTTTATTGTGCATGCTTGGTTTGTACCTCTCTTAAAGGAATTTCATGGGATTGAAGCTTTCATTAAATTTACTTCAAGTGGTATCATACTGCAGGGTTCATGCAAGACAATCAATAAGTATCAGAGGCACATAAAAACATGATGATGGAAACAACTACTATTAGAAGTCATCAGTAGAAAAGCTTATTGTCAACTTTGTTATGGAACCGTAGATGGATGTCAGATTTGGGTTCTCGTGTTATTATACATCTTGGTTAAAATTATGATGGAACATGTCATACATTGTTGAGGGTCTGGAATGTCCCTCGTATAAAAATGATTTATATCTAAGAGGGTGCTTGAATCCACTAGTTGTGAAACATCAACCTGACGTAGAGCCATGCAATTGACTTGCAAGGGGTACGTGATCATGAAGAGTAGTTGGTCCAATAGAGCATGTCAACTGGTTGGATACGATCTAACCATAAGAGGAGTGGTTGATGAGATATCTATTGATACATGAGATGTAAATAAAGCATTGAGATGGGTGGTGGGCATTATGAACCTAAATTGTGCTACGTGTATTCAACTATTAAGGAAAATATGGTGTGAGATTACAAGTTCAACTATCATTTAGTGGTAAGAGAAAGATGGGGTAGGACCAGATATGTGTTGCCAACTAATGGACGCGACTCAGAGAAGGAACAACCCTATTGCATGGGGGCTAAAGGTGTCGAAGGGTGCAGTTCTTCCAACCATAGGTGGAGGCTATGTAGTTTCTCAAATTGTACAACATGGGGATCTCTCACATGAAGGGTTTGGGTAGTAAGCCTGACCAATACTCCATGCAGGCGTCCATCTTAGAACACATTTTAGGCTGAAAGCATCTTCCAATGGCAGGCGTATAGAAGAAGGGGAGCAAATTCTATTGGAGAAGTAATTATACTTCATGAGATAACATCTAAGGTAGAGATTGTTAATTTCTCTTATTCTATTTGTTAGAATATGATAATAATGTTGGAAAAATCCAAATATAAACTTGCAGTCCAAGATAACGTTTGGTGTTATCCTCCCTTCCTGCCTACTAAGTTTAGCATTATCTCTTTATTTTTCTTTTTTATCATTTATCCTTATCCTGTCAAACGGTCTAATGTGGATTGGCCTTATCTTTTAAATAGCTCTTATATGGGAGTACTATAAATTAATCATAGAGTCATATGATACAACATGCCAATGTGGGTGCTAATTTGGGGGGGCATTGTGTGCCAACCTGGGGCACAATTGTGTGCCAAAGAGTGTCAATATTGTGTGTTAGAAAGGAAAAGCCAAAAAGATAGACAAAAGGGAAGAGAACAATAGTGGGTTAATGAATTCTATTATAAGCAAGAAGTAGTGTTAGAGTGACAATTGTTGTTGAGGGTTTTTGGGTAATAGAAGGTCTTCATTGTCAATATGTTCTCTCATTGGTTATTACTTGACATTTGATTCAATCGAAGGGGGCTATTATTGTTTTAATGTGCATTTCTTGAGTTGTATCTCGCTTTAGGGTTTCTTAGGCTAGAAACATCTGCATAAATTACTTCATATCTATAAACTGTATGAATGTCTTTATTCCATTTTCACTATGCCCTGGACACCATCATTGTTGTGAGTTTTATGGTGATTCCTTTTCTAGATAAGCAAAAGTCATCATCATCATCATCATCATCGTCGTCGTCGTCGTCGTCGTCGTTGTCATCGTCATCACCATCACCATCTAAGCTTTAATCCCAGCCATGCTGGGATCGGATGCATGGATTTTTCTTTTCCAATCATCTCTATTATGGATTATATTCTAATCAAGACATAGAGATTCAAAACTTCTTTTTATAAGCTCTTTCCAAGTTAATTTTGGCATGCCTCTTCTTCTTTCTGTTGTTCTTGACTCGATAGTATTGCTCCATATAGGCGTCTTAGCCGCTCTGCACTGCACATGTCCATACCATCTCACGTGGTCCTCGCACGACTTGTCCTTAATACTCACCAACCCCACTTTGTTCCTAATATATTTATTTCTCAAAGGACCTTTTCTTGTCTTCCCACACAACCTCATCAGCATATGTATTTCGGTCGCACTCTTCTTATTGAGACCTTATTTCTTCACCGTCCAATATTCACTCTCCTATAGCATGGTCAGTCATATAGTTGTTCTACAAAACTTACTTTTCAAATTGATAGGGATGTTCTAATGACATAATAATCCAGTTGTACTTCAATTTAACCATCATGTAGTAATCATGTGACAAACACCATCATGAGCATCGCCATCCCTTTGAATAAGAAAAACTAAGTAACAAATTTATCATATCTTGTTACATCCACTCCGTCCAACTAGGCCCAAGCATTCATAATTGTAGATTGGATGAAAATTACAATGCATATACTCAGTTTTAACCCTACTAATCATCAATATATTTGATTCTAATAGATTTCTTCAAAGTTCATAGATGTAAGCAAGAGTATGTAAGAAAAATATGTTGACCAAAAAATTTTACATTGTCCATTTTTTGATGATGACTTAACCATTCCATTCATATATATCTAATATGTCTATTTGAGATCAATTTCAAGCATTAGGTACATAAAGAGGATGATTTGGCAAATCCGAGTTTGCTAGATAACAAGTAAAAAAACAACGCAAATGGGTGTTTCATGGAATAGGCTATATCTCCATTAGAATCATGTTATAAATCATTTGTATTGAATGTGTGACTTGTAAATAAGCTTAGAAAAAATCAAGAGCACTTATTTCGAATGTTTAAACACTTTTGGGGAAATTATAAAAAAATGGTTATAGTTTGCTCTATCGGCCGAGTTTGTCATGGTAAGAACTCAGCCAACATGCTATAAGGTTCTTGATAATTTTTCAGGGTCGGTCGAGTTTATCCTGGTGACAATTGGATCGACACCCTACACTTACAAAACAAATTAAAGTTGTCATTCGAGTTTCAATCTGGATCAACTCGACCGACAACTTCAAATTATTTTGTCATATAGTGTCGTTGGTCGAGTTATCCAAAAGATAACTCATCTGACAACATTGTACAGTCTAGTGTAACAAAGTGTTTCTAGCCATTGGAGTGCTTCATAACTCAAAATTACATCTGTTGAACACCCAAAACAGCTAGAATACATTCCTAAGTGTCTTTAATGTCTAGGAAGCACCCTCAACTATAAATAGGGTCCCTTAAACTTCATTCCAACTTTTCATTCTATGCTCCCTAGTTATAGTTGAGTGATTTCTCCTCCAAGAGACCCTTTATCTCTCAAGCTTATCGACTAATCTACATCAATCTGAGTGAGTTAGGATCATTGTAAGAGAGTTGCTTCAATGTACACTTGTGAAGCTCTCCACCTTTCCCAACCTCTCTCTTTCTCTCTAGCTATAATGGTGAAAGATTCTCCTCGGTGAAGGTGAAGAAGAAGGCTGAAGATCCATGTTAAGAGTGGTGATTCCTTGAAGGAGGAAGACTTGGTGCAGGAGTAGATAAGTCCTTGGTGAAGGAAAGAGGCTCATTGCACAAGTGGGTAAGTCCTTGGGAAGGTAGATGACTCTTGGTTTTGGATAGGTAAACCCTTTGTAGGTTTCTTTGTCCTTGAAAAGGAAGGTCATATTATATCTCTTATAATGGAATATAAGAAGTACGCAATGATTAAAAATCCTAGAGATTGACCTCTCCAGGTAATGGACATACAATTTTGAAGTTTGGAACCACTATACATAGCTTGTGTTACTTCTTCTTGTTTAATTTCTCTCTCCCTTTCTATGTATGTTTAGTTGCAATCAAGTTTCATATGAAAAACCTTATCTTGTAATATACTTTGAAGGTCTAATGAATTTGGTTTAAGTGTTTATAGCTCTATTCATCCCCCTCTAGAGCCCATAGATCCAACAAGTGGTATCGTAGAGAGTCTTATCTGACCAAGTTATCCTACAAGATGAGAATATGGGCGAGAATACTCTAGGGTTTCTCAACTTGGAGGATGGATTCTCCATGCGACCTCCCATATTTGATGACACTAAATTCCTCTATTAGAAGAGGAGGATGCAATTCTACATCTAAGGTATGAGCTACAACATGTGGAGGGTGGTTTCTACTCCATATAAAGAACTAGAAGGAGACATGGCTACATGGAATGAAGCTGATCTGAAGAAAGCTCCACTAAATACCAAAGCAATCAACATCATCTACTCTGCACTCACTCCCATAGAGTTCAATCAGATTTTCACTTGAGATACCACCCATGAGATTTGGGATAAGCTATGCATTACTTATTAAGGGACCAAGAAAGTGAAAGAGTCCAAGGTGTACATGCTAAATGGTATTCTTAAAAACTTCAAGATGGGTAAGAAGGAAAGAGTTGCAGATATGTATGCAAGACTCAACACCATTATATATGGTATAGCTACTTGGGGTCAACCTATGGAACAATGGAAGATCAACTCCAAGCCCTTAGGACTCTTCCTAAAAGATGGGAAACCAAGTTGACAACCCGTGAAGAAACAAAGTATCTTGGTTCTATTCCCATTGAAAAGCTATTGAAGTAAGACTAGACAAGAAAGATGAAGAAGATAAGTAATAAGAGAAAGAAACTAAGAAGATCAAGGATGCGTCTTTGAAATCTCAAGTTGAAGAAATTGTGAAACAATAACTTGCTTGCCAACCTTCCCCACCTTCAAGTGAATATGAATCCTCTAATGAGCTTGAGGCTCGTTACTCCAAGGGAAATCACTTCAAGGGAAGACCCTCTTCCTCCTCCACTCCAAGGTGCTATGAATGTGATCAAAAGGAACACTAAAAGAATGAGTTCCAAAAAGCCAAGAAATCACCCCACGAAAGTAGCCATAGGATCAAGGAGGAATAAAACAAAGAAAGCAAATTCAAGAAGAGGGAGAAGAATAAAAGAAAGGGCAAAGATGTTGCTCATATCGCTTGGGAGGAGTCTTACTCAAGTGATTATAGCTCAAACTAAGGAGAGTATCACCTTGCACTAATGGATTCAACAAGTGAAGATGTAAGTAATGTGAGGTAATTGAGGTAAGTTTAAATAAACTTTCAAAATATGCTCTCACTAATATGATTCATGCTTCATGTTCTTTTAACTCTAAGTGCAAGTCTAAAAAGAAGAGACTGGGGAAAAATCACTGATGATTTGTATGCTAGGATTAAAGTGCTTGAACAAAATGAAAATACCCATCTTGAAAGCATAGATTCCTTGAAAGAACAATATCTTGAGCTTGAACTTCAATATAATGGTTTTGAAATTGAAAATGGTGTTTATCTAAAGAAAATGAATGATCTTAAAGATGAAAACCAAACCTATTTTGATGAACTTATTATGCTAAGAGCTGAAAATGCTAAGCTTCTTGATAAAGTTAATGATCTTGAATCTAGACGTATCCTTCCTAGTAAAGAAGTATCAAGTTAACTCTTAAAAAAGATTCTTAACTAAAGCCCTCTATTTAGAGGTTGATCTTTTACATGCTCAAGATGATCTTGCTAGCCTTTCTTCTACTGTCATAACTCTTACTTATGATAATCATATTCTTAGGCTTCCTTGCACGATTCCTCATTGGGTAAAAGTCCCTAAATGAAGTCTTATAACACTCCACCAAACAAGTGGGTAATAATGGTTTGGGATATTAGGGAGCCCCTAAGAACAAAGGGAAAGGTAAGAAATAGATAAAGGGTCCTCCAATATATCATGGAGAGACTTCCAGATATAAGACTTCAATGGTTTTCTCTCATGGTAAGTATTATGATCATTATTCTACTTTTTGTCCTTAAAAGAATAAGGGGACCAACCCAAACATAAAATGGGTCTCCAAACTAACTCTGGATCCCAAAGTTTAAATTGGGCACCGAGGACTCCTTTATATGTAGGATAAAGGAAAATGGGTTGTTGACAGATGCTCCAAGAACATGTCCGGTGATAGAGACAACTTCAATACTCTCACAACAAAGAAAGGATGTTTGGTGACTTTAGGGGACAACAAGAAATGTAAAGTAATAGATGAGTGTGATGTAGTTGATTCACTATGCGTAAAGAATATTCTTCAAGTGGATGGCCTACATAACAATTTAATAAGTGATACTCAAATTTTTGATAATGGATATTTTGTTCTCTTTAATTCTCATGAATTCTTGCTTCTAGATTTCCTCTCCTACAATGTTATATATAAGAGAACCAGAAGTGGAAATCTTTATATTATTGTTCTTGACTGTCTTAAGCCTATTCTTGGTAAATGCCTAGTAGTTGATAAAAATGATGTATCTTTGTGGCATTGTAGGCTTGGCTATATAAATATTCATCAATTGAAGAAGTTGAGCAAAAAAAACTTGGTCAAGGTACTTCTTAAATTGGATTGTGAGAAGGATGAGCAATGCCAACCTTGTACACAAGGAAAGAAAACTAATTCCTCCTTTAGATCCAAAGGAATCCTTAGCACCAAGAGGGTTTTTGATCTTATTCATATTGATCTATTTGAACCAATGAGAACTCAAACACTTTGTGGTAGGAAGTATTATTTTGTAATTGTTAATGATTTCTCTCGTTTCACATGGACTTTGTTTTTGGTCTCAAAAAGTGATACAGTTGATGTCCTTTTGGCCTTTTGTAAATAAATTGAAAAATAAGCTTCTTGTCGAATCATGTCTATCTATAGTGACCATGGGGGGAGTTTGAAAATGACTTGTTTGAAAGCTTTTGTGAAAAATTTGGGTACACACACAATTTTTCTTCCTCATATGCGTCTCAACAAAATGGGGTGGTTGAGAGGAGGAATATGTCTTTACAAGAAATGGCTAGAATAATGATTTTGGTGTATGACACTGATAACAAGTTTTGGGCTGAAGTCATTAGAACCACATGTTTTGTGCAAAATCGAGTTTTCACATCTTTGCTTAAGAAACCCCCTTATGAGTTATGGCATTGTAGAAAGTCTTCTATTGCCTTTTTTCACACCTTTGGTTGTCCATGCTTTTTTTAACACCAAACATTCTCTCGATACATTTGATGCAAAATCTTATAAGGCTTTCTTTCTTAGCTATAGCACTACAAGTAGATCATATAGAGTATTTAACATTCAACTGTCTAAAGTAGAAGAATCTATCAATGTTAATTTTATTGAGACTAACCCATCTATTTCTAAGAATGTTGAGTGTGATGATGTTGTAGATGAAGTTATTCCTAGATTAAAGGATATCAACATCAATAACAAAGGAAAAGAGGTGGTTGATGAAGATTGCTCAAAAGAAGATGAAAAGAAGGATCCAACTCCCCATTTTTCCAAATACCATCCAAATGATCTCATACTAGGTGATTCATTCAAAAGAGAGAAGACATGGGTTGCTTTCAATAAAGAATAAGCCAACAACACCTTCATCTCACAACTTGAGCCAAATAATGTCAAATAAGCTTTAAGGATGATGAATGGATCCTAGTTATGCAAGAAGAATTGGAGCAATTTGAAAAGAACAAGGTGTGGACTCTAGTGCCAATACCAAGAAATAGAAAGACCATTGGCACAAAGTGGGTCTACGGGAACAAGCTTGATGAAAGTGGTAAAGTGGTAAGAAATAAAGTAAGATTAGTATCACAAGGTTATAATCAATAGGAAGGTATTGACTCTATTGAAACTTATGATCCTATTGCTAGAATTGACTCTATTAGAATGCTACTTGCCTTTGCTAGTCATAAAAATATCTTGGCATATCAAATGGATGTTAAAAGTGTGTTTTTAAATGGTAAAATAGAGGAGGAAGTCTATGTGGATAAACCTCCTGGATTTGAACATGACAAGGTTACTAACCATGTTTATTTGTTAAGAAAGCTATTTATGGTTACAACCAAGCCCCTAAATCCCGGTATGATAAATTGAAACGCTTTTTTATTGTTAATGGATATGTCATGGGTAACATTGATTTTACACACTTTCTAAAACACACTTCTAACAATTTTTTGATTATTTAAATATATGTTGATGATATCATTCTTGGCAGGAATAATGTTGATCTTTGCAAGGAATTTAGTTCTATCATGCAAAGTAAATTTGAAATGAGCATGATGGGGGAGCTCACATTCTTCCTTGGATTTCAAATCAAGCACACTAAATATGGAAACTTCATCAACCAAGACAAATACACAAGTGAACTCTTGAAGAGGTTTGGGATGAAGAACACAAAGCCAATGGATACTACCATGTCAAACACTACCAAACTTGATAAAGATGAAGAAGGTGAAAAGGTAGATGAGAAGCTATATATAAGTATGATTGGTATTTTACTATAGTGAACTGCCTCTAGACCAGATATCATGTTTATTGTCAGCTTGTGTGCTATATTTCAATCAAGCCCTAGAAAATCATGTCTTATAGTTGTTAAGAGGATTCTAATGTACCTAGACAAAACCCAAAAATTTTGGTTGTGCTATCCCAAGTTGAGGGACTTTACTCTTACGGCTTATAGTGATGTGGATTATGTCGGGTCATATATTGATAGAAAGTGCACAAGTGGCACTTGATTCCTCCTAAGACCATGTTTGGTTTCTTCGTTCTCTAAGAAACAAAAAAGCATGGCTCTTTCAACTACTAAACCTAAGTAAATTGTAGCTGGAAGTTTTTGTGCCTAAGTCCTATGGATGAAGCAAATGCTCCAAGACTTCAATATTTTCTATGATGCTTCTCCTATCTACTATTATAACACTAGTACAATCAATTTATCACAAATCATATATTGCATAGTAGAGAAAAATAAGTTTGCCACCACTTCCTTCATGACCACATTACTAAGAACGATATCTATGGTACTCATGTGGAAACAAAAAATAAACGTGTAGACATTTTCACTAAACCTCTAGCTAGAGAAAAATTTATATTAATTAGATCAAAACTACTTATAACTGCTCTTGATCATAATTATATGCCATGTAGCTAAGATGTTCACATATTTCTATGTTGTTTCTCAATAATAACTATCATTTCTATCATTTGCTATATTTGCTAAGTTTAATGCTTTATTTTGCTCAAAATTATACTTTTTTGCAAATGAATGTTTTATCACAAAATAGTAGCCAATGATGATTAAAACATGTCCACATATACTTAAAATACATGATAGGATAGAGAAATGCATTTATGTAGCACTCCATGACTACAAAATTAAAAATCTTATCTTTGTTACATACCTACTTGTTGATCAAGTTTGTCCTACAGATAACTCGATTGACGGCCTGACCAAGGGTTGAACTGCACACAACGTCAGCCGAGTTACCCAACCGAAAAACTTGACCGACAATATTGTGCTGCTAACTTTAAGTAGGGTCTGTCAGTCGATTATCTCCCTCTCGACTAGAGAAAAAATGACTGACAACTGCCCCTTTTGTTCTCCCTTAAACCCTAGTCCCCTTCCAACCCTTTACTCGATCAATCTGAACCATGCGTGTTCCTCTTCCCTTACCCCTTCCTAGGTTGCCCTAGGTGGTTTTTCTATGGGTTTTGATCTGGTTTCTCCAACCCTAGTTCATTCTCTTCCTTGAACTCGGCTCCATTGCTACCAGTCGAAAGAAATGCTACTCTTCTTTAGGGAATCTGGCTCCTACATCCTCTTCTAGGCTTGTTGTGTATGATGAAACTTCATTCTATCATCAACAAGATGTGAATAGGTACAAGGAGCTCCTACCACAAGCCACCTTCCCCTTTAGACCTCGTTTGGAATCAAATGGTGCTTTTCTTACTCAAATTCGTGATCTTTTCTTGCATCAATGCCTAGGTACTTTATGTGTAGAGCATTTTTTATTCTTTAATTCCCACACAAGTACCAAAGTGGTTCATGTTATGCAAATTTGACTTGGAATTACTCTTCTATTCTTGCTCTATAATCCACCAAAATCATCCTTTCTTACATGGTTGTTGGGACTAGACTGATTATATATGAGGATGATATTAAATCCTATTTTGTGTCTGCTACTCCCACTATGGTGGAACAATGGTTATCCTCCTACCCTTTTTAGGGATACTTGATTTACCCTAAATAGTTTTATGATAGATTTGAATATAAGTTTTCCCTCTCTAAAATCTATAAAAATCTTAAGAAACGTAACATACCTTTTATGAAGAAGTCCATCCTTCCCTCATCCTTTTGGATTTGCAATCTTGCATTGTTGCATTGATTGTCGATTGCAATGTCCATCCAAAAAACAATCAAACGCACATTGTCGAAAATAATGTAGTGAATGTTTAATGCATCCTCAAGGGGATCAAAGTCAAGTGGGCTAGGTATATACTCCACTATAGACTTGTTTTGATTATAAAAAGAATACCCAGAATTCTTAACCTCCCCTACCCAAACCTCATGTGTCCTTCTCCATACTCTCATTGAGAAATCTCTATTTTGGGATCTTAACTATGCCAAAATTGATAAGGGGTATTCATTAGTGAGACTATGGTAAAAAAAGGCTCCCCATGCTTCTGGCCCCTTTCTCGCAGGTGCTTCATCTTCATCTACTCATCTTCCACCACCATTTCCTCCTACACTAGCATGCTAACCGTTTTCAATGTCAAATGAAACCCTTATGGGTTACATGATGCACTGAAATGCATATAACATGCAGGTTTAGGAGCATCTTCATCGAGACCTTATCCAGATTATGAGAAACATGAACCTCTCCTGCCCTCATCCCTATCCTACCTACCAACCCTCTTTCTTAGCTATTGACTTTGCCTCCTATGTGTATGATCAGTTCTATCCAGCTAGCCAGTATGCACCTTCCGCTGCCCCTCCTACACCTAGTCTTGGACCTTTTTCTACTTCCTCCTTTCTTCAACCGAGTGTCACTTAGCTTCTTTCTCTTCATCATGGACATGCCTCTGTCATTCTTTCTAGATTTGATGGGGTATCTACACCAAATTTTGTGAAATCAAATGCATTACTTGCATGTGGCATGTCCTGGGCAGAGAAACATCATAAACGGCATGCTATGCACTCTTTTAGACCTGATGATGTTGAGGAAATGGCCAAGTAAGATGAAGGGAATGTTTAGGAGTCATATGATGAGAATACTAATGGTGCGGTGCACGGCTCTGATGATGATGATGGACCTAGTGATGGAGATTACATTGTTTCTATTGTTGACACCTCTAAGCATCTTGAGCCAGTCAATGATGAGGATTAACAACCTTACAAGGAAAAAGAACTTGATGACCTAGATGTTTAGTTTTAGGTCTTTGAGTGACCATGTGTTTGCATTTTGTACACTTAGCATGTATTATTCATTGAGCATTCATGTATGAGCTACTATTTTCTATTATCTGTTGTTATTTTCATTGGTTGTTTTTTTCCAGAATATTGCATTTGGGTTGTGATCTTTGTCTTTGTAACCTTAACTCAATTTTCTGTTATTTATGAGTTTAGGTGTATGCAATCCCTATTTTGATTATGACTCAATACTATTAGTTAACACTAGTTGCTTGGTGCTTATATATCTATTATTTATGTGTTTATTATCTGCTTCCTTAGTTTTTGAGACAACCAACCATAGTTCTTATACCCCTCCCTTTATTGAAATAAAAGGGGGAGAAATATCTTGGTACCATATTTAAATTGCTCTACATATTATATATCTCTTATTTTCTAGAAATTTCATAGTATATGTCTATGGTGCTTGTGTTCTTGGTGTAACTAACCTAACAGGTAAAGGTAAGCATGAATTGAAGGGGAGCAATCAATTTCATAATTTCTTCCCTACTCATCAAAGGTATAAAATGGTTAAAATTTCATGTCCTTTTCAATATGTTAAGGAATGATTTGTCATCTTCAAAAAGGGGGAGAATGTTGACCTAACAGTTAGACATTATCGATATTTTGATGATGACTTAAGCATTCCATTCATATGTATCTAATATGTCTATTTGAGATCAATTTTAGGAATTAGGTACATAAACAGAATAATTTGGCAAATCCAAGTGTGCTAGAAAATAACTAAAAATAATGCAAATGGGTTTTTCATGGAATAGGCTATATCTCCACTAGAATCATATTCTAAATCATTTGTATTGAATGTATGACTTGTAAATAATCTTAGAAAAAACCAAAAGCATATGATTGGAATGTTTAAACTTTTTTGGGACAATTATAAAAAAAGTTTACAAAACTACATGACCGAGTTTGTCCTAGTGACAACTCAACCGACGGGCTATATGATTTCCAGATCAGACAAGTTTGTCCTGGTCACAATTTGATCAACACCCTATACTTTTAAAAAAAATTAAAGCCGTCAATTGAGTTTTATCCAAGATAAACTCGACCAACAATTTCAAATTGTTTTTTCATATAGTGTTATCAGTTGAGTTAACCAAAAGATAACTCAGCGAAAACATTGTGTGGTAAAATATAGAAAAGTATTTCTAGCTATTAGTGTGCTCTAAAACTCAAAATTCTATCCACTGGAACACTCAAAATGGGTAGAATTTGTTCCTAAGTGTCTCTAATTGCTAGTAGGCACCCTCAACTATAAATAGGGGCCCTTGGACTTAATTCCAAGTTTACCTTCTATTTTCCCTAGTTATAGTTGACTGATTTTTCCTCCAAGCCCCTTTCTCTCACAAGCTCACCTACTAATCTACATCAGTCTGAGTGAGTTAGGATCATTGTAAGGGAGTTGCTTCAATGTACACCTTGTGAAGCTCTCCACTCCTTTCCCAACCTCTATCTCTCTCTCTCAAGCTACAATGGTGAAAGCTTCTCCTTGATGAAGGTTAAGAAAATGGTTGAAGATCCAAGTCAAGAGTGGTGATTCATTGAAGGTGGAAGACTTGGTTCAGGAGTACATAAGTACTTGGTGAAGGCAGGAGGCTCATTGAACATGTGGTAAGTTCTCGGAAAGGTAGATGACTCTTGGTCTTAGATAGATAAGTCCTTTAAAGGTTATTGGGTCCCTTGTACTCAAAGGGAAGGCTAGGTATCCTTGTCCTTGAAAAGGAATGGCATATTGCATCTCCTATAATGGAATATAAAAAATGTTCAATGGTTTCTAATCCTAGAGATTGACCCCTCTAGGAGTGGATGTACATCTCCTAGTTTGTATTTTGGAACCACTATACATAGATTGTGTTACTTGTGCCTGTTCAATCTCTCTCCCTATCTTTATATGTTTAGTTGTACTCAAATTTCATATAAGCAACCTTATCTTGTGATGTACTTTGAAGGTCCATTGAATTTAGTTTAAGTGTCTATATATCTTTTCAACTCCCCCCAACTAGAGCCCATAGATTCAAACAATAGACATAATTTGAAATTACTCTACGACGAATTTGAGAGGATGGTTGATGATATATTTTCGACATGTGCGGACTCGATGAAACTTAAAATATATCGTATTAAAATAGGCAAGTCCATGACTGTTTGACGTCGTATTTGAGGCTTCGCACCACATAAATTTTTTTATTATATCCAATCAAAATAATTTTATAGGGAATATGAATTGGAATAGATGCTCAACAATACAACTGTTAAAATAACAAGTGATTACAACATATGAAATATTTCATTGAAGAATAACAAAAGCAAGATTTGTTACAATTATTCAATTAATAATAATTGGTATGTATAGGTCTCAAAGCATAGAAGATTGATAGTATAAGTTGTTAAACCCCTTATAGTAATAATAAAACACGTCTAAGGAATCTTGCCACCCATATAGATTCTTAGACTCTTAAAGCAAATATATGTGGATATTTAATCATAATTGATTAGAAAGAATTTGTATATCCATTCTAGTAGCATAGCGACCTATCTAACCTCTCATAAACCTTTATGCATCGTTTGACAAGGTATTGTACTCCGGTCCAAATTGGATTTGTGCTTGTATGATCTATTATGAAAAACTCATTTATTTCCTTTGGTCCATATATAAAAGACCACAAAACAAGAACAGGCTCTGGGCTTCTCATGAAGATTCAAAATACCATCTAAGTCTCTAGGAGTTCTTCCATAGCTATCTTTAAATTTTTTCCAGGTCACCAAACTAAACACAGCCAAAACAAAGATGATACAAACTCTCCTCTTTACTCCTACAACCTAAACAAACGGATGTCATACAAAAGTATAAGATTTTTATAACATCATTTGTGAGCATCTGATTACAATAGCATTTCTGGAGAAATACTAAGATTTTCTTTGGTATCCTCTTCCACCAAATCCACTTCAACTGTTCAAGTGTCTGACCCTTGGGTCTATATATTCCCAACCTTCTCTAAGTCACTTTTACCATTGATCTGAACCATATCATCAATATCATAGTGTGGTTTAGGAAGGGTTTGCGGGATGGAGACTACCAATCCTCCTCTAGCATTGGGTAAAAAACCAATCACTATAAAAAATACACCTTTCCACTTTGCAAAAATCACCTAACCCCAGTTTTGTTACCAGATGAATTTCAACATTATACAAGAGGCTACTGCCTGCTCCCCACCAAGGATTCATCCAAATAAGAAACCTTATCTCATTCCCCACAAAGAACTACCCATGAGGTAGGATGGCATTTCTATATTTGAGCAAATGTTTCCAGAGCCAAGTGTCATTTGAATTAGGATTAATAGACCATAAAAAGTCATGAGAGAGATACCTCACATGAAAACACTTAACACACAATGAATTCTTATCACCAGAAACATTCCACAAACTTGTAACAATGTCGCAGTGTACAGTCTTAGATGCTACATATCCCCACACCTCCCTCAATTCCTGGTTTACAAAATTGAGACCAAGAGATCAAGTGAAGGCGCTTCTTTTTCTCTCTATCACCCCAAATGAACATTCAAAGGTGCTTTTCTAGCTCAACAATAATAGACTTAGGAAGAAGAAAGGTAGTTGACCATAACATGTTATAGGAAGACAATGTGGATTTCACCAATTCACCCAACCATCCATATAAGTAAGCCTATATTTCCTAGAATCCATCTTCAATTTTACTTTATTAATAATAGAAGAACACACAAACTTACTGAGGCTACCTATGAACAGTGGTAGATCAAGGTACCAGATATGGAGGTCTATTGTCTCAAAATTTCAGAATGCTCAAAATTTTAATTCCTTCTTCTTACTTAATAAGAATTTACTTTTACTACTATTGAGTTTTAGACCCAAAATAGAAGCAAAATCCTTGAGGATCACCTTAATTGCAATTCAAATTTGTGGAGTTAGCTTTAGGTAAAATGATTAGATCATCTGTAAAGATAATATGTGATATTGTAATAGCTCCAACAGTAATATGAACAAGAATATTCCTCTTCACTTGATAATCACTAGTAACAGAGAGTCCTTGGATGGTAATAATAAAGAGGTAGGGTGCAATCAGATTCTCCGAACTAACTCTTTAGAAGAAAA
Organism: Alisma plantago-aquatica; assembly: GCA_963693085.1. Taxonomy (NCBI): domain Eukaryota; kingdom Viridiplantae; phylum Streptophyta; class Magnoliopsida; order Alismatales; family Alismataceae; genus Alisma; species Alisma plantago-aquatica. Next base: position 1,554,293,403 of record OY856409.1, read on the forward strand.
GAAAGGATCTCAAGGGGAACCATTAATGAGAACCTGAAAAGAAGAAAGAAAATCATTCTTTATTCCATCTTAGCCCGCATTTAGGGAACCCGATAATTTTCATAATAAGAAGGTTGTCGTTTCTAATAACAAAGTCAAATGATTTCAATAAGTCAACCTTAGAACACATATTAATTTGACCCAACTTCTTTGAAAAACATATTATAACTTCATTATCAACCAAGATATCTTACTCTATCATTCTCCCTTTAATAAAGGCATTCTAACTAATATCAATAAGTTCCAATATTATCAACTTTAGCATGTTTGTTGTAATTTAATAACCTCATACATTATATTATCGAGAGAAACAAGCTTGAAGTATTTTAGAGAATAAACACCTTTAGATTTGGGGATCAAAGTAAATAAATTCATGTTTCACTCCTTTCAAAAGTTAACTATTGTCAAAGAATTCAACACAATGTTAATGACATATTCATGTATAATACCCCAACAAGACTTATAGAATTCACTATTAAACCCATACATTCCACGAGACTTGGCCTTCTTCATCCACTACTATAGAAAAGGCCTTTGGCAGTGGTTATCTAGATCCTTTAGTGTCGGTTTCCAAGTGACAATCAAGTGGGCGCCACTAAAGGGCGACACCTTTAGCGTCGGTTTCTAACCGACGCCATAACCCTTCCCGCCACCGAAAACGTGCCAGTAAGGGAACTATAAGCGTCGGTTCTTAATGAAAACCGACACTATATCATGATCAAATACGTCAGTTATTAAACCAACACCGATGCCATAACCCTTCCTTCCATTGAAAATGCACCAGAAAGGGAACTATAAGCGTCGGTTATTAAAGAAAACCGACACTATATCATGGTTAAACATGTCAGTTATTAAACAATAACCGACGCCATATCCATACCAACACGGCCGTGGTACCTGGCCACTATAGGCGTCGGTTCTTACAGATAACCGACGCCAGCCATGGAAGAGACATTAGTTTTTTCTAATAACCGACGATGTATGTCTGTGTTGTCAGTTTTATACAAATAACCGACACCTATGTTCTGATTTTTTTCCTTATCAGTTTGCAGGCCTATTGTATGGCTGGTCAGTAGGATGCAGAACCTGCAGTTCAATTCTGAACTGTAGGTTTACAACATCCATTGATATCAGCCAACAACAGACCACAAACCTGCAAAGTCATTCACATCCAGACACATGTATTGATCAGATACATGTAGAAACTTACAAATTCATTTACATTCACATTCAGTTCCATTCATTTCATCTCTTTTCACATTCAGACATTCTTGTATTGATCAGAAAAAGTCATTCATATTAACACATATGATAATTCAGAAAAAGTCATTCACATTCACACAAAAATAATTATGAGAACAAATTTTAGAAATATCATTATTTATTCATCATCGTCATCATTGTCATCAGAACCCTAATTATATTTAAAAATTCCCACTACTTTTAGGGCTTTTGCCCATTCTTCTCTTACAACATCTAATTCCTCCCTCGTTTAGGGAGTATGTACATCTAATAACTTTCCACCTGTATTGAAATCAGTTTTAAACACCTGCAAAGAGATGATGTATATATATAATTAATAACATATAATAAGATCGATATATCTCATATTATCTAATGAGACTATATATAATACCTTCTGTATAGTATCGATTTCTATTGCGGCATGTTTGACGATTAGGTCCATAAATCGCATCACATAGTAGGCACATGCCCAGCTGTTGTCTTGTGTAGCACACTATAAATTAAAACATACAAAATATTCAAAAATACAAATAAGCACAGTTCACATAAATAATATATACATTGGAGTCAGGAAATTACTTTCACATTCTCCCAAATTAGTGGCTGATTCTTTTTCCTGGGGACATTTCCTCCAGCTTTTTTCAACTCTTATAAAGCCATACATGTTAATGTAACAAATTAAATTGCATAATTAAATAGTAATGTAATAACATATGTTAACGGATATAAAAATATGAAATATTTCTCATGAGAATAATGGCCTTTTCATTGTGTGTCCATATAATGTATTCAATTCATTCCCCGCAGGATCTAGATAATAGAGTGTGAACGTCTTGGGGACAATAACTAGTAACTCCCAATGCCTACCACTACAGGTAAGAAAGTTAAAAATTAATAACTCAAAATGCACAATAAAAATGTAATTTTCTTAAGTCTAAATTATAAGGAAAGTAAACTTACTCGACATTGAATGGAGATATTATCACCGTCTTCTTATTTTTACCAAAATATTCAAAAGCATCACATCAGTATGAAGTAACTGAAGAAGGGTATGTATCTATAAGACTAATCAAAGATGGAACCAAAAATCCCACATGGGAAAATGCAAAATCTGTACATATCGTGTGTAAATGGTTGTAAAACATGTATTACGTATGCATTAATATATAAGAAACCAGATCACTGTATATAATACAAGGTATACGGATGTATAAACAAGATCTCATCATATCCATAGTTGTATCATAGATGTGTTTAGCCAATCATAACGAAACAACTTCAAAATATCTTGTATAAATACCTTGTTTTTGTATGATTCACCTGCATTAATACCTATGCGTTAATACGTATGTAAAACTTGTATAAATAGATTGTTATCGTATGATTGACCTGCATCATCCTCCTAAATTGTAACATTTATAAGGCAATTTCAATCATGTTTGTCGATCCATATTGACATACCCCTATAATTAGGACCTAACGAGGCGTGTAGGTCCCTTGCAAGCCAACTTGGTAGTTGAGGATGTGGACGTGGAGGTCGAGATGTAGCGGGTGTCATCTTTTTGACCTGTATATATAATTTCATATCAATTGACTCATATATACACATTAACAAATTAACGTAATGTAAATTTACCATACAATATTAGTATAGACGACATCCGCTTTGGGCCACATTATCACTTTGCCTTCTGCCTCACCAAGCGTTTCAGAATCTGGGTGGGCATATGGCAATTGAAGATCCCTCCAATCAGGGAGTATATGTATTGGGCTCACACAAACCGCACCAGTTGGTACTGGAGTCCCATGAAACATCTCCCCTGGAAGGGTTGGGTAAGCCTATGCCTCTGCAATGATATATTCTTGACTTTTTAGACGTCATGGCTTCAACCCCTACAAATTTACGTAACAAATGTTATATACATATATACATAAACATATCATGTAGAAAAGACTAGCTACTATGTCATAAAAATACTTACAGAGGATGTGCTAGGTTGTGGGTCTATAGGATTACTCCCAACCTCTGTAGTAGGAGTAATACAAGCACAGCACATCACAAGTACCGCCTGAGTGATCGTCTGAGATGCCTGCCACTTCACCATTGCTTATTGGACTTTCCTCTCAATGAATTCATCTACCTATACATGGATAAAAGAAACGTAGCTATCGATTATTGAATTCCCTTTCACAATAACATTCTAAAAAAAGAATAGGTTACCTCAACTTGTAAAATTCCCACTTTTGGGACAGGTTTGAGCTGGTATGGCCCAAAGAACGTTTTAATGCCCACACCAGTGCCTGCACCCCTAACACGTCCAGGATGCTCTAGGTTACCGAAAGCAACTGTCAATTCATCCTTTGTGCCCTCAGGGGTGAACTTTCCTTCCTTCCTCTGCTCATGCAGCTCCCGCTAATCGCCATCAACACTAATTGGTAAGTAAACATAACAATAATCAATATTGATCGATTGCTCTAAGTGTTGAATTTTAACATTTTTGCAGCAGCCTCAGCAGTTGCTGGCTTCGTTATATCTCCCTTCTTGTTTTGCCTCCCAGCTATCCACATAGCATGGTGAGGCAGAGGTGTGGGACCAATAGTAGACGAGTCCTGAGTAGCAGTAGACTCAGTCTATAGTCTTTGGTGAATGCCTGCATAGCCTCTTGGACCCATTGTGTGGTCATGCACATTTAGTGCATGCCTTGCTCTTTGATCATCGTTGATAGACTTGTTAGTAAGCACATTCATTTGGTTAGTAACACCAAAAGGTTAATCTTGAATAGGTGAATACATAAGAACATATATTAATTAAATTGGGAGTGGGGCTTAATATTTTGAATTCATCCATTTTTATTTGGGTAACAAACTCCTCTCAGTATTTGGTGTCCAGGTAGTTCTATTGCTCAGTGGTTGTCTTCTTTCTAAATTTATTTTTTAAAGAGGATATAAACAAAAATTATTAGTGTAGAGTTAGTCAAAACGTGATCAATGTCTAGAATTGGAAATCAATCAAGAACCTCTTCTCAACATCACGTATGTAATCTCAGGTGAGATTTATCCTATAGTTCCTTAGGACCCTCCCACAGCGTTGCATCATGCATTTATGATGCAACTTTTTATCCAGATCAAATATACTCTACAAAATAGAATTGCTATTAACTAGTATCCTAAAAATTAGTAATCTACAAAAATAGATGTTACAACCCCAAAATTTGGGTTCCTTTGGTGAGAAATGTAATTTCTCATATTAAAGATATTTGGACAAATAATGATATAATTTGTTGTGAATAAATGGATTTCGTTTAAAATAGCCTTGTTGTTTGATTTGTGGGCTTTATTGGATATTGGGCCCAATAACAAGGAAATAACAAAGAAAATTCAATTAGTGAATGAATAATTGAACATTTGAGAAAAGAAATATGTAGAAACCTCTAGAAGGTAAATCCAAAGAGGGTTTTCGTGCCTCTTGGGTTCCTTGGGTTCCAAGGAGTCCAAAGTGATAAAGAGTGCAATAAGAAAAGAAAATATTAATTAAGTATTTCTTTATTAAGAAAGAAATTGAAAATAATGATAAAATGTGGAAAATGAGTGGAAAGAGGCATAAATGAGATTTCTTGGTGAATTTTCATATCCATGAGGTTGCTAATATTAAAAGGAATATCCATAAGGAAAATAAAAGGGAGATAAAGAGAATCCTCAAAAAGAGATATTTTAATAAAGAAAAGTAAGATAATGAGAAAATGGATGAAAGATAAGGAAAGAGGGTAAGGAAATATTCTCAAGAGGGGATTTCTAGCTATTAAGGTTCCTTGAGGTTCAAGGAACTCAAAATGATAATTTAATAGCAAAGGAAAGAGAAAATAAGTGAGAAATATATATATTTAATAGATATCTTGCACTTAAAGAAAAGGAACGTTTTCTTTGAGATAATAAGCCAAATTTTGGTAGAAAGGTATATTAAGTCATTATGGACTTTCCCTCCAAATTTGGGATTAATTGGATACTTGGTTTGGAAGTTATAGCTTTTACAAGATTCCCTAAAGTGTTGGGTTTATAATAAATGTCACGATTTTCTCTAATATAATGGAAATAGACGGAGCAATTCCAGCCGTCGGATCTTGATCCAAGGCAAGCTGTGCATCGCCTTCCTTGAGTCCGAGAAGGACTGAACCGTAGCATCAGAGGGTTATTTCCCTCGAATTTCCTCGCGAACCGATGTATGTGCAAACTGGGAAATCACTTTGTTGGATTCAGGATGGTATTCCGAGTTGGTTAGACCCAACTTTCTCGAGCTATGGATGCATCTCGAAGGAACTCCCAATTGGTCAAGTTGCTCAGTTCATTTAGGGTTGGGACTCCTCACAGGGACGCCCCATACCCTATAAAAAGGGGACCCCTCGATCCCTTGTTCCATTGCGACCTCGAACGGCTTCTTCTCGATCCCCTTTACTCGTTATCCCGCTTGATTGGTTCCACTCCGGCGAGGGCGCCGCCGTGGCTCTAGAAGCTAAGGAAGAAAGAAGACGACATACAGTCATCGTTAGATCGAGATCTCACGACACGTGAAGGGCCCGGCTGAGTTTCGGTGCTCAAATCGCGGAGCGTTCGATCCAGAGACCATCGTGGACTCAGTTAAAATCCAACGGACCAAGCTTGGGGGGGCGTGCACAGAGAAGGTAGTGGAGGTGGCTGATGTGGAGCGTCAGATTAGGAGGGGTCTAGCGGCGCATCGATCCGACGTTCGAGAATTTTCTGGTAATTTCGCTCTCTAATCGAATAATTCAGGAAAAAGGGTTTTTCTTGCGAAATTGATAGAAATAGCTAGGAACCTCTAATGGAAAAACTTTATATATGAAAGTTGTGTAGAAAAATACGAGGAATCTGATAAAAATACTTTGAGAACCTGATTCTACTCCATTTTTCAAAAGTACCCTAATTGCTAGTAAAGTGTATTCAAAGTTGATGAGAAACCCTAATCGAATATTAAGTGTGTAATTTGATAGATTAATAGGTCAAATTGATAAGCTTAACCCTGTTAATTATAAAGGTGGTTTAATAATCTTATTTGAATGCAAAGATGCCTAAATTAGAGTTGTAATCCATGAAAGAAGGCTAATCTATATGGAAACCCTAATTTGGGATAAAAAGAGATAAAAACCATATTTATTTGGAATAAGAAAATCAGATGCTTAATAAAGATTCTAAACTTCATAAGATGTGCCATAATGAGGAATTAGGGGTTTTATGTAGTTTTAATAAATTAGAGATCATAATATTAATGATGGAGGCAAAAACCCTAATTTCCAAAGAAACCCTAAAATTGGAATTGAAATCCTAAGGAATGTGATGAAATTGGATAAATATTAATAAAAGGAAATTGGTGCTTTTATTTCAGGATTTCTATTCCTCATTGCTTGCTTGATTGGGTTTCTCTACATAATATTTCTTGAAATATGCAATTGAAGGTATGTGGTTAATTATGATTAACCGCTTTAGTTTCCCGATGGATTCCCAGATGTTTAATCGCATTGAATGAAACTAAACTGTTTGGATGTTCATATTGCAATTATAAAGTGACTATGACTATCACATAATGTATATGCCTTCTAGCTCAGATCATGGTCCCCTCTGTGTCGTAATGGCTGACTTAGTATATGGTTGCCTAGAGGGTAGGTCCATCAAGTCACAGTGAGTTAGATATTGGGCTACCTTTGGGTGGTGCCATGCAACTCTACCTTTACAGAGGTACCATATAAGTCCTTACAGGGACAACACAGAGTTGTGGATAGGTATGGATTGAGTAGTTTGGCTTAAAATGTAATCTTGATTGTTAAATGATTAATTGAATGATGATGTTGTTATCATAGTTGCACATTTATTGTTTCCCCCACATACCAGCTTCGGCTGACCGACGTTTTGTTTGTCAGCATTTTAGGTACAAGCCAAAAGGACAAATAGTAAATTGTCATACTGTGTAATACATGAAGTAAAATACAAGGAGGATTAGTTAGAGTAGAATCCTTAAGTGGATACAAGTTTAGAGATCCAAGTTTTCAAAAAGGTATGCAAAAATGTATTTTCTTACAGCTTTCAGTATAGTATGTTAAAATTTGATAATTATTCTTGGTTAATTGCCGAACCTTTGATCTGGAAGTTATGGGTGCGGCTTCGACCTCTCGGTCTCCCTTAATTGGGGGTTATCGGGAGGTGGGGTCGTAACATTTGGTATCAGAGCGTAGGTTCCTCATTTAACCATTAATAATTATTAAATTTTACAAACTCCATAGAACCCAAGGGAGTTATTAGAGGATTATCCGAAAGACGGAGGTGTCTAGAAAAGGATCACGACCGGGGGCTGGCAATATTTTCCTCCGCACCTCTAGTCGGAATACGAGGACTCCCGGATCCGTGTGACTGCCTGGCCAAAGTCTTAGGGTATGAATCGAAATAAGATACCTTTAGGACTTCTCATCTTATTCATCCCTTCTCACCACAAAATTCTGATAAGGACCTAAAGAATTTGGGTTTTCTTTCTTCTTCTCACCCTCTGGAGGTATGAGTAAGGTTAATAAGGTTTAAGGAATCCTCCACCAAATTAATGAAAGGCATGTAAATAAGATGTCATGGACATAAGCTTAATATATTAAGCGCAAACTAGAGAATAGATACATGCTTAGGACATATGACATAAGTTGTCATGTCCTCAGAAGAGACCTGAGGTTAGACCTTCTTGTCAGGAGGATAAGTTAGTCTTGGAGATAGAGATCTCCATTGCATGTAGAGACCTGGCACATCCTCTGAGGATGATGCTAACCCTAACCCTATGTGAAGGTTAGAGAGAGATGACATCATAAGTTAGATGTCATGGTAGACCAGGTGTGTGAAAGGATGTGCCTTTGGGATGCCATATGATCCATGGGTGACCTAGCATCTTTGGCAACCCAACCCTGGGAAGAAGAGTTCCTTAGACCTAGAAAAGTTTAGTAGCAGGTTATGAGGCCTTGTACCTTGTTGATTGTCCTTAAGGAGGACCCAACCCTAAGTGTTGCTCGAGTTGAAGGATGACAGGAAGTGCATGTCATGCCTTTTGCATGCTTGGTTCGTAGTTAAGAGATAGAGCATGCGGTTGGACACCTACAGGTGAACCTAGGGTTCCTAGGCCTAAGAGGGGAAGTGGTGTACCTAATGCTCATAATGAGAAGACGAGTCCCTATAGAAGTGAGCATGGTACTCCTCATGTATAGAGGAAAAAGGGGAAGCCCCTTAAGTTTAAGGTGTGTTTGATGGACCCCTCACATCTAGGATGATGATAAAGGAAAGTATGATCTTGATCCAACATCGAGGAAAGAGGATAAGTATGACCTAGCATGGTACAGTAGGTGATCTTCTTGTGCCTTAATAGCTTTCTAGGGTTAAGTAGGCTCATGTGGAGGTAAACCCTAAACCTAAGAGCTTTTGTGACCTTGTTGTCAGGAGATAGTTTTCTTTCCCATCCTGGGAGAGGGACCCCTTTGGTAGGGTGTATATCAGTTTTGTTGGTTTAAGGTAACCTGAAGAGGTCTCACAGGATTTTGAGAAGCTAAGTGAAAAGTACATGGTATGAGAATGAACCTGTAGACCCATAGATATCCATATCTAGTTGCATATGAATGTGTTATCATGGAGGTAACTGGTATGGGGCTTGACCAAGGTAGGCAGGTTGCCATAACCTCTATGAAAGGATGAAAGCCAGCCCACGAATGCAGAAAGAGAGATGTTGAAGGCTTGGGTAAGGTTCTAAGTGAGCAGGTACTATAATGGTGAATCCTAAGTCAACCCTAGGGTCAGGTAGGGATAAGACCGATAAAAGTAGGAGTTGCCTAACTCCCCAGTTGCACATGACCATATGGTCGGGAGGTAATAGCTATCATTGTCTAAGGGCCATGGGTTAGGAGATTGATCACCTTCATGAACTCATGGGACCCAAAGGGCAGATGAGTAGGGCACTCTGTTGATGCATAAGGGGAGGAGGATGACCCCAAAGGAGTCGGTACCCTATAGACCTAGAGGAGATGACCAAGGATATAAACCTCAGTAGGCTCAAGACTAGTTTTTCATGGAAGAAACTTTGATATCAAGATGAATGTGATGGTGAGACATATGAGGCACGTTTCAACTGAGATCTGAAGGTGTACTGACAAGGTGGGATGTACCATCTCTACTCTTGGAATAGGAAGAACTCTATATTTATACTGCAGCCAAATGCTTATTTCCTCTTGTTATGGGAGTGAGAGATAGGGCATTACGCATGCCATACACCAAGGATAAGAGATGATGTAGGTTGGAACGTTGCCACGAGAAATGGGGATAGAGAAGATAACCTACCCTGGTAAAGTGAATGATACATGGATGGCTTGCAAACACTAATAGGAATGAGGTAGTCATATTATGAGGATGTTTTTATCATGAGCTATGTGGAACTTACAAGTTATACTAGGTTGAGTTTGATCACCACGATGATGAAATCAGAGAGTGTTCTTAATGAAGATAGACAGAGAGTTTAAGGTGAGACAATAAGTGAAATACATGGAAGTGTATGTCTTCAATGTTACCTAATACCTAAGGATGTGAAGTGGTAATGGATGCTCTGGTTGTATTATAACTGCCTAGTTTGTCTAGGAGAGGTTGTTAGGTTAACTCTAAGTTTGGAAAGGAGGTTTGTTTAGATAATACTCAGATGTAACAAGATATGTTGAAAAGTTAATGGTTGTTTGGTTAGCCAGTCTAGTCCTTGATGCAATGAAAGGATGGTGGTAGAACCTCAAGTGCACTTCTTTGGAAAAGAAGGTGATGAAACCCCGACTAGAGAAGTTTATGGTTTTAGAGGAATCGATCTTGAAGAATCATGACATACAGGAAATCATGATTGAAGATCATCATACACCGGGGAAAATGGCAATAACACTTTGGATGCTTAAGATGAAGTTGCATGTGGTTTATGGCCATGCAAGCTAGGAGGTAAAGGACAAACCCCAGTAACCTAGTGTATCGATATAGAGGACAAAAGAGTCCCTGAGAGGGAATGGGAGCTCAACACTATGGATGTTGTGATAGGTCTCCCCTTGACCAAGAAAGGTCATGAGGCAATATGGGTTATGGTAGATCGCCTTACCTAGATGTTATAAGAAAGAAAGAAAGAAAGAGTATTGTCAAGGGACAGATCGGGTTGAGCTACATATGAGATAGATGGTTCAACTACACCATGATGCGAGTTCAAAAGTTCATGAGTATGACTTAAAGGTTCACTTCCATAAGGTGAAAGTAGGTACATGAAGAACTCGATGATAGTACAGTTTATCACCCCTAACTAAGGGTTAGTATAATCCAGACCAAAGGGTATGATGAGGGCATGTGCGCTCGTTCAGAGTGATATCTAGAGACAGTTATTGTCCTATGAAAGATGTGACAATGACCACCATAGCCAGTATCGGGTTTTACAAGAAGCTCTGTAATGGAGGTTGCGTCGGTCACCACTTCAGTAAGGTGATGTTGGTGAAAGGACCACATGATGGTTAGAAAAGGGCCACATGATGGTTAGAAAAGGACCACATGATGGTTAGAAAAGGGACCACAGTGCGTGTAGATGAAGTCACTTTGATTGTGCAAGGGCTGAAAGGAGCCTAGAGACGATGAGAGTCGTGAGCAGATGCAAAGTAGACTGACATACAAGTTACTGTGGAAGAATATGTGAAAATCCGACCCCTCTGAGTTATAGCTAAGAGAGTTGAGTCCCCGATGCATGGGTTATTTTGATATGGTTTGGTGGAGAAGGTTAAGTTTGACCTTACCCCTCAGGATAAAGTAATGTGTGATGAGTTCCATGTGTCCAGTTTAGAGCACTATGTGAGATACCCCGACCATGCGCTGAGCAATGAACCTAGTGAGCCCCAAGGGAGGCTGAAATGGCCTGAGTCACCTGTGCAGTTTATAGACGCCGGGATGAAAGAACTCAGAGAAAAGAATATGTGATGATAAAGGTTCTATGGAAGCGCCATGAGTACGGTAAAGCCACATAGGGGCCAATGATGAACATGGAAAAGTCTTGAATTGTTTGTTTGCTTGTTTGAATTTTGAGGACAAAATTCCTATAAGAGGGGAAGGATGTTACAACCCCAAATTTTGGGTTCCTTTGGTGAGAAATGTAATTTCTCATATTAAAGATATTTGGACAAAATAATGATATAATTTGTTGTGAATAAATGGATTTCATTTAAAATAGCCTTGTTGTTTTATTTGTGGGCTTTATTGGCTATTGGGCCCAATAACAAGGAAATAACAAAGAAAATTCAATTAGTGAATGAATAATTGAACATTTGCGAAAAGAAATATGTAGAAACCTCTAGAAGGTAAATCCAAAGAGGGTTTTCGTGCCTCTTGGGTTCCTTGGGTTCCAAGGAGTCCAAAGTGATAAAGAGTGCAATAAGAAAAGAAAAGATTAATTAAGTATTTCTTTATTAAGAAAGAAATTGAAAATAATGATAAAATGTGGAAAATGAGTGGAAAGAGGCATAAATGAGATTTCTTGGTGAATTTTCGTATCCATGAGGTTGCTAATATTAAAAGGAATATCCATAAGGAAAATAAAATGGAGATAAAGAGAAATCCTCAAAAAGAGATATTTTAATAAAGAAAAGTGAGATAATGAGAAAATGGATGAAAGCTAAGGATAGAGGCTAAGGAAATATTCTCAAGAGGGGATTTCGAGTTATTAAGGTTCCTTGAGGTTCAAGGAACTCAAAATGATAATTTAATAGAAAAGGAAAGAGAAAATAAGTGAGAAATATATATATTTAAGAGATATCTTGCACTTAAAGAAAAGGAACGTTTTCTTTGAGATAATGAGCCAAATTTTGGTAGAAAGGTAGATTAAGTCATTATGGACTTTCCCTCCAAATTTGGGATTAATTGGATACTTGGTTTGGAAGTTATAGCTTTTACAAGATTCCCTAAAGTGTTGGGTTTATAATAAATGTCACGATTTTCTCTAATATAATGGAAATAGACGGAGCAATTCCAGCCGTCGGATCTTGATCCAAGGAAAGTTGTGCATCACCTTCCTTGAGTCTGAGAAGGACTGAACCGCAGCATCAGAGGGTTATTTTCCTCGAATTTCCTCACGAACCGATGCATGTGCAAACTGGGAAATCACTTTGTTGGATTCAGGATCGTATTCCGAGTTGGTTAGACCCAACTTTCTTGAGCTATGGATGCATCTCGAAGGAACACCCAATTGGGAAAGTTGCTCAGTTCGTTTAGGGTTGGGACTCCTCACAGGGACGCCCCATACCCTATAAAAGGGGACCCCTCGATCCCTTGTTCCATTGCGACCTCGAACGGCTTCTTCTCGATCCCATTTACTCGTTATCCCGCTTGATTGGTTCCACTTCGGCGAGGGCGCCGCCGCGGCTCTAGAAGATGAGGAAGAAATAAGGCGACATACAGTCTTCGTTAGATTGAGATCTCACGGCATGTGAAGGGCCCGACTGAGTTTGGGTGCTCAAATCGTGGAGCGTTTGATCCAGAGACCATCGTGGACTCAGTTAAAATCCAACGGACCAAGCTTGGGGGCGCGCGCACAGAGAAGGTAGTGGAGGTGGCTGATGCGGAGTGTCAGATTAGGAGGGGTCTAGCAGCATATCGATCCGACGTTCGAGAATTTTCTGGTAATTTTGCTCTCTAATCGAATAATTCAGTAAAAAAGGTTTTTCTTGCGAAAATGATAGAAATAGCTAGGAACCTCTAATGGAAACACTTTATATATGAAAGTTGTGTAGAAAATATGAGGAATCTGATAAAAATACTTTGAGAACCTGATTCTACTCCGTTTTTTAAAAGTACCCTAATTGCTAGTAAAGTGTATTAAAAGTTGATGAGAAACCCTAATTGAATATTAAGGGTGTAATTTGATAGATTAATAGGTCAAATTGATAAGCTTAACCCTGTTAATTGTAAAGGTGGTTTAATTATCTGTTTTGAATGCAAAGATGCCTAAATTAGAGTTGTAATCCATGAAAGAAGGCTAATCTATATGGAAACCCTAATTTGGGATAAAAAGAGATAAAACCCATATTTATTTGGAATAAGGAAATCAGATGCTTAATAAAGATTCTAAACTTGATAAGATGTGCCATAATGAGGAATTAGGGGTTTTATGTAGTTTTGATAAATTAGAGATCATAATATTAATGATGGAGGCAAAAACCCTAATTTCCAAAGAAACCCTAAAATTGGAATTGAAATCCTAAGGAATGTGATGAAATTGGATAAATATTAATCAAAGGAAATTGGTGCTTTTATTTCAGGATTTCTATTCCTCATTACTTGCTTGATTGGGTTTCTCTGCATAATCTTTCTTGAAATCTGCAATTGAAGGTATTTGGTTAATTATGAGTAACCGCTTTAGTTTCCTGATGGATTCCCAGATGTTTAATCACATTGAATGCAACTAAACTGTTTGGATGTTCATATTGCAATTATAAAGTGACTATGACTATCACATAATGTATATGCCTTCTAGCTCAGATCCTGGTCCCCTCGATGTCGTAATGGCTGACCTAGTATATGACTACCTAGAGGGTAGGTCAATCAGGTAATGAATGACTTAGTATATGGCTGCCTAGAGGGTAGGTCCATCAAGTCACAGTGAGTTAGATATTAGGCTACCTTTGGGTGGTGCCATGCGACTCTACCTTTACATAGGTACCATATAAGTCCTTACAGGGACAACACAAAGTTGTGGATAGGTATGGATTGAGTAGTTTGGCTTAAAATGTAATCTTGATTGTTAAATGATTAATTGAATGATGATGTTGTTATCATAGTTGCACGTTTATTGTTTCCGCCACATACCAGCTTCGGCTGACCGACGTTTTGTTTGTCAGCGTTTTAGGTACAAGCCAAAAGGACAAATAGTAAATTGTCATACTGTGTAATACATGAAGTAAAATACAAGGAGGATTAGTTAGAGTAGAATCCTTAAGCGGATAGAAGTTTAGAGATCCAAGTTTTCAGAAAGGTATGCAAAAAATTATTTTCTTACAGCTTTCAGTATAGTATGTTAAAATTTGATAATTATTCTTGGTTAATTGCCGAACCTTTGATCCGGAAGTTATGGGTGCGACTTCTACCTCTCGGTCTCCCTTAATTGGGGGTTATCGGGAGGTGGGGTCGTAAAAATAGAATTGCAAATAATAATAACTCACACATAGTTCTTTCCATACTAAGTCTTTCTTCCCCTTAGGAACTTTATGCCAGGATTCAAAAAAAGGACTGCAATGGTTGTGAGTAAGAACCCCAAGATATGAAATAAATGAGTTGTGGTTCACTCCAACTGGATTTCCTACATGATCAAAATCCACAGCCAGTTTGGGTCCATTTCCCCTTTGTTGTAGTAACTTGTTCATCATTTTGATGCCCCTCACTTTCTCAATTTTTTTTCTTCTCATCAAGTGCTCCAATTCTTCAGGGGGTGCATCACCAACCTAAAATTTCACAAAAAAACACACTTACATGATATAACTATAAATGAACATATAGATAGAAACCTCAGGGATATATTTTTAAAACTTACATTGTGAGGTGGCGCATTGACGTCCTCACCCTCACGGTAATCATCAGCACGGTCATCAGGAGAATGCTCAGCCATCTAAAAGTTCACATTCACATTGTAAAGTTCACATTGTTAAGTAATTCACATTGTAAAGTTCAAATTCACATTGTAAAGTAATTCGCATTGTAAAGTTCAAATTCACATTGTAAAGTTCACATTCAGAAAAATAAAACATATAAAAAAATATAAACATGCATGCCTCTAATATTGCGATCTTTTATCAACTAACAATCCTTCATTGTGATCTCTGCGCACATACAAGTCATCATTAGCTTCAATATTTGGTGGTGTTGGAAACCCAACTGAGAATGGAATGGAGTCATCATACTTATCATAGTACTGTTCTTCATCTATAGGATCTTCAATGAACTATCTTTTACCATGAAGAACAACCGACCATTTATCATTTGCAGGATCATCGATATAAAATACTTGTTTTGCCTGTGATACCAATATGAATGGTTCACCCTTCTCGCCAATCTTTTCAAAGTTCACTAATGTGAAACACAATTCATCCTCTATAACTCCTTTGGTGTTATACCCCCAATTACATTTAAAGAGAGGAATTCTGAAATCTACGTAGTCAAACTCTCATATGTCTTCAATGACACTATAATATGACATTTTAGCTTCATGTAGACTCTTATCCTTTGCACTTGCAAAAAACAATGAAGATGCTTGAAGGGTGACCCCACTATTTGTGATGACACTCTTATAATCTTGACGTTTTGTGTAATATGAGAATCTATTTATGTCAAACCCTTCATAAGACATAACATTCAATTTT
Organism: Alisma plantago-aquatica; assembly: GCA_963693085.1. Taxonomy (NCBI): domain Eukaryota; kingdom Viridiplantae; phylum Streptophyta; class Magnoliopsida; order Alismatales; family Alismataceae; genus Alisma; species Alisma plantago-aquatica. The sequence goes on from OY856409.1 coordinate 1,554,309,122, forward strand.
GGTTTAAAGGCGAGGCATTTGATAGTTTCAGTAAGATTATCTGGTGTTTGAGATAGTTGATGTAAGACGTTATCTTCAAACCACTTATTAAATGTCTTGTTATGCTCTCTAGCAAGCCACATTGAATTGGCTCGAGGATATTGTCTCTTGATGAAATTGGTATATTCCTCGATATAAACACTCACTTTGTCAATGTTGTGTAAAATATACAAGTGACCTTGTTCCAACTGCTCACTGTTGATTTCTTTCATCCGTGATCCCAAAATTTCCTTTATCAAAATGCTCCTCAATATTCTTGTCATTAACAGGAGTTTCATTACCACTCAGAAAGTCATTGCAAAAATCCATAACCTCTCTCGCCACATAACCCTCAATAATACTCCCTCAGGCCGATAATGATTTCGAACATCACCTTTAAAAATGCTCATGTATCATTCATACGGATATATCCAATGCAAGAAAATTGGTCCGAACATTTTCACTTCCCTAGTCAAGTGGACAACAAGATGTACCATGATATCAAAGAATGAAGGAGGAAAATACATCTCAAGCTGACATAGGGTAACAACCACTTCTCTTTGCAATTTATCGAGAGTATTAGGGTCAATAACTTTGTTGTACAGACTGTTGAAAAAGAAACAAAGTCTGGTGATTGCAAACCTTACATACTTCGGCAATATAGATCGAATTGCCACAAGCAATATTTGTTCCATTAGAGTGCGACAACCATGAGATTTAAGACCTATCAACTTCAGATCTTTCATTGATACCAATGTACAAATGTTGGATGAGTAATCTTGTGGCACCTTAACATTTACCAAGTATTCACAAAAAGCTTTCTTCTCCTTTCTTAACAATGTGTAACAAGTGGGAGGTAAGTATGTTCTCTGATCGCTACTAACTACTTCTGTTAATTCTGTCCTTATTCCCATTTCACGTAGGTCCATTTTAGATTTTATCCCATCTTTATTCTTACCTGGTATATTCAACAGAGTACTGATGACACTAACACAAATATTTTTCTCAATGTGCATGACAACGATACAATGTCTGACTGTGAATGAACTCCAATAAGGAAGATCCCAAAATATTGACTTCTTCTTGAATAAAGATTTGTCACTCCATATGGCCATTGTACATTGTGATCTCTTAACAAATTCATTGGAAAAGTCTTTTACTCTTTCATAAACATCCTCCCCCGGTATAAGTTTTGGTACACTATGTTCCTCATTCCGTCCATTGAATGCTTTGTGCAACCTATGATACAGATGGAATTTTGGAAGAAACCTTTGATGACCAAGATATACAGTCTTTTCACCATGTTTTAGTCGTATTGAATCAGTGTTCTCTTCACATATAGGACACACTTTAGATCCTTTGCCACTATATCCAGATAAATTCCCATATGCTGGAAATTCATTCACAGTGCAAAACAACATAGTGTGCAAACGAAATGTCTCTCTTCATGAAGCATCATAGGTCATCACACCTTCACCCTAGAGTTTCTTCAAGTCATCAATCAGAGGTTCAAGATAAATGTCGATATCATTTCCAGGTTGTTTAGGGCCCGATTTTAACAACGACAACATAACGTACTTATTTTTCATACACAACCAGGGAGGAAGATTGTATATAACAAGCATAACTGGCCAAGTGGTATGTTGGCTGCTCAATGTCCCGTACGGATTCACCCCATATGTACAAAGCCCAAGTCTTTGATTCCTGACTTCTTCACCGAATTTAGGGTACAATAAATCAATCTTCTTCCACTATGGGGAATCAGATGCATGTCATAGGATTCTATCATTACTTTTCTTCACATCTGCATGCCACCTCAAATTCTTCGCATCTATCAGATTGGAAAAAAAGCATTGAAACTGTGGTATTATAGGTAGATACCACAACACTTTGGCAGGAGAACTAGTTTTGGACTCCCCTGAAGTCATCAATTTATACCTTGACGCACCACATTTGGGACAATCTTTCAAATCCACATAGTCCTTTTGAAATAATACATAATCATTCGGGCATGCGTGTATCTTCTTGGCCTCCATTCCCATTGGGCACAATAATTTCTTTAATCAGTATGTTGAGATTGGTAGCTCGTTTCCTTCAGGAAGAATTTCTTTCAAAAAAGACAACAATGACATGAAGCTTTTGTCACTCCATCTATTATTAGGTTTCAGCTTATACAATCCCAACATAGTGCTAAGCTTCATAAACTTACAACCTATGTATAACAGTATCTCATCATCATGCATAATGTTTCTAAACATGGGAGGTGGATCAGTGTGCTCTACCGCACAACTATCCAATATTGCATCAACAATGTCTACTGGAACTGGTTCATTCACATCTACGTCATCAGAAGCAATTTCTTCTTCCACACAAGCACTGCTATCGACATCCACTGATTTCAAGTTTTAAATCTCTCCATGCCAGTGCTATTTTGTATAGCCTTGTACAATCCTATTGCACATGACATGACTTTTGATTTCGTCACCAGTGCTGACTTTCAAGTTGTTACCGCAATGCCTACATGGACATTAGAACCTATCTCAAGGTTGTTTCCTATGTTCCTCAGAAAATCTAATAAACTGATCAAGACCAAAAATAAACTCTGGGGTGCAGCGATTTGGAATGGACATCCATGATCTGTCCATTCCACGATCAAAGAGAAAACAAGTATATATTAGAACAAGATTAGGGTCTAGGGTTAAAAGATTAGAGTTTATGGTTAAAACTTTAGGGTTTAAGGTCTTATATATAATAAATGTGTACCACCTATCCCATTCTTGAACACCTAATCACACTAGTAAGTGTATAATGTGTATTGGGTTTTCAAGAAAATTTTGGCAGCATTTTCTCGTTGTTCTCCAAGTACATATGTACTTAGAGAACAAATGGGGAAATGCTATCGCAATTTTATTGAAAACCCAATACACATTATACACTTACATCCTAAGTGAGATTAGGTGTTCAAGAACAGTCCCAAACTAGGGACTATCCAAGATTTACTCCTAATGAGTAAATCTTCGGTGGGTTTCTAGGACAACAAAATATAACACTAGTCCCTTGTTCACAACCCCATTCAACACACACTTTTCTTATAAAAACACTTGTGGACATCCATAACAACATATCAATGCTTCCTAAATTAATCAATGTATTATTTTATAACACAAATCATGGTGGGTATAACACAACAGAAAACTCAACATGTTACAACAGAAACATGTTCTTATTATAATGACTAGGTTTAGAATTCAAGTGATTTTGTAGTAAGAAGTACCATTACTATTTGATGAAGTTATTCTTAGGTCTAGGGATACTACACATATATCTACCATCTTACTATATACAAGTGTAAATTTAGTATCACATGAAATAATGCAAGCGATTGGATAATCTATTCTATATATCAATATGAAGAGTCTTATATGTAGAATGTTCTAATTATTATCAATATGTAAGTGACAACTAGATTATAATCAAGATTTTTACTAACACAAATATAGGAAGAGAATCACTAATGATGTAAGGTATGTGTATAAACTTATTATTTCTTTAGTGTCTTGATCATTACATGATCAGTTATAAGAATAGGAATTCATTAATACAACAAACAACATGAAATATGCAAACAAATTGACAAACAACACTATAGACGTCAGTTTGTGGTTCTATGTTATTATCCCCATCTTATCAGCTGGACATGGGGTTGATCGAGTTGGCTTGGTGGTTATGGATGGAGAGACAGGGACAGGTCATTTGTGGTCCTGAGAGATGCCCTTCACAGTCATGGGGATACTAGAGGAAGAAGAGGAGGAAGAAGGGTACCTTCGCAGAGTGGCGGCGGCGGAGAGTAGGAGAAGGTGAGAAGGAGAAGTGAGCAGGTGGCGGCGAGCAGAGGAGCAGAAGCGACAGCCGGAGCAATGAATAGTGACGGGGAGCAGAGGAGCAAAAGGAGACAGCCGGAGCAATGAACAGTGGCGGCTGGAGCAACGAACGATGGTAGCGGCAGCGAGTAGAGGAGCAGCAGGCGGCGGCTGGAGCAACGAACAGTGGTGGCTGGAGCAATGAATGGTGGTGGTGGCGGTGAGTAGAGGAGCAGGAGCGGCGGCCGGAGCAGGGAATTGATCGCCAGACCTAAGCAGAGTCGACAATGAAATAGAGAAAGGGGAAGATCCTGGCTCGCGCGGGTGCTATTAAGTTAACCATACGCATCGGTTATTCAAAACAACCGACACTTAAAACAATCAGCGTCGGTTACCACAAAAAAACTGACACCTACATTCAATGATAGTCGTCAGTTTCAACTAGAAAAATTGATGTCTATCCACATATGCCGACAAAAAAACATGTTCTCATATTCTGATCATGGTCGTCGGTTTCCGTAGAAAACCGATGCCAAAGGGGGGTGAAAATATTTGTGGGGACAGCACGTGAAAACACATAGGCATCGGTTATTGTAAGAAAACTGACAATACAATTGGGCCCAATTTTCTATCTCATGAAAAACCTTTAGTCATCGGTTGGTTAGTTAATAACTGATACCGTATGTAAAATTTCGGAGGTAATTTTTTTCCATTGGAAAATTCGGATTTGGCGGTCGATTTTAGGCATTGGTTGCTTATTAAGGAACAAACGCTAAATAAAAAGTGATACCCGTGTCTGGTCGCTCTTCAAAGATAGATGTTGGTTTGTGTATTCAACCGACGCTATAGGGTTTAGGAGTTGGTTTTCTGTATACAACCGACACCTATAAATGTGACGTTATAAGCCATTTATGTACTAGTGATCTCCATAATTGTATCAACAACCTCTTTTCTGGTTTCCCATTCTTGAAACTATCTTTTTTCTCCTAATTCATAGAAGGTAACACCATTCAATTTTACAAATAATAGGGGGAACTATTTCATCACTGAAGGACACAATATGTTCATAAATCATATTAGGATCTGAGCAAAAAGACCCATAAATATTGAGGGAGTAGATGTTGTTAGCTAGCCTTTTTGTTTTCATGGAGGTATAGAAATTTTTTTTATATTGATATCACCAACCTGCAGCCATTGAACTCTTGACTTCTACATGTACATCAAGTACACATTTTTAATAGCATCAATAGATTTCTTTCTATCTCATCAAGTTCCTCCTATATCTTAGAATCTCCATGACACAGAACAACCTTCTTCTAGATTTTAGAAGCTTGCATTTTGAGATAATTAGCACCATCAAAATTTTACCTACAAACTCCTAATTCCACTTAATCAAGGCATCTCTAAAATTGTCCAATTTCATATACAACTTGAAGATTGGTTTTCTAATGAACTCCATGTTCCAAACTTTTTTTGACAACTTAAAGAAACCATCATTGTTGATCCATGAGTTGTTAAATCTAAATGGAGAATCCTTCCTTCTACTTGAGAAGAAAAGGAGCTTGATAACTTTATGATCACTTAAAATAAAATAAAAAACATCCCACCAAGCCCCTTTGAAAGTTGTTACGAAATCAATGTTACAAAGTACTTTATAAATTTTAGAGAACTTACTCACACCATTCTTATTTTTACTATCCCTAGTAAAAAAGGACAATTCATAGGCATGTCCCACAACCTAGTAACCTTCAAATATTCATTAAAATCCAGCATATTGACTTGAGAACTGCATTAAAGTCCCTAATCACACACTAGGGGAGAAAACAAGAACTAGAAAAACATAATTCTAAAGACCAACATTATTAGCGAGGAGTGGATGGAACTGTCAAACTTGACGAGCATGGGAGGTGCGACTAGTAGGGCAACAAAAGAAGCTTGTGGGAAGATAATAGAGGGGTGACCTCCACCTCCTCATCTCATCCTTGATCTCATGATGGAGTGAAGCATGGCGAGGGAGAAAAGTGTTGGTGATATGCACTAAGAGCCAATCTTATGAAGATTGTAATGGCACATCATGTAATTGATTTGATCATTTATAAAGGCTATTATGATTATTGTGTTTGTTTAAATATGGGATAATATATAAACATAATAATGTCCTAGAATGTATGACTCAATGACATGTGATTTTAGGTTGAGGAAGATCATGTGTATGTTAATAGTATTCATTCTTGTCTTAGTCCCTAGTTGAATATTTTTATGGATATTAAGACAACAATAATAGATCAAGACTAGTATGTATGATGATTGATGATTGTGTCTCATTAGTCATGATATTGGATATCAAATCAAAAACATAGATACTTGTTATTAACAAGTGTACTGGACAGACCCACTTTGAGTGTGATACATGGAAGCCAATAATGGCAGTCAAAATCACATATCAATGTGATAGTGGTGATTATGTTCCTTAGACATGGAGTGACTACAATGATTGCATGTTGTGTAATGTGCTTTAACACTACTAAACACGACCTTGAAAAGGGTTGTTGTACAAATAGTGTTTAGGTGTGTTGTGACACATGTGGATTATTGTGAGTGACGTAGATGGAACCCTCCCATTGGAGTGATATCATGTGCACTTGATGAGTGAGACCAAGAAATAGATGGTCATGCTCATGTGAATAAACATATAATATTTTAGATCATGTGTATCTCAATAGTATACTCTAGATCAAGAAACAAATATTGAACATTAAGATGATGATGTTTTCATGCCTTAGATTCAATCTAGATATCAGAGACAAAGGGATTAGACAATCATTGTAACACTGGTCATAACACTAGGTTAAAGTTTTTCTCCAACTCCATCAATTACTCGGGTGGCAATGATGTCTTGATAGATGTCAATCATTGTTTTTGAAGTCATAATTTAATTATGAACATCACTACCAACATAATTTCGAGCCTATACGGTCACACACTTAGGAAGCATTGGAATAGGAGTATAATTGTGGACATGATTAGAAATGTTCTAAGTCAAATTGATTATTAAAATGTTTAGATAATCAACTACAATAATATTGGAATATAATCTAAGATAATTAGTTAAAATATTTAATCCAATTGATTATATTTAAATTGTTGATTTATATGATAAATTGACTTCCTAACTACACGTGATTAGTTAGAGTTGACAATTGAATGATGAAAACATTCATAAATTAGTTAATATGATTAATATATGAATTAAATAATGACATGATTCTAGAATATTCTAGTTGCCTGTTTGGCAGTCATCAAGCATCCCATTTTAAATTCATCCACAACCCTTTCTTTATTAGGATTTTTGGGAAGCCCTACTTTCTTTCCTCTCCTATTTAAAGGTGCATGATGGTCGGGTCATAAGACACGCTCTTGTGCGTGAACCCTAGCCATCATTTTCCCTGAGAGAGAGACAATGAGAGTGATGACGGTGCTAGCACGTCACCAATAGAGAGGCTTCTCCTTCCCACTGGATCAACCAATGCGACGAGGAGTTTCAGTCCATCTGTGTAGACTGCGTAGACACATAGGCATCATAAGACCACATTTGGAGGACATTGATGAGGATCGTTTGTCCCCAGGAGGAGCGACACACACCACCATTCAAGGAGGATTTCACCGGACTTGCTCTGCTATAAGGTATACCTTACACACCTTCTTTCGAAATACATCATTATCGATGAGATCTTTGTATAGGATACAAAAAGATAAATTTTGTTATTTTTGTTGGTATGTATGCCCAGAGAGCCAATCATGTGATGATTATAACATGGCATGATGTAATTGATTTTATAATAATAAAAGATAAATATGTTTATTCTTTATCATTCATTTATGAGAAATTGATGTAACATAGTAATTGTCTAAAGAATGATATTACTCAATGACATATATATTCGTGTTTAGGACCTAGACAATAAGATCAGATGTATGATAAGAGTATGCACATTTTTGTTACATCCCTAGTCAAAGGCAACTATGGAAGAAAAATAGACAACAGTAATACATAAGACTAGAATGTGTGTTAACTGATGATAGAATCTCATTAATCATGATATGGGATGTCAAGTTAAACACATAGGTACTTGTTAGAGAATAGTGTACCGGACAGACCCACCTTGAGAGTGATACATGGAACCATTAAATGGTAGTCAGAATCAACTCTCAAAGTGATAGTGGTGATTGTGGATCTTATGTCTAAAGTCACTATACTCATCACATGTCATTCAATGAACTTTAACACCATCCAACCTGGCCTTAAATAAGGGTTTCCATAAAGATAGTGCTTGGGTACATTGTGACACATGAGGATTGAATTTGAGTGATGTAGATGGGATTTTTTCCTCCTATTGGAGTTCATATCCTGGCGACATGATAAGCAAGACTAAGAAATGCATGGACATGTCCATGTGAGTCAATATGTGATATCGAGCTCGCGTGTATCTCAATAGTCTACTCTATTTCAAGAAACATGGATTGAATATTGAGAGGATAGCCCATGCATTGAGTTATGGATGTCAGAGATAAAGGAACTATACGATCACTAAAACACTAATAAAAAATTGTAGTTTGAAGTTGTTCTCCAACTTTCCAATTACTTGGGTAGCAATGATGTGTTGCTAGATACCACTTATTTCTTGTGATGTCATAAATTGGTTATGGACATTCAATGCCAATGTAACTTGGGACATGTAGGGTCACATGCATAGGATGATATGGAATATGAGTTTATTCATGAATAAGCTTTAACTTGATTACTAAAGTGTTTAGATATTCAATTTAAACAACATTAATTGAAAATTAGTTAATGGGGAATATGAGTCGACCAAGTCAACTGTTGACTCGATCGACTCAAATGTTGAGTCAATTTATGAATGGGAATATGAATTGATCAGTTCAGAATGTGAACTGACTGGTTGAGTGATCAGTAAGACTGGATCAAAGATTGATGTTGACGTCATGTTATGCATTAATTGTCACATTGAATCCAATATATTTTCAAATAGGAAATATAGTGAATCGACCAATTCAAGTGTTGAGTCAACCGAATCACATGTGAACCTATTGCCTCAAATGTGAACCGACCATTTCATGATCCATAACAACCAGAAATTCATTAAAATTTGTCTCTTTGACTCCTAGTTTATCTGAAAACCTTGATCTTGGCCCTTCTGTATATAAGGGGGGGTAGTCAAAGCTTTCAGAAGATACAACTAATACTAACAAACATTGTCCTTTCCCAATTGTGGTAATGTGAGAAACCGAAGTAAGTTTTACTCATAAAAGGGAGAGACAACTAGGGAGTAAAACTCAAAACTAGCATGTTGACATCAAGCGACAAACTCCTTCTCATTGGCTGTGATAAAGCACAACAAGGAGTTCCTGATGGTCTGTATATACTACATAGAGGTGTGGAGCCATCACCATCACAGTAGGAGAACACTCTCAACCACCGTCCATGGTGTTGCACCAGGAGGCCGTTGCTGACGGTTATTTGAGTACTGCTTGAAGAAGAAGCACAATGTTGTGAGGATTGTTGTTGGACTTTCTCTAGGATTAGGTATATACCTTGCAAATCCTCTTTCCTAAATACATCATTGTTGAAGTCATATGCTGGCTTGGGATTTGGTTATAAATTTGTGTTTATGCTGCCTTATTTGTCACTTGATTCCTAATAATTTTCACTGCACTAGTCACCTTCACAATTCCTTAAAAAGAGGTGGTACAATCCTAAAGCCATCTATCATTGTCGTCGATCTAATGGTTAAGGTGTGGTCGTATATGTTGGGCACTAGGTCTACAAATGATTTGCTGAAATTGAAGAAGACACAATAGATATGATGAACATGAAGCTTGTGTACCCGAAGTTGATTACGGAACAAAACCTAGATAAGTGGATTAGATCAGATGTTGGCTATGTGATAGGTTTAAAGCCTCATTGGCCAACCCTAGTAATTCATTTGTCCCATATTTTGAAGGTTAAGGGTTAAACAAAAGTGTGTTCTGATTGTAAGGGATTCTTCTTGATAACCTTCTCAAATTATGTGGATATGAAGACTATACAATAGAGGGATATCCATGGTTTGTGCCAGGGAATCACGTAATCCTCATGAAATGGGATATGGATTCGATGAAGAATTTCAAGCGATTTGTGTTGGTATGTTTGCCCAGAGAGCCAATCATATGATGATTGTAATGGTATAGCTTGTAACTATTTGATTATTAATAAAGGCAAGATTCCAATTTATTCTATTTGTTCATATTTGAGTTAATGAAATAACATAATAAATATTTAGAGAAAGATATTACTCGATGACATATGTCTTCATGTGGAAGACCTGAATAATGAGATCATATATATGTTAAGATTATATGCATTTTTGTTATGTCCCTAGTCGGTTATTATTGTGGAAGGTAAATAGACAAAAATAACACATAAGATTAGAGTATGAGTTGGTTGATGACAGAATCTCATTAGTCATGATATGGCAATATCAAACCAAGCACACAGATACATGTTAGAGAATAGTGTATCAGACAGACCCACAATGAGACTGACACATGGAAACCATTACTATGGTAGTCATAGTCAACTCTCATATTGATGGTGGTGGTTGTGTTCTTCGACCTAAAATCACTGCACTCATCACATATTGTTTGGTATGCTTTGGCATCATCAAATGCAATCCTGAAACATGGGTTGTTATAAAGGTGATGATTGGGTGACTGTGACACATGGGGACTGACTATGAGTGATAGAGATGGGATTTGTCCCTCCTAAGGGAGTATGATATTCAAGGCCTCTTGATCAACAAGACTAAGAAATGTGTGGCCAGACACGTGTGTAAATATATGATATTGAGCTTACATATATCTCATACAATATGCTCTGGTTCAAGGAACAAGATTGAATAATAATGAGGATGACTTCTCCATGCCTCTAGTTCAATATGGATATCAGTGACAAAGGAACTATACAAACATTGTAACACCATACACAAATTGTAGGTTGAAGTTGTTCTCCAACTTTCCATTTACTTGGGTAGCGATGATGTGTGACTAGGCACCGCTCATCGCTTGTTATGGACATTCATTGCCAATGTAATATTGAACTTATAGGGTCACACACATAGGAATTCATATGAGGAATTTGATCTTGAATCATAATTTGATTGATTACTAAAGTGTTTAGATATTCAATTCACACAACAAATTAGTTATATGGACTGCCAAATGATCACTTCAAATGTTAAGACAGTCATTTGGAGTGTCAGGTTGATTATATTGTGCATTGGATGGAATTCTACCTGACCTGGCCTGCAAGACGGCCATCTCCCTTGTGCGAGATGCCCTTCTCGAGTGGTGCGAGATGCTTGTCTCATATGCACCAAACGACCGTTTCAGGGGTGCAATAAGATTGCATCAAGGATTGGTGTTGATGTCATGATGTGCACTAATTGGAATTGAATTACCCACATATGTACAAAACTGGGAAACTGGGAAATGACTGTATCACAGTGCGAGATAACTATCCTACATGACAGACGACCGTCTAGGTTTCCAAATGGTCATTTCGGATGTCCCAGGCTGTGAAGTTTCTAGAATTTTTGTGAAACTTTGAGATCTTCCAGTCCCTTCCACTCCCGCACAGACTGGGAGCATGACCCTGACCTCTAGTATAAATAGAGGGGTAGTGGGGGCTTCCCAGAACACAACACATACAATTGAGAATCAGTTGCTATGACAATTGTTTTCCTCTCTGGTTGTTGTAACCAAGAGATCCGAAGCAAGTCCTACCTGACTAAGGAGGGATAGCAAGGGAGAGAAACAACTGAGGATCATTGTTGTAGGAGAGCAGGTTGGTGACTAGTACACCAATGGGAGGGACAACTCCTTCCTATCTATTCTAGTAGGATGACATGAGTTCTAGTTGGTATGTGTGGACTTCTCGAGAGGTGAGATGGCCTTTTCCTATCACTAAGGAGGACGACGTCAACCAACAACCCGTGATTAGAGAAGTTGTTGCATACAATGACGTTCAAGTCTTTTATCCCAGGAGGACCAATCAGACGAGTCCCAGTGCAACCAGCAGTTGCACAAACACTGTCTAAGATAGAGTGTGCATCTACATCGATGAAGATTGTCACTATACTTGCTCCAGAACTAGGTGTATCTTTGTGAAATCATCTTTTCCATTGCATAGTTATTGATGTGATCATCTGCTTAATGGAAAATATGTCAGTAAAATTTTTATTTCTATTGCCTAATTGATGTCGTATATCCCTACAATTGTATCACAGCCACATTAATTAATTATATTTTGTAAAAATCAATATGATCAGATATTGATTTAATCGAGTTTCATTATTGCATGTGATGTGAATATTTAAACTAGTTGATGTGCACATCCAACTAATCACCACATAATAACACGTATATATATAGCCCTAAAAGCGAGTTTTTATGGTGGATGTGTGGCATGGTTATGACCAATAACCCCAATTATCTATGTATGATTGTGTAGTTTGTTAATCATGTTTATCTTGGTCTGCGAATCGAGCCTCTCTCTTATCTTCCCAATGTAAAAGTATTATTCTCATCTACCTTTGCTCCCCTTGAATGTAACTCGAGGTTTCTCCGTAAATATGTAAAAGTATGATAGTTTACTTTCTTATTTTGACGAAGAAGAAAGACACCAACTGACCGCGCGGAGGAGTCGAGCTGATCGACTATAGGGTCCGAGCCAAATGACTGGCGGGGTCGAGATGACTGTCTGGTAGGGCTGAGATGACAGGCTGGCAAACTGACCGGGAGCCTGAAGGGCCAGACATATCGACTATTTGGAGGACCCAAACAATCGGCTACATGACAACCAATTGGTCATTTGGAGGAGTCAGATGATTAGCTGGTGGTGACCAATCGATTGTCCAAGAGGTGAGCTGATTGGATCAAAGGTTGAACCAGTCAACCTGGATTAGCAAGCATGAATCTTCATCAACAATAGGTTTCTACATATGATGTAGACCTAGATTGTGGTAATTCCTTCTGGCTCCAAGGAATTACATTAGGCTGGTCATAATTGTCATTTTTATTGCATGTTTTTGTTGTGGGTTATATCATTTATAAGATGCGTATTATATATGTGGTGATAGGTTAATTTATATGTATTCATAAAAACTCCCTCAATTAAAATATTAAGTCTTAGATGGTTTTCATAAGCAACACACATGAAAAACTTAATCGACTAAGTGTGGGCATGCCCTAGCATGGTGCATCGTCTATCTCATAGAAGTGTGATGATAGATATGTGGGTCTACCCTAGCAGGGTGCATAGTCTTTCTTGTTGGATTATGGGTTGGGCTTTACTAGGTGATCTTAATTGTTAAGTACCTAGAAGCATACAGATGATCAATGACACAGAGTTGTGCATATCATCTACTAAGAGTTGCATATGATGCAATTGAAAAAAGCTGCCTACCTGATAGAATCAAGTTGTGGGTCACAGCCCTATTTGGATCATAATTTTGATGAAATTAGGATCTTGGCCCACTAGAAGATTGTACGTTGCAATATTTTGAATTGATATCAAGGGCTATCAATTTGATTTAAACCGTGGGAGCAATAGTTAATTAAAAACATAATTAATATTGACTTTTCAAATCAAATCAAATCAAAATGGTTTTTGACAAATGTAAAATTTCTCTTATAGAATAATATAGAAAACACTTAATCATTGCAATTGATTGAATTAAATGATATTTAATTCCATGATTGGTTCAGGACTGTGAGAAGTGTTATGCATGATCTTGAAACACCAGTGCCAGTATCCACTCCAAATTTGCCAAAGACTGACATGGATGCTTCTTTGAAGCATGATAATGGTTTTGTAGACATCAAGAACCTTATGATGGGTTGTATGAACTATGAGTTGCATAAACAACATGATAAGCATGAAAGGTATGATGTCTCTAAGGCTCTATTTGAGTACAAACTAATAGAGGGAGATCCAATAGAGCCTCATATGCTCAATATGATTGGGTATATGAAGAATCTATAAAGACTAGGATTTCCTTTAGGTCAAGAGTTGGCCACATATATGATTTCAAAATCATTGCCTATATCATATATCCAGTTTATCGAATGTTATCACTTGAGTAACATGGCTAGACTGTTGTCAGAGCTTGTTTACATTTTGATAAGTGTCGAAGCACAAATGAAGATGGACAAAACCATGATGATGATAACCGAAGTTGAGTCAAAGGATAAGAGCAAGGACAAGAAGCAATCTGTGGTTAAGCTAAAGTCTAAGTCTTCTACATTTAAAATGAGGAGAAGGATAAGGGGACCTACGAAGATGAAGAAAGGGGTTGAGATATCTACTTCTAGTATATACACTATTGAGGTTAACTTTACTACTTCCTCATCATGGGTACTAGATACCGGATGTGGATCACACATTTACTCAAATGTGAAAGATCTGAAAAGAAGTAGACCTTTACAGAAAGGTGGGGTAGAACTATGAGTTGCAAATGGCGCAAGAGTTGTGTCCAGCATAGTTGGAACCTATGAGTTATCTCTACCAAGTGGGCTTGTAATAGAGTTAGAGAACTTCTATTATGTACCCACCATTAATAGGAACATCATATATGTATCTTGTTTGGACAAAAATGGATTCAAATTTCTTATAAAGAATAGAAGATGTTCTATTAGTAAAGATGGGATCTTTTATGGAAGTGCCCCAATGTCTTATGGTCTATACTTGATAGATATAGAGACATGCAAATATAACGCAAATACCAAAATACAAAAACTCAATGACTCAAACCAAGCATACCTTTGGCATTTTCGTCTAGGGCACATAAATGAGAAACACATATCTAGACTCCATAAAGATGGTTATTTGAACTCTTTTGAGTTTGAATCAATAGAGACATGTGAATCTTGTTTGTTGGCCAAGATGCCGAAGACTCCATTCACGGGTAGCAGTGAGAAAGCTAGTGATCTACTTGTTGGATCAAGGGATCTAGAGGGGGGTGAATAAAGCTTCACAATTCTCAAAAAATGGATTAGACCTTCAAATTATATTAAGTGCAAAACCTTAAGCATATAGCCAATTTGAAGTCTTAACTAACAAGCATAGCAAGGATGAGAGACAAAGATAGTACACACTTGGACAAAGTGGTTTAGAGTGGTTCCACGCTTCAAACTAGAAGTGAGTCGGTCCACTACCTAGAGGTGGTTAGTCTCTAGGACTTTGCAATCTTGATACTCTTATATTCATTCATAAGATTACAAGACAAAACCACATTCATCCAAGGACTTAAGACTTCAAGAAAGGATCTTCGACCTACTGAAGGAACTTACCCACTTGAGCAAGGAGTCTTCAGCCTCCAACAAGGACTTTCCCACTCCACCTTTAAGTCTTTGGCCTTCCAGGAATTACCTATCCTTCTTAAATGTCTTCCTTGCCTATCTCCTTCACTTGGAGATCTGGATCACCATGCTTCCTTCAACCTTGAAGAATAGCAACTCCTTCTCCTTCACTTGGATAAGATCTTCTAGCCTTTTCTTCATAGAGGAAAGGGGGTAGGAAGATGGAGGTGGAGAGATTTACATGGATACAAGGGATATCTCTTACAATGGATCCTAACTCACTCATATTCATGGAGTTGACTTGAAAGTAGAGAGAGAAAGGGGCTCAAAGGGGTGTAACACTCTCAACTATGCTAGGACCAAGCTATGCAATGAAAGAGAAAACTTCGGATGAAGTTCAAGGGGTCCTATTTATAGTTGGGGGTGCCATTTTGATAGTGGGAACACTTAGGGTCGAATTATAGCCATTTTTTCCCAAGGCAACGGATCTATTTTTGTCCAAAAAAGTCACCAACGGTTAGAATCACTTTTTCTGCATTTTCTGTACAATGCATTCGGTCGAGTTTCAATCAAGGTAACTCGACCGATCTGGTAAAAGACAAACCTAAATTTCAAACTATCGGTCAAGTTTGTCCTGGGAAACTCGACCGACCAATGAAAATCACATTTGGTCAGTAACCCGATCGGTCGAGTTCTGTGAATGCACAACTCGACCGATGCATTCTCTAGAAAATTGATCCAGTGGATCGGTCGAGATTGGAACTCGATTGGTTGAGATTGGAACTTGACTGATCAACAGCCTATGATCGGTTTTCCAAAGTGATTAAAACTTGGTATAAAGTGTCCCACATATTTTTCTCATCTTAGTTACAAGTCATATCATCAATATAAGTGATTACAAAAATATTCTAAGCTTGTTTACATGGATTTCCTAATTAGAACACTTGCATTGCTTTTGACTTGAACTTTGACAAGCTAAGGCTTGTGTAATTTGATCTTTTTCATGTACCTAACACCTGAAATCAATCTTGAATACACATATTAGATACATATGAATGGAATGGTTAAGTCATTATCAAAATATGGACAATGTATAACCTTTAGGTCAACATTCTCCCCCTTTTTTACAATGATAAATCATTCCTCAAGCATATTGAAAAGGATTATAGAAATTATACCTTTGTCTTGTGAATTAGGGGGATTCAAGATTTGAAGAATGTGAATTGCTCCCCCTCAATGTATGCCTACTTTAACCTGCATAGTTAGTCTATCTACACAAAGAAATTATAGCATACATGTACTATATAGTCCTTTGCAAGTCACATGATAAAGCATATAATAAAAAAGAAAAGGATCTCATAAGCAATAAGCAACAATATTACAAAGAATAACAATATGATTGAGTTTCAAGACATTAAAGTTCTCTCCCCCTTTTGACATTATCAAAAAGTGAGGGGGTAGAAGAGCATATAAACAGGTCTTCTCCAAACACAATCAAGTAGATATTCAAACATGCAATCTCATATCATATATCAACTAGAGATGAAAGAAACACACAAGCTAAGTTATAATCAAAATATGGTGAAATATGGCATCAACTCATAGAATATAACAAGTAAAAGAGCAAGAGTGCACATAACATAGAGTACAACTCAGAAGCATGTTCTCATACAAGCAACTACAAGCGAGAAGTGATGAAAACTGAAGATAAAATAGTACATCTCAGATAATGTGCCCAGATGTTTCTAATACAAAATAGCCTAGAAAGATATATATGATTAGCAAACTAGACTAAAAATAAGAAACCACTAGACATTTAGACTATCTATGTCCACATCATCATCATCATCTCCAGGCTCGTAGTCCTCGTCAACATCTGAAGGTGCAACAGTAGTGCCTTCATCACTGAAATCCACACTAGAGCCATCACCATTATCAGAAGCATCCTCACCATCACCATCAGCGTCATCAGTAGCATCAGTCTCAGCATCAGCCTGGTCAGGCATCTCCTCATCCACAGAAGGACTAAAACCATGATCGAGACAATGAGCATTCTGCTCATCCCAAGTCATACTAAGAGCATAGAGATCATTGGCATGAGGCAAGGAAGGAGCAGAATTGCCAAGACTGGCAAGCAAAGTGGCCAAGGGACCAGCATGAAACAATAGGTAGACGGGAGAAGGACCACCAGCAGTAGAGGGTGTGGGAACAGCAGAAGGCTCGGGGGTAGGGTAGTAATGATGGCATGCATAGGAAGAATAATCACTATCGGGATAAGATTGGTAGGTGGGATATGGGTGTGCACAATATAAGTTCATGTTTTACATGATTGAACATAGATATTGATCCAGGTACTCCTAAACCTAGAGGTTGTATGCCTATTGGTGCATCATGTAGCCCATGAGGGTTTCATTAAACACACGAAATGAGGTATGACTAGGTCAGGGTGGCTGAGGAGATGGAGCACGGGTAGAGGTAGAGGCAGGGGCAACAGAGGCAGAGGCTGAGGGTGAAGCACTGGGTGTGGTGGAGGATAGGATAGACACAGATTTCTGAATTGTGGTCTCACTAATGCACACTCCCTTCCTGGCAAGTTTATAGTGGAAGTCAAAGAAGAGTGATTTCTCAGTGGCGAACTGAAACGGGACACATATCAGGGAAGGATAAGGTGTATGGGTGCCTCAGGTGTTCTTTCTAGAGTCAAAATAGGTCATATGGTGGAGAATATATCTTGACCATTTGACTCCGACATTCTCAAGAATGCAGTACATGATCACTGTAGTGTTCTCTGCAATATCCGTTTGATTTTTCTTTGGATGGATGTTGTAGTTGACCACTAGGGTAATATATGCTTTCTAAGATCAAGGGAGGAGGAGGGAAGGGTTCTCTTCTTCTTGTAAGGAACATCAGGTTTCTTCAGGTAGCGATGGATATCAGGAAGAGTGATCTCATTTTTCTTGTAGAAACCCTCAGGATCCAAAAGGTCAAAATACTCCACGTAATCCTTATTCCAGGTGTCATTCTCATCGTCTTCTGAAAAGAAAACATTCAGGATATCTTCAGAGATTTGAAACTTCTTCCCGGCAATCATGGATGTAAGGATCACTTGAGTATTCGGTGGGGGTACAAGGGAGTCATAATTCCAATGCAAGTTTGTGTAGAATTCATGAACTGCTTTTGTACTTGTCATAGAATTATGATACCAGTCACGCTCAACAGCCAGGGTGGATAGGTGATGAACGGATAGAAACCTCACCACTTGGTCGATGACAGCTTGACGCCTAGGGCTAGGCTCAAACAAGGCTCTAAACAGAAAAGGATTCCTAAGAAGAAGGTCCTTATACCTATTTACAACCTCTATTGAGACAAAGAAGGTATCATCAAAAGGAACCAAGCGAGAGGATGAAGAAGAGGATGGTGCATTGCTAGGAGTGGGTCTCTTTCTTCTATGAAAAGCCATGGAGGCAAAAATAAGGAGAAGAAGAGAGCAAACACACAAAACAAACCACCAATACCATCCACACACCAAGGTAGAGCAAGGGGGTAGGTCTAGGGTAGCCTATCTAGGTCGGAAAAGGGCTAGGATAGGAAAGGTAAGGTCTGGGGTTGAGAGCTTAGAGCTAGAAGGAGGGGAATCAGTTGACTATTCTCTAGTTGAGAGGGAGAATAGTCGGTCGAACCCAAATTAGGTTGGCTTCAGCCCACTGATCGATCGAGTTCTGAGAGTTGGAAACTCAACTGATTGGTCCATTTCAGAATAGCTCTTGGCCATGGATCGATTGAGTTTGTCCTGGGGGAAACTCGACCGATGGTCAACCTGACCTAAAACCATCAAACTTAATTTCTAGCCATTTGAATTCTAATTACATTTATTTTTCAAGTTCATTGTGTATATTGAACATACTTAGGCACATATCATACTATTTAGCAATAAAAACTTGAAATTCGAGAAATTCCCAAACACAAGTGAAACTAAGCATATCAACAAGCAAATTTTAGCAATTTTAGGCAAGTAAGGTGATTTAAGCATGATCAAGACATATAGAATAAAAGCAACTAGCTAGATAACTTGTCAATATTATTTGAAGCAATTATGAGCAGTTTAGATCTAATGAAGTTAAATTGCTCTCTAGCTAGAGGTTTGGTGAAAATGTCTGCCAACTAATTTTCTGTGTCCACATGCGTGATATAAATATCCTTTTTGGCAATGTGATCACAAAGAAAGTGATGATGAACCTCTATATATTTATCTCTATTATGCAATATAGGATTATAAAATAGATTGATTACACTAGTATTATTGCAAAAGATAGGAGAAGAATCAAAATGTATGTTAAAGTCTTGGAGCATTTGCTTCATCCATAGGACATGGGCACAACAACTTCTGGTAGCAATGTACTCAGCCTCGGTAGTTGATAATTCCATGATGCTCTGTTTCTTAGAAAACCAAGCCACCAATAATGGTCCTAGAAGGAAGCAAGTGCCACTTGTGCACTTTCTATCAATCAAACAACCTGCGTAATCAACATCACTATATGCTACAAGAGTAAAGTCCCTTGACTTAGGGTACCATAATCCAAAGTTTTAGGTTTTGGCTAAGTACCTTAAAATCCTCTTAACAACAATAAGATATGATTTCCTAGGGCTTGATTGAAAGCAAGCACACAAGCCAACACTAAACATGATGTCAGGTCTAGAGGCAGTTAAGTAAAGTAAACTTCCAATCATACCTCTATAGAGCTTCTCATCTACCTTCTCACCTTCTTCATCTCTATAAATTTTGGCGGTGTTGGGCATGGGTGTGTCCATCGGCTTCATGTTTTCCATTCCAAAGTGTTGGAGTAGCTCATTGGTGTACTTGCCTTGGTTGATGAAATTTCCATCTTTGGTTTGCTTGATTTGGAAGTCAAGGAAGAAAGTAAGCTCACCCATCATGCTCATCTCGAACTCACTCTACTTAAGAGAACTAAACTCCTTGCAAAGATCAAGATTAGTTCCGCCAAATATGATATCATCAACATAAATTTGAATGATAAGTAAATTGCTAGAAGTTTGTTTTAAGAATAAAGTAGAATCAACTTTGCCCATGACATAGCCATTGTCTAACAAAACGTTCTTTAATTTTTCATACCAAGATCGAGGTGCTTGTTTTAGTCCATAGAGAGCATTTTGTAGCAAATAAACATGGTTAGGTAGCTTGTCATTTTCAAAGCCCAAAGGTTGAGCAACAAATACTTCCTCCTTGATTGTACCATTCAAAAATGCACTTTTAACATCCATTTGATATAGCAAGAAATTCTTATGACTAGCAAAAGCAAGTATCATTCTAATAGATTCAAGTCTAGTAACATGAGCATAAGTTTCATCAAAATCAATATCTTCCTGCTAATTGTAGCCTTGAGCCACTAAAATTGCTTTGTTCCTTACCACCTTGTCATTTTCATCAAGCTTGTTGCGGTAGACCCACTTGGTGCGAATGATTTTTCTGTCACTTGGTCTTGGCACTAGAGTTCACACTCGGTTCTTATCGAACTACTCTAGTTCCTCCTACATGGCTAGGATCCACTTGTCATCTCCAAGAGCTTCCTTGATGTTCTTTGGCTCCATCTGTGAGATGAAGGCACTGTCTGCTTGTTCTTTATTGTAGGCAGCTCGTGTCGCCACTCTCTCAAATGGATCACCAATGATTAGCTCTTTGGGATGGTTCTTTGCAAAGTGAGCAGTGGGATCATTCTTCTCTTCATCTTATGCTTCAACCACCTTCTTACCTTTGTTGTCAATGTTGAGGTATTTTAAGATTGGAATTAAGTCATCTGCAACATCATTATCAACAACATTCTTTCCAATTGCAGGGTTGGATTCAATAAATTTGGCATTAATGGATTCTTCAATTTTAGATAGCTCAATATTGAAAACTCTATAAGCCATGCTTGTAGTTCTATAGCCTAGGAAGAATGCCATGTACGATTTCGGATCAAACTTGTCAAGAGAATCCTTTGTGTTAAAAACAAAACAAAGACATCTGAAAATGTGAAAGAAGTCGATGGATGGCTTTCTACCACACCATAACTCATAGGGGGTTTTCTTTAAAGATGGATGCGTAAAAACTCAGTTCTACACAAAGCATGAGGTGTTAATAGATTCAGCCCAAAAATTCTTTGGAGTGCCATACTCTAGAAGCATTGTCCTATCCATCTCCTATAGCGACCTATTCTTTCTCTCTACTACCCCATTTTGTTGAGGTGTATGAGTAGAAGAGCAACTGTGCGAGTAACCAGATTTTTTGCAAAAGTGCTCAAAAAGATCATGTTCAAACTCTCCCCCATGGTCACTACAGATAGAAACAATCCGGCAAGAAGCTTTGTTTTGAACTCATTTACAAAAGCTTGAGAAAATATCTAGAGTATCACTTTTAGAGATGAGAAAGAATGTCCAAGTATAGTGAGAGAAATCATTGACAATCACAAGACAATACTTGGAACCACGAAACATTTGAGTTCTCATAGGTCTGAATAGATCAATATGAAGAAGCTCAAGAGATCTTTTGGTACTAAGGACTCCTTTGGATTTGAAGGAGGACTTAGTTTGATTTCCTTGTGTGCAAGGTTGGAATTCCTCATCCATTTCAAAATCCAATTTAGGAAGTCCCCTAACCAATTCTTTTTTGCTCAATTTCTTCATTTGATGCATATTCACATGACCTAACTGGTGATGCCAAAAAGATATATCATTTTTATCCACAACTAAGCATCTATCAAGTACAAGATTTAGAGCATCAAGCACAATAACATATAGGTTACCATTTCTAGTTCCCTTATATATACATTGTAAGTGAGGGAATCTAGAAGCAAACATTCTAAAGAAGTAAATAGAACAAGATAACCATTATAACAAAGTTGGCTTACACTTATCAAATTGTGATGTATACCATCAACAAGCAAAACATTTTTAATACAAAGCTCATTGCTTACATCACCCTCACCTATTACCTTACCTTTTTTGTTGTCCCTGAAGGTCACTGATCCTCCTTTCTTTTTTATGAATTTGTTGAAATGGTTGATTTCACCTGTCATATGCTTTAAGCAGCCACTATCAACAATCCACCTTCTTTTGACATGCATGAAAGAAGGATGTCGGTGCCCAACTCAAACTTTGGGATCCAGCGTTAGTTTGGGGACCCATTTCATCTTTGGGTTGGTCTCCATTGGCTGGTAAAGATAATAAGTTCAATAATGATCATCACATTTACAATGACCACATACCATTGGGTTCTTAGAGTCGGAAGTCTCTCCATGGAAGAAAGGAGGTTCCACACTCTTCCCCTTACCCTTACTCTTATTCTTGTTCTTACCCTTAGGAGCAGTCCCATCATATCCTAAATCACTAGTACCAATTTGTTTGGTAGAGTGTTCTAGGACAGCATTAAGGGATATTTTTCCCGTAAGAAACTTTTTCAAAGAAGCTCTTAATTTAGCATTATCATCACTAAGACTAATGACAATAGAAGATAAACTAGGAAGATCATCTCTAGCATACAACAAGTCGACCTCTAAATAGAGGGCTTTAGTATGAAAAGAATCATGTTCTAGAGCAGTGCTAGCTACCTCATTACTTTGCAAGATAGGTCTAGAGGATAGATCATTTACTTGAGCAAACAACTTAGCATTTTCAGATTTAAGTAATTGAATTTCTCTTTGATAAGCATAAGTTTCTTGTTTCCTAGCTTCATCAATGAGGTTAAGTTATACATTTTCAGTTTTAAGAACATCAATCTCATCTTGGCATTTTTGGTTCTCTTCCTTAAGAGTAGAAATGGTCTTAAGGTAAACACAATTCTCAACTTCAACTCCATTGTATTGGATCTCAAGGTCAAGAAATTGTCCTTGCAAAGTATTAATACTATCAAGATGTAGCTTTTCATTTTGATCTAGAATCTCAATCTTAGCATAAAGATCATCTATAATCTTTCCTAACCTTTTCTTTTTAGCTTTGCATTTAGTAAAAGATGATCGAAAAGCATGAAGCATGTCAATAAGAGTTTCTTTAGACAACTCATGCAAATTAACTTCACTTACCTCACTTACCTCACTTACCTCACCTACATCATCACTTGTAGAGGCCATGAGAGCAAGGTGGCATTCTCCATCTTTGGAGCTAGAAGAAATTGAGGAAGACTCCTCCCAAGCTACATGAGATGCATCCTTGCTTCTTCTTTCTTTCTTCTCCTTTCTCTTATATTTGCCTTCCTTCTTATACTCATTGTCCTTATTTTGGCTGCTCTTGTGGTGGCTCTTCTTAGCCTTGGGGCAGTCACTCTTGTAATGGCCTTTTTGGCCACATTCATAGCACCTAGGAGTAGATGAAGAAGACTTCCCTTTGAAGTTCTTGCCCTTAGAGTAGTAAACTTCATACTCATTTGGGCCTTCATCTTCACTTGAGGAAGGAGTAGGAGACCATAGTGCAAGTTGTTGCGGCCGAACCATCTCTTCAATTTGAGCTTTGAAGAATGTGTCCTTGATCTTCTTGGACTCCTTCTCTTCTCTCTTTTCTTCTTCTTGTTGCTTGCCAAGCCTTGGATCATGAGCTTGGAGGTTACCAACCAGCTCCTCAGTTTCCAAGTCACTAAGCTTGTACACTTCTTTAATGGAGGTCACCTTGGGCTCCCATCTCTTCGAAAGAGATCTCAATATCTTTGAGTTGATTGTGCCTCTATCCATCACATTACTAAGAGTTGTCAATCCATTGATGATGATATTAAGCCTTGTGTACATGTCCGCCACTCTTTCATTCTTACCCATCTTGAAGCTCTTAAGGAGACCACCAAGCATGTAGATCTTTGCTTCCTTCACTTGCTCCATTCCCTCATAGGTGACACATAGCTTGTTCCAAATCTCATGTGCGGTGTCCCATGAGGAGATTCAGTTGAACTCGGCTGTAGTGAGGGATGCATAGATGATGCTAATGGCTTTTGCATTGAGATGAGATTGCTTCATTTAGGCTTCCGTCCATGTAGAGATTTCCCCCTTTGGATCTTCATACTTTAGGTGCACCATCTTCCACATCTCTTAGCTTACTCCTTAGAGATAGAACTGTATTCTTCTCTTCCAATAGAGGAAGTTGGTGTCGTCGAAGAACAGAGGTTGCATGGAGAAGCTTCCCACCAAGTTGAGAGATCCAAGTCCTAAATCACACATCTTCTCCTACTTGTGGAAGTAGCTTAGAGAAGACATGTTCTGATACCACTTATTGGATCAAGGGCTCTAGAGGGGGGTGAATAGAGCTTCACAATTCTCAAAAAACAGATTAGATCTTAAAATTATATTAAGTGTAGAAACTTAAGCATATAGCCAATTTGAAGTTCTAACTAACAAGCATAGCAAGGATGAGAGACAAAGATAGCATACACTTGGACAAAGTGGTTCAGAGTGGTTCCACACTTCAAACTAGAAGTGAGTCAGTCCACTACCTAGAGGTAGTTAGTCTCTAGGACTTTGTAATCTTGATACTCTTATATTCATTCATAAGATTATAGGACAAAACCACATTGATCCAAGGACTTAATACTTCAAGCAAGGATCTTCAACCTACCGAAGGAACTTACCCACTTGAGCAAAGAGTCTTCATCCTTCAACAAGGACTTACCCACTCCACCTTCAAGTCTTTGGCCTTCTAGGAATTATCTATACTTCTTGAACATCCGCCTTACCTATCTCCTTCACTTGTAGGTCTGGATCACCATGCTTTCTTCAACCTTGAAGAACATCAACTCCTTCTCCTTCACTTGGAGAAGATCTTCAAGCCTTTTCTTCAAAGAGGAAAGGGGGTAGGAAGATGTAGGTGGAGAGCTTTACATGGATACAAGGGATAGCTCTCTTACAATGGATCCTAACTCACTCATATTCACAGATTTGACTTGAAAGTAGAGAGAGAAAGGGGATCAAAGGGGTGCAACACTCTCAACTATGCTAGGACCAAGCTATGCAATGAAAGAGCAAACTTGGGATGAAGCGCAAGGGGTCCTGTTTATAGCTGGGGGTTCCCCTTTGATAGTGGGAACACTTAGGGTCTAATTATAGCCATTTTTACCCTAGGAAACAGATCTATTTTGGTCCAAACAAGTCACCAACTGTTAGAATCACTTTTTCTAGGTTTTCCGTATAGTGCATTCCGTCGAGTTTCAATAAAGATAACTCGATCGATTAGGTAAAAGAAAAACTTGATTTTCAAACTATGGGTTGAGTTCGACCTCGATAACTCGACCGACCAATGAAAATCACATTTGGTCAGTAATCTGATCGGTCGAGTTCTGTACACAACTCGACCGAAGCTTTCTTCAGAAAATTGATCGAATGGATCGGTTGAGATTGGAACTCGAACGATCAACAACCTGTGATGATTTTCCAAAGTGATTAAAAAGTGATTAAAAATTGGTATAAAGTGTCCCACATATTTTTCTCATCTTAGTTACAAGTCATATCATCAATACAAGTGATTACAAAAATATTCTAAGTTTGTTTACATGGATTTCCTAATTAGCACACTTGCATTGCTTTTGACTTGAACTTTGACAAGCTAGGGCTTGTGTAATTTGATCCCTTTCATGTACTTAACACCTGAAATCAATCTTGAATACACATATTAGATACATATGAATGGAATGGTTAAGTCATTATCAAAATATGGACAATGTATAACCTATAGGTCAACACTATTAGGACTCATACATACTGATGTATGTAGGCCTTTTAGAACAAATTCCAAAGGTGGTTATCAATACTTCATTACCTTCACTGATGATTTCAGTAGGTATGGTTATGTTTACTTAATGAAACATAAGTGAGATGCTCTTGAAAAGTTTAGAGAGTTTGTGAATGAAGTGCAAAACTAGCTTTTTTTAGGAAGGGTGGGGAACCCTATGATTGGGGTTCCCCATCATCTATTAACTTACTAAATCACATAGTACAAGCTGTAAAATGTTTGAAGGAAAATGTTGGGTGAAAGAAAACCTATCTACTTGGCCCTGCGGGAAAAACTAGCTACTTCATGTGCAGCCATGTTACACCTACGACTTACATGACTTAAACTACAAAAGGAAAATAACTGCTGTAAGTAAAGAATGTCTTGGATTATGGAACCAAGGTAGTCCCTTCTCGGACATCTTCTATTGCATGCAAGGATGACTGCCCAAGCATCAGACTCTACTTCCACGTTATCATATCCCTCCTCCCTATCCCATAGCAACACAACCCTCACTGCCAATGCCTCTCTCAAAGCAACATCCTCCCCCGACCTCCCCCTTTCTCTCGTCATTCCCACCAGCTTGCCCCGGTCATCCCTTGCCACCATGACTATTGCTGCCTCGCCGTCCTCCCCATAAGAGTCATCTACATTGAGCTTTATTCTTCCCTAACGTGGTACCCTCCACATTATCCCTTCTTTACTTCCTGGAGAAGTAGCCACGGTCCCCTCATGACGTTGTTGGGCGGTGCATGGCTGGTCATCATCTTCCCTTTCTTGACTGTCATATTCTCCCCTCCCCCTGACCATGGTCAGTGTGCAGCGGAATAGGACTCCGCTGTTCACTATGCCATTCTGGAAAAACCTCATGTAGCGTCCCCGCCATATCGCCACCATAGAAGCCACTAGAACCTCAGCCTTAGATGGTGTCACCTCCTATAAAACATCCGACATGGATGACTGGATTTCTGCATCCTTCTTCTCTTCAACCCACCCTTGAACTTACCTTGTCATTTGGTCCCAGACCTCCGTCGCGTTTGGGCACTGGAACAACATGTGGGGTATGGACTCCTTCTCCGTCATACACAATGTGCATGTACCATCCTCTATGCAGTGTCTGTCAAAAAGGCAACCCCTAGTAGCAAGGCCACCCATACATATTCTCCACAAGAAATGGGTTGTCTTCGAGCTCCAACCTCCATGCCAAATCCCCTTCCATAGTCTGTCTCCTTCCTGAGCATTATAGCATCTGGCTTCCTCCTTACTTAACAATCCCAACCAATATGTTGAGCAGACAGTGAACTCCCCATTCTAGGGCGACCACCACATCCACCTATCCTTGGGCTTCCAAATACTGAGTTGGATCACACATACCCTCCTAGCCAGATCGTCCGGAAAGCATTCCCGCACCCTCTCCTCATTCCATCATGTACCATCTTCATTCATGAGATCTCTCACTTTGTTATAGTCTAGGTTGCCATCATGTTTGAAGCGGTCAAGAGTGTCATCTTCTTTTGGTAACCACCTATCCTCCCAAATATTTATGTCTTCCCCATCCCCAACTCTCCATTGGACACCTTCTTTTAGGAGTGCCTTTTCTCCCCATAGGCTTCTCCAAGAATAGCTGGGATCATAACCCCTTCTAGCTTCCCAGATGGAAGTCCTTGGGAAGTATCTAGCTTTTAGAACTCTAGTCACTAGGGCCTCCGGGTGATTCACCATCCTCCATACTTGTTTTTCCAACAGGGCTTGGTTAAAAGTGTGGAAATCTCTGAACCCAAGCCCCCCTGCCACTTTGGCTTGCATAGTCTATCCCAACTCATCCATGAGAGTTTCCACTCCTTATCCTTCGCTCCCCACCAGAATCTTGCCACCATTCTCTGCATTTCCTCCATGGTACCCACCGACAATTGAAAGATGCTCATGACATATGTAGGAATAGACTGTGCCACCACTTTTATGAGGTCCTCCCTTCCTACCTTGGATAGCAACTTCTCTGACCAGCCTTGTATCTTCCTCCATATTCTTTCTTTTATAAAGCTGAAGACTTGCTTTTTCGACCTTCCCATAGTTGTGGGGAGATCCAAATAGCAAACATGTCGGTCTACCTCTCTCATGCCCAAGAGACCTCATAGCTCCTCCCATTTTGTGGCTCGTATTCCTTTGCTGAAAACAACCTCTATCTTTGAAAAATTAATCTTCTGTCCCGCGGCCTGTTCATATTGGCTGATAATTTCAGCTATCTTCAGGCACTCTGCATTGGTTGCCCTAGCAAAAATAAGACTATCATCTGCGGAAAAAAGATGTGAGATGCAAGGTGCTCCCCTACTCGGCTTTACGCAATGTAGGCGAGTATCATGGACATCAGTGGAAATCGAGGTAGAGAAAGCTTCAGCGCACAAAATAAAAAGGTATGGGGAAACGGGGTCACCCTGGCAAAGTCCACGTGCAGACTTTGTGCTCTTGGTCCTATCTCCATTGAAAGAGAAAGTATGCTGGACAGACGTAATGAATTCTTGAATCTTGCTTCTCTACTTCCTCCTAAAACCCATCTTTGCCATAATAACATCAAGGAAATTCCACTGTACTCTATCATAGGCTTTGGACATATCTAATTTCAGAGCTAGGCTGCCTTTCTTCTTACCTTTGTCTCTCTTCATAGAATGGAAAACCTCATAAGCTATAAGGGCATTGTCCGTGATCAAAACTAGCTTGGCAAAATTATTAAGGCACTTTGATCCGATCGAGGTGGAGAATACTAAAGCCAAGAGGTTGAGGACCTTCTGAGAGTTTGTGGTATTGTATCACAATGGACTCCACCAGGAACACAACAAGATAATGTTGTGTAATAAGAAAGGAATCACACATTAATGGATATGGTGTAATCAGTGATGAATTTTTCTGATTTTCCAACTTCCTTCTGGGGGTATGCTCTTAAAACTGTCGCGTTTACACTAAACTGAGTACCATCTAAGATGGTTCAAAAGACACCATATGAGATATGACATGGGAAACATCCTGATGTGTCTTTTATGAAGATTTGGGGATGTGAAGCTTATGTTGGGAAAATGTTTCTTGAAAAGATTCGCCCTAAGTCTGATAAATGTTATTTTGTTATATATCCCAAAGATACAAGGGGATACTACTTATACAACCCAACTGATAACAAAATGGTTGTTTCTAAAAATGTTGTATTTCTTGAAAAGGGATTTATTTCCAAAGGAATCAGTGGGAGGAAAGTAGAACTCAAAGAGGACCAACAAGAAAACATTGAACCTTAGGAGGTACGTGACGAACAAAGAGACTCACAAGTTGTTGTGGAATCTCAAATTCCTCAAGTAACACATGAACCTCGTAGATCTAATGGGACGCACCTTGAACTTGAGAGATATGGATATCTTGTGACTTTAGAAGGAAGTAAATTGGTCATAGATGATGAGCCAATTACCTATCAAGATGTTATTGAGGGACCAAAATCTGAGAAATGGCTTGAAGCCATGAAATCTGAGATGGAATCCATGTATACCAATAAGGTATGGACCTTGGTGGATCCACCTGAAGGGGTAAAACCCATAGGGTGCAAGTGGGTCTTCAAGAAGAAGACTGACATGGATGGTACAATCCTATAAGGGAATATTGGTAGCAAAGGTTTTCATACAAGTTTAAGGTGTTGGCTATGATGAAACCTTTTCTCTAGGGGCCATGGTTAAGTCCCTCAAGATCATGCTTGCTATTGCAGATTATCATGACTATGAGATTTGGCAAATGGATGTTAAAACTACATTCCTTAATGGGAATCTTCTTGAAGAGGTGAATATGAAACTTTTGTAAATAAAGTTTGTAAGCTACAAAGGTCAATATATGGATTGAAGAAAGTATCTCAAAGCTAAAATCTTCATTTTGATGAAACAGTCAAAGAATTTGGATTTGTGCAAAATCAAGATAAACCTTGTGTGTACAACAAGGTTAGGGGGAGCATGGTAGTATTCCTCATATTGTATGTAGATGATATACTATTTGTGGAGAATGACATCCCTACTTTATAAAAGGTAAAGACATGGCTAGGAAATACATTCTCTATGAAAGACTTGGGAGAAGCATCCTACATCTTGGGGATAAAGATCTATAGAGATAGATCAAGAAGGCTTCTTGGACTAAGTCAAAGCACATACATTGACAAAGTGTTGAATGGTTCAACATGGAGAACTCAAAGAGAGGAAATATTCCCATGTTACATGGATTTACCATCTCTAAATCTCAATGACCCCATTCTTGTGAAGAAAGGGAGCGTATGAGTATGATTCCATATGCGTCAGCAATTGGATCCATCATGTATGTGATGTTGTGAACCCGTCCAGATGTCTCGTATGCTTTGAGCATGACAAGAAAATATCAATCAAATCTAGGTGATACTCACTAGAAAGTCATGAAGAACATCCTCAAGTACTTGAGAAGGATTAAGGATAAGTTCTTCGTCTATGACGGAGAGGAAGAGTTGGTGGTAAGAAGTTACACTGATTCATGGTTCCAGACTGACAAAGATAAATACAAATTGCAATCAGGATTTGTGTTTTACCTAAACAACAAAGCTATAAGCTGGAAGAGTTCTAAGAAAGAGACAGTTGTCGATTCTACAACAGAGGTCGAGTATATTTCTGCATCAAATGCAGCAAAGGAAGATGTATGGATCAAGAAGTTCATTTCAGAACTTGGGGTCATTGCAAGCATCATCAACGCAATCGATCTATATTATGACAATAATGGATCTATCGCACAAACTAAGGAACCTATATTGAATCTATGCTCAAAGCATATACAAAGGAGGTATCATCTCATATGAGATGTCGTACAACGAGGAGATGTGATGATTTGCAAAGTACCAACTGAGAACAATGTTGTTGATCCCTTGACTAAAACACTTTCACAACAAAAGCATGATGGTCATGTAAGGTCACTCAGAATAAGATTTGTGGGAGATTGGGTCTATGTTCAAGTGGTAGTCTGTTGGTATGTATTCCCAGAGAGCCTATCATATGATGATTGTAATGGCATAACTTGTAAATGATTTGATTATTAATAAAGGCAAGCTTCCAATTTATTCTATTTATTTAGTTTGGAGATAATGAAATGACATAATAAATGTCTAGAGAATAATATTACTTGATGATGTATGTCTTCAGGTTCAGGACATTAAGAATGAGATCATACGGATGTTAAGAGTATATGCATTCTTGTTATGTCCCTAATCGGTTGTTATTGTGGAAGGTAACTAGACAAAAATGACACATAAGATCACATTTTGAATTGGTTGATGATGAAATCTCATTAGTGATAATAATATGGTTATATCAAACTAACCACACAAATACATGTTAGAGAACAGTGTATCGGACAGACCCACCATGAGACTGACACATGCAAACCATTACTCTGGTAGTCATAGCCAGCTCTCATATTGATGGTGGTGTTTGTGTTCTTTGACCTGAAATCACTGCACTCATCACATGTCATTCAGTTTGCTTTGACGTCATCAGACGCAATCCTGAAACATGGGTTGTTATAAAGGTGATGATTGAGGGATTGTAACACATGGGGACTGACTGTGGGTGATAGAGACGGGATTGGTCCCTCAGAAGGGAGTATGATATCCAAGGCCTCTTGATTAGTGAGATTGAGAAATGCATGGCCGCACACATGTGAGTTAATAAGTGATATTGAGCTTACATATATCTCAGACGGTCTGCTCTGGTTTAAGGAACAAGATTGAATAATAATGAGGATGACTGCTCTATGTGTCCAGTTCAATCGGAATATCAGTGACAAAGGAACTATACAAACACTATAACACCATACACATATTGTAGGTTGAAGTTGTTCTCCAACATTCTATTTACTTACATAGCAATGATGTGTGATTAGGAACCGCTCATTCCTTGTGATGTCATAAGTTGTTATGGACATTCACATCCAACGTATTATGGGACCTATAGGTTCACACACATATGAACTCATCTTGAATAGGAATTTGATCTTGACTGATAGTTGGATTGATTGCTAAATTGTTTAGGTATTCAATTCAAGAAACAAATTAGCTAACTGGACTGCCAAATGGTCAGTTCAAGTGTTGAGACAGTCGTTTGGAGTGTCATGATGATTATATTGTGCATTGGTTGGAGTTTAGCCTGACTCGGACTGCGAGATGCCTGCCTCGAGTGGTGTGAGATGTCTGTCTCATCTACACCAAACGGACGTTTCAGGGTTCAATCAGATTGCATCTTGGATTGGTGGTGACAGCATCACGTGCAGTAGTTGGATTTGAATTTTCAACATATGTACAAAACTGGGAAACCACAAAACGACCGTCTCACAGTTTGAGATGACCGTCTCGCATTCCAGACAATCGTCTAGGTTTCCAGACATCCATTTTGGCTATCACACGCTTTGAAGTTTCTAGAATTGTTGTGAAAATTTGAGATCTTCCGGTCCCTTCCACCCTCGCACAGATTGAGAACCATTTCGGATATCACAGGTTGTGAAGTTTCTTGAAATGTTGTGAAAATTTGAGATCTTCCGATCTCTTCCACTCCCACACAGACTGGGAACCCTAACCCTGGCTTCTACTATAAAAAGAGGGGTACTGAGGGCTTCCCAGAACACAACACAGACAATTGAGAATCAATTACTCTGACAATTGTTGTCCTCTCTAGTTGTGATAACCAAGAGAGCCCAAAGCAAGTCCTACCCGACTAAGGAGGGATAATAAGGAAGAGAAACAATTGAGGATCATTGTTGTGGGAGAGCAAGTTGGTGACTAGTACTCCAACGGGAGGGACAACTCCTTCCTATCTATTCTAGAAGGATGATAGGAGTTCTAGTTGCTCTCTGTGAACTTATCTAGAGGTGAGGTGGCCTTTACCTGTCACTAGGGAGGACGACATCATCCAGTAGTCTGTGATGAGAGAAGCTGCTACAGATGACGATGATGCTCGATTATTATGTCCCAAGAGGAGCAGTCAGACGAATCCCAGTAAAACTAGGAGTTGCACAGACACCGTCCAAGATAGAGTGCACATCTACATCGATGAGGATTTTCACTGAACTTGCTCTAGGACCAGGTATATCTTTGTGAAACCATCTTTCCATTGCATAGTTATTGACATGATCTGCTGGTTAATGGGAAATATGTCAGTAAATTTTTTATTCTAGGTGCCTATCTGATGTCATATTTCCCTACAATTTGGGAATGTTGGAAAGGTCTATCTATAGTGATTTATCCACCCTTACATTGATAGTCATGATTGAGAACTAGGTGCCCATGGGCCATTCTAGGTTTGCACTAAAATAGAGAAATATTATGAAGTCATAACTTGAGCCTTGACAAGGACGTCAAGAGTCTAAGTAGGGGAGGTTGTTACATCCCAATATTTAAGGCCTTGAATAAAATAATCTTAAAATAAGTGATTGGACTATTCATATCACAAAGGTGCACCTCCTTTTCAAGAAGCTCATCACTTCGAAATCAATAGTTAAGTGTGCTCATCCCAGAGTAGTTAGGATGGGTGACCAATTGGGAAGTTGATACTGACTTGTGCGTGAGTGAGGACAAAGTGCACAATTAAGGTCAGTGATGGTCTGTGGAGCCAGTCATCATTCTTGAAACTCTACTTGAGCCTTAGGTGGTGAGTTCAAATGTTACACTTACATTAATCAGATATGGTCATGGGATTGTGATTTTTTATGCTATCTCATATATACTTGCATTTTTATTAATGCAATATGACTCTCGCTAAAATTATCCAATCTAATAAAGTCCTCAATATACATGAAAATAACACATGTGTTCCCCTAAAAAATCCATTCAAAACATATAGAAAATTTTAATTATATTCTAACAGATAAGAGTTACACCTACCTAGTTTCTTACTAAATTTCATGAATATTAGATCTATGAATTGTAGTATATGACTAAATTATTTTAAGTTGTATTTACCTTTAAAAATGAGATAGTTCCATTTTAATTTATATTATCACTTCTCTCTTTGTTTCCATAAATATAGTTTCATTTTAATTCTTATCATCACTTCTCTCTCAGTTTCCATAAATAAATAAGTCCAACTTCCATGAAACTCAAGTGATAAACTTTTACTTAAAAAGTATTGTAGAGGGAATGTATATATGCATGAATAAGGAGCCAACCCAAGAAATATCATATAAGGTCAAAATACTAAACTAGCAATGAGAAGGCCTCCTAAATAGATCAAAATAAGAGTTTCCTTATCACCAAAGACTGACGCTTCCAACTTCAAGAAACCAGATGGAAATAAGGAGACATGAATTAAACACATGAGATACACACTGATAGCAGATTCATCTCTATCCCACATGTAAAGGTTAATGTTGTTGCAACACTATGAAAAAATGTAGTGGTTATCTACATCATCATATTCAAACCAAACATACAAAACCTCCAAATTTTTAGAGGGTATTGAAGTCGTTAGGAGAAATGTAGGTCATGGCGTGAGATAATGGATGTTTCATTACCAAATTTTAGGACCATGGTAATTTGAAGACAAATAAAAAAGGAAGAACAGAATTCATCGTGGGAAAGGCAATGGTCTTGAAGAAGTGGGAAAAAGTGGAATTAGTTGAAAAAGATAGGTTCACATCAATTCAAGTACAAATGAAGATTTTAAACATTTTCCTTTAACTTTAGAGTGAATAGATCATTTGTCATATGAAAACCTATCATAGAAAGATGCAATGTTGGGTTCACATACCAAAGCCAACCAAGCATGCTTATGGAAGTTGCACCATCATTCCTAAATGTGGTGAAGCTTCAATCATAAAAATACTACACTTGGCCATTAACATTACTAATGGATCCCTAAATGTTATCCCTATAATGACTCATTGATGCCAATTAGAGAAAAGCTACAAATGAACCACCCTAAATTACTTTGTAGGAACCACCATCTACCTTGAGGATTACTAGAATCTTAGTGAAATATATGGAGAAAATACAAGTGAACTCATCTATTATTCCTTTCAAATTATTATGAACGGTTATATTTCCCCTATCATCGATGCAGCCTGATAGTATTCATCAGTGGACCTACAATATTCGGGATGTTTCTAATGCTTAGAATTACCTCCGAACTTGTTGGGTTGTACATGAAATGGAGGCTCATTTGGACTTCTATATCAATTTTGTTCCATAGTTGGTAATGATGCATTTTTCTATGACACATGAATGACAATCCCCACTTTTTCTATATTACACATAGGAAAAAGGGAACCCATATCCCTATGGAATAATCACCCAATGAATAACCTCCATTTGGATGATTTAATTGGCTTCAACCTACAGATGAAGAATGGTCGTGGTGATACCTATATCCTCAACACCATCAACCCAAATGGTGTTTGTATGTCATGCATATGTGGGTGACCGAAAATCTCAAGGAGATGTGATCATAATCTAATCCAAAGTGGAGACAAGACTTGTGTTTAGGGAATTTAAGTTTTGTCTCTAAAAGAGCATGGAAACTTAGTCTTGTTAATGCCTAAATATCCCTTGGGTGATGTAGCTTCTTAGTATGATGTGGTGTAAGGTCATGTATAATATGGAGAGGTTACATGTATACTTGTAGGTTTCTATATGGGTCGTATGTCTCACACTTATACATAACATGTTTTTATGTTAAATATAAAGGATTCACATGTTTAGTGATAAAAAAGTTCATAGCATCAATAGTGTATCTATACTCTAGTCTAACAAGTAAATCAATCATATTAATGAGTGTAAAGAAAACTAGACAAATTAAGTACAAGTATATCATACATTACACTATGTCGCACAAAAATGTTTTTGTATGTGAAGGATACAAGTATCACTAATAGATGATATAATATATCACCAATAATGTATTGATATAGTTTAAAATGTAATTATCCTTTACACTCTAGTCTTTAAAAAAAGAAGAGCACAATTCTTGAGAAATTCATTGAAAAATAGTATTCATCATATACTATATATGTAAATGGCATATGTGTTGATGATATATAAATTCACCTCACATGGCAAAGTTAATATTTTATACTTATTCATCTAGGTTCGTAATAACTACTCTTCTATCTTGTTTCAAATTCAATAAAGAACTCGTATCCCCACTAAGGTATTTTCCACTACTACATAAGGAACAAGTCTAAGGAGATTTTTTTCTTCTTAAAGATATATGCTCATGTTTCTTTTGGATAAAAAATCTTTTATATCATGTCATATGATCTCAACCAAGTATATTTCAATCATTACAATAACTATGCCAAAAAATAGGATAAAATAAAGGAAATATATTATCAACTCATCATTATATTTCTATAGCCCCCATGGTTGCAGAGGTCGACACTATTCTTCGTTGTATTAAGTCCTTTCCAAAAGGGACTTCTTGTGGCAGAGACGGCTTGAGGGCTCAACACCTTTTTGATGGTATGTGTGGAGAGGGTTCTGTTGTGGCCACTGAACTTCTACGTGCTATCACTCTGGTTGTCAATCTTTGGTTAGGAGGGAGGTGCCCTTCGAGTCTGGCAGAGTTTATAGCTTCTGTGCCGCTTACACCGTTGCTTAAGCCTGACAATGGTATACGCCCTATTGCAGTCGGTACTATTTGGAGACGTCTTGTGTCCAAAGTTGCCATGGTGGGAGTGTCTAAAGACATGACCAAATACCTTTACGACTTCCTGTTCGGAGTTGGTGTTTCTGGTGGGGCGGAAGCAATCTTGCATAGTGTCAACAGGGTGTTAAGCGAGTGGCACGATGATAGCTCTTTGTCCATGTTAACAGTGGATTTCTCCAATGCTTTCAATCTGGTGGACAGGACAACATTACTGAATGAGGTCAGGACAAGGTGTCCATCTATTTCTCTGTGGGTTGAGTTCTTATACAGTCACACAGCTAGGTTGTATCTCGGGGATGGTCATATTTGGTCATCCACGGGTGTGCAACAAGGTGACCCCTTGGGCCCACTTCTTTTCTCTCTTGTATTGCATCCACTTATACATAAAATCTGGGACAAATGCAAGCTTTTGCTTCATGCCTGGTATCTTGATTATGGTAGTATCATTGGTGAGACTGAGGAGGTAGCCAAGGCACTAGATATCATTCAACGGGATGGACCAGGTTTAGGTATTCTTTTGAATATTCATAAAACAGAGATTTTTTGGCCTACCGGTGTTGGTAGGGAGGATTTGTTTCCAACAGACATAGGGAGGCCTATTCTAGGGGTGAAGCTTCTTGGTGGTGATGTTAGTAGAGATACAAGTTTTATTGAGGATTTAGCTATGAAGCAGGCTATCAAAGCTGTTGAATTGATGCATCTTCTTCCTCAGTTGGGTGATCCACAGAGTGAACTCCTTCTGCTTCGTTCTTGTATGGGTATCGCCAAACCCTTGTTTGGATTGCGGACTTGCTAGCCCACACACATGAAGGAGGCAGCCCTGTATTTTGATAGAGGGTTATGAGAGTCTATTGAGGACATTGTTGTTTGTGGAGGTCCATTCTTTGGAGACCTCCAATGGAGAGTGGCTTCACTGCCCATTCGTCTTGGAAGTTTGGGATTATATTCTGCAATTGAGGCTTCTTCATACACTTTTTTTGCATCTAGAGTCCAATCTAGGAAGCTTCAGGATCATATTTTGCGAGACAGCGATATTTATGGTATGGACACTGACTTTGATTGTGCCTTAGATCATCTTCATGTCATGCTTCCGTCTTTCGACTTTAATTGTTTTTCTAACAAAGACACCGTCCCCACAAAAGCCCAAAATGCTTTGGCGTGTGCTCTTTTTAGAAACATAATTGAGGACATGGAAGTTAAGTATGATATGACCTTTAGACAAAAGGCTATTTTTGAATGTTTACAAGCTGATCATGCTCAAGATTTTCTTCTTGCTACCCCTATTGATGGGCTTGGTTTGCACATGTCCCCAGTGGAATACTGTACAATACTCAAATATCGTCTCATGATTCCTCTTTTTCCTACTGATGAGATATGTCCAGTTTGTCGAAAGGCTTGTTTAGACACTTTCGGGGAACACGTTGTTCACTGCAGGGAGCTTCATGGCTTCAAATATAGACATGACCTTGTTAGAGATGTTCTCTATGATGTCCTCAGGCAAGCAAGAGTTGCTGCTAAAAAAGAGGCCCCTGTTAACTTTTTAACAGATCCACAAGAAGGGAGATCGACACTTAGACCTACAGACGTTCTGATTTTTGGATGGGCTGGAGGAAAACATGCATGTGTAGATCTAAATGGAGTTTCTCCACTTGTGGCATTACGGAGCGGTAATTTTACAGTTGGACATGCTGCTCTTAAAGCTACCTCAGCAAAAGTTTCCAAACATGACAAAGCATGTACTGAAAATCAGCATGTCTTTGTTCCTTTTGGGTTTGACACTTTTGGTTTCTTAGCACCAAACGTTGTTGCTCTTTTGAAGAGGGTTCATAAAGTAATGAATAGTAATGTTATGTCCCCTAAGTGTATGAATTTAGTATTTCAGAGGATTGTCTTTGCCATACAAAAAGGACTAGCGGCGCAGCTTGTTGCCCGCCTGTCACATACTGTAATGTAAACCACTATTACATAAAGTTAATAATTTACTAACATAAATAAAAGTGTGTAGATACTATTCTATTTTAGAGGCACTCTACCTGAACAAATTCCTATCAATCTTCAATTGAAGTTTTGTGTCTCTAACTCTTCCAATAGTCCTTATCTATAGACATATCATTAGCACTAGAGTAAGTGGAATCAAACATTGTTATTATGTAGATCATAAGAAATTAAAGAATACATTAAAAAACAAGTTATATGAACATGAAATAGTATAAAAACAATTTTTGTATTTTCATATAATAAAATATGTAGATCTTGGAAGAACATTCTATCTTATTTTCTAGCAGATAATTCAACATCGCTTTCTTTGGAGATATGTACTCCAATTTTTAGATCCCATACACATATAGTTTACTATTTGGATATCATGAATCTTTATCACACATTGGCATTTGGTTGTTTCTATAATGCAAACCATGCCTTCTTAATCCTATTTTTGAAATACTTAAAGGATCACCTCTAAACATCATGACATAGATACTTAAAGTCATATGGGAAATCGTAAATTCATTAAGTATCATATATTCATGAAGCATATTATGATGCATTGATTTAGATGATGAAATATACATAAACAATACAATAGAAGAAAAAAAAACAAAGCAGATGGTCATTATAACTTAAATGCTCAACGTATCTGAATTGCAAAAAATCCTTATATAGTCCTACTTTCATGCAAAAATAATAATTTCTTGATGAATGTAACTAGATGTAATAAATACATTTGATCCATATATGTTTCATGTTTGGGTTAAAAATAATTCAACCAGGATAATATGTATTGTTGAGCCAAACTATACCAAATAGTGATTAGGGATCAAGTATATTAATCAATATTAATTTAAACTATTTTTAACACATTTCATCTACATGTTGCATTAACATTATTTTATGTCATTTTTATTATTAGGTATGATCAATGTCATTTAAATTCAAAAATAGGTTTGAATTATGATATGTTGATGTTTAACCAATATTTTATCTAATCACTTCATAATTTTAATACCTACATTACACTTGATTTACTTTAGATAAAAAAGTTCTTTAATGAATTTGTAAAGATCAAGAATTGCATTGAGGTGTAGTACCTTGAAATATGAACATCTCTATCTCATTTTCTATTCAGATGCAAGAAACCCCATAAATATATTCATCATCTTTTGTAGGGAAAAGATCCTAATAAGTTACATTTTTTCTTCCTCTCTTCTGAAGCTAACTCCAATCTTAGTCGAATTGGGAGGAACATGGTTTATTGAATCTACTGGACCTGAAGATGCAACATTCTCTAATTTTCACCTCCTTGCTTGTTTCTTCTCTCGTTATTTTTATACCTCATTATACTTTAATTTACATTAGTCAGACACGGCCATAAAATCACTATTTAATTTATCTAGCTTGTCTATACTTGTAGTTTATGTTTAGGACTCTCCCTAATTCCACAATATTAATTTGAAAGAGTCCTTCAATTTGCATGAAAATAATCAAAGTGTTACCTCTCAGAAAAGCCACTACAAATCTTTAGAAATTTTCAATTACATTTTGAGAGCTAAGAATTACACCTACCTACATTGCTACTAAAATTTTCCTATACTAGATCTATGGATTTCAATGTGTTCCAAATATCTTGATTTTTTATTTAACCTTAAAATATAAGATAGTTCCACTTAATATAAATTATCACCTCTCTCTTTGTTTCAACAACTAGAGAAGTATAGATTCCATGAAAGTCAAGCCAACAACTTTTACTTATGTAGTTTTATGGAGGGACAATATATATGCATAGAGACAATGAGAAAAACCAATAAATCATCATGAGGGAAAAATACAAAACTATAAAGGAGAAGACCTCCAACCAAGTAACAAATAAGAGTTTACTCATCACCGAAGACCCAAGCTTCCAACTCAAGGAATCGGGAGGAAACAAGGAGATGAGAATAAAAAATAAGAGATACACATCGAGGGTGGAGTCATCTCTATCCCATATGTAAAGGTAAATGTTGTTTTTGCACTATGGAAAAAATACATGGGTTATCTACATCGTCAAATTCAAATTGCACATATAAAA
Organism: Alisma plantago-aquatica; assembly: GCA_963693085.1. Lineage (NCBI taxonomy): Eukaryota > Viridiplantae > Streptophyta > Magnoliopsida > Alismatales > Alismataceae > Alisma > Alisma plantago-aquatica. Next base: position 1,554,349,891 of record OY856409.1, read on the forward strand.
CCTCCAATGCCATTTCTACAGGGTGTTGAAATCATTAGGAGCAATGGAGGTCATGGGTTGAACTAATGGATGTTTCATTACCAAGTTCTAGGAACATGGGGATATGAAGATATTCCTTAAAGGAGGGACACAATTCAATGTGGGAAAGGCATTGGTCTTAAAGAAGTGGTAAATAGTGGATTTTCTTGAGAAGGATAGGTTCACATCAGTTTTGGTAAAAATGAAGATTTTAAACAGTCCTCTTGTAATTTAGAGTGGGTAGATTGTTTGAGATATTGAAACCTATTGTGCAAGATGCAATGTTGGGTCGACAGGACAAAGCTAGGAAAACATGTTGATGGAAGTTGCACCATCATTCCTAAATGTGGTGAAGATTCAAGCTTGAAGGTTACTAGAAGCCTAGTGATATAGGCTGGAGTAAATACAATTGGAACGCTTCTATTGTGCCTTTGAAGTGTATTATTAACAGTTTCATTTCCCCTATCATCCATTCAACCTAATAGTATTCATCAAGTGGACCTACGTATATGGTATTTGTTTGCTATTGAAGGAAGGTCTTTCTTCCATTATTATTGATGTCGAGAGGAACAATAAGATCACTTCCCTCTACTCTAGGTATTGCAAAATTTATCACCGAATCATGATTGATGGCCTACTTATGTTCATCCATGGGGATGAGGCTCTAGACTTATCCTAGAGCTATGAATTTCTTAGTGTCAATTAGCCAACTTCAATCCAAGAAGTGCAACATGTCCAATAAGGAGAAGCGTCTATCAAGAATATTAGGTCTTTTTGTTCATTGGGTGTCTCACTAAAAGCACGTGTCAACTTCTAGGTGACAAGAAAAAGCTTCATATGATTCATGGAAGATACTACTCATGTCCATGGTAAGTGTTACAACCTCAATTTTGCATATGTTTTCATAAATGAATTGTAAAGATTTTGTGAATATGGACTTAATTGAAAAGGTTGTATGCTTTGCTTCAAAAGATGGATTTCTTTGCAAAACTCTCTTTTGATAGGAATTTCGTAATTTCTATTATTAGATTAATCCAATAATGGATATAAAAGAGAAGAAAAGAAGAAAAGTCCAAGTAAAAGGAAAAGATACAAGATAATGGATATTAAGCAAAGTAATTATGAGAAATATATAGAAATCTCCAAAAAATGGAATTAATTGCCACAATTAAATAAATTTCGTTTTGATTTATAATAAAAGAAATATCAAAGGAGGAAAAAGGAAATGAAAGATAAAGAGAAATCCTTGAAAAGAAATATCTTAATAAAGGGGTAAATAGGAAAAGGGATAAAAGAATAAGAGGAAAGGGCAAGGGAATATTTCCCAAGGTTAGTTTTCGTGCCTTTAAGGTTCCTTGAGGTCTAAGGAATCCAAGATGACAATTTAATGGCAAGGGAAAAAGAAAATATGTGAAAATTGTATATAATTAAGTAATATCTTGCACCTAAAGAAAAGGCACGTTTTCTTTTAGTTAATGATCCCAAGTTTGGCATAATGAAAGATTAAGTTATTATTAAGTTTCCCTCAAAATTTGGGATTAAATGGAGCCATGGTTTGAGAGTTATGATTTTTCCAAGTTATCCTAAAATGAAAAGGTATGATTTTTCCAAGTTATCCTAAAATGAAAAGGATTTTTCTTTAAAATAGAAATCTGGTTTTCCTTTATTTGGACGCGAGCAGTGTGGATCGTTGGATCCTGATCCAACGCAGGTCATGTATCTTCTAGTTCTAGCTGAACCAGGAGATAGGCTGTGGATAGAGGGTCTTTCCACCCAATGTTTCTCGCAATTTAGTCGATGTGCAGACGAATAAACTTGATGGTTGAGTTTGGGAGGGGATTCCACGCATCTTAGACCCTGGTTTTTCATACTTTGGATGCTTCTAGAAGAAATGCCTGATTGTCTCAAAAGGCAAGCGATGGCAGGGGTTAGGAAACCCTAAATTCGACCCCAAGTCATATATATAGCCCCCTCTCGACTCCTCAGGGTTACACAAAATCAACCAGCCTGTTCCCTACCTCTATTGTGCCCCACGCTAGCAAGATGAAGTACCTCCGGTGAGCTTGGGCTACGGCGCCGCCGCGGGACTTCTTCACTGGTTCGGGTGGAGACGAACAACAACCGCCGTCTGATCGTGGTCCACGGTAGGCTGTGAGAAAGGATCAAAGGCCCTGGTCATCTCGCGACTTCAACAAGTCGTGAGTGGGTGTGAGAAGTACGAGCCGCTCGATCAGGCACAGTCAACAAGGACTGGCGATCCAATGGCCAGCAATAATCCAAAAATCTCAGGTTAGTTGCCTCTCTAGTCGAAATACAAGAAAATCATGGAATCTTGTTTAATTCGCTAAAAATAGATGCTTTGGCCGAAAAATACAAATAAGTAGTGATTTTTGATCAAAACAATGCGTAGAACATGATAAAAATGATATTAGAGCCTAATTGTAAATGTTATTAAAAAGTATAGGGTTTTACATCTTTTAATGCATCAAATGACAGAAAAACCCTAGAAAGAGATAAAAGCAATCTTGATGAATCTTGATTTTGTTTTTGATCAATATTAACCTGTTAAGAGTAAAGGAAAGGGTAAAATCATAAAAGGAGGATTAATATGTTGCTTTTAGGGTTTTTATGATCATGTACTTGGTTTAATGGACTAAAAACCCTAATTTGGGAAAACATGAGTTTTAGTGGTTATAATCCGAAATTGCAAGTAAACAACTGTAATATAATGATTCTTGAACATAGTTTGGATTAGAGAATCCTTAATGAAGATAATTGAGATGATTAGGGTATTGTGAATAAGAAACCTAAGAAACCCCAATTGAATATAAAGGATGAATCTTTGAGGTTTAATAGGTTAATTTGAGAAGTATTAGACTGTTGAATATTAAAGTTGAGTTTCAATTTGTTTCACATGAAAAGTTGACTAATTTAGGGTTTTAACCTATGTATGAAGGATAATACATTTAGAAACCCTAATCTAGGGTAAAAAGGAGAAAAGCCATGTTTAATTCGAATTATGGAAATATGTTACTAAATAATGATCCTAAGCCTGTTAGGAGTGATAAGATGAGAAATTTAAGGTTTTTATGTAGTTTTGTTGAATTAGGGTTTATGATGATAAGAGTGGAGGCAAAACCCTAATTACAAAAGAAACCCTAAAATTGGAATAGAAATCCTAAGCAACAAGATGGGTTTGGATAAATCTTGATAAAAGGAAATTTTATATTTATTTCAGGATTTCTGTGCATACTTACTTGCTTGCTTGGTTGGGTTTTCTGTACTTGATTGATTATGTCTCAAAAATCTGCAATCACAAGTATGTGGTTACGCTTATGAATATCTCGAACTAGTTTTCTGAGGATTTCTGAAGTTTTCATCGGTGGCTTGAATTAAACTGTTGGATGAATTTAATTCATGCATACTTTTATGTGGATATGACTATCAACTAAGATATATGCCTACCAGCTCAGATCCTAGTCCCCTCTATAGTTTGATAGATTGACCTAGTACATGGTTACCTATGGGGTAGGTCCATCAGGTCATTGGATGATTCAGTACATGGCTACCTATGGGGTAGGTCCATCAAGTCACCATGAGTCAGAGATTGGGCTACCTTTGGGTAGGGCCATGCGACTCCACAACCCTAAGAATGGCTACTTGTGAGGTAGGACCATGGGGGTAAGAATCTACCATATGAGAGAGGTAGTATCCAAGTCCACTGCAGGGACAACACAGAGAAAAAGGGATAGGTATGGATTGAGTAGTATTGCTTAGTACGTAACCTTGATTGTTAAATGATATTTGGTCGCTTACATTGTTACCTTAGTTGCACGATTATTGTTTCCCCCACATATCGACATATTCATTTATGCTGACTGATGTTTTATTTGTCGACGTTTTAGGTACAATTGAAAAGGACAAACAATAAAGTGTCATATTGTGAAATTAAGAAATAAAGTGCAAGGAGGATTAGTTAGAATACAGTCCAGATGTGGATAGAAGTTATATATATAAGTTTTTGAAAAAGGTATGCAAAGTTTTATTTTATTTCATCTTTCAATATAGTGTTGGTAGAATTTAATAAATATTACTAATTATTTGTCAGACCTTTGATCCGGGAAATTGGGATAACGGCTCTGACCTCTTGGTCTCCCTTAATTGGGGGTTACCGGGAGGCGGGATCGTTACATTTGGTATCAGAGCACTGGTTCCTCATTTAATCTTTAGTAATTATTAAATTTTACAAACTCTGTAGAACCCAAGAGAGTTATTAGAGGATTTTCCGAAAGATAGAGGTGTCTAGAAAAGGATCATGTCTGGGGGCTGGCAATATTTTCCTCTGCACCGCTAGTCAGAATACGAGGACTCTCGGATTTGTGTGACTGCCTGGCCAATGTCTTAGGATCTGACTCAAAATAAGATACCTTTAGGACTCTCTCATCTATTTTCATTCCTTCTCAACCCTAATTCTGTTAGGATTTTAAGGTTTAGGGTTTTTCTCTCTCTTCCTCACCCTCTTGAGGTCAGGGTATGTATAATAAGGTTAAAGAATCCTCCCCCAAATTAATTAAAAGTATGTAAATAAGATGTCATGGACATAAGCTTAATAGTTTAAGCATAAACTAAAGAATAGTTGCATGCTTAGGTTGTATGACATATGTTGTCATGCCCTCAGGAGAGACCTGAGGCTGGACCTTCTTGTCAGGAGGATAAGCAGAGAGAATTAGTCTTGGAGGTAGAGACCTCCATTATACGTAGAGACCTAGCACTTCATCTGAGGATGATGCCAACCCTAAACCTAAGTGAAGGTTAAAGAGAGAGATGACACAATGAGCTAGATGTCATGGTAGACCATGTGTGTGAGTGGACATGCTTTTAGTTTGGATACCCATGACGATATGAGACATGAGAGGTTGGTTGACCTAGTGTCATTTGGACGACCCAACCTAGAAAGGGACGTGCATGTTAGGGTGAAGGATAACTCCTTCATTGATGAGGACCATATAGAAACCCTATGAGCTTATATGAGCATGGCAAGGTTGCACCCAAGGTACGTCTGTAGTGCTGACAGCAGGCTAAAACCCTGGCCAGGAGAGTATGTTGGATAGCTTATGAGATGAGCATGAAGAGTTATGGATAATCTTAGGCAAACATAGGTTTCACTCATGTAGGTGTATGCTTGTGAGCTTGATCCACCTTGGAGAGAGAACCCTTAGTAGTAGGGTTGTTTGTAGGGTTAACTCTAGAGGGAGAGAGCAAGACCCGAGCAAGAAGGTTGGAAGCTTAGACTTCAAGACACGAGGAACCATTAGAAGTTGGATATGTTTTGACCTGGATGGTTGTAGTTGCCTTTAGAGGAACCAAACCCTAGAAAGGGAAAGAGACTTCTTGAACCAAGCTATGGATGTTGTAGGCCCCTACCTTACCTTCTAGGGATAGGAAGAGGAGTTCCTTAGACCCTGAGGAAGTTTAGTAACAAGTTGTGAGGCCTTATATCTAGTTGTTTGTCCTTGAGAAGGGCTCAAATTTGAGGTGTCCTTCAAGTGGAAGGATAATAGGACGTGCATGATGTACCTCGTACATGCTTGGTTCATGGTTAGAATGTTGAGCATGCAGTTGGACAACTCTTGCAAAAAAGTGAACCTAGGGTTCCTAGACCTAAAAGGGGAAGTAGTAGTACCCGGTGCACCTAATGTGCATGACGATATTTGAGTTTCCATAGATGCGAACATGACACTCCTCATGTTTAGAGGAAAGGTAAACCCCTCGGATTAAGGTGTGTGTTCTATGAACCCCTCGCATATAAGTTGGTGACATGGGCAGGTGTGGTCTTGGTCAAATGTTGAGGATTGAGAACAAGTATGACCTACCGTGGATACCTAGTATGGTTTAGAAGGTGGTATGTTTGTTAGCTATGTGCCTTAGTAGCTTGCTAGGGCTAGTCATGCTCATGTGGGTGTAAACCCTAGACGTAGGGACATTTGTGACCTTAGTTGCTATCAAAAGATACTTTCCTCCCATCCTGGGAGAGGGACCCTTTTGTAGGGTATGGATCAGCTTTTGTTAGGTTTGAGGTAACCTTAAGAGGTCTCGTAGAGTCTTGAGAAGCTAAGTGGAGAGTACATGGTATGAGAATGAACCTGTGGACCCATAGATAATAATCTCTATGTGCATGTGGATGTGTTACCATGGAGGTAACTAGTATAGGGCCTGACCAAAGTAGGTAGGTCGCCATGACCCCTATGAAAGGATGTAAGTCAGACCCGGAATGCAGAGAGCGAGATGATGGAGACTTGGGTAAGGTTCTAAGTTGGACATGTATTATGTTAGAATCCTAAGTCTATCCTAGGGTCAAGTAGGGATAAGACCGATGGAAGTATGAGTTGCCTAATTCCCAAGTTGCACATGACCATAGGGTCGGGAGGTAACAACTATCATTCTCTGAGGGCCATGGGTTAGGAGATTGATCACCTTCATGAACTCATGGGACCCAAAGGGCAGATCAGGAGGGCACTCTCTGGATGCATAATGGAAGAGGGATGACCCCAAAAGTGTCGGCACCCTACAAACCTAGAGGAGATGACCAAGGATTGTGTGTGGACCCAAGTAGGTTCGAGATCAGCTTTCCATGTAAGTAACTTTGATATCGATATGATCATGATGTAGAGACATATGTTGCATGTTTCAACTTAGATTTGAAGGTGTAATGGCAATGTGGGATGTACCATCTCTACTCTTGGAACAGGAAGAACTTTGTGTTTGGACAGCTGCCAAATGCTTATTTCCTCTTGTTATGGGAGTGAGAGATAGGATAGTACACACACCATACACCAAGGATAAAGATAATGTGAGTGGAAACGTTGCTAAGATGCATGAGGATGGAGATAATAACGTACCCTTGTGGACTGTAAGATGTGTGGATGTTGTAAAAACACTAAGAGAACTAAGGAAATCATCTTATGAGGATGTTTTTATCACGAGTTATGTGGAACTTATGAACTATACAAGGTAGAGTTCGATAACCAAGAGGATGAGCTCTGAGTTTTTTGATGTACGAGATGAGATAAGTGGAATACATAGAAGTGTATGTCTTTAACATTACCTAACACATAAGAGTGAAAGGTGGTAATGGATGCTCTTATTGAGATGCAGCTGCCTAGTCTAGGTAGTTAGGTGAACCCTAAGTTGTGAGATATGTTTGGCTAACACTCAGATGTAACGAGATCCGTTGATCGAGTTAGTGGTTGCTTGGTTAGCCAGCCAAGGGCTTGTTGTGATAGAAGGATGGTTGTAGAACCTCTGATGCACTTCACTGGAAAAGAAGGTGGTGAAACCCCGTCTAGAGTGTTTTAGGGATCAACCTTGAGGAATCATGATATACAGGAGATCATGATTTTAAGTTCACCATACACCATGGTACTACTAAGATAATAAGTGGAAGTAGTACTTTGGATGCCTAAGAAGTGTACGGAGTTACATGTGGCTTGTCACCATGCATGCCAGGAGGTGAAGGATGAACACCAGTAACCTAGTGAGTTGATACAAAGGATAAAAAGTCCCTGAGAGGGAATGGGAGTTCATCATTATGGATGTTGTGGTAAGTCTCTCATGGACCGAAGAAGGTCAAGATGCAATATGGTAGATCGCCTTACATAGATGGCATAGTCTAAGAGAAAGAGGGAGTATTGTCAAGGGACAGATTCGGTTGAACTACATGTAAGAGATAGAGATGGTTCAACTACACCATAATGTGAGTTCAAAGGTCCTTGAGTGGTATCTAAAGGTTTACTTCCATGTGGTGAAAGTAGGTACATGAAGAACTCGATGTTAGTACAATTTATCACCCCTAGATAATGGTCCAGACAAGAGGGTCTAATGAGAGCAGGTGTGCTCATTCAGGGTGATACATGGGGGGGCAGTTCTTGCCCTATGAGAGATGTGATGATAACCACCATTGCCAGTATTGGGATGTAAAGAAGCTTTGTAAGAGAGGTTGTGTTGGCCACCACTTCATTAAGATGATGTTGGTGAAGGGATCTTGCAAAGGTCAAAAAAGACCACAGTGTGTGTAGGTGAAGTTGCTTTGATCGTGCAATGGCTAGAAAAGAGAGCCCAGGGACGACATGAGTCGTGAGCTGATGCAAAGTAGATTGACATGCATTTTACTGTGGGAGAATATGTGATATGAAAATCTGACGCCTCTGAGCTATAGATGAGAAAGCTGAGTCCCCGATACATGGGTCTATTTGAGATGGATTGGTAGAGATGGTTATGTTTAGCCTTACCCCTTAGGATAATGTGAAGTGTGATGAGTTTCATGTGTCTAGTTTAGAGCACTATGTGAGGTACCCGAGTCAGGTTCTGAGCAATGAACCTAGTGAGCCCCAAGGGAGGCTGAAATGACCTGAGTCACCTGTGAGGATTATAGATGCCAAGGTGAAAGAACTCAGAGAAAAGAATATGTGATGATAAATGTACTTTATAAGTGTCATGGATAGGGTAAAACCACATAGGGGCCAATGATGGGCATGGAAAAATCTTCCTATTTTGTTTGTATGCTTGATGGAATTTTGAGGACAAAATTCTTATGAGAGGGGAAGGATGTTACAACCTCAATTTTGCATATGTTTTCATAATTGATTTGTAAAGATTTTGTGAATATGGACTTAATTGAAAAGGTTGTATGCTTTGCTTCAAAAGATGGATTTCTTTGCAAAACTCTCTTTTGATAGGAATTTCATAATTTCTATTATTAGATTAATCCAATAATGGATATAAAAGAGAAGAAAAGAAGAAAATTCCAAGTAAAAGGAAAAGATATAAGATAATGAATATTAAGTAAAGTAATTATGAGAAATACATAGAAATATCCAGAAAGTGGAATTAATGGCCACAATTAAATAAATTTCGTTTTGATTTCTAATAAAAGAAATATGAAAAGAGGAAAAAGGAAATGAAAGATAAAGAGAAATCCTTGAAAAGAAATATCTTAATAAAGGGGTAAATAAGAAAAGGGATAAAAGAATAAGAGGAAAGGGCAAGGGTATATTTCACAAGGTGAGTTTTCATGCCTTTAAGGTTCCTTGAGGTCTAAGGAATCCAAGATGATAATTTAATAGCAAGGGAAAAAGAAAATATGTGAAAAATGTACATAGTTAAGTAATATCTTGCACCTAAAGAAAAGGCACATTTTCTTTTAGATAATGATCCCAAGTTTGGCATAATGCAATATTAAGTTATTATTAAGTTTACCTCAAAATTTGGGATTAAATGGAGCCATGGTTTGAGAGTTATGATTTTTCCAAGTTATCCTATTATGAAAAGGATTTTTCTTTAAAATAGAAATATGGTTTTCCTTTGTTTGGACGTGAGAAGTGTGGATCATTGGATCCTGATCCAATGCAGGCCATGTATCTTCTACTTCTAGCTGAACCAAGAGATAGGTCATGGATAGAGGGTCTTTCCACCCGATTTTTCTCACAATTTAGTCGATGTGCAGACGAATAAACTTGATGGTTGAGTTTGGGAGGGGATTTCATGCATCTTAGACCCTCATTTTTCATACTTTGGATGCATCTAGAAGAAACACCTAATTGCCTCAAAAGGCAGGCAACGGAGGGGGTTAGGAAACCCTAAATTCGACCCCAAGTCATATATATTGCCCCCTCTCGACTCCTCAGGGTTACACAAAATCAACCGGCATGTTCCCTGCCTCTATTGTGCCCCAGGCTAGCAAGAGGAAGTACCTCCAATGAGCTTGGGCTATGGCGCCACTGCGGGACTTCTTCACTGGTTCGGGTGGAGACAAACAACAGCCACCGTCTGATCGTGGTCCAAGGTAGGCTGTGAGAAAGGATCAAAGGCCCTAGTCATCTCACGACTTCAACAAGTCGTGAGTGGGTATGAGAAGTACAAGCCGTTCGATCACGCGTAGTCAACAATGATTGGAGATCCAACAGCCAGCGATAATTTGAAAATCTCAGGTTAGTTGCCTCGCTAGTCGAAATACAAGAAAATCATGGAATCTTGTTTTATTCGCTAAAAATAGATGTTTTGGCCGAAAAATACAAATAAGTAGTGTTTTTTATCATAAAAATGTGTAGAACATGATAAAAATGATATTAGAGCCTAATTGTAAATGCTATTAAAAAGTATAGGGTTTTACATATTTTAGTGCATTAAATGGTAGAAAAACCCTAGAAAGAGATAAAAGCAATCTTGATGAATCTTGATTTTGTTTTTGATCAATATTAACCTGTTAAGAGTAAAGGAAAGGGTAAAATCATAAAAGGATGATTAATATGTTGCTTTTAGGGTTTTTATGATCATGTACATGGTTTAATGGACTAAAAACCCTGATTTGGGAAAACATGAGTTTTAGTGGTTATAATCCAAAATTGCAAGTATACAACTGTAATTTAATGATTCTTGAACATAGTTTGGATTAGAGAATCCTAAATGAAGATAATTGAGATGATTAGGGTTTTGTGAATAAGAAACCTAAGAAACCCCAATTGAGTATAAAGGATAAATCTTTGAGGTTTAATATGTTAATTTGAGAAGTATTAGACTGTTGAATATTAAAGTTGAGTTTCAATCTGTTTCACATGAAAAGTTGACTAATTTAGGGTTTTAACCTATGTATGAAGGATAATACAATTAGAAACCCTAATTTAGGGTAAAAAGGAGAAAAGCCATGTTTAATTCGAATTATAGAAATATGATACTAAATAATGATCCTAAGCCTGTTAGGAGTGATAAGATGAGAAATTTAAGGTTTTTATGTAATTTTGTTGAATTAGGGTTTATGATGATAAGAGTGGAGGCAAAACCCTAATTACAAAAGAAACCCTAAAATTGGAATAGAAATCCTAAGAAATAAGATGGGTTTGGATAAATCTTGATAAAAGAAAATTTGTATATTTATTTCAGGATTTCTGTACATACTTGCTTGCTTGGTTGGGTTTTCTCTACTTGATTGATTATGTCTCAAAAATCTGCAATCACAGGTATGTGGTTACGCTTATGAATATCTCGAACTAGTTTTCTGAGGATTTTCGAAGTTTTCATCGGTGACTTGAATTAAACTGTTGGATGAATTTAATTCATACATACTTTAATGTGGATATGACTATCACCTAAGATATATGCCTACTAGCTCAGATCCTAGTCCCCTCTGTAGCTTGATAGATTGACCTAGTACATGGCTACATATGAGGTAGGTCTATCAAGTCATTGGATGACTTAGTACATGGCTACCTATGGGGTAGGTCCATCAAGTCACCATGAGTCAGAGATTGGACTACCTTTGGGTAGGGCCATGCGACTCCACAACCCTAAATAATGCCTACCTGTGAGGTAGGACCATGGGGGTAAGGATCTACCATATGAGAGAGGTAGTATCCAAGTCCACTGCAGGGACAACACATAGATAAGGGGAAAGGTATGGATTGAGTAGTATTGCTTCACACGTAATCTTGATTGTTAAATGATATTTGGTTGCTTACATTGTTACCTTAGTTGCACGATTATTGTTTCCCCCACATACCGGCATATTCATTTATGCTGACCGACGTTTTGTTTGTCGACATTTTAGGTACAATTGAAAAGGACAAACAGTAAAGTGGCATATTGTGAAATTAAGAAATAAAGTGCAACAAGGATTAGTTAGAATAGAGTCCGGATGTGGATAGAAGTTAGATATCCATGTTTTTTAAAAAATGTATGCAACGTTTTATTTTATTCCGGCTTTCAGTATAGTGTTGATAGAATTTAATAATTATTACTGATTATTTGTTGAACCTTTGATCCGGAAAATTGGGATAACGACTCTGACCTCTTGGTCTCCCTTAATTGAGGGTTACCGGGAGGCGGAGTCGTTACAGTAAGAAGGGTTGAGTTGATCATTTCTACCCTCTTAATGTGCCATTTGTTTTGTAGAAGGTTTTGTCCTACTCCTCATATGTACTCTCAATTAGATCATGAGCCGTTGTAGGTGTTTCCTTTAGGTGACTTAGAAGTGGAGAAGGTCCTCCATAATATCACTTAGGATGTTATGTGCTACTAAAAGGCAAATGGTGTCTATGGTACTCATAGGTGGAGGAGTGGATTAAGGTAGGTATGATGCACAATATTTGGGATGTTTCTAATGCTTTTCCTATTTCGTTACAATCGAATCGCCACATTTGGGGCATAACTCCTCTTAACCTCTACTGTCATCATGAAATTCCATTGATTTGGCAAAAAAATCATTATTAAGGGTTTTTTTTTTGTAATGAAAATAAGTCTATATAAAGGTGATAAGTCACTCGAAAATGGCGTTGTGGCGCCATGAGTGATGCAGATAACCAAGAACTTGTTTCTAGTGTTACCTTGCTTGGAAGGGACGAAAGTGTTCACATCAGCGGGTCGAGAAATGACAACAACGCTTCTCTTGTGATGATGATATACGTACCGTCTCGTCTTAGGAGTACTATTCCCATGTCCGTTCTCAGCAAACGTATTGAAGAAGGCTACATCCATGAATCATGTTATCCTTCATTTTGGAGCAAGCCGAGCTCCCTCCTGTACTAACCATCGGAGCTTGACTTGACTTCTTCCGTTCAGTAGGACTTTGAGCTATCTGTTCAATGCGACAGTAAATACTTGAGGGGAAACTGCGCATGTAAAATGTTGATCAATAGGAGAAAGAAGATTGGGGGAAAATCAGAGAGCGGCCACCTACCACTACCAGACTTACCAATCCCCTGACGTGTGTGGCGATCAGCATGAGTAAAACGGGGAACATATCCGTCAAATCCATCTTCTCATGTTCAAGGTAAACAAATCGTCTTTAATATTATATCCATTGTGTCCATTTCGTTTTCCTCAGTAGTGAGCTCTGTCCACACACCACAGACGGCACAACAAAACAGCCATCTGAAAACCCCTTTGCTTGGTTCTAGTGTCGAGTGTCGACACGCGCAAATCCAAAAAATGTGCGAGAGAGAGAGGCGTCCACCCAACGGTGCGCACACGTTTCTTTCAGAGTAGACAAACTCAAGTGACACCTTCCTTTGATCTTTCTTTCAAATGGTAGGTGTTGCCGTCATGCCGTGTGGACAAACGATTGTTGGGGTAAGAAAGCAGTAGTACATTTTTAACTCGGCTGGCACGATGAGTTCAGCCTTGTGCTTGGGTATGTACCCCAAATACAGTGTATGTATGGTTCATTACAGACCGGTCGACGATTAGATCATTAGGATAGAGACTCCTTCTCCCTTACGTATTAGTTGCAGCTCCACTTCTCCAACAACGCTTCTCCCTCCACGTATTAGTTGCATGCTAATCCACGTTTATGATAGCAACCAAACCTAATTTAGACCTCGATAATTGCCCACTAATATCCTTTCCCACCAATAACCCATCGCTGTCAATTTCATCGTCCAAAACGACGACTACAGCCGCTACAAACAACTGTGGTCATACACCAAGCTTGTGAGTTGTGACCGACCGCCCGCTGGCTGGCCAATACATTACTTCCTAAGTTCCTTATCATCTACCCACAGAAAAGCCGATACATCTACGTACATAAGTAGTTACACATCAGTCGACGACCGTATCGTATATTATCCATTTATAGGCCGCGTACGAGATAGCAACCGCGTTAAAATCAAGCAGGTGCTACTTGCGCGGTACCTGACTCTCTCCAGTAGTACGTACGTGACGGCTACGCATGTCCCCTCCAGAGCAAAAAAAATCTTTTGGATCCTGTGCGAGCCTGATCACGACGCGGCATTGGCATACGGCAAAGTGTTAACAATGATATGGGGGTTACCGTGCTATCCAAGGATACAATCTTTCAGCGAGATAGCAATCGATCCTACCGATGGATGGATCACCCGACGGATCGAAGCATGATCGATTTCGGTTCTCGCGCAGCAACTGTCAAGCTAGTTTAATTAGGGGAAATACCTGGGACAGCAAGCAGCACATGCAGTACAACACTTGAAGTCATCCGCACTCTACGGCACACATATAGCTCAAAGCTTTGCCCTTACCCAGTGACATCCAGGACCAGAATGGTGCCAAGGCCCGGCGGGTGGTATAGTTACCGGGTGTGGTACTGCCGCAATGCGCCCGTAACCTGTTTGAGGGAATGTTTCATGCCCGTCCGACATCTCCCTTTCCGACCTTTCTACATGTGGCAGGTTTCCAAACGCCAGCCCCTCATAATAAGGTAGTCAGTCATCCTTGCCCCTTCTCTTCCACTTTCGGCCATTTCCTTCCTCCCTCAATTATTGTCAACAAGGATTGCATGCTTTGTCCGGTCTCTCTCCCAAAAACTCCAATCCCTTGGTTAGTGACGTCGGGTCTACTAATTTGGTGCGGCGGCTCTATCCCCTCACACCTGGTTCCGTTGTGTGGCCTAATCTCGTGCAACGTGCCATTATGTGCATGGCGTTCTTTGGATGCCCTTCCCTCCTTACAAATTACAAGTTGAGGGCCTTGAGGCATCTTATACAGTCTTTCTTTCGTTGCTGTGCGCATAATGCCTTTGGCCCTCTCCACAGGGAATACTGTGCCCAACTTGTTTATCATCACCGGAATCTTCAATTATATGCTTACCCTGTTACCCACCTACAAAATATCATATATACTTGTTTCAAATGCCACCAAACAGACCGTCGCTTCCGCTGTTTTCGGTTACATTGTATCTTTCATGTTCCTCTTCACCACGACAAATAACCATCACCCCATGTGATTACAATTAATTCATCGTAGCAGTTCGCTATTCTTTAATCCTAATGCCTCTTAACAATTCATTAATCATTGCCACAAACCCGATACCATGTTTAGATAATTAGATGTTGCCGATTGTTTAGAGATAACTAGGAATTCTTTATTCCTAGTTAAGTCGCTTAGAGAGAGGCCAGGACGTTATGATCCCGATCAAAGCTCATGTACATCTAAGAATGTGCTTCAATGACATTCTTTGCAAATGAACTCGTAATTGCTCAGATTGTACGTAATAGTTTACCGGAAACTGTACTCACCCTACTTTGTATCAGCTATATCGTGGAGGGGAAATTATGCCATGAGCTAGACTGTTCCAGGGTCGTGAGAATTATATGATCTTTTTTACTTTTTACTGTTGAGCAGTAGGAGACAAATGCAATTTAGTTAACATGTTTACATGCCAAGATAAGAATCATATAAAAAATGGGAGAACGAATAGATAAGGAGAACAAAAAAAGACTGAGGTAGAAAATTCGAACCAGATCACTATCTTCAAGTAGAGCGACAATAATTAAAGAAATTCGAGCTCTGCTATCCTCGAGACGACCGTTGTTTTTCTAATAGATTTGGTCGCAAACCTCTAGTAGAAGGTCGTCTTGCTCACACATAGACAACAAAATCGCCAGTGTACCTCAGCTGCCGTTAGGTAGCACACTCAACAGATTACGTCAAGGAAAGAAGGGATGGAGAATGATTTCTTTCACACGGGAGATGAACTCCACGAGAAATATTGATAGCAACAGGAAGCGACTACACAAAAGCGATGACAGTAGGGCAGCAAAGCACGGACAACATGCAGTTGTTTTAGATCTATGTGATAAGAGATTTGAGATCTATGATATGTGTTAAACCCTAAGCGCATGGGACTTATTTATAGCACTTATACGTGTAAGTAATTTTATCTCATACCTGAAGACTTGTAGAGTCTCCATGGTGTATCCCAGTGAAGATGACACTACACGATCAGCTCCGACAGTGTTAGAACAGTGTTCCACAACAATCTTTTGCAGCAGTGTTGCACAACACAACGTCAGACAACGGAACGAGAGAAACAAGCATAAGCGAGAGAATGAGCATTCAATTTCTCTCTCCTGTGGACTCTCCAACAATGGAAGTCAGTTACGGATAGATTCTCTGGAGAGAGGACCGAAAACACCCAATATATTTATATCTTTTGTCTCTCTTTCCATCATGAAGAGACACGACAGTTATTCAGGAAATACTTAATAAATAAATAACTATTATTTTGGGCCACACCAATGGGGATATCTTAACATTTTTCCACTTGACCCAAAATGCCATGGCAATCATATTTATTCATTTTCCATTGATCCATTAGTATATACACGTCTACATAAAAGTCAGATATGAGTCATAATGGTTGATAATTATCAAATGAGTACTCCCTTCTATGCACCATAATATCTAAACGTTTTATGTATAGTGATACAAAATTTATGAATAGGTTGACCTCAAAACCTATTTCCTTGGTTCAACTTGATGTCAAAAAGACATTCTGTTATTGTTAATATTACAACAGAATTAGCGAGTCAAATATGTGATCACACAATAAATATTATATTGTTAAATCACATTATTCATTACACATCAAATAACTTTCTCAGACCAATATTCTTTACGTGAGATGTATACAATCCTGAAGCTAGCCCTTTAGTAAGAGGATCTGATATCATGTGTTGTGTACCAATGTGAACAATCTGTATCATCTTGTTGTCAACTTGCTCATTGACAACATAGAGTTTTATGTCTAGATGTCTGCATGTTGTTGTGCTTTTATCATTATTAGCAAAAGTGACTGCGGCTTCATTATCACAGTATATCTGTATTGGCTTATAAATTGAGTCAACAACTTTAAGATCTTGTATCATATTCTTATGTCACATTGCATGTGATGATGTTTCATGACAAGCTATAAGTTCAACTTCCATGGTAGATGAAGTTGTAGTCCTTTGCTCAATACTTATCCATGATACTGCACCATCGGCTAGTAGGAAAACATAGCCTATTGTAGACTTCCTACTATCTAGACATCCTACAAAATATGCATCTGAATATCCCATAACCTCAAGGTGGTTCGTCCCTCCATATGTAAGCATGTAATCCTTTGTTCCTTGCAGATAGCACATCACTTTCTTCACAGCTCTCCAATGGTCCATGTCGGGGTTACTTTGGTAACGACCAAGCATTCCAGTGCAAAAAGCAATGTACGATCGGGTGCATATCTGGAGATATTATAGACTCCCAACTATAGATGTGTATGGTATTTTTCTCATTTCATTCCTTTCTATATCACTACTAGGACACTGCTTGGAGTTAAACTTTCTCCTTTAACTTTAGGTGCAGGTTCAGGTGAACAATTTTTCATTCCATACTTCTCTAAAACTTGAGATATGTAAGCTTTCTGGGATATACCGAGTATGCACTTAGCTCGGTCTCGATGTATCTCCAT
Source organism: Alisma plantago-aquatica (assembly GCA_963693085.1). Lineage (NCBI taxonomy): Eukaryota > Viridiplantae > Streptophyta > Magnoliopsida > Alismatales > Alismataceae > Alisma > Alisma plantago-aquatica. Next base: position 1,554,367,160 of record OY856409.1, read on the forward strand.
GCCAAGTACATATGCAACTTCTCCCATATCTTTCATCTCAAAGTTAGAGGAAGGAAATTCTTTAGTTTCATTTAATATAGCAAGGTTATTACTTGCTAGTAGAATGTCATCCACATAAAGAATCAATATTATGAACTTATTCCCATTGACCTTGAGGTATGTACACCAATCAACAATATTTGGTTCAAACTCAAAAGTTGATATAATGGTGTTAAACTTTATATATCATTGTTGAGATACTTGTTTAAGTCCATAAATTGATTTCTTTAATTTACAAACCATATGACTTCTACTATTATCAATGAAACCTTCTGGTTGGTCCATGTAGACTTCTTCAGATAAATCTCCATTCAAAAATGGTGTTTTCACATCCATTTGATGTAGCTCAAGATCAAAATGAGCCACTAAGGTCATGATTACCCTAAAGGAGTCCTTTGATGAGACTGGAGCAAAGGTCTCCTTATAATCAATGCCTTCTTTTTGTGTGAAACCTTTCGCAACTAGTCTAGCCTTGTACTTCTCAATTTCACCATTTGAGTTCTTTTTTCTCTTATCGACCCATTTGCAACCAATAGGTTTAACATTCTCTGGCAAAGGTACAAGGTCCCATACTTGATTTTTATCCATAGATGTTAGTTCCTCCTTTATGGCATCAAGCCACTTAGGGGAATTTTCACAATTTATTGCTTGTGAAAAAGATAAGGGATCAATATCTTCAAAGTCCATATTTGGCTCTTGAAGGTATACAACATAATCGGATGTAATGACAGACCTCCTTGATCTTGTGGATCTTCTTAATTCAGTATTGAGTTCTACATTTTTTGTAGGCTCTTCAGGTTGTCCTTCATCATGAGCATGATCAACTTGTTCATTTACAACCTGATTAGGAGCATGATTTGCTTCTACTGGCTCATCCATATGAAGATTATTCATAGAAATAATAGTTGGATAGCCTTTATAAGTTTGACTAGGTGCAGGTGTGACAACACTATCCCACACTTCATCAAAAGTTACATTCTAAAGAAGATCATTCCCACTAACTTGATGATCCTCTAAAAATCTAGCCTTACCAGTCTCGACGATCTTTCGTGGGTGAGATGGACAATAAAACCTATATCCCTTTGACCTTTCTGGATAACCAATAAAGAAACCACTAGTGGTTCTTGGGTCAAATGCCTTCTCATTTGGATTGTAGATTCTAGCTTCTGTACAACATCCCCATATGTGCATATAGTTCAAGGATGGTTTTCTTCCTATCCATAATTCATATGGGGTTTTCAGGACAGACTTGCTAGGAACCTTGTTTAATACATGCATTGTCGTCTTTAAAGCCTCACTCCACATTGTGGAAGGAAGGGATGAATAATAAAGCATTGCACAAACCATTTCCTTTAATGTTCAATTCCTTCTTTCAGCTACACCATTTTGACTTGGTGTTCCTGGCATTGTATATTAAGATACAATACCCTCTTCTTGAAGGAAATGTGCAAATGGTCCCTTTCTTTGTTCCATCTCAGTGAATCTTCCATAATATTTTCTTCCTCTATCTGATCTGACTATCTTAATCACTTTACCTAATTATTTCTCTACTTCAACTTTGAAGTCCTTAAAGGCTTGAAAAACCTCACTTTTGTCATTTAATAAGTAAAGATACATATATCGTGAATAGTCATCAATAAAGGTTGCAAAATACTTTTTCCCTATAAAACAAGGTGTAAAAGGTTGACAAATATTCGTGTGAATTATTTCTAATGTTCCACTACTCCTCTTGGCTCCCTTCTTAGAAGTGTTGGTTTTCTTAGCCTTTATGCATTCAACACATGTTCCAAAGTCAGTAAAATCTATAGGCCCTAAAATGCCTTCCTTTACTAATCTTTGGATTCTTTCTTTAGATATGTGTCCCGCCTTCGATGCCAGAGTAGTGATGACTTTTCATCTAGTAATGTGCATTTATTTTCAATAACATTATGTTGGATCATTAGTGATTGCTAAAAATGAGGGCTTAATTGAACTTGATAAAGATCATTTATTAAAAGACAAGTACCAATAAGGATAGAGATTTTATACAATGAGAATCGTCCACTTTGAAGGGTGAAAGTATAGTTTAATTTGTCTAATCTAGAAACAAAGATTAAGTTTCTACTATAGTTTGGTACATAAAAAGTATTTTCTAAATCCAACAAGCTTCTATTATCAAGGATTAATCTGCATGTGCCAACAGCCTTTACGCGTGAGCCCAGTTTATTTCCAGAATAAAAGACTTTTTCACGCTCAGTTGGTTTCCTTTGATTCAGAATTCCCTACAATGTATTAGAAATATGCACAGTTGCACCAGAGTCAAGCCACCAACTATATAAAGGAATATTTAAAAGATGATATTCATATGAAACAAGAGACATTATACCTTTCTTTTCCAACCATTTCTTGTACTTTAAGCACTCCTTTTTGACATATCCTTTCTTATGGAAGAAGAAACATTTCATATTAGCCTTGCTTCCCCCAGCCTTGCCATCACCTGGCTTGGACACTCCACCTGAAATAGGAGTAGTTCCCTTTATTTTTCCCTTACTCTTGTGGCTATGCTTGTCATGGGTACTTAAATGTGCAGTAGGAAATCCTTCATTCTTAAGTCTCTCTTCTTATTGAACACACATGGCTAATAAATCATTTATTGACCATTTTTCCTTTTGTGTGTTGTAAGAGACCTTGAATGATCCATAATGACTAGGCAAGGAAGTTAAAATGAAGTGAACTAGAAATACATAAGAGATGGCTAACTCTATCTCATTAAGTTGGGCAGCAATGTCTCTCATCTCCATGATGTGTTCCCAGATCCCACAAGAACCATTGTACTTCATAGAGCACATCTTGGCCATTAAGGTGCTGGCCCTAGACTTACTAGAATAAACATATTGTTCCTCCACTGCCTTTAAAAAGTCTTTTGCCAATTCAGAAGTGGGAATTGATCTTCTAATATGCTTTCCTACATGTGCTTGCATAAGCAACAAACTAAGCCTATTAGAGCGTTCCCATTTATCATAATTGGCCTTTTCAGCAGCAGTACTTTCCTCCATAAGTGGTTGCGGTTTTTTCACTCGGAAAGCTAAGTCTAGATCCATACACCCTAATGTAAACATGACCTTTTCTTTCCATTCATTAAAATTTGAACCATTTAGAGTAGGAATATTGTTGTTTTCACCATACACAATGAGGAAATAACTGCAATAATTAAAATTTCATATTAAAACCACAACTGAAATATAAAACTAACTTATGAGGTCTACTTTATTTACTTTTATAATACTAATCACAATAAGTCATTGCAAATTATCTTTGGACAAATTTGAAACACTGAGTAGGATTATTTTCTTTATATGAGTTAGTTTCACTTAACATAATAACTTAGCATACGGTTGTGAGTGACAAAATATTTTTCCTTTGGGCTAAATATTATATAAATGACATACATATGCTAATCATCTTAACTTGTATAACCAACAACAATGATAAATTTTAACCAAAATCATTGTTGTCAAATTAAGTTCAATCTAATGTTACTTAACTTTCATGTGAATATTTTGCATCATTATATTAATAGACTTACTTTGATAAGGCTACACATAATCTAGAATGTAACATGTACATTCACAATTAGTAACTTTAGCATTCATTCAATATAAAGGAATTGTGTAGTTCAACAAATTATATTTCAACCAGTGTTAACATTACTGTTTGTATGTTTACACACATTTCCATCAATGCATATATGTTAACAACTAATTGATTACTTGTTTATACACATGATCATTGTAAACAAGCCCTAATATGAAAACAACGTGTTTATTTGTATGTATGCATTGTACTTCACAATGCGTTTATATTACATAATGATGTTAGCGATGAGGATCATATACAGTCGAATCACCACACACCGAATTGATGTTTGTGCCTACCGGCAACTCCATTAGCAATTATAGGACGACTAAAAGCATGAATGGTTGTTGAACTAAAGTATGTTATTCAGCGTCACTGAATGAACAACGACAAGCACTACTACAAAAACATCATTCAGTGGCGCTTTTAGTGGCGTCGGTTATTTAGGAAAACCGACTCCTATTTTACATAGGCGTCGGTTATTTATACTCACCGACGTCTATATTCGAAGACCAGCCAGACACGGGTACCGCTTTGTATTCAGCGTCGGCCATTTATAACAGACCGACGTCTAAAAGTAGCCCGCGAAAATCAATTTTCGAGCGAACTTTTTTCGTCTCCTACAGCGTCGGTTTGGTAACTATTAACCGACTCCTATGTAAATGAAAATTTGCGCAAAAAATTAGGGTAAAGGTTGCATTGTTGGGCGTCGGTGTATTACTATCAACCGACGCCTTTAGCAACCTAATAGACCCGCACGACGCCCGTTAGGCACCTACCTGTTCCATTGTCTTCATCGCTAGCTGTCGCGCTGCTCGATCGCCCGCCAGCCGGTTCTCGCCGTCGCCGAAGCTGCCCGTGCTTCCTTGCCTCGCCGTCGCCGCCGACGTTGCTGCTGCTGTACGTCGTCGCCGACCTTGCTACTGCTGCTGCTGTTCGTCGTCGGTGCCGCCCACCTAGCTTCTTCCAACAGAGCCGCCGCCCTAGCTTCTTCTCCGGCGCCCTTCTTCTCCGGCGCCATTCTTCTCCGCCGCCCCTGCTGCTGCTGCTGTCCGCTCGTCGCCGCCCTGCACCGCCGCCCTGCTGCTCCAGCCACCTGCTGCCCGCGCGCGCGCCCTGCTGCTCCATCCGCTGCGCCGCCGCCACGCCTGAGAACCGGCGCCGCCGTCACGCCTGGTGCCCTCCTGCTTGCCCACCTGCCTGCCCTAGCTCCTTCCTTTCTTCCTGCTGACACCCGGCGTCCTGTTTCTACAACACTGGTTACTTTTACTGATTTCCTTGCTGTTAGTTTTACTGATTGCTGTTTTACTGCTTTTTTTGATTAGATATGTATAGAAGTTCCTTATAAATATATTTTTTTATATACACATACATGTAATTTTGTATAAAATTCATGATAATTGGAAGGAAATAAAATATGATTATTGAAATGCACATTTGTGATGTGATACCTTTTTTAGGATGCATATATTAGATTCAACCTTTGAGACATCCTTTTATGAGTTCCAATACAATTAGGGTTTCATTTCATTGCCATTGTATGTATTATAATATTACATCTTTCACATAAAAATTAATTAAATTGAATCCTATTGGAACCCTAATTTAAATCCTAATTTGATTTAAACTTGTCCATTCTAGCATCATTTGATTTGATTAAACCCTAACATTGTTTAAACCCTAACATCAATTGTGATGAAACCCTAACATGTACATATCTATTATTGTGCCGTCCAAGATTTACTCATTAGGAGTAAATCTTGGATAGTCCCCGGTTTGGGACTGTTCTTGAACACCTAATCTCACTTAGGATGTAAGTGTATAATGTGTATTGAGTTTTCGAGAAAATTTTGGTAGCATTTCCCCGTTTGTTCTCTAAGTACATATGTACTTAGAGAACAGCGGGGAAATGCTGCCGAAATTTTCTTGAAAACCCAATACACATTATACACTTACTAGTGAGATTAGGTGTTCAAGGATGGGATAGGTGGTACACATTTATTATATATAAGAATGACATCACATGTGTTTGTTGGCCTAGAATGTGAACAATCATTGTTTTTTATATTACTTGTACATTGATATAAATTAGAATGAACAATCACTAAATTATATATTGTTTGTATGGAGTCCGGCTTCATTGTAGATATCTATTATTGTGTTTGTTGGCCTAGAAACCCGTCCAAGATTTACTCATTAGGAGTAAATCTTGGATAGTCCCCGGTTTGGGACTGTTCTTGAACACCTAATCTCACTTAGGATGTAAGTGTATAATGTGTATTGAGTTTTCGAGAAAATTTTGGTAGCATTTCCCCATTTGTTCTCTAAGTACATATGTACTTAGAGAACAGCGGGGAAATGCTGCCGAAATTTTCTTGAAAACCCAATACACATTATACACTTACTAGTGAGATTAGGTGTTCAAGGATGGGATAGGTGGTACACATTTATTATATATAAGAATGACATCACATGTGTTTGTTGGCCTAGAATGTGAACAATCATTGTTTTTTATATTACTTGTACATTGAAGGATTGCTAATTGATAAAAGATCACAATTTTAGAGACATGTATGTTTATACAAATGCTAAATGTTTTCCTTATTCTAGTTGATACAAATGCTAAATGTTTTCCTTTTTAATGAAATTTTCAGATGGCTCACCATGATGAGAATGATGTCCATGATGAGCATGAAGTCCATGATGAGCATGTTGTCCATGACGAGCATGGCGAGGATACCAACGTAAGTTCTAAAAACATATCCCGTATTTCTATAAAATTCATTATCTTCTAGTTATGTCATATATCCTGTATTTCTATATTGGCTTAATTCGGTGTGTTTATTTTTGTCAAATTTTAGGTTGATGATGCACAGCTACCCACTGAAGCAATTGAGCAACTTGATGCGCAGCAACAAAAACTTAACAAGAAAAGGGGTATCACTCTGTTGAAAAAGTTACTTGCGCTGAGTGGCAGTGGATCCAAATTGGTTGTGGAGTTTGATAATGGAGGGAATGCAATTGGAGTGAACCGCAATAATTTTATAAACTATCTTGGGGTTGTCACTCGAAGCCATTGTGGTGTTAAGTATGATAATTGGCATAAAGTTCCTCAGGCGAAGAAAGACTTGATATGGAAAGATTTATGCGTGAGTTATTATTATTTGCAATTCTATTTTGTAGATTACAAATTCTATTATTTGCAATTATATTTTTGGTACTAGTTAATAACATTTCTATTTTACAGAATCTGTTTGCATTGGATGAGATGTTGCATCGTAAAAGTGTGATGCAACGCACTGGAAAGATGCTTAGGAATTACAGGACAAATCTGAACAGAGAATACATAAGACAGGGTGATAAGAAGAAGAAGTCAGCCCTTGAACAATGGAACTTCTTGGACAAAGAAGATTGGGACAATTTTGTTGCTTCAAGAAAATCTGAAGAATTCAAGGTATTAGGCATCACTCCCATTTTAATTAATATACATTGTATTCACCTATTCAAGATTAACATTTAGTGCTACTAACCTAATTATAAATGTGCATACTAACTAGGCCCTCAGTGACGCACAAAAAGCAAGGCGTGCACTGAATGTACATGACCATACTATGGGTCCAAAAGGCTATGCAAGCGTTCGCCAAAGACTACAGGCGGAGTCTGCAGCTACTCAGGAGTCTACGGCTACTCAGGAGTCTGCGGCCACACCCTTGCCTCGCCATGATATCTGGATAGCTGGCAGGAAAAACAAGAAGGGTGAAATAAAGAAGCCCGAAACTGCTGAGGCGGCTGCAAAAATGGTAAAATACAACTCTTAGAGCAATCATTTGAATATTGATTATTTTTGGTGTTAACTTACCAATTTTTGTTAATGGTGATTAGCGGGAGCTGCACGAGCAGAGGAAACAAGGCACGTTCATCCCTCAGGGCACAAGGGATGAATTGACAGTTGCTCTGGGTAACCCAGAGCATCCTGGACGTGTTAGAGGTGCCGGCGCTGGTGTGGGCATCAAAGCATTCTTTGGGCCATCCCAGCGCAAACCCAGAGCGGGACTTTCTCAAGAAGAGGTAACATATTCTATTTTTAGAATGTTACTGCAAAAGGAAATTCATTAATAAAAAGCTAATATTTGTTTTATCCATGTATAGGAGAATAAGAGAGTCGAGGATATAGTTGCTAAGAAGCTCAACGATGTGGTTGCTGAGAAGGTCAAGGAAGAATTGCTGCGGTGGCAGGCATCTCAGGCTTCCAATCAGCCTATGCCGACCCACTCTTCTCCTGGTGCACAGACTGCAAGTAATCCTGGAGACCCATCGCCTAACACGTCTGCTGTAAGTATTGTTTATGACATTGTAGCTAGTCTTTTCAAGATGATATGTTTTCAAGATGATATGTATATATGTATAACATTCTTTACGTAAATTTGTAGGCATTGAAGCCATGCCGCTTAAGAATGGAAAACTATGTTGTTGCAGAGGCGCAAGCTTACCAGTCCCTTCCTGGGGCAACGTTTCATGGGACTCCAATTCCGCAGGGCTACATTCGTGTGAGCCCGATACATGTATTACCCGATTGGAGGGAAGTTGAGTTGCCATATGCCCACCCAGATATTGATACACTTGGTGAGGCAGAAAGCGGGGTCATATTGTGGCCCAAAGCAGATGTCCTCTACACGACTGAAATTGTAAGATAAATTTACATTGATTTAGACTGTTAATGTGTATATATGATGTCAACTGATCTGAAATTATATATACAGGTTAAAAAGAAGACACCAGGAGCACCTAGGCCTCCACCTCCAATTCCCGCATTACCAACTTGGGTTCCAACTGACCTACCATACCCGTTAGGTCCTGCTTGTAGGGGAATGGCATGTTGGCTACGGGCACATAATATACTTTGCCCTATAATTGTTTCTTTAGATGCAGATTATGCAGGTCAATCATACGACAACTCTTTATTTATACAAGATATTATTGAGCTGTTTATGTATGATTGGTTGAATACATCAATGATAGAGACATGGATAAGGTGAGATCTTGTTTATACATCCATATACCTTGTGTAAGATCCGGTGATCTAGTTTCTTATATATTAATGCATACGTCTATATGTTTTGCAGCTACTTAATCGAAGATCATTGCAAACAATTTGCATATGATCATGTGGGATTTTTGATTCCATCATTGATTAGTATGGTAGCTAAAGACCCTGATAGTGTTCAACAATACTGTATAGATGCTTTTACAATTTTTGGTCATCAAATGAAGACGATAATAATAGCTCCATTCAATGTCAAGTAAGTTTGCTTTATTTATAATTTGGACTTAAGAAAATTCCATTATTATTTTGCATTTTGAGTTATTAATTGTTAACTTTTTACCTCTAGTGGTAGACATTGGGAGTTACTAGTTATTGTCCCCGAGACGTACACTGTTTATTATCTAGATCCCGCAGGAAGTACATTAAACACTAAAATTGGACACGTAATGAGAATGGCATTATTCTGGTGAGAAATATTTCATTTTTTATATCCGTTAACATCTTTTATTACATTACTATTTACTTATGCAACTTAGTGTGTTATATTAACATGTAGGGGTTTAGATGCATTCAAAAATGCTGGAGGAAAGGTCCCAAGGAAAAAGAACCAGCCATTGTCTTGGGAGAACGTAAAAGTAAGTTCCCGACTCCCCGACTCCAATGTATATATTATTGATGTGAATTGTGCTTAGTTGTATTATTTTGTATGTTTCAATTTATAGTGCGCTACACAAGACAATGGCTGGGCATGCGCATACTATGTGATGCGATTTATGCAGATGATTATCAAACATGCCGCATTGGACATCGATACCATACATGAGGTATTATATATAGTCTCATTAGTTAGTATGAAATATATCAATCTTATTTTTATATTATTACTTATATATATACATCATTCTCTTTGCAGGTGTTTAAAACTGACCACACTATAGGCAAACGCTTAAAAAATGTACATGCTCCATATACGAGGGAAGCATTAGATGAAGTAAGAGAAGAATGGGCAATAGCTGTACAAACAGTGGCAACTGTAAGATATAATTGGGATGTTGATAGTGATGATGAATGATACTTTGTAAATGAATGTTTGTGAATGTTAAAACATGTATTTGAATGATTCTATATGTGTGAACGTGACAATTGAATTGATGTCTGAATGTATCTACTTGTGTGAATCTTTTTATGTTAATTTTGCAGGTTTGTGGCCTGTTTGTAGGCTGATATCAATGGATGTCGTAAACCTGCAGTTCAGAAAACTGAACTGCGGGTTCTCATCCTGCTGACCAGCCACAGCAGGCCTGCAAACAGATTTATAAAAAAAATAGATATAGGCGTCGGTTATTTACAGATAACCGTCAGCACAGACTTACAGCGTCGATTTTTTGTTGAACACCGACGCCAAAAGTGTTCGCGCTACAGGAAATGGGAGTCATCTAGGACACTTTTCTGCGTCGGTCCTTTAGTATATAATCGACGCAGAAAGCGTCCTAGATGACGCCATTTTCTGTGGCGCAAACCCTTTTGGAGTCGGTGTTTTATAATAAACCGACGCCTTGATGTTAAATAGGTGTCGGTTTTTTAACCGACGCTGAAGTGTCCAACCTTTTAGCGGCGCCCACATAGGCATCGTTTAGAAACCTACGCCAAAGGGGGTTAAACAACCGACACTAAAAGGCACTTCTGTAGTAGTGAAGTATCTGAGAAAGTAATCGGTTGTTGCCTCATATCGAGAAAACTCATCTATCCTGATCACCGACCAACGTTCAATGGCTTGGGTACTAAACCTTCTGCAGAAACAATCCAATAATATCCACTCACCGGTGGATGTTGATCTTATTAGAAAATCATCAACGAGAAAGTGTTCATCGTTAACGCCTGTTTTCACAACGCAGACCATGATGATAGAAACACTAGTATAGAAATGGCTTATAACGTCACATTTACAGGTGTCGGTTGTATCCAAGAAACCAACGCCTAAACCCTACAATGTCGGTTAAATACACAAATCGACATCTATCTATGAAGAGTGGCCAGACATGGGTATCACTTTTTATTTAGCATCAGTTCCTCAATAAGCAACCGACGCCTAAAATTGACTGCCAAATCCAAATTTTCTAGTGAAAAAAATTACCTCCAAAGTTTAACATACGACGTCGGTTGTTAACAAATCAATCGACGACTAAAGGTTTTTCGCGAGACAGAAATTTGGCCCACTTTTATCGTTGGTGATGTTGTAATAACCGATGCCAATGTGTTTTCATGTGTTGTTCCCGTGAAATTTTTCACCCCCTTTGGCGTCGGTTTTTCTACGGTAACCGACGACTATGGTCATAATTCGAGAATATTTTTTTTGTCGGCATATGTAGATAGACGTCGGTTTTTCTAGTTGGAACCGACAACTATCATTGAACATAGGTGTCGGTTTTTGTGTGGTGACTGATGTCTTTTATTTTAAGCATCGGTTATTTTTAATAATCGACGTCAATTGTTAACTTAATAGCACCCATGCGAAAGACTCTTCCCCTTTCTCTATTTCATTCCTGATTTTAAGAGTTACAACTCTGGCGATTCCTCTCTGCCGCACTACTCCTACCGCCGATGTCGCCTGCCGCTCCTACTGCAGCTGCCACTGTTGTCGCTCCTACCATCGTTGCCTCTCCTCTTCTTCCTGCTGCCGCCGCTACTGTGGTTGATCATGGGCCAATCAAAGGTAATGGAACCACCCTTGATGTTTGTTTCCCATTCTCAGATCGCCTGGCATTGGCCCCGATTCACTGGATGACGAGGGTCCCCTATTTTCTATGTGTGTGTTGTTGTAGCTAGGAGTACCATACAGTCTAGTCTCCATCTCCGTTTATTGTATCCAATTTCGATTTCTATAGGGGTTCTTGTCTGACCTGACCCTAGTATTGGTGTCATTTCTACTGCATTAGTCCCTTAATACATTGTTAAGAGTGGATTTGATGTCTACCCGCATGGGAGTTGTGATCTTGAATCAAGATATTTTTCCATAGTATTTAAGACATGACTTTGTGCCTAATATTGGTTCCTCTAAGTGAGTGTTTATTTAAATTGAATATTGTATATGAAACAAAATATGATTGTCTATTATTTTTTCAATGATCACTTCCATTATGGGTCTATCCAATACAACTTATTTTCAACAAATACATATATTAAGCATCCTAATCACCCTTCTTGCTTAATGATGAACTCTAATGCACTCATGTGACATGTTTGGAATGTAAATGATGAACTTTGCCCTAGATTGCCAATCATGCTTCTAAAGACATCAATAATCACCCTAACTTGAAGAATAGTAACTTTGTGGTCATACATGACACTCTTAGCAACCCCTCATATCCCTTATTGATAGTTTGTCTATATGAGTTTATATGTGTGATTATGACCCCCTTATGGTGAGGCATGGTCATACCTTAAGTCAATTGGGGAACCTTGGTCTTCTATTATATCAAACTCCTTTTATACTTGAAATCAGTAGTAATGTGATGATTTGTGACATAACGTCCATGCCCAAAGCTAAAATGTGGGTCTTCTATTTCTAAATTGATTATGTGAACTCCTAAATTAGTAACATATATTATTCTTTGTGCACCCAAATACCTTGTGAATCATGTATGCGTCCTAAAATGATTAAATGCCTAAATCTTGACTTGAAATATGACCTAGTATGTATGTTGATATATGAATCTCTAGTTAAAACTTCAAGATTGATCCCTAATTAATATATTATAACATAATTGAATCGTGCATTTGTGTTGTTGTAGGTGTTGTTGACTTGTTGCTGATTGACATATATTTCTTCTTCAACCTTCAAGTGAGGTATAATATTCTCACTCTCCCAATGTGCCATTAGGCTTCATTTTGATTCAAATCTTTGATATATGGAATCATGGTTTATTTACTATTTAGTATTTACTGACAAGCATGATTAAATGATGTTACACAAAACTTAGGATATGAATGATGAAACTAGGATTGTAGGTATAAGAATGACAACATACATGTATATGTTGGCCTAGAAACCCATCCAAGATTTACTCATTAGGAGTAAATCTTGGATAACCCCCAGTTTGGGACTGTTCTTGAACACTTAATCTCACTTAGGATGTAAGTGTATAATGTGTATTGGGTTTTCAAGAAAATTTCGGCAGCATTTTCATGTTTGTTCTCTAAGTACATATGTACTTGGAGAACAGCAGGGAAATGTTGCCGAAATTTTCTTGAAAACCCAATACACATTATAAACTTACTAGTGAGATTAGGTGTTCAAGAATGGGATAGGTGGTACACATTTATTATATATAAGACCTAATCTTTTAACCCTAAACCCTAATATATACTTGTTTTCTCTTTGATCATAGAATGGATAGATCATGGATGTCCATTCCAAATCGCTGCACCCTAGAGTTTATTTCTGGTCTGGATCAGTTTATTAGATTTGCCGAGGAACATAGGAAACAACCTGGAGATAGATTGTATTGTCCATGTAGGCATTGCGGTAACAACTTGAAAGTCAACACTGGTGATGAAATCAAAAGTCATGTCATGTGCAATGGGATTGTACAAGGCTATACAGAATGGCACTGGCATGGAGAGATCTCAAACCTGAAATCAGTGGATGTCGATAGCAGTGCTTGTGTGGAAGAAGAAATTGCCTCCGATGACGTAGATGTAAATGAACCAATTCCAATAGACATCATTGAAGTGATGTTGCATAGATGTGGGGTAGAGCACACTGATCCACCTCCCATGTTTAGAAACATTATGCATGATGTTGAGATACCATTATACACAAGTTGTAAGTTTACAAAGCTTAGAGATGTGTTGAGATTGTATAAGCTGAAAGCTAACAATAGATGGAGCGACAAAAGCTTCATGTCATTGTTGTCTTTATTGAAAGAAATTCTTCTTGAAGAAAACAAGCTGCCAATCTCAACATACCGGTTAAAGAAATTGTTGTGCCCAATGGGAATGGAGGCCAAGAAGATACATGCATGCCCGAATGATTGTGTATTATTTTAAAAGGACTATGTGGATTTGAAATATTGTCCCAAATGGGGTGCGTCAAGGTATAAATTGATGACTTCGGGGGAGTCCAAAGCGGGTTCCCCTGCCAAGGTGATGTGGTATCTACCTATAATACCACGGTTTCATGCTTGTTTTCCAATCAAATAGATGCGAAGAATTTGAGGTGGCATGTAGATGTTAAGAAAAATAATGATGGGATCCTACGACATGCGTCTGATTCCCCACAGTGGAAGAAGATTGATTTATTGTACCCTAAATTTGGTGAAGAAGTCAGGAATCTAAGACTTGGGCTTTGTACAGATGGGATGAATCCATACGAGATATTGAGCAGCCAACATAGCACTTGGCCAGTGATGCTTGTTATATACAATCTTCTTCCTGGTTGTGTATGAAAAATAAGTACGTTATGCTGTCGTTGTTGATATTGGGTCGTAAACAACCTAGAAATGATATCGATGTTTATAATGAACCTCTGATTGATGACTTAAAGAAACTCTGGGGTGAAACTGTGATGACCTATGATGCTTTACGAAGAGAGACATTTCGTTTGCACGCTATGTTGTTTTGCACTGTGAATGATTTTCCAGCATATGGGAATTTGTCTGGATATAGTGTCAAAGGATCTAAAGTGTGTCCTATATGTGAAGAGAAAATTGATTCAATACGGCTAAAACACGGCGGCAAGACTATATATCTTGGTCATCGAAGGTTTCTTCCAAAATTCCATCTGTATCGTAGGTTGCACAAAGCATTCAATGGACGAAATGAGAAACGAAGTGCACCTAAACCTATACCAGGGGAGGATGTTTATGAAAGAGTAAAAGACTTTGTCAATGAATTTGGTAAGAGATCACAATATACGATGGCCAAAGGGAGTGACAAATCTTTATTCAAGAAGAAATCAATATTTTGAGATCTTCCTTATTGGAGTTCTTTGGTAATCGGGCATTGTATCAATGTCATGCACGTTGAGAAAAATGTCTATGATAGCGTCATCAGTACTCTGTTGAATATACCAGGTAAGACTAAAGATGGGATAAAATCCAAAATGGACCTACGTGAAATGAGAATAAGGACAAAATTAACAGAAGTAGTTAGTAGCGATCGGAGAACATACTTACCTCCCGCTTGTTACACGTTGTCGAGAAAGGAGAAGAAAGCTTTTTGTGAATGCTTGGTAAATGTTAAGGTGCCACAGGGTTACTCATCCAACATCTGTACATTGGTATCAATGAAAGATTTGAAGTTGATAGGTCTTAAATCTCATGATTGTCACACTCTAATGCAACAAATATTACCCGTGGCAATTCGATCTATATTGTCTAAGCATGTAAGGTTTGCAATCACCAGATTTTGTTTCTTTTTCAACAATCTATGCTACAAAGTTATTGACCATGATACTCTCGATAAATTGCAAAGAGAAGTGGTTGTTACCCTATGTCATCTTGAGATGTATTTTCCTCCTTCGTTCTTTGATATCATGGTACATCTTATTGTCCACTTGACTAGGGAAGTGAAAATGTTGGGACCAGTTTTCTTACATTGGATGTATCTCTTTGAACGATACATGAGCATTTTTAAAGTGATGTTCGAAACTATTATCGGCCTGAAGGGAGTATTATTGAGGTTTATGTGGAGAGAGAGGTTATGGATTTTTATAATGACTTTCTGAGTGGTAATGATGCTCCGGTTAATGACAAAAATATTGAGGAGCATTTTGGCAAAGGAATTTCAGGATCACAGATGAAAGTAATCATCCGTGAGCAGTTGGAACAAGGTCACTTGTATATTTTACAAAACATCGACGAAGTGAGTGTTTATATCGAGGAACATGCCAATTTCATTAAGAGACAATATCCTTGAGCCAATTCAATGTGGCTTGCTAGAGAGCATAACAAGACATTTATTAAGTGATTTGAAGATATAGTCTTACATCAACTATCTCAAACACCAGATAATCTTACTGAAAGTATCAAATGCCTCACCTTTAAACCAAAATTGAATGTTATGTCTTATGAAGGGGTTGACATAAATGGATTCTCATATTACACAAAGCGTCAAGATGATAAGAGTGTCATCCAAAATAATAGGGTCACCCTTCAAGCGTCTTCATTGTTTTTTGCAAGTGCAAAGGTAAGAGTCCACGTGAAGCTAAAATGTCATATTACAGTGTCATTGAAGACATATGGGAGTTTGACTACGTAGATTTCAAAATTCTGCTCTGTAAATGTAATTGGGTTGATAACACCAAAGGAGTTATAGTGGATGAATTGGTTTCACATTAGTAAACTTTGAAAAGATTGGCGAGAAGGGTGAACCATTCATATTGGCATCATAGGTGAAACAAGTATTTTATATCGATGATCCTGTAAATGATAAATGGTCGGTTGTTCTTCATGGTAAAAGACAGTTCGTTGAAGATCCTATAGATGAAGAACAATACTATGATAAGTATGATGACTCCAGTCCATTCTCAGTTGGGTTGCCAACACCACCAAATATTGAAGTTAATGATGACTTATATGTGTGCGAAGATCACAATGAAGTATTGTTAATTGATAAAAGATTGCAATATTAGAGGCATGCATGTTTATATTTTTTTATATGTTTTGTTTTTCTGAATGTGAACTTTACAATGTCAATGTGAACTTTACAATGTGAATTACTTTACAATGTGAATGTGAACTTTACAATGTGAATTACTTTACAATGTGAACTTTACAATATGAATGTGAACTTTCAGATGGCTGAGCATTCTCCTGATGATCGTGTTGATGATTACCGTGAGGGTGAGGATGTCAATGCATCACCTGACAATCTAAGTTTTAAATATATATACCTGAGGTTTCTATCTATATGTTCATTTATAGTTATATCATGTAAGTGTGTTTGTTTTGTCAAATTTTAGGTTGGTGATGTACCCCCTGAAGAAATTGGGGCACTTGATGAGCAGCAAAAAAATTGAGAAAGTGAGGGGCATCACAATGATGAACAAGTTACTACAGCAAAGGGGCAATGGACTCAAACTGGTTGTGGATTTTGATCATGCAGGAAATCGAGTTGGAGTGAACCGCAACTCATTTATTTCATATCTTGGGGTTCTTACTCGCAGCC
The DNA here is from genome assembly GCA_963693085.1 of Alisma plantago-aquatica. Classification (NCBI taxonomy): domain Eukaryota; kingdom Viridiplantae; phylum Streptophyta; class Magnoliopsida; order Alismatales; family Alismataceae; genus Alisma; species Alisma plantago-aquatica. Next base: position 1,554,384,027 of record OY856409.1, read on the forward strand.
ATTGTAGTCCTAACGTAGAATCCTGGTATAAAGTTCCTAAGGGGAAGAAAGACTTAGTATGGAAGGAACTATGCGTGAGTTATTATTATTTGCAATTCTATTTTTGTAGATTACTAATTTATAGGATACTAGTTAATAGCAATTCTATTTTGCAGAGTATATTTGATCTGGATGAAAAGCTAAATCATAAATGTGTGATGCAATGCTGTGGGAGGGTCCTAAGGAACTATAGGACAAATCTAACCTGAGATTACATACACAATGTTGAGAAGAGGTTCTTGATTGATTTCCAATTCTAGATATTGATCACTTTTTGACTAACTCTACACTAATAATTTTTGTTTGTATTTAGGTAGAAGGCAGCCACTGAGCAATGGAACTACCTGGACCCCAAAGACTGGGAGGAGTTTGTTACCTAAAGAAAAACAAATGAATTCAATGTATTAATCATCACTCCCAATTTAATTAATATACATTCTTATGTATTCATCTATTCAAGATTAACCTTTAGTGTTACTAACCAAATCAATGTACTTACTAACAAGGCTATCAACGATGCTCAAAGAGCAAGGCGTGCACTGAATGTGCATGACCACACAATGGGTCCAAAAGGCTATGCAGGCATTCACCAAAGACTATAGGCTGAGTCTATTGCTCAGTCTGCTGCTACTCAGGAGATTGTAGAGTCATCTACTATTGGTCTCGCACCTCTACCTTGCCATGCTATGTGGATAGTTGGGAGGCAAAACAAGAAGGGAGATATAACAAAGCCCACAACTGCTGAGGCGGATACAAAAATGGTAAAATTCAACTCTTAGAGCAATCGATCGATATTGATTATTGTTATGTTTACTTACCAATTTCTATTGATGGCGATTAGCGGGAGCTGCACAAGTAGAGGAAGGAAGGCAAGTTCATTCCTGAGGGCACAAGGGATGAATTAACAGCTGCTCTGGGTAACAAAGCATCTTGGACGTGTTAGGGGTGCAGGAGCTGGTGTGGACATCAAAGCATTCTTTGGGACATCACAGTGCAAACCAGTCCCAAAAGCGGGACTTTCACGCGATGAGGTAACTTATTCTTTTTTTAGAATGTTATTGTGAAAGAGAATTCAATAATTAGAAGCTAGCATTTCTTTTGTCCATGTATAGGTAGATCAGTTAATTGATAGGAGAGTCAAGGAAGCACTTGATAGGAGAGTCGAGGAAACACTTGATAAGAGACTCAATGAAGCAATTAGTAAGTGGCAGACATCTTAGACTGCCACTCAGACAGTACCTGTGGTGGGCTGCTCTTCTCCTACTGTAGAGGTTGGGAGTAATCATGTAGACCCACAACCTAGCACATCTGTTGTAAGTATTTTTATGACATATATAGTAGCTAGTCTTTTCAAGATGATATGTTTATGTATATATGTATATAACATTCTTTACGTAAATTTGTAGGGGTTGAAGCCATACCATCTAAAAAGTCAAGAATATATCATTGCAGAGGCACATGCTTACCCAACCCTTCCAGGGGAGATGTTTCATAGGCTCCAGTACCAGCTGGTGCAGTTTGTGTGAGCCCGATACATATACTCTCTGATTGGAGGGATCTTCCACTGCCATATGCCGACCCAGATTTTGAAACGCTTGGTGAGGCAGAAGGCGAAGTGATAATGTGGCTCAAAGCGGATGTCGTCTATACTAATATTGTATGGTAAATTTATATTATGTTAATTTGTTAGTGTGTATATATGAGTCAATTGATATGAAATTATATATACAAGTCAAAAAGAAGACATCCACTACATCTCGGCCTCCACCTCCACCTCCTAAAGTACCAAGTTGGCTTCCAAGGGAGCTACACACCTCGTTAGGTCTTAATTGTAGGGGTATGGTAGTATGGATAGGCGAACATGATTCAAATTTCCCTATAAATGTTGCTATTCTGGAGGATGTTGTATGTCAATCATACGATAACAATATATTTATACAAGTTTTGCATACATATTAATGCATACGTAATACAAGCTTTGCATACGCATTAATGCATACATATCAATGCAGGTCAATCATACAATAACAAGCTATTTATACAAGATATTTTGGAGTTGCTTTGTTATGATTGGTTGAACACATCTATGATAGAGTTGTGGATATGATGAGATCTTGTTTATACATCCATATACCTTGTTTTATATACGATGATCTGGTTTCTTATATATTAATGCATACGTAATACATGTTTTGCAGCCACTTACAAACGATATGTACATATTTTGCATTTTCCCATGTGGGATTTTTGGTTCTATCTTTGATTAGTCTTGTAGATACAGACCCTTCTTCAGTTACTTCATACTGCTGTGCTGCTTTTGAATATTTTGGTAAAAAAAAGAAGACGGTGATAATAGCTCCATTAAATGTCGAGTAAGTTTACCTTGCTTATAATTTGGACTTAAGAAAATAACATTTTTATTATGGATTTTGAGTTATTAATTTTTAACTTTCTTACCTGTAGTGGTAGGTATTGAGAGTTATTAGTTATTGTCCCCAAGATGTTCACTGTCTATTATCTAGATCCTGCAGGGAAGGAATTGAATACATTATATGGACACACAATGAAAAGGCCATTATTTCCGTGAGAAATATTTCATATTTTTATATCCGTTAACATATGTTATTACATTACTATTTAATTATGTAATTTAATGTGTTACATTAACATGTAGGGCTTTACAAGAGTTCAAAAAATTTGGAGGAAAGGTACCCAGGAAAAATAATCAGCCACTAATTTGGGAGAATGTGAAAGTAATTTCCCGACTCCAATGTATATATTATTTATGTAAACTGTGCTTATTTGTATTTTTGAATATTTTGTATGTTTCAATTTATAGTGCGCTACACAAGACAACAGCTGGACATGTGCCTACTATGTGATGTGATTTATGGACCTAATCATCAAACATGCTGCAATGGAAATCGATACTATACATAAGGTATTATATATAGTCTCATTAGAAATATGAAATATATCAATCTTATTACATATTATTAATTACATATATGCATCATTCTCTTTCCAGGTGTTTAAAACTGACTTCAGTACAGGTGGAAAGTTATTAGATGTACATACTCCCTATACGGGGGAGGAATTAGATGTTGTAAGAGAAGAATGGGCAAAAGCCCTACAAGTAGTGGAAATTTTTAAATATAATTGAGATTCTCATGACAATGATGATGATGATGAATAAAGAATGATATTTCTAAACTATGTTGTCATAATTATTTTTGTGTAAATGTGAATGACTTTTTCTAAATTGTCATATGTGTGAATGTGAATGACTTTTTCTGATCAATACATGAATGTTTCTACATATGTCTGAATGTAAAAAGAGATGAAATGAATGGAACTTAATGCGAATGTTAATGACTTTGCATGTTTCTACATGTATCTGATCAACACATGTGTCTAAATGTGAATGACTCTACATGTTTGTAGCATGTTGTTGGCTGATATCAATGGATGTTGTAAACCTATAGTTCAGAACTGAACTACAGGTTCTGCATCCTGTTGACCAACTGTAACATCCCTGACCTGGGTTATGAACTAACCCTAGGTGTTTTGCTTAATTATGTAATTAGATGCTTGTGATTATCTTTTGAGTATGTAATTAAAGCTCCTGAGGAACATACATTTCCATTTCTGTCTTTTTTTGAACAATGTTGTAATATTGTTTTGTAATGCAGGGACCTATGTGCAAATTACCCAATTAGAGGGGTTAACTTGCAATTTACACATGTTTAGATGTTCCTTTGGTGTTGAGACATCATAAGATTAAATATGATGAAGTATGATGGATTCTCCGAGCTTGGGCATCAAGATGCAGCTTGTGGAGCAATCCTTGTGCTTGAAACCCTAGTTTTGGTGTAAAGTGCAATTTACCCAAAATGTGGGATGCAACTTGTAAAATACACCTTCTAGAATATCTTTTAGGACTCTTGGCATCATTTAGAGTAAGAAGTTGGCTTTCTTTACCTTTAGACCTTGGGTTTAAGATGAGTTTTGCTTAAGTATGGAAGGGAGAAACGTGGCTTAAAAGAAGGGAAGGACCTAGATGAGAAATGGAGAAACAAGTTGTCCTTATGTTGGAAATTCACCCAAAGTATATATACACCTTTTTCTCACTTAGCAAGGATCGTTTCCTTCACTTCCCTTCTTATCTTCTTGCTTGGACCGACTAAGGCAGAGCTCTGGAGCAGAGGAGAACGGCTAAGGAGTTCTAGGTAAGGTTTGTGAAAACCTCTAGAGGGGGGGTGAATAGAGTTTTATAGATAATTTAACAATTAATTAACTCAAGAAACCACAAAGAAAATATTGGACAAGGAGACACAAGGGTTTAGAGTGGTTCCTAGCCTTAGCAAATACTAAGGTAGTCAGTCCACTACCCGGTTGCTTACCCAACCGGGATTTGAAAAGAAATCTATTTTATTACCTCGCAAGGACTTTACATAAAATACAATTTCTTTTCCCAAACCCTTCAAGCAGCCTTCACCTAGAAGTAATCGCCCAACCTTGAAGCAGCCTTCCCTTGAAGTAGATGCACCAACACCCGTTGCACCAGCCTTCTGAAGTAGCTTCCCGTGCGATAGCCTTCTTGAAGTAGCTTGAAGTCCCCTTCTCCACCTGAGAAGTCAACCCTCTCCAATCCGCAGCCTCCAACCCTAGGAGTAGCAAGGAGAGTACAAAAGATACAAAAGGAACAAGAAAGAAAAACAGAAATTACAACTTATCCTTTTAAGCACAAGGCTTGATTTGCCTATATCAAGCGTGTAGATCTCCTAACCAAAGTGTATAGCAATGTGATTGTAGTGGATAGGAGATACTAGCCTATAGGACACGAAATGGGAGCAATAGGAATGAATGGCAAGTGTAGGAATTGCTCTATTGCTCTAAAACAGATTGCAAGTGTAATTGCTTTGCTCAAGTATAGCACAAGTGTAGCTTCGGTGTCTTTTGGTATCCTAAGGCATGTCCTATTTATAGGAATGGCCTATGAATACTTAAGGACGTTCTAGACAACTTCTAGGGGGTTCTAAGTGCTTAACTAGCCGTTAGATATAAGTTCAGTGCATTAGTAACGGCTAGTTACTTTATTCTGCAGTTGCTGTCAGAGACCATCTCGGTCGACCATTTGTCGACCGAGATACCTACTCGGTCGAAGTTTTGTCGACCGAGAGGCTCTCTGGATTAACGTTTATTTGCAACTGTCAACTGCTGTGTCTAACGGCTACTTTGAGTCAATCTCGGTCGAGAAGTTTGTCGACCGAGAGTGTCTCGGTCGAGGAGTGTGGTCGACCGAGATTGACTCTGTTTCAATCTATTAATTAAACCACTAAGTGTGTGTATGAGTGTGCATATGTGATCCTATTTGAAAGGGAATGACTTGTCTAAGTGAGGTGTTTAGCTAGGGAAGATCTAACGCTTGATTTACATGCAATCTAAGTACTTGTACATTATATAACTGTACAAGTTTTTACAATAGTGATTACATTGCATGAAAATAAATATGTAAGCTCGTGATTTCCCTAGTTGCTTTGTCATCCACCATAATCCTGCACACTCGAGTAGCTCGTTAGATTAATAAGAATGAAATGTTTGTCATCATCGAAACAAAGGGATTTATCATAATGTCCAATTTATCCAACAATCTCCCCCTTTTTGAAGATGACAAACATTTCCTAAAATATGAAATAAGGAAATATAAAGCATGTGAGTTTCATACCTGAAGATTACCTTTTGTAGCCATTCTTGTATTACAAGTGTGAGTGCTGGCCATCAAGATGAAACTCATTTATATTTATTTTTGATTTTATATTCTTTCTCCCCCTTTGTCATTTCAAAAAGATATCCAATTTGAATATTTTATTTTCTTCTCCCCCTTAATTTTATATTTTGCTCCCCCTTAAATAGATATCCTATTAAGAACCTGGATTTTATATCATTTTTGTCCAATTTAGCCACAATTTATTTCTCAATCATTTGCAAAGGATGTTAAGCCTTGAAATGATATGAGATCATGTTAGGTTCATGGCATATGTATATTGATTTCTCACTCATTTTACAAGGGATGTTTAAATCCTGATTTGTTTAGAGAATTCCTTTAAGAGAAAAATATATCATTTTGATGAAATTCTTTTTCATACAAATTACTTTTAAGAATACGAAGGTCATAGCAAACTCCAAATTATGTTTACAGTATTTTTGTAAACTTCTTAATCAGATAAACAAATTTGTTTTTATAAGCTCCCCCTTAATCTTACAATTTAAGCATTTTAAGGCTTTTAAGGTCACAAATAGTTTTAAATTTTGATTTTGACCTTTATCAAAAGTATACTAAGATTAAGTTTTAATAAAAATGATGTCCAAATAAGCATTTTGTCAAAGCTTATTTTAGGTCGCCCTTGACTACGACCGTAGCGCCCCTTGGCTAAGTTTTGTTTTAACCAAGAGGCAGAAATTTCAGATTTCCAATTAAGCATTCATATTAATTTTGATGCATGTTTAAATGATACTAAACATGAAAGCATAATGAATATTTCAGATCTTTTAGAGATTTCAATTGAAAACATTGTACTCTTTGCAAGCACTTCGAAGATATAAATCACCAATAAGTTATTTTGCTTGCTTATGTAATGATAGAACAATTAAAAGCATGATAAAACAGAGATTTTCTTTAAACTAAGCATAATTATCCAAATTAATTTCACATAATCTTTCAAGGATGATTTCCATGATTAATACAGTCATTAATCACTAATAGACAATAATTTTAAACAATTTTAAAGCAATTTTACAGCATTTTGAAAACAGTGACACGCTCGGTCGACAATTGCTCGACCGACACTTACTCGGTCGACAACTGCTCGACCGACCATGTTTCTGGAAAATATTCAGAAATCTTAATCAACTTCAAATAAAGAAGGTTATGCAAATTATAGCACGATGATGTTGAGATAAGACATTACGATATCAGAAGTCAGTTTAGGTCAAATCTCAACTAATTAATTTGAAGCTTCTAAGTTTTAGGAATCCAAGCTAACTCATCTTTCTTTTTCTTAAAAGGGCATGAAAATGAATAATGTCCAAGACGCATGCAATAATGACAACTAATAGCATCAACTTCATTTCTATTTCTAGGAATTGTGTTTCTAGGTACAAATATAGTCTTGGAAGCTCTTTTGGGTTTATTTCTTCTTGGATCGTATCCTAATCCTTTCCTTCCATTGTAACTAGAGGAAATTTTCAGAATATTGTCAAGTAGATTATTTCCTCCTAACTCATTTACATTTCTTTGCAACCTAGCAATATCTTTCTTTGCTTGATCTAAATTGGATACTAGGGCATTTCTTTCTTTAACAACTTTATCATAATCTATATGTGAACATAGAATAGGTTGTTTCTGGAGATCATTCACCTGAGTTTGCAAATTTGATTTTTCTAAGGAAAGAAGATTGCAATTTGCTTCTATTGATTTAATCTTAAGAGCATAATCTTCGTTTTCCTTTTTAAGATTTTCATTTTCAGATACAAGAGCAAGAATTCTAGCATTTAAATCTTTATTTGTCTTCTTAAATTTCTTCTTGCATTCAATGTATTTTTCATGAGTATCTTGAAGACTTGCAATTAAATCCTCTTTTGGTAGATCATAAAGACTTACCTCTTCTTCGTCTTCATTTGTTGTAGCAATGAGGCATTCTACTTCTTCATCATCGCTATCATCACTTGAATCATCCCATGCAGCTCGATATGCTTTTTCTTTCTTTTTGTGAGATGATTTCTTCCCTTTCTTAAGTTTTGGACATTCTCCTTTCATATGTCCTTTCTTGCCACATTCAAAGCACCTGGAAGAAGAAACACTAGAAGTTTTATTAGTTTTAACACTTTTATATTTCTTACCATTTACAACGAGGGTTTCTTCTTCTTCACTATCATCTTCACTTGTGTCATGATTGTCTCTAGTTGAAGCTTTGAAAGCAATGTCCTTCTTTTTCCCATGTTGGCGTTCATGTTCTCTCCTTTCTTCCTCTTCTAGATCTGCCTCATGAGCTTCTAAGTTTCCGATGAGCTGCTCCATTTTGAGGCGAGTGAGGTCATTTGCTTCTGCAATAGCTGTCACCTTTGGTTTGTACTTTGGAGGAAGAGATCGAAGTATTTTTGATACCTGATCTTCCTCAAGAACAGGTTTCCCTAAAGCACTCAAACTATTAACAATAGTAGAAAATTTTGCAAACATTTCACTAATAGTTTCATTAGGATCCATACGAAAATGTTCAAACTTCGTTTTAAGCATGCTAACTTTGGAATTTCTAACTTGTACCGTACCCTCATAAGTTATAGATAGTTTATGACAAATGTCATAAGCTGTATCACAATTTGATATTCTATTAAATTCTCCTACTGAAATAGAACAATATAAAATACTTACAGCTTTTGCATTCAATTGGGCTAGTTTTACCGTATTAGCATCCCATACTGCGAAATCGTCTTGTGGAAGTGTGTATGGTGTAGATACCATTCTCCATAACTCCCAGTTGATTCCTTGGAAGTAGAATTGCATCCTCCTCTTCCAATATTGGTAGTTTATTCCATCGAACGGTGGAGGCCTAGCAACAAGTGTTCCTTCAATGTTGAGGTTGTTGAGCACTCCATCCCCCATCTTTTCTTCAAGACCTTGTTAGGGCTCCTTGAAGCCTGCTCTGATACCAATTGAAAACCTCTAGAGGGGGGGTGAATAGAGTTTTATAGATAATTTAACAATTAATTAACTCAAGCAACCACAAAGAAAATATTGGACAAGGAGACACAAGGGTTTAGAGTGGTTCCTAGCCTTAGCAAATACTAAGGTAGTCAGTCCACTACCCGGTTGCTTACCCAACCGGGATTTGAAAAGAAATCTATTTTATTACCTCGCAAGGACTTTACATAAAATACAATTTCTTTTCCCAAACCCTTCAAGCAGCCTTCACCTAGAAGTAATCGCCCAACCTTGAAGCAGCCTTCCCTTGAAGTAGATGCACCAACACCCGTTGCACCAGCCTTCTGAAGTAGCTTCCCGTGTGATAGCCTTCTTGAAGTAGCTTGAAGTCCCCTTCTCCACCTGAGAAGTCAACCCTCTCCAATCCGCAGCCTCCAACCCTAGGAGTAGCAAGGAGAGTACAAAAGATACAAAAGGAACAAGAAAGAAAAACAGAAATTACAACTTATCCTTTTAAGCACAAGGCTTGATTTGCCTATATCAAGCGTGTAGATCTCCTAACCAAAGTGTATAGCAATGTGATTGTAGTGGATAGGAGATACTAGCCTATAGGACACGAAATGGGAGCAATAGGAATGAATGGCAAGTGTAGGAATTGCTCTATTGCTCTAAAACAGATTGCAAGTGTAATTGCTTTGCTCAAGTATAGCACAAGTGTAGCTTCGGTGTCTTTTGGTATCCTAAGGCATGTCCTATTTATAGGAATGGCCTATGAATACTTAAGGACGTTCTAGACAACTTCTAGGGGGTTCTAAGTGCTTAACTAGCCGTTAGATATAAGTTCAGTGCATTAGTAACGGCTAGTTACTTTATTCTGCAGTTGCTGTCAGAGACCATCTCGGTCGACCATTTGTCGACCGAGATACCTACTCGGTCGAAGTTTTGTCGACCGAGAGGCTCTCTGGATTAACGTTTATTTGCAACTGTCAACTGCTGTGTCTAACGGCTACTTTGAGTCAATCTCGGTCGAGAAGTTTGTCGACCGAGAGTGTCTCGGTCGAGGAGTGTGGTCGACCGAGATTGACTCTGTTTCAATCTATTAATTAAACCACTAAGTGTGTGTATGAGTGTGCATATGTGATCCTATTTGAAAGGGAATGACTTGTCTAAGTGAGGTGTTTAGCTAGGGAAGATCTAACGCTTGATTTACATGCAATCTAAGTACTTGTACATTATATAACTGTACAAGTTTTTACAATAGTGATTACATTGCATGAAAATAAATATGTAAGCTCGTGATTTCCCTAGTTGCTTTGTCATCCACCATAATCCTGCACACTCGAGTAGCTCGTTAGATTAATAAGAATGAAATGTTTGTCATCATCGAAACAAAGGGATTTATCATAATGTCCAATTTATCCAACAGTTTGATCATCATCATGCTCGGATTCATGGAGGAAAACATGGTCCAAGGTTGGTCGTATGGTCTTTCTTACTTAGTTCTTATTTCTAGCCGACCTTTCCCAACCAATTCTTGGAAAAAAACGACCTTGGCCGACCTGTGGAGCTCAAGACGCCATTAGAGCCTGGAAGCTTGGAGCTCTAGGGATGACTTTAAGGCGGGTTTTATAACTCTAAATCCTTATGCTTTGTTATGCAAATCTTCTTTCTTGCAAATAGTAGTTTGTTCTCCCCCCTACCTTCCCTTGCATTTTTGCAAGAAAAACCATGAAGAAACTGACCCTGATCTGAGGTAGAAGATGATGGACGTGATTACCTATGTAACTTTACCAAACAGTCTTGTACATTTGGTCTAAACGGTTTGCAAAACCGTTTGAAACCAAACAGTTTCAAAACTGTTTGATTTCATGCAGTTTGCAAGACCGTTTAGATTCAAACGGTCTCCAAGACCGTTTGGGAGGTTTGACCAGGCGTTGACCATTTGAGGGTCTGCTGGACACATTATGAATTAATCATCTACAAAGAATCATCATCTAATTGCAAATAAATCACAAGTTGAAGGCACTTCAATCACTTAAACCCTAATCGGGTTCAATTGCTGATTTTATGGACCAATCATGTTGAAGTTTGGGTTGAGTGGCCCAAACGGTTTCAAAACCATTTGAAGATCACCCAAACGGTCTCAAGACCATTTGGTGATCACCCAAGACCGTTTGTAGGTCTGGGGTTAAGGTAATTTGATCAATTGAAGGTCTAATCACAATAGGTTGTTGAATTAATCAAAAGTGCTGATTTTTGACCTAATTAGGGTTCAACCCTTAACAAATGGACTTAGATTTTGATGAGACTTTGGGAAAACGGTCTCAAGACTGTTTGGAGGATGTCGAAACTATCTCAAGACCGTTTGGGGTCAAGTCATGGCCCAATTGGGTGACAATTGATGGGTTCAACTTCAATTAGACTCATGTTGATGGATGTTGATGGTTGATCGATTACAAACCCTAATTCAATTGGTTCCAACCCTAATTGGCTATCAAGTGAGGGTCAATTGAGTGTCAAATTGGTTAAGGATAAACCTAATTGACTCAATTGATAAGTGGTTAACCTTGGTATGACCAATTGAGGGGTTCAACATTAAAAACCCTAATCGATTGCAAGTGTTGATGCACTTTCTAGGTCCATGCGGTTTTCAGACATTTGGACCAAACGGTCTCCAGACCGTTTGAGTCCAAATGGTCTCAAGACCATTTGGGGGCAAATGGTATCAAGACCGTTTGGGCCCAAACGGTTTCAAAACCGTTTGGACTCATGCGGTTTCCAAATCGTTTAAGGACTTGCGGTTTCAAGGTTAATTGGATCAAACGGTTTCAAAGTCAATCTTGGCCAAACGGTCAACATGATCAAACGGTTTCAAGACCATTTAAGGGCAAACGGTCTTGAGTGTGAACATGTCCATGCGGTCTTGAAAGTCAAAGTTACCAAACGGTCAACCCCTCCATGCGATTTCAAAACTGTTTGGAGGTTAAAGTGTGAAACCGTTTGGAGACTTTTAGAGTTGAGTTTGCTTAATGATTTGAAGGCTTAGATGGTTCAATGGTTGATTAACTCAAAACCTAATGATATCTAAAGACATTAAGGGGTTAAGTAATTAGAAGATTGATCCATGTTATGGTTAATGGTGAACATTACCAATGTACCCTTGAAAGGTTCAAGTAGACAACACCCCTTAATCAAGCAAACCCTAATGACATTATGGTGATGACTTGACATATGTTAATCATAGTTGACTTGACCTAACCTAATCTAGAGTGATGTAAACATCATTTAGTAATAGGAGGAGAGAGAAGACTCCTAATAAGAATGAAAAGCAAGTAAAATACCATCAATATGAATGAATGTACATGATTAGGGTATGATCCTTCATAGTGAGATCATAGAAACCCTAATTATGATGATTGATGAATCTTAACCTAATTTGAAGGTATTAATGATAATAATCTTCATACATGAGGATGTTATGAGTTCAATTCACTATGAAGTGAATAGTAAACCCTCATTCTAGGGTAATACCATGTGATATGAATAGTAAACCCTAATACCAGGGTGATGTAATGAATGGAATAATTCTGGGTTGTGCCTTTGAGTATGAAACCCTAATTATAAGTTGTAACACAAAGAATCTTTATGCCTTGTTAGCTAAGAGGTTCAATAACCCTATGTTGAAGTGAATAAATACAAACCCTAAAAATCAATGGTGATATGATGATCTTAGCATGCCCGTGCTAAGAAGTACGGCCGTGGTGGCTTACTCTTGCACGACCGTGCAAGGGAGCACGACCGTGGTGTCCTATAAAGAAATTGAAAAAGAATTGGTATGATGTTGATATTGTTATATATGCATATTCTCAATTATACTAATCATGCAGGTGGTTAGCAAGAGGTAATCATAGCCAGGTAAGGGTTATGACATCATATTCACTGAAAGCATACTATAGGCTTTATGAATAGTGATATATGCCATGTTTCCTATGTTTAAGTGGAAACACATGAGACTGATGGGCTGTAAAAGCCATGAATAACATCAGGGTCATGCTGATTAGATGACTTATGATGATTTAAAGGTTTGAACACCCATATTCTTGAATCATATTAATGAAATGATTAAGAATTGATATCCATATGATAACTGATGTGAGTTAAACTTGATAAATTTAGTATTCTTCTTTTATAGTAAGTGTTTTATTAGTTAAATGCTTGGAAACATGTTTCATGTTAAAAGAATACTGAAATGTACCTAAATAATCAATTATAATCATACCATGTAGATCCCTGGTCATAGATCCATCATTGTCAGAAGCTAAATGATGGTGAAACAGGTTTTTCTAAGGGAACTCCTGGATCACATACTTTTGAGTATGTGGGAGAATATGGATGCGAATATCCTTACATCCTAGTGTAGGAATTGATGTAGATGTACCTTAATCTATCAACCCTTCACTATATGTTTATACCGGGGTGATGTACCACAAATCTCCCGAGGGAATCTTTAAATACCGTATCGATGAGAGATAAACAAGAGATCTTTCGATGGTGATGAGAGTACAGAATGCCACTTTGACTCTAATAGTGAAGTGCCAGAATATCTTGGTAAGCTATTATAGCAGAGACATGAGATGTCCTGCATGTTGATCCTCACACTGACTGAGGAAGATGAGGTCATAAGAATCCGGCTCTTTTGATGACCTATGTATGATACCGATGCGACTTAGTAGTGATCGATTGGAGTATGAGCGGTATACCTCATCTCCGCAGGGCATAATAATGTTTATAAAACATAATCATTTGCGTAGCATATCTGCTTAGATTGAACTACGAGAAACAATGATTGATATTGCATTGTTTATAATATTCTAGTCCAGTAACTAGTATACATGTTCTTCATATCTTAATATTGTAATGTTTTCTTGAGTAATAGTTGCTTTACTTAATCCTAAGCCTGTTGTTGAATGTTTTAAAGTTATATTGCTTATATTATTCTTTCTTTGCTATAACAAAGCTTCTGGCGGAGAGTTATAACTCTCGCTGGGACAATTATTCAATTGTCTCACCCCGTAGGTTTCGACTTTTTAGGTAGACGTCGAGGACGGAGAAACCAATCTGAGGGTGAGCAGTATCAGCAGCAGCAACACTAGGGGCAGTAGTGAATCTCAGGTGGAGATACTGACTATCTAGTCTTGTAGATAGCATGTCTTATGTCGTCTCTGTACTCTCAGGTCCTAGGGGTCAGTAGGTCTGAGGTTTTTGGCTTTAAGCCTCGAGATTTTGTATCTTGCCTTGTACAGATAACAGGGCAATGGATGTATCTAATCACTCGAGAGGTGATTCCACAGAGATGTAATGTATAACCATGTTGTAAACAGTTTATTTTGTTTCTTATAAAAAGATTTTTATGTTTTTAAAGATCTCTTACCAAAAAGTTTTAATTTTTAGTGATTTTTCATATTCTACTGCTAATAAACTGCTTCCGCATTCGTTGATCTCGTTTTGGCGATTCGGTCACCACAATTTAGTGGTATCAGAGCTCTAGGTTCATTGAGTCTACAGAGACATAGGACTTAGGATGTCGAGTCTATTCTTAGTGTCTTCCAGTATATCTAATAGTGTCTCCTGCTCCTCAGGAGAAGAAGATAAGTTCAGGATGTCTGGACCACATGAGGAGTATGTGGAAGAGAGTAGCCTTGTTGCACCCCGAGAAGGTGCGTGGAACCTAGAGATAGAGCAACATGTACCTGAGCCACCCCAGTTCAATCCAGCCGACATGGGGAACCCAGCCGTCCAGACTATGTTTGGGCAGTTTATGACTGCCATGGCACATATAACAGATAGGATGCCTATGCACGCACCTAGGGCACCTACCCAACCTGAAGGACAAGGAATCGGCAAAACGTTTGAACGACTTTGCCAAGTTGGAGCAACTGAGTATTTTGGAACAGTTGATCCTGCAGATGCCGACCTGTGGTTAACCGAACTAGAGAAGGCTTTTAGAATCTTGAACATCCCAGAAGCTGAGAAGGTTAGACATGTTGTCTATCTTCTCAAGGGGAGTGCTGGTCACTGGTGGACCATGGAAGAGCAGAAGAGGTCTGGTGTGAAAGTTGCATGGGAAGTCTTTCGATGGGAATTTATCAATAGATATTTCCCTAAGACATTCCTGGATGAGAAAATCTCTCAGTTTGAGAGGTTGAGACAAGGTCTGATGAACATTAGTGAATATGAGGCTAAGTTCATGGAGTTGTTGTGGTTCTGTCCGTATATGGCTGCTATAGAAGAAGAGAGGATTAGGCGGTTCGAGAAAGGGTTGAATGCTGAGTTGACTACTCCCGTGTCTACCCTAGAGAACCGGGAAAGGTTTGCTACCTTCGTAGAGTCTGTCAGAAGGATAGAGAGGTCCGTAGCTGAGAAGCCGTAAGAGGATGTATCCTCAGTTCTAGGGGTCTTCATCCAGAGACTTTAAGAGGCCTAGATTTTCTGTGCCTACACCACCACTACCTAGACCCAATGCTCAGACTCAGTGGACACTGAGTAGAGGTAGAGGACGAAGCCTACCACTACAGGGGGCTCGCAGTTCAACATGGATGTCAGATACAGGACCACCAAGACCACAACAACTGGATAAAAGTTGTTATATATGTGGAAAGATGGGGCATTTGATGAAAGACTGCAAAGCTAGACCAGCAAATGTAACACAACCATAGAGGCAGAGTCAGCAAGAATCGCAGAGGAGACAGTTTCTAGGAGCAGCTAGAGGACGTGGACAAGTGTCCCAAGCTGGATCGTCAGCACCGAATCAACCATAGGCAACAGCAAGGTTCTACGCAATGAACCCACCTGATGCAGTGATCAACCCTCAGGTTGTGGCAGGTCAGATGGAGTTGCTATATTCTTATATGTCTACATCCTGTGTTGTGTCTGTTTTGATTGACATGGGTGCTACGCACTCCTTTATCACTCGAAGAGTGATTTGTAACTGCAATATGACAGTCAGTCATAGAGCAGATAGCTTGTTGCTTGAGACTCCGTTGAGAGGGTCTGTCATGTTGCATGAGGTATGTTCTCCCTGCATCTTCTTCTTTTTTTATCATCACATTCAAGTGGATCTTATACCACTTGAGATGCAAGGATTTGATATAATCCTTGGGATGGATACCTTGGAAAGGTATAAGGTTGTTTTGGATTGTGAATCCAAGCAAGATGTGTTTGCTGATGATAGTGATACATGGATCTTTCAAGGTGAGAGAAAGATTCTACCCACTTGTCTTGTATCAACTATGGTTGCTGAGAAGCTAATGAGGCAAGGATGTTATGCATTCTTGGCCCATGTGGTAGATACTACCATGGAGAGTCCTAACCCTGCTGAAGTTCCTGTAGTCAGGGAATTTGAAGATGTATTTCTTGAAGAACTTCCAGTTGTGCCACCACCTCGGGAAATTGATTTTGAAATCAATTTGATCCCAGATACACAACCTATCGCACAGACACCGTATAGGATGGAGCCTGTTGAGATGGCAGAACTCAAGAAACAACTACAGGAGTTGCTTGAGAAGGGTTTCATCCGACTGAGTACTTCGTCTTAGGGTGCTCCAGTCCTTTTCATTAAAAAGAAAGACGGTTCAATGCGATTGTGCATTGACTACAGAAAACTAAATAAAGTAACTATAAAGAACAAGTACCCTCTACCAAGGATTGATGATCTCTTTGATCAGTTGCGTGGTGTAACAATATTCTCAAAGATAGATTTGAGATCAAGATATCATCAACTCCGTATTAAGGACAGTGACATACCCAAGTCTGCCTTTAGGACAAGGTATGGTCACTATGAGTTCACAGTTAAGTCGTTTGGACTAACTAATGCACCAGCTGGATTTATGGAACTCATGAATAGAATCTTCCAACCTTTCCTCGATCAGTGCATTGTTGTCTTTATAGATGACATTTTGATCTATAGTAGAGATGCTGAGTAGCATGAACAACATCTTTGTCAGGCTCTAACTTTGCTAAGAGAACACAAGCTATATGCTAAGTTAGCAAGTGTGAGTTCTGGTTACCAGAAGTATCTTTCCTTGGACACGTGGTATCTGCCTCGGGTATTCGTGTTGACCCTAAAAAGGTAGAATCTGTTCTACAATGGGAACAGCCAAAGACACCGATGGAGATCTATAGTTTCTTAGGGTTAGCTGGCTATTACCGAAGGTTCATTAAGAACTTCAGTTCCATAGCCCTACCTTTGACTAAGTTGACCCGGAAGGATGTTCCTTTTGTTTGGAGTGATAAGTGTCAGCAATCCTTCCAGCTGTTGAAAGAGAGGTTGACAAGTGCACATGTACTTGTGCTACCTGAGCAAGGTAAAGGATATATAATTTTCTGTGATGCCTCCAAGAATGGACTTGGATATGTGTTGATGCAGGATAAGCGAGTGATTTCTTTTGCTTCCCGACAGCTTAAGAAACACGAGGAGAATTATCTGACACATGATCTGGAGCTAGCTACCGTGGTTCATGCCTTGAAGATCTGGAGACATTATCTCTATAGAGAGACATTCCAGATTTTCATTGATCATAAGAACCTTAAGTATATCTTCTCTCAGCACGAACTTAACATGAGGCAACATCGCTGGATGGAGTTAATCAAGGACTACGATTGTACAATTGATTACCATCCAGGGAAGGCCAATGTGGTTGCAGATGCTCTGAGTAGGAAATCAGCAACACCAGCCCTAGATAGAGCACAACTAAACTCTTTAGTATTCTCTAGGAGAGATATGCTTATCTCCTTAAGGCAAAACAATGTACAGTTGAAGGTGTCATTGTTAGCTAGGTTGTTGGCTGAGATGCATATAAAACCTACCCTAAGAGAGCAGATCATGGAGGCACAGCATGTGGATGCTACAGTTCAACAAATCAGATTGGAGTATGGTGATGAGAAACGAGATGGTTTCCATGACTCAGATGACCAAGTAGCCTATTATCATGGGAGGATGATAGTGTCGGAAGTGGATAACTTGAAGAAGTTAGTCCTGTAAGAAGCTCACTCTTCGATGTATGCTATGCATCCAGGGAGCACCAAGATGTATCGAAACTTAAAAGATATGTATTGGTGGCCCGGGATGAAGAAAGATGTTGTAGAGTTTGTGATGAGGTGTCCTGTGTGTCAGCAGGTTAAAGCTGAACACCAGAAGCCTACAGGGACAATGCAACCTTTACCCATACCACAGTGGAAGTGGGATCATGTAACCATGGACTTTGTTGTTGGCCTACCTAGGACAAACAAAGGGCATGATTCCATCTGGGTAATAATTGATAGGTTGACAAAGACAGCTCATTTCTTGCCTGTCAAAACAACCTATTCTGCTGAGAAGTTAGCACGGTTGTATGTTGAGGAGATAGTGCGACTGCATGGAGTTCCAGTCACTATAGTTTTAGATAGAGGTCCCCAGTTTACAAGTCGTTTTTGGGAGCGACTTCACAAAGCTTTAGGCGCCCAGTTAAGGTTTACCACATCCTTTCATCCACAGACTGATGGACAGTCGGAAAGGACTATATAGACCTTGGAAGACTTGCTGAGAGCATGTGTTCTTCAGTTTACAGGGAGTTGGGATATGCACCTAAGCTTGATATAGTTTTCCTACAACAATAGCTATCAACATAGTATTGACATGGCACCTTATGAAGCTTTGTACGGTAGACGTTGTAGATCACCCCTATGTTGGTATGAAACCGGTGAATATCAACTGTTAGGTCCTGATCTTGTGCAGCAAACCACAGAGAAGATCAAAGTAATACAACAACAGATTAAGATTGCACAGGATAGGCAGAAATCATATGCTGATAGACGCCGTAGACCCTTAGAATTCCAGGTTGGAGACAGAGTGTATCTCAAGGTCTTTCCTTGGAAGGGAGTTCTGAGATTTGGAAGGAAAGGGAAGTTAGCTCCTAGATTTATGGGGCCGTATCCAATCTTTGAACAGATTGGAAAGGTAGCCTATAAACTAGAGTTACCACCAGAGTTACAGAGGTTACACCCTGTGTTTCACATTTCTATGCTGAGGAAATGTCACCCTGATACAGAGTCAGTTCTACACCCTATGGAGGTAGAATTGAATGATGATATATCTTATGAGGAAGGACCAGTGTCAATCCTTGATAACAGAATTAAAAAGCTGAAAAAGAAAGACATAAGTCTTGTGAAAGTCCTCTGGAATCATCGTGGTATTGAAGAAGCCACATGGGAACTAGAGGAAGAGATGAGAAGGAAATACCCTGCTCTTTTCTCTTAATATGTTTTGTTGATTTCGGGGACGAAATCCTTGTAAGGGGTGGATAATTTGTAACATCCCTGACCTGGGTTATGAACTAACCCTAGGTGTTTTGCTTAATTATGTAATTAGATGCTTGTGATTATCTTTTGAGTATGTAATTAAATCCCCTGAGGAACATACATTTCCATTTCTATCTTTTTTTGAACAATGTTGTAATATTGTTTTATAATGCAGGGACCTATGTGAAAATTACCCAATTAGAGGGGTTAACTTGCAATTTACACATGTTTAGATGTTCCTTTGGTGTTGATACATCATAAGATTAAATATGTTGAAGTATGATGGATTCTCCGAGCTTGGGCATCAAGATGCAGCTTGTGGAGCAATCCTTGTGCTTGAAACCCTAGTTTTGGTGTAAAGTGCAATTTACCCAAAATGTGGGGTGCAACTTGTAAAATACACCTTCTAGCATATCTTTTATGACTCTTGGCATCATTTAGAGTAAGAAGTTGGCTTTCTTTACCTTTAGACCTTGGGTTTAAGATGAGTTTTGCTTAAGTATGGAAGGGAGAAACGTGGCTTAGAAGAAGGGAAGGACCTAGATGAGAAATGGAGAAACAAGTTGTCCTTATGTTGGAAATTCACCCAAAGTATATATACACCTTTTTCTCACTTAGCAAGGATCATTTCCTTCACTTCCCTTCTTATCTTCTTGCTTGGACCGACTAAGGCAGAGCTCTGGAGCAGAGGAGAACGGCTAAGGAGTTCTAGGTAAGGTTTGATCATCATCTTGCTCAGATTCATGGAGGAAATCATGGTCCAAGGTTGGTCTTATGGTCTTTCTTACTTAGTTCTTCTTTCTAGCCGACCTTTCCCAACCAATTCTTGAAAAAAAACGACCTTGGCTGACCTGTGGAGCTCAAGACGCCATTAGAGCCTGGAAGCTTGGAGCTCTAGGGACGACTTTAAGGCGGGTTTTATAACTCTAAACCCTTATGCTTTGTTATGCAAATCTTCTTTCTTGCAAATAGTAGTTTGTTCTTCTTCCCCCTACCTTCCCTTGCATTTTTGCAAGAAAAACCATGAAGAAACCGACCCTGATCTGAGGTAGAAGATGATGGGCGTGATTACCTATGTAACTTTACCAAATGGTCTTGTACATTTGGTCTAAACGGTTTTGAAACCGTTTGAAACCAAACGGTTTCAAAACCATTTGATTTCATGCGGTTTGCAAGACCGTTTAGATTCAAACGGTCTCCAAGACCGTTTGGGAGGTTTGACCAGGCGTTGACCATTTGAGTGTCTGTTGGACACATTATGAATTAATCATCTACAAATAATCATCATCTAATTGCAAATAAATCACAAGTTGAAGGCACTTCAATCACTTAAACCCTAATCGGGTTCAATTGCTGATTTTATGGACCAATCATGTTGAAGTTTGGGTTGAGTGGCCCAAACGGTTTCAAAACCGTTTGGGGATCACCCAAACGGTCTCAAGACCATTTGGTGATCATCCAAGACAGTTTGGAGGTCTAGGGTTAAGGTAATTTGATCAATTGAAGGTCTAATCACAATAGGTTGTTGAATTAATCAAAAGTGCTGATTTTTGACCTAATTAGGGTTCAACCCTTAACAAATGGACTTAGATTTTGATGAGACTTTGGGAAAACGGTCTCAAGACTGTTTGGAGGATGTCTAAACAATCTCAAGACCGTTTGGGGTCAAGTCATGGCCCAATTGGGTGACAATTGATGGGTTCAACTTCAATTAGACTCATGTTGATGGATGTTGATGGTTGATCGATTACAAACCCTAATTCAATTGGTTCCAACCCTAATTGTCTATCAAGCGAGGGTCAATTGAGTGTCAAATTGGTTAAGTATAAACCTAATTGACTCAATCGATAAGTGGTTAACCTTGGTATGACCAATTGAGGGGTTCAACATTGAAAACCCTAATCGATTGCAAGTGTTGATGCACTTTCTAGGTCCATGCGGTTTTGAGACATTTGGACCAAACGGTCTCAAGACCATTTGGGGGCAAACGGTCTCAAAACCATTTGGGCCCAAACAGTTTCAAAACCATTTGGACTCATGCAGTTTCCAAACTGTTTATGGACTTGCGGTTTCAAGGTTAATTGGATCAAACGGTTTCAAAGTCAATCTTGGCCAAACGGTCAACATGATCAAACGGTTTTAAGACCATTTCAGGGAAAACGGTCTTGAGTGTGAACATGTCCATGCGGTCTTGAAAGTCAAAGTTACCAAACAGTCAACCCCTCCATGCGATTTCAAAACCGTTGGGAGGTTAAAGTGTGAAACTGTTTGGAGACTTTTAGAGTTGAGTTTGCTTAATGATTTGAAGGCTTAGATGGTTCAATGGTTGATTAACTCAAACCCTAATGATATCTAAAGACATTAAGGGGTTAAGTAATTAGAAGATTGATCCATGTTATGGTTAATGGTAAACATTACCAATGTACCCTTGAAAGGTTCAAGTAGACAACACCCCTTAATCAAGCAAACCCTAATGACATTATGGTGATGACTTGACTTATGTTAATCATAGTTGACTTGACCTAACCTAATCTAGAGTGATGTAAACATCATCTAATAATAGGAGGAGAGAGAAGACTCCTAATAAGAATGAAAAGCAAGTAAAATACCATCAATATGAATGAATGTACATGATTAGGGTATGATCCTTCATAGTGAGATCATAGAAACCCTAATTATGATGATTGATGAATCTTAACCTAATTTGAAGGTATTACTGATAATAATATTCATACATGAGGATGGTATGAGTTCAATTCACTATGAAGTGAATAGTAAACCCTAATTCTAGGGTAATACCATGTGATATGAATAGTAAACCCTAATACCAGGGTGATGTAATGAATGGAATAATTCTGGGTTATGCCTTTCAGTATGAAACCCTAATTATAAGTTGTAACATGAAGAATCTTTATGCCTTGTAAGCTAAGAGGTTCAATAACCCTATGTTGAAGTGAATAAATCCAAACCCTAAAAATCAATGGTGATATGATGATCTTAGCACGCCCGTGCTAAGAAGCACGACCATGGTGGCTTACTCTTGCACGACCGTGCAAGGGAGCACGGTCGTGGTGTCCTATAAAGAAATTGAAAAGGAATTGGTATGATGCTGATATTGTTATATATGCATATTCTCAATTATACTAATCATGCAAGTGGTTAGCAAGAGGTAATCATAGCCAGGTAAGGGTTATGACATCATATTCACTGAAAGCATACTATAGGCTTTATGAATAGTGATATATGCCATGTTGCCTATGTTTAAGTGGCAACACATGAGACTGATGGGATGTAAAAGCCATGAATAACATCAGGGTCATGCTGATTAGATGACTTATGATGATTTAAAGGTTTGAACACCCCTATTCTTGAATCATAGTAATGAAATGATTAAGAATTGATATCCATATGATAACTGATGTGAGTTAAACTTGATACATTTAGTATTCTCCTTTTATAGTAAGTGTTTTATTAGTTAAATGCTTGGAAACATGTTTCATGTTAAAATAATATTGAAATGTACCTAAATTATCAATTATAATCATACCATGTAGAGCCCTGATCATAGATCCATCATTGTCAGAAGCTAAATGATGGTGAAACAAGTTTTCCAAAGGGAACTCCTGGATCACATACTTTTGAGTATGTGGGAGAATATGGATGTGAATATCCTTACATCCTTGTGTAGGAATTGATGTACATGTACCTTAATCTATCAACCCTTCACTATATGTTTATACCGGGGCGATGTACCACAAATCTCCCGAGGGAATCTTTAAATACCGCATCGATAAGAGATAAACAAGAGATCTTTCGATGGAGATGAGAGTACAGAATGCCACTGTGACTCTAATAGCGAAGTGCTAGAATACCCTGGTAAGCTATTATAGCAGAGACATGAGATGTCCTACATGTTGATCCTCACACTGACTAAGGAAGATGAGGTCATAAGAATCCGACTCTTTTGATGACCTATGTATGATACCGATGCGACTTAGTAGTGATCGGTTGGAGTATGAGCGGTATACCTCATCTCCGCAGGGCATAATAATATTTGTAAAACATAATCAGCCGCGTAGCATATCTGCTTAGATTGAACTACGAGAAACAATGATTAATATTACATTATTTATAATATTCTAGTCCAGTAACTAGTATACATGTTCTTCATATCTTAATATTGTAATGATTTCTTGAGTAATAGTTGCTTTACTTAATCCTAAGCTTGCTGTTGAATGTTTTAAAGTTATATTGCTTATATTATTCTTTCTTTGCTATAACAAAGCTTCTGGCGGAGAGTTATAACTCTCGCTGGGAAAATTATTCAATTGTCTCACCCTGTAGGTTTCGACTTTTTAGGTGGACGTCGAGGATGGAGAAACCAATCCGAGGGTGAGCAGTATCAGCAACAGCAACAGCAACACCAGGGGCAGTAGTGAATCTCAGGTGGAGATACAGACTGTCCAGTCTTGTAGATAGCATATCTTATGTCGTTTATGTACTCTCAGGTCCTAGGGGTCAGTAGGTTTGAGGTTTTTGGCTTTAAGCCTCGAGATTTTGTATCTTGCTTTGTACAGTTAACAGGGCAATGGATGTATCTAATCACTCGAGAGGTGATTCCACAGAGATGTAATGTTTAACCATGTTGTAAACAGTTTATTTTGTTTCTTATAAAAAGAGTTTTATGTTTTTAAAGATCTCTTTCCAAAAAGTTTTAATTTTTAGTGATTTTTCATATTCCGCTGCTAATAAACTGCTTTCGCATTTGTTGATCTCGTTTTGGCAATTCGGTCGCCACACCAACCATACAACATGCATGCAAACTGATAAGAAAAAAAATCAGAACATATGCGTCGGTTATTTGTATAAAATTGACAACAAAGACATACAACGTCGGTTGTTAGCCAAAAACTGATGTCTTTTCCATTGTCGGTGTCAATTATATGTAAGAATCGATGCCTATTATAGCCAGGTACCACGGCCGTGTTGGGAAGCACGGTCGTGATGGTAGGGATATGGCGTCGGCTATTAGTATAAAACAGACATCTTTATCCCGTTACGGCGTCAGTTATTAGCAAAAAAACCGACGCTTATAGTTCCCTTACTGGCGCGTTTTCGGTGGCGGGAAGGGTTATGGCGTCAATGTTTGTTTAATAACTGACGTCTTTGATCATGATATAGTGCCGATTTTCGTTTAGAATTGACGCTTATAGTTCTCTTACTGGCACATTTTCGGTGGCGGGAAGGGTTATGGCATCGATTATAAACAGACGTTGAAGGTGTCGACTTTTAGCGGCGCCCACTTGGGTGTCGCTTGATAACTAACGCTAAAGACTCTAAATAACCGATGTCAAATGCCTTTTCTGTAGTAGTGAAATATTATCTTATGGTTTCTGACGGTGCCAATTTGAAGAAAATGAAGAAGGCACACGAGAAGAAACCATCCAGATTAAAACAAAGAGGATCAAAACTCACTCTGATACCATTGTAAGTAATTTTATCTCATACCTGAAGACTTCAGAGTCTCCATGGTATATCCCAATGAAGATGACACTGCATGAGCGACTCCGGTAGTGTTAGAACACTGTTCCATGACAGTCTTTTACAGTAGCATTGCACAGCGCAACGTCAGACAACGGAACAAGAGATACGAGCGGAAGCAAGAGAACGAGTGTTCGGTTTCTCTCTCTTGTGGACTCTCCAACAATGGAAGTCGGTTATGGATAGATTCCCTGGAGAGAGGACCAAAAACACCCCATATATTTATATCTTTTGTCTCTCTTTCCATCATGAAGAGACATGGCAGTTATTGAGGAAATACTTAATAAATGAATAACTATAATTTTGGGCCACACCAACGGGGATATCTTAACAATACGCTCAATCTTATTCTTGATGCAATCACACAACCACTCTTTTACACATGAAAGGACTATGAGGAGACTCTTTCCAATTCAGAAGGAAAATAACACGAGGAGTCCTTTTGCAATTCAAAAGAAAAATGAGCTCATGTTTTGGTCCTCAATTCAAAATCGCATATCATTAAATCATATATTCTTAAGATATTATTATGTTTAATCATCATTTTATATTACAAAAAAGAGAAAAAGTTATTTACCTTTATTACTAATCAATTCAAGTAAATACGACTGACTCTCACTCTCAGGACACACACACCAACAATTTCACTCTGGATATAGTTGTTCTCAACATGTATTAATGTATATGTTAGGTGTTAAGGTAAATACATATGGGTTAATGTATATGTTAGGTGTTAAGGTAAATACATATGGGTTAATGTATATGTTAGGTGTTAAGGTAAATACATATGGGTTTAGGTTGGTAACATTGTACCCTTGGAGTCGTTGTTGGTGAACTAATAATGTCACATTCTTAGCTAATTGTTCTTATGTGGATATACTTATAAATGAAATAGGCACTTGAGTGTCAATTAAATCTATAATAAGTCAACAAACCAATTTGGTAGCTAAACAACATTAACTTTATATTTTTTAAGCGAAATGGTCTCACACATCCAGTTTTTGGATGCAACTCTATAAAAAGGAAGAAAGATAAAACACACTTTTTCTGAGCAACTTGCATCTATAGTCATGATATTTTGAAGTTTCGTGCTTTGTTATGCTGATGATAGAGCGTGGTAGAAGGAACCCGGTCGTTCAGCCCACATGCATGATAGTTATCTTATCATTATTTCACATGTCAAGAATATTTGCCCAAAAGAGCGTCTTTCAACTCAATGATGATCCGATTTAAAATGCAAGGGAGCCCATTTGAGCACTCTCCGGGGTCCATTAATTAATTAAGACCAACCCGGCAAGGGGCGGTTGAAAGTCGGCAATAAGTGGGAAAAGGAAAGGGTAAAAAACACGGGTAGTGGTACCTAAGGCGTGGTGTAATGCTGCCACTGGTGCCGTTGCGGCGCTACAGCAAGTATATATGTGACGAGCAGAGGAGCTACATTTCCTGCTCTCACCCGACTCTTACCTCTCACCCTTCCAAACCCATCCACTGAGGATATATTCTCGCCTCTTCTTCCCTCTCGACAGTTACAAGGGGAGAAATCCCGTCATTATTCTTGGCGGTGATTTGCACAGAAGGTTCAGGTGTTGGTGAAAACGATACAGAGAGGAGGTCGTTTGATAACTTCTTTAAACGAGGTAGGCATGAGCTGCCTGTGTCCTTCCTGAACAACCGCGGTTTCAAGCGTTTGGAATCTATTCCGTTCTTGAAGAATTTGGTTGTTTTCCCTTACGCTGACATTTGGTTGAAGTCACGTTTTGCCTGTTTCCTCTTGGGATTGGCCTCTCTAGAATGAGCTCCCTGGATGGGTGACCCCTCTTATCGTTTTCCCCGCCTTGATCAGATAGTTTATTAGTTTTGGGTGGAATTCTTAGTAAATTCTGACTTGAAGCAACAGATTCTTCCTCACGCGATTTATCCTGGCCATCTTCGTCAATTAGCAGATCTCGTTTTGTAATCCTGCCAACGTCTATCATGCATATGGTCCAGATACTTCTTGATCGTGTTTCTTTTTGGTCTCTTTGTTTATGCATGATTCCGTGTTAATTTCTCGGTGTATCAATCTGTAGGTTGATCCTGTGAAGTTTACCGACTCTTCATCCTCTTTACTTTCTCCGCATTTCTGTAATTCGTGAAGTTTTCTGTTAAGATCTTCATTCCGGATAGAGGAGAAGCGTTCGGGTTTCCGACGGAAAGGCTTTCGAATTTCCGCTTCAATACGTGTGTGCCGATGGCGATCTGGTCTTGTGATTCGATCTCGTTTTCACATCTTTTTCGTCGTTTGAATTGGTATGGAGGTTGGATTACACAACCGATATTCCGTCTTTCAACCCCATCTGGTAATACAGCTAATATACCCTGTAGTTTAAGCGTTTGTTTTCATCGAAAAGATTCGTTTTTTCCAATACCTTCGGCTCAAAGCTCGGATTTTTATCGGCGTCTCACTGACAATTACCATTTCTGATTCCACAGATCACTCTTTTTCGGATCTTGAAAAGACCCAGAAAATGGGACTATCTAGCATGCCGTCCCCCTCAGACAGCATGCTGACGCTGGTGGTAGCCAACACAGCCTTCTCCATCGCCGTCCTCCGTGAGATCCTCCGATCCATCCTCCACACCTTCGGCCTCGACCGCTACTACCCGGCCGACCCGGAAGGCGACGACGACATCTTTGGCGAATCCGACACCCCGTCGTACTGGCCTTTCACCTCCGCCTCCGTTCCTTCCCAGCAGCCCGCACCCCGGGACTCCCTAGCGGACCGCTTCCGCACGCAGTCCCAGCCCGCCCGGTTCGACAAGTGGGCGCACGAGCACCACCTCCACCACGGCGACTGCCGGGTGTGCCTGGCCCTGTTCGAGCCGGACTCCTCGGTCAACCGCCTCCCCTGCGGCCACCTCTTCCACGCCGGGTGCCTCGACCGCTGGCTGGGGTACCACCACGCTACTTGCCCTCTCTGTCGCACCGGCATATTCGCCATGACTGGCGAGATGCAGCCGCTCTCCTCCTGAGTCGTGGTTCCTCAACCGACCGGAGAATGCCTATCTGGCTGCTGTTGAAGCTCAGGCTGGATGTAGCGTTTGGGTGTACAACTGCGTAACGTGTGGGGGACAGGATGAAATTGGAAAGGTTTTACTGTACAGTTGAGTCGACCCCGAGTCCGGTTCGCTTTGACTCGGTGAGTCGAGCTGAGTGAGGGACGAGAGGGGAAAAAAGGGGTAAATGGCCGGTCTTTGTCGATGTGGTTGGCATGTCAGCTTAGGTACCGGAAGCACCACGCCGGCGAGGCGTGCTTATGTACATTACCTATGCAGTGGTTTTCTTCCACCCTTAATTGAGCGTTTTCAACCATGTTCAGTGAATGGAATAGGAGGTTAGATGCTTTCGCTTACTCATGTACATTAATTAATGAAGTCGTCTTCTTCTACCCTTGTTATTTTGATAATTTAAGCCATGTGATTAATCGGATGAGAGGCTAGAAAGGTGGTGACGCAGTTTGAAACCGCTTGTTTAGTCACACAACTTTAGACTCTTCTTAATTAATGAAGTGGTTTTCGTCTACCCTTGTTGTTTTGACAATTAAAGCTATGTGATTAATCGAATGAGATGCTAGAAAGGTGGTGACACGGTTTGAAGCACGAACCGCTCGTTTAGTCACACAACTTTAGACTTCTTTCAACTTTCCTAGATCGGAGTAGGTTTCTTGAGGGATCCGTTAGATAGTCTCTTTCCGTTTCAGCACAAAAAATCAGCACAACACAACAAATTAGCACTACAGCAGGCGGTTCACAAGATCCAACAGTCATGTGTCTCGACATAGACAAAAGCATATTGTCATCTCTAGATGTGAACTCTGCTGGTGTATTTCTTTTTGTGTTGTTTATGCAGAGTAGCCTTATCTACCTGGTTTCTGTTTGTAATGGAACTGAATGATCCAGATACAGTTAAAGCCCCAATAATGCTGAGATTAACCCACTTTATGACTTTAGTCATCTTCCAGATACAACAGAAACCAGGTAGGCTACGCCACAGGAGATGGGAGTTGTTGGGAATAAACTATGATAGATGTCACATGCCATCAAGACGCAAGAGTCATCAACTATGCAATGATGCTGTGCGACAAAGTTGGCGGTACTAAAAACAAGATCCACTAGGGAAGAGCATGAAATGACAATTGAAACGAGATATTTTAATTATTTGTATACTAGGCAGCATGTTATGTATAATATCAGATAAGAAAGCTGCATTAAGAAATGTGGGAGCCTTCTGAATGTACATAGTAGCATAGGTTAGCAATACATGGTAATGGAATTGTCATATGAATAAGATCACACGGGGAGACTCAAGTTTGGAGCTCTATACGCTCTTTAGGATTATAAACCTTATCCTTCGAGTGAGGATGTTCACAATATGAGCGGAAGAGCTCTCTTAGCAAGATACCATCAGATGCAACATGTTTCCATCAAAGACTACAAGACCCATAAGTGAGAGAATTAAAGAAAAAGGTGGTTCTTCGGTGGTCTTTTGTGCTATCAACGGGAACCATGGCCATGTTGGGAGGTTGGGGAGTTGGCCTCATCATGAGATGCATCATTGTCTTTGTCATTTTATCTTGGCGATAACTGGGGTGGCATAGCTATCGGGGGGAACACATGTGCTATATGCCTGGTCAGGGGATGCATCTTTTGTTTTTCCAGTGTGAGGCTAGAGATATAGGTCAAATGTTTGTCGTGCCCAACATCTATGTTGTACTTGGTTGTGTGATGTATTGTTGTATATGTAGGTTAAGGGCTTGTCAAATTGTTGTCAAGAAGGGGCAGTGATAAAGATGTGTTTAATCAATTTGGGGTTACCTAAACAAAGCATACAAGGAAAATGAATGTGTATATTTCTTATATGAAGGTTCGGACCTATAGAAGTTTGTTTTGACATAGGTGTCAGATGAAGAGTTTAACATTAGAACTTGATAGTAAAAAGTTTGTTTGTGAAGGGTGTGCAGGATCATCTAAGGGATAATTGGTATACATGTCTTATGGAGAAGGTTGGGTCTGATTACCATGAAATGGTGAGGTTGTTTTGTTGATAAGCAACTTCATATTCTTGAGGCTATGAAAGGGGATGATTGATGAGGTCATACTTATAATGTTATTGATCATGGGCTATGAAGATATTTTGTGGCTCGACGGAAGGTAATGTGTGGTAGTGGAGGGTGTGTGGTGTCTAGATTGCAAGTGAGATCATATTTGTGGAGCCAAATGCCAAACCAAGGGAAAGTTTTATGATCATAAGTAACAAGAAATATGATGATATTGTACAGAGTTTGTCCTTGTTTTTCGTGTTTTTCCAAATAAAAGAACATTTCTTGGTACTTCACTCCTATAATATTTGGTATCAACTATAACACACTATGGAGAGATAGGTCTACTAATGAGGGTAAAGGATCTTTTAGAGCATAAAGGGAAGCCAATGATGGAGTGTATATCTCCTAACCACCTTTTGATTTAGGAAGGCTTACTGTCTCTCAGGATACTAAGTGAGTTTTTTATTCTCTCAAAGAGAATCCATGTGGAGTTTTTCTAGGGATTTTTATATTTTTGTTGTGTGGGGAGACACTACTAAGGAAATAGGAAGGTAGTTGCCAAAGGATAGTGTTATTTAGTATCACTTGATTAGCAAAGGAGAAAGATATAATAATCTAGACATATAGTTTTCTATCAGAGGAGTCTATAATAGGGTCCTATTTAGTATTTTGAGAGTGTTTGGGACAAGGGGAGGTTGAAATATTTCATAAGTAAGAGTTAATACTAGATTGTAGGATATGTGATGGTTTTGATCTTCTAGTGGAATATGTAAGCTACTAAGGGAGGGCTTTATGTAGTAGTGGGTTATGGGGCCAAATAGAATTTGGAAGATATATAGGATTTGTTTGATGTTGATGAAGCTTTTGGTGGTGGTTTTGATGTATATAAGCGTATCATCCATGACATGGATGGAAGGATCAATGTTTGGGTTATGGATCTATACATATAGAAAACCCACATGGGGCCTCGTTAGAGAGGATGAATAATGATATGGAACCATATACTTTAATCACTTGTTCCAATTAATAGGCAAGCCATGACTCTATATGAGTTTCCATATGATAAAACAATCATGAGGTTGTCAAAAGGCTTTTGAAAGTATAATTTGAGAATTGATTGTTGGTGGTATGCCCTGAGAGCCAATCATATGATAATTCCAATACCAAATCTTGTAACTGATTTGATTATTAATAAAGACAATTTCAATTGTTATATTTGTTTCGATATAAGCTAACGAATACTTATAATAATGTCCTAAGAATGTATGACTCAATGATGTGTGATTTTAAGTTGAGGACTTGAATATGAGATCATGTGTATGTTAAGAGTATTCATTCTTGTGTGAGTCCTTGGTCATATATTATTGTGGAAATTAGGACAACAATAATATATTAAGACCGATATGTGTGCTGATTGATGATTATGTCTCATTATTCGTGATATTATATACATGATCAAACACATAGGTACTTGTTACGAACAAGTTTACTGGACATACTTACTTAAAGTGTGATACATGGAAGCCAATAGTGATGGTCAAAATCTCATCTCAATGTGACATTGTTGATTGTAGACTTTAGACCTGAAGGCATACATTGATGACATTTTGTCCAATGTGCTCTAAGACTACTCAATGTGACCTTGTATAAGGGTTTCTATACAAGTAGTGTTTAGGTACATTGTAACACATGTGAACTACTATGAGTGACATAGATGGAATTTGTCCCTCCCATTGGAGTGATATCCTAGCCACTTGAAGCGTGAGACTATGAAATGTGTGTCCAAGCTCATGTGATGATATTGAGATCATGTTTATCTCAAACAGTATACTCCAGATCAAGAAACAAAGATTGGAAATTAAGAAGATGATGTTTCCATGCCTCTGTTTCAATTTGGACTTTAGAGACAAAGGCATCATGCAATCATTGTAACACTAATCACAATACTAGGTTTAAGTTTTTCTCCAACTTCTCCAATTACTTAGATGGCAATGAAGTCTTGCTAGATGCCAATAATTGTTTGTGAGGCCTTAATTTGATTATGGACATCACTACCAATGTAATGTGGAGCCTATCGGGTCACACATAGGATGAACTATAATAGGATTATAATTTTGGACATGATTGGAAATGTTCTGAGTTATATTGATTACTAAAATGTTTAGGTAATAAAGTAGGACAACATTGGAATAGAATCC
Organism: Alisma plantago-aquatica; assembly: GCA_963693085.1. Taxonomy (NCBI): domain Eukaryota; kingdom Viridiplantae; phylum Streptophyta; class Magnoliopsida; order Alismatales; family Alismataceae; genus Alisma; species Alisma plantago-aquatica. The sequence continues at coordinate 1,554,415,921 of OY856409.1, forward strand.
AAGATATTGGCTAAAAGTTTTAAGCCAATTGATTGGACCTACGACTATAAACTCATGTGATGAGTTGATCAACTAACCCCGAGTGATTGGTTGGAGTCACCAATAGGATGAATGAGTGTTAGTTAATCAATTAATGTGATTAACTGATTAATTAACTAATAGATAAATCAATTTGTTTAATTAGTTAGTGTTTGTTTGGCTGTCCACGAGCGGATGCAACTCATTTCTCATGGTTTTGAAAACCCTACTTCCTTACCTCTCCTATTTTAAGGGGCATGACAACTGGATCACACACACACACTCTTGTATGTGAACTCTAGCCATCATCATCCACAAGAGAAAGAGAGAAGGAGAACACCCATGATGCTAGAATGTCACTGAGAGAAAGGCTACTCCTTCCAGTTGGCCCGAGCAACATGATGAGGAGTTTTAGTTCATCTGTGTGGTTTACTTAGAGATGCGGACACCATGTGACTATGTTCGAATGACATCTTTGAGAACCATCAATTCACGCGAGGATCTATGCACAACACCGCATGAGGAGGTCATCACCGAACTTGCTCCATGACAAGGTATACCTCACACACTCTTTTTCTAAATACATTGTTGTTGATGAGATATGCTTGTAGGAAACATGGAGATTTTTGTTGTTTCTATTGAGTTTCTCAACTCCATGATTCCTAACATGGATAAGGCTTGATAATTCATTTTTTGATGGCCAATGTTTACATTGTCTATGAGGAAAGCATCACCTATCTTTCATCCTTTGAAAAGGCAAGTTGGTTTTCCAAAATTATATAGGTTTATGTTGAAGGTAGGCTTGTACTAAGGACATTGGAAATGATTTTTTAATTGTAGTTGAGTAGGATGACAAGTCTATATTTAGGTATGTAACTAGGGTTTTGTTTCATCGGGATGAGAGCTAAGTGTATATCATTTTGTCTACTAGTAGGATACTAGGATTTATGTGAATGGAGGGTATTAAAAGTGTTAATAATGGCTAGTTTGATGGTGGACCAATATGAAGTGTACACGGAGTTTGGGAAACAATATGGGCTAGGTGCTTTGTCTTAATTTATAGATTGTTTATAAGTCTGAATTTTATCATGGATGATAGGAGTAGATAGGGTAACTGTAACAACCCCACTTTCTGGTAACCTCCAATTAATGAAGACCAAGAACTCAGATCCGCTATCCCAAGACAGGATCAATGGTTTTGCAAATAATAAAAAATAATTAATAAATTCTACCAAAGACTAAGATCAAAATAGGATAAAATTTTACTTTTCACATAACTTTCACAAATAGGAATCTGGAACTTCTACCCACTGTAGAGTTCTATCTAACTAAATCCTCCTTTATGAATTAGCATTATTCTTCACAAGTTCCACTTTACTATTTGTCCATTTTCAGTTGTTCCTAAAATGCCGACAAATAAAATGTTGGTTAGTATAAATGAATATACTAGTATGTGGTGACAACTGAAATATTGCACATATTTTCTAACAACTTAATCACATCAAATAGTTGTTAACAATGTAAGATTATGTTTTTCAATATGACTTCTCAACCTATTTTACTCATCCTCTGGGATACCCTCTCTAGGGTTAAGTCCTTGCAAGTGACTTTAAGGCTACCTTCTCCATCCTGAGCTTGGTACCTGGGGTCACCTCTCTGGGTGCCATGTGGTCTTCCCTCCAGGGCTTGAACACCTTGAACTTCCCTCCAGGGCTTGGTCTCTTATCTTACATCCAAATATGGTATGTAGGTTTGAGCAAGTCATATATATACTTAAATTGTGATAATCATATTCACTTTAAAGATTGTAGAAATAAAAGCATCCAAAGAGTTTATTTCCATTCAATCGATAAAATGTCGGGAAACACTGAGAAACTTAAAGTGTGTACTCATAATTAACCACAAACCTGATTAGGAGATTTCACAAGAAATAAGCACAGTCCAATCCAATCAAGCAATCCATGCAAGCAATCATGCCAATCACACAAAAGAACATAATCTTGAAAAGCATGTACAACCTATTTACTACATACTCATCAAGAACCTACTTAATTGACTTGGAATTACTTTCTAGGGTTTCTAATCCGAATTAGGGTTTCATTAGAGTTCCTTTAGATCTATTTACAACTTTCCTCTTTTATGTCCACAAAACCCTAAAACAACAGTTCTAGGTTCAAAACCATAATTATGCACTTATTCACATTAAAGCCTTCTTTATCATCAATTGGCTTAGGATTAACTTAATATTCTTTTATACAAAGAAGCTCGAAATATATCTCATTAGAAACCATTAACACCTAGATTAGGGTTTCTAAGTCCATTAATGCATATTAACATATCAAACCCAAAATTAGGCTATTAAGCACATGGATCGTCTACTTAGACATCAAAACATCTTTTACTAACAATAGGTTAATATGCTCATTGAACATCCACATTAATCTTCTCAATTTTATAGAACATCAAATTAGGGGTTTTCTTAGTTATAAAGAATTAAGAATAGAAAATTCTAATAATTTTTGAACTATGATCAGATTTAGGATCTAAAACTACTTTTATTGTAATTTACATATTTTTGTGATCAATTTTCATATATAAATTGTCCTCATCCGATGTACCAACAATTAGTTACAATTTTTACTAATTAATCATTTTATGGACAATACGGGATTGACACGCGTCCCTCTCGACTCCCTTGAGTCGTGCCAATGGGACCGGGTGTGAGCCAATCGGCTCGCGCTACGTCGGCACCGGGCTCGTGAAGCAATGCGTCTCGCACCCAAAGAAAAACAAAATGAAAGTACAATCTTGCCCTTACATGGACAACGTCGACTCGAGGGCAGGAGGGTAAAAGCCCACTCGATCATCTTCTACCTCAGCCCGACTCCATACAGTGAGAGGATGGTCAACTCCTTCATTGACTTTAAGCTCCAAAGCCTCTATGTGTGAACCAAAGGCATCAAAATCGTCGTCTTGGCTTACCGAACTCGAAGGACTCGTAAATTCCACCCTTGCCTCACATCCCCATCAAGACGACACTTCTCCAGACCTCACTGGAGTTGTTATGAGATGACAGTGAAGGTCGAGATGGATTCTTCAATTGGTGATATCAAAACAATCGTTGAATGCTTCTGAACTAGCAAGGGTAGTTTTTAGATGTGCTGGTACCGCAGAGACCCCCCTTATATAGAGTAAGGTCTCGACTTCCCTGAGATTGGGGATTCCTAGGTTTCATCACGAAACCCCACAAATCCCAAGATGGATGGGTTCGGGAAGGTCTCCAAGAGGCGTTGGGACTAATCCCAGCTCTTCTCGTCTCCTCTCTCGTGATCAAATCGCAAATGAAAATCATCCAACCTGTTCTCTGGTTCAGATCGTCTATCGCGACTAGGATTGTGACAGAGCCGTTGAATCTTAGATCCAACGGTCCATGTCATGTGGGTTCTTGGAAAATAGAAATCCAATTCTATTACCAATATGACATTTAATACGATTAATGGATTATCCATTCACTTTAGGAAAAATTGCAAAAACCATATCTCTCTCTTCGTTTATCCTTTTTCCTTCAAATTTTAGGGAAAGTGTTGTATTATCATTATCTGTTTATATCCCAAATTTTAGTTCCAAACTCGAAAGGAAAAAGGTGTTTCTTCATATGCAAGTTATTACACATTAAAGCATAGTTTATTCATATTTTCTCTCTCTTTCACTTTTGCCTTCTTTATTTGGATTTCTTTTTTTCACAAGGAACCATGTGGACATCAAATCCAACCTAATATGAACAAACACTTAGCCTTCTAGAGAATTCCACACTATTATGAACATTATCACAATTTCTCTTATTAATAGATTCCTTTTCATCTTTAATCTCTTTTATCCACATTGGGCTTATTATTCAACAAGGCCCACGATGTTACAACCCAAATTTTTGGGTTCAATTGGTGAGAAATGTATTATCTCATATTAAAGATAATTGAACAAATAATGATATAATTTGTTTTGAATAAATGGATTTCATTTACAATAGCCTTGAAGATTGGTTGTGGGATTTATTGGCTATTGGGCCCAATAACAAGGAAATGAAGAAAGGAAATTCAATTATTCAATTAGTAAATGAATAATTGAGTTTTTGAGAAAAGAATGATGTGGAAACCTCTGGAAGGCAAACGAATGTAATCCAAGGATGGATTTCGTGCCTCTTGGGTTCCTTGGGTTCCAAGGAGTCCAAAGTTGCATAGAGAATGCAATAAGAAAAAAAGGATCAATTAAGTATTTCTTTATTAAGAAAGAAATTGAAAACAATGATAAAATGTGGAAAATAAGTGGAAAAAGGTGGAATTGACTTATCCTTAGTGGGATTTCATATCCCAAGGATTCCTAATGTTAAAAGGAATACCAATGAGGAAAATAAAAGAGAAATAAAGAGAAATCCTCAAAAAGAGATATTTTAATAAGAATAAACAAGATAATGTGAAATACTGAGTATTGATGCATCTAAAAGGATAATAAGTATCCTTAAAAGGAATTTCGAAATAATAGAGTGTGTTGGGATCCAAGGAGTCCCAATAAAGAAGAAAGATAGAGAAAATACCAAAATTGCAAAATAAGAGGATAATGTGATACATTATTAATGAGTTTTTGTGATATTGATAAAAAGGAAGTATTTTCTATTAAAAGGAAAACTTAATTTCGTGGCCAACGGACTAAAAGCTAAGAATAACGATAATAATGAGAAGGATTTTTTATTTCCTAAATACTCAAATAATAGAGGATATCAAAAGGATAAAGAAGAGAGAGAAGGATTATTTATCCTTGAAGGAAAATGAATCCTTTTGGAAAGGGACTCTTTGATTCATGTATAAGCCAACCTATGACTTCGTTTCTCTCCCCTATAAAAGGGGTAAGATCTTGGTTCGAGTTCAGGAGGGAATCCCAGGAAGCTCTCTCCTTTCTCCTTCTTCTTTGAACGCAACCCTAACCAAGAGAAAGCATGCTAACCCAGAGCAACCAGGCGCCGTGGGGAGGTTACAATGGAGACCTGACGCTTCCACGAAACCACAGAGGGGCGTGGTCGTCTTCCCCGTGCTCTGAAGCTTGCGCACAACCATTGTATGGCTGCAGGTCAGCCATGTGTTGCGGAACCAAGCAGGCCCGAACCACAACCCTACATGCGACCCAAGGGGTACCTTCCTATGCGTAGAGGAAAGGCGGAGGTGGGGCGCCAAGTTCCATGGCCTTGGAGGGAGGGGAAACAACCCCACGATCAACTGTTGTTGCCGACCGCCTAGGGTTCCCGAGCTGGGAGACGACGGGGGAGGTTTTGGACCGTTCTACCCCTCCGGGGTATGAAGCAATGGCTGACTTAAGTGAGGGTATAATGATAATTCTGTTATATTTTCCAAATCGAGCGCTTTGCATGGGATAAGCGACGTGGCACGTTCTGATTGGCCCAAGTAAGTGAAATCTTGCTAAAATCGTAATTAAATATTGGTAACTCCGATTAGGACAAGTAATATATGAAAATTGATCCTCACAACGAGAGGAACATAAAGAAATTATTGTTGAAGCCTAATTCTGCTTTTGATTCCAGAAATATATCAAGATGCTATCTTTAATAGTTTAATCAATGAAAAACCCTAACCTTTGATGACTAATGAATTAGAAAGGGGTTATGTGAGTGTTTAAAATAGATATTAACCTATTGTTAATAAAAAGGGCATATTAGATATACAAGTATGATCTTCATGCATAATTTGACTAATTTAGGGTTCCATATGATTTAATGAACCTTGAACCCTAACTGTGGTAATTATGATCCTTAATGATTTTAATTGATCAAATTCATGTAAAAAGCTGAGATATGATGGTTCTAATCTATTTAGAGTACAAAAGTCCTTAATTCTGGATAAATACCCTAAATGTAGTAATTAGGGTTTTCTCATGAATAAAAGGTAGAATTGATGGCAAAACGAGTTCATATGTTAATTAGACCCTAATGAACTTTGAATTAATGATAGAGGTGTATAGAGATCTTGTCATAGATTAAAAGGATAAATATAGTAGCTTTAATGTAAAAGAAGCTTAATGGCATTAATTGATGGTTAATGGTGCCTTTAATCTGAAAATAGGGTTATATTTTGTTAAGATAACCTTAATATTGAAGAATAGATGAGATAAGTAGGGTTTATGAGTAATGGCATAAAATTAGGGTTTAATATGGTAAAAGATGAAGGGAAACCCTAATTGCAAACAAAACCCTAAAATGGATACAGAAACCCTAGGAAGAAATTTCAAGTTGAATAGAAAGAATCTTGATAAAGTGTGTAGTAAATAGAGTACATGTGTTTTTCAGGATTCTTGATTGTGTGGTTGAACTACTTGCTCGGATGGCTTTCTTGGTTGGAATTGATATTAGCTTGAGAAATCTACTAAACATGTATGTGGTTATGCTTATGAATAATTGCTTTAGTTTCACGGAGATTTCCAAACGTTTTTATCGATTTCTTGAAAATAACGGTTGGATGCCTTTTACTTCATGCAACTATAAAGTGACTATGATTATCACTATGAATATATATATATATATATATATATATATATATATATATAACTGGCTAGATTTGAATCCACCTTTGTGGCTTGTAGAGGCTAAAAAGGGGTAACCTAGAGTAAGGTCTAGGTTATCGTGGGTTAGAAACTGGGCTACCAAGTGTAGTGCCATGAGACCCTTTAGCATGCCATGAGTTAAGGAGTGGGCTACTTACGGGTAGTGCCATATGACTCAACCCTAGAAACTGGTTCACCTATAGGTGGGACCATGATTGGTTTAATGGGGATCTACTATAAGGAAAGTAGCATCTAGGTCCAATGTAGGGACAACGCAGAGGATAGGGAATACATGGATCACACAGTTATATTTAAAATGTAAAATTGTTTGTTAAATGGTGATTGAATGCAATACATTGTTATGAATAATTGCACAATTATTGGTTCCCCCACATACCAGTTTTATGTTGACTGGCATTTTGTTTGTCAGCGTTTTAGGTACAAAGCCAAAAGAACAAATAGTAAATCGTCATATTGTGAAATACATGAATTAAAATACAAGGAGGATTAGTTAGAGTAGAATTTGTATGTGGATACAAGTTTTGAGATCCAAGTTTTCAAAAGGTATGAAAAAGTTTATTTTCTTACAACTTTCCAGTTTAGTCTGTTAAAATTTAATAATTTTTCTTGGTTAATTACCGAACCTTTGATCTGGAAATTATGTGTGCGGCTTCGACCTCTCGGTATCCCTTAATTGGAGGTTACCGGAGGGTGGGGTCGTAAGATTTGGTATCAGAGTGTAGGTTCCTCACTTAACCATTAATAATTATTAAATTTTACAAACTCCATAGAACCTAAGGGAGTTATTAGAGGATTATCCAAAAGACGGAGGTGTCTAGAAAAGGATCACGACTGGAGGCTAGTCGGAATACGAGGACTCCCAGATCCGTGTGACTGCCTGGCCAAAGTCTTAGGGTATGATTCGAAATACGATACCTTTAGGACCCTCTCATCTTGTTCATCCCTTCTTAACTCAAATTCTATTAAGGACCTTAAGGATATATTAGGGTTTTCTCTCTTCTCCTTACCCTCTTGAGGTATGGGTAAGGTTGATAAGGCTTAAGGAATCCTCCACCAAATTAATGAAAAGCATGTAAATAAGATGTCATGGAAATAAGCTTAATAGATTAAGCGTAAACTAAAGGATAGATACATGCTTAGGTCGTATGACATAAGTTGTCATGCCCTCAGAAGAGACTTGAGGCTAGACCTTCTTGTCAGGAGGATAAATAAAGAGAGTTAGTCTTGGAGATAGAGATCTCCATTACAAGTAGAGACCTGGAACATCCTCTGAGGATGATGTTAACCCTAACCCTAAGTGAAGGCTAGAGAGAGAGAGACAACATGATGAGTTAGATGTCATGGTAGACCAGGTGGTTGTATGGACATGCCTTGGATGACGTATGAGCCATGAGAGGTTGGATGACCAAGTACCTTTGGTGACCCAACCCTGGGAAGGGTCGAGCAGTGGAGAGTGAAGGATAGCTCCTTCATTGATGAGGTTAGATAAGAACCTATGGAAACCCCATGAGATTATATGAGCATGGCATAGTAGGCACCCAGAGTACATCAGTAGTACAAGCAGAAGGTTAAAACCCTAGTCAAGGAAGTAGGATGGATAGCTTATGAGACAATCATAGAGGGTTATGGATAACCTTGAGTAGACATAATCTTAAAGGGAATGCTTGTAAGCTTGACCCACCTTCATGGAGAGAGAACCTCACATAGTAAGGTTGTTTGTAGGGTTAGTTCTAGAGATAAAGAGCAGGACCCCAAGCGAGAAGGTTGGAAGCCTAAAACCCTGAGATATGAGGAACAGTGGGGAGTCGAGGATGATGCGACCTAAGTGGATGATAGTGGTTGCCTCATGCATGATCCCTGGAGGCTGATGATATCTTGGTTGCCTTTAGAGGAACCAAACCCTAGAGAGAAGATGAGGCTTCTGGAACCTATGTGCCTATGGTATACGCGTTTACCTTCTGAGAAAGGAAGAAGAAGTTCTGTATACCCTAGAGAGGCTTAGTGACAGGTTGTGGGGCCTTATGCCTTGTTGGTTGTCCTTAAGGAGGACTCGACTCTGAAGTGTTGCTCGAGTAGAAGGATGACCAGAAGTGTGTGTCATGCCTTATACATGCCTGATTTGTGGTTAATAGTTTGAGCATGTAGTTGGTCATCGAAAAGTGAATCTAGGGTTCCTAGGCCTAAGAGGGGAAGTGGTGTACCTAATGCGCATGACGAGAATTAAGTTGCTATAGTTTCAAGCATGGTACTCCTCTTGTATAGAGGAAAAAGGGAAACTCCTTAAGTCGAAGGCATGATGAACCCCTTACAACTAAGTTGATGACATGGGAAGGTATAATCTTGACCCAATGTTGAGGACGAGAATAAGTGTGACCTAGCATGGTTTAGCAGGGGGTCCTCTTGTACCCTAATGGCTTGCTAGGGTCAAGCATGAGCATATGGATGTAAACCCTAGACATAAGGATGTTTGTGACCTTTGTTATCAAGGTGAAGTTTTCCTCCCATCCTGGGAGAGGGACCCTTTGGTAGGGTGTATACTTTTTTTGTTGGTTCAAGTTAACCTAAAGAGGTCTCGTAGGATCTTGAGAAGCTAAGTGAAAGGTACATGGTATGAGAATGAACCTATAGACCCATAGATAACCATCTCTAAGTGCATGTGGATGTGTTACCATGATGGTAATCAGTATAGGGGCCTAGCCAAGGTAGGTAGGTCTCCATGACCCCTATGAAAGGAAGAAAGTCATCCCTTGAATGCAGAGAGAGAGATGATGAAGGCTTGGGTAAGGTTCTAAGTTGAACATGTACTATAAGAGAATCCTAAGTCTATCCTAGGGTCAGGTAGGGATAAGACCGATGGAAGTAGGAGCTGCCTAATTCCCTAGTTGCACATGACCTTAGGGTCGGGAGGTAACATCTATCATTATCTGAGGGCCATGGGTTAGGAGATTGATCACCTTCATGAACTCATGAGACCCAAAGGGCAGATGAGTAGGGCACTCTCGGGATGCATAAGGGAAGAGGGATGACCCCAAAAGTGTCGGCACCCTATAGACCTAGAGGTGATGACCAAGGAATATGTGTGGACCCAAGTAGGTTCAAAACCATTTTTCCATGGAGGTAACTTTGATATCAAGATGATTGTAATATAGAGACATAAACGACACGTTTCAACTTAGATTTAAAGGTGTACTGGCAAGGTGGGATGTACCATCTCTACTCTTGGAACATGAAGAACTCTGTATTTGGACTGCAGCCAAATGCTTATTTCCTCTTGTTATGGGAGACAGAGATAGGATAGTACGCATGCCATACACTAAGGATAAAAGATGATGTGAGTTGGAATGTTTCTACGAGGTATGAGGATAGAGATGATGAAATACCATGGTAGAGTGAATGATATATGGATGATTTACCAACACTAAGAGGAATGAGGTAGTCACCTTATGAGGATGTTTTTATCATGAGATATGAGTCATACAAGGTTGAGTTTGATCACCAAAAAGATGAGCTCAAAGTGTTTTCAATGAAGATAGACTTAGAGTTCGAGATGATAAGTGAAATACATGGAAGTGTATGTCTTCAATGTTACCTAATACCTAAGGATGTGAAGTGGTAATGGATGCTCTGGTTGAGGTATATCTGACTAGTTTGTCTAGAAGTTAGAAGAGGTTGTTAGGTTAACCCTAAGTTTGGAAAGGAGATGTGTTTGTCTAACACTCATATATAATGAGATATGTTGAAAAAGTTAATGATTGTTTGGTTAGTCAATCTAGTCCTGGATATAATGAAAGGATGGTGATAGAACCTCATATACACTTCTTTGGAAAGGAAAGAGATGAAACCCCAATTAGAGTGATTTAGGGTTTCTGAGGAATTGATCTTGAGGAATCATGACATATAGGAAATCATGATACACCGTACTATGAAGATAGTAAGTGACAGTAGTACTTAAGATGCTTAAGATGAAGTTGCACGTGGCATGTCGCCATGCAAGCCAGGAGGTGAAGGACGAACACCAATAACCCAGTGTATCGATATAGAGTATAAAGAGTTCCCGAGAAGGGAAAAGGGAGTTCATCACTATGGAGTTTGTAAGTCTTCCCTAGACCAAGGAAGGTCAAGATGCAATGTGGGTTATGGTAGATCGCCTTACCTAGATGGCATGAGAAACAAGGAGTTCTGTCAAGGGACATATCTGGTTGAACTACACATGAGAGAGATGGTTCAACTACACCATGACATGAGTTCAAAAGTTCTTGAGTATAACCTAAAGGTTCACTTCCGTGAGATGAAAGTAGAAGCATGAAAAACTTTATGTTAGTACAGTTTATCACCTCTAACTAATGGATAGTATGATCTAGACTAAAGGGTCTGATGAAAGCATGTGTGCTCATTCAGGGTGATATCTAGAGACAGTTCTTGTCCTATGAAAGATGTGATGATAACCACCATAGCCAGTATCGGGATTGAAAGAAGCTCTGTAAGGGAGGTTGTGTCGGTCACCACTTCAATAAGGTGATGTTGGTGAAAGGACCACGTGATGGTTAGAAAAGGGCCACAATGTGTGTAGATGAAGTCGCTTTGATCATGAAATGGCTGAAAGGAGCCTAGAGACGATGGGAGTCGCGAGCGGATGCAAAGTAGACTAACATGCAGTTCACTGTGGGAGAATATGTGACATGAAAATCCGACCCGTCTAAGTTATAGCTAAGAGAGCTGAGTCCCCGATGCATGGGTTCTTTTGACATGGTTTGGTGGAGAAGGTTACGGTTGATCTTACCCCTCAGGATAAAGTAATATGTGATGAGTTCCATGTATCCAATTTGAGCACTATGTGAGGTACCCAGACCATGTGCGAGCAATGAACCTAGTGAGCCCCATGGGAGGCTGAAATGGCCTGAGTCACCTGTGCAGTTTATAGACGCCAGGATGAAAGAACTCAGAGAAAAGAATATGTGATGATAAAGGTTCTTTGGTAGCGCCATGAGTATGGTAAAGCCACATAGGGGCCAATGATGGACATGGAAAAGTCTTATCCTGAATTGTTTATTTTCTTGATAAGAATTTTGAGGACAAAATTCCTATAAGAGGGGAAGGATGTTACAACCCCAATTTTTGGGTTCAATTGGTGAGAAATGTAATTTCTCACATTAAAGATAATTGAACAAACAATGATGTAATTTGTTTTGAATAAATGGATTTCATTTACAACAGCCTTGATGATTGTGTTGTGGGATTTATTGGCTATTGGGCCCAATAACAAGGAAATAGAGAAAGGAAATTCAATTATTAAATTAGTAAACGAATAATTGAGTTTTTGAGAAAAGAATGATGTGGAAACCTCTGGAAGGAAAAAGAATGTAATCCAAGTATGGATTTCGTTCCTCTTGGGTTCCAAGGAGTCCAAAGTTGCATAGAGAATGCAATAAGAAAAGAAAGGATCAATTAAGTATTTATTTATAAAAAAAGAAATTGAAAATAATGATAAAATGTGGAAAATAAGTGGAAAAAGGTGTAATTGAGTTATCCTTAGTGGGATTTCATATCCCAAGGATTCCTAATGTTAAAAGGAATACCAATGAGGAAAATAAAAGAGAAATAAATAGAAATCCTCAAAAAGAGATATTTTAATAAGAAATAAATAAGATAATGTGAAATAATGAGTATTGATGCATCCAAAAGGATAATAAGTATCCTTAAAAGGAATTTTGAAATAATAGAGTGTCTTGGGATCCAAGGAGTCCCAATAAAGAAGAAAGATAGAGAAAATACCAAAATTACAAAATAAGAGGATAATGTGATACATTATTAATGAGTTTTTGTGATATTGATAAAAAGGAAGTATTTGCTATTAAAAGGAAAACTTAATTTCATGGCCAATGGACTAAAAGCCAAGAATAACGATAATAATGAGAAGGAATTTTGATTTCCTAAATACTCAAATAATAGAGGATATCGAAAGGATAAAGAAGAGAGAGAATGATTACTTCTCCTTGAAGGAAAATGAATCCTTTTGGAAAGGGACTCTTTGAGTCGTGTATAAGCCAACCTATGGCTTCGTTTCTCTCCCCTATAAAAGGGGTAAGATCTTGGTTCGAGTTTAGGAGGGAATCCCACACAGCTCTCTCCTTTCTCCTTCTTCTTTGCACACAACCCTAATCAAGAGAAAGCATGCTACCCCAGAGCAACCAGGCGTCGTGGGGAGGTTATAATGGAGACCTGACTCTTCCACGACACCACAGAGGGGTGCGGTCATCTTCCCCGTGCTCTGAAGCTTGCGCACAACCATTGTATGGATGTAGGTCAACCATGTGTTGTGGAACCAAGCATGCCCAAACCACCACCCTACCTGTGACCCAAAGGGTACCTTCCTGTGCGCAGAGGAAAGGCAGAGGTGTGGCACCAAGTTCCGTGGAGTTTGCAACCTTGGAGGGAGGGGAAACAACCCCACGATCAACTGCTGTTGCCGACCGCCTAAGGTTTCCGAGATGGGAGATGAAAGGGGAGGTTTTGGACTGTTCCACCCCTCCGAGGTATGAAGCAACAACTGACTTAAGTGAGGGTATAACGGTAATTCCGTTGTATTTTCCAAATCAAGCGCTTTACATGGGATAAGCGACGTGGCGCGTTCTGATTGGCCCAAGTAAGTGAAATCTTGCTAAAATCATAATTAAATATTGGTAACTTCGATTAGGACAAGTAATATATGAAAATTGATCCTCAGAATGAGAGGAACACAAAGAAATTATTATTGAAGCCTAATTCCGCTTTTGATTTAAGAAATATATCAAGATTCTATCTTTAATAGTTTAATCAATGAAAAACCCTAACCTTTGATGACTAATGAATTAGAAAGGAGTTATGTGAGTGTTTAAAATAGATATTAACCTGTTGTTAATCAAAAGGGCATATTAGATCTAAAAGGATGATCTTCATGCATAATTTGATTAATTTAGGGTTCCATATGATTTAATGAACCTTGAACCCTAACTATGGTAATTATGATCCTTAATGATTTTAATTGGTCAAATTCATGTAAAAGGCTGAGATATGATGGCTATAATCTATTTAGAGTACAAAAGTCCTTAATTCTGGATAAATACCCTAAATGTAGTAATTAGGGTTTTCTCATGAATAAAAGGTAGAATTGATGGCAAAATGAGTTCATATGTTAATTAGACCCTAATAAACTTTAAATTGATGATAGAGGTGTATAATGATCTTGTCATGGATTAAAAGGATAAAAATAGTAGCTTTAATGTAAAAGAAGCTTAATGAAATTAATTGATGGTTAATGGTGCCTTTAATCTGAAAATAGGGTTATATTTTGTTAAGATAACCTTAATATTGAAGAATAGATTAGATAAGTAGGGTTTATGAGTAATGGCATAAAATTAGGGTTTAATATGGTAAAAGATGAAGGGAAACCCTAATTGCAAAAAAAACCTTAAAATGGATACGGAAACCCTAGGAAGCAATTTCAAGTTGAATAGAAAGAATCTTGATAAAGTGTGTAGTAAATAGAGTACATGTGTTTTTCAGGATTCTTGATTGTATGGTTAAACTACTTGCTCGGATGGCTTTCTTGGTTGGAATTTATATTAGCTTGAGAAATCTACTGAATAGGTATGTGGTTACGCTTATGAATAATCGCTTTAGTTTCACAATGATTTCCGAACGTTTTTATCGGTTGCTTGAAAATAACGATTGCATGCCTTTTACTTCATGCAACTATAAAGTGACTATGATTATCACTATGAATATATATATATAACTGGCTAGATCCGGATCCACCTCTGTGGCTTGTAAAGGCTAAAAAGGGGTAACCTAGAGTAAGGTCTAGGTTATCGTGGGTTAGAAACTGGGCTACCAAGTGTAGTGCCATGAGACCCTTTAGCATGCCATGAGTTAAGGAGTGGGCTACTTACGGGTAGTGCCATGTGAATCAACCCTAGAAACTGGTTCACCTATAGGTGGGACCATGAGGGGTTTAATGGGGATCTACTATAAGGAAAGTAGCATCCAAGTCCACTGTAGGGACATTGCAGAGGATAGGGTACATGGATCACACAATTATATTTAAAATGTAAAATTGTTTATTAAATGGTGATTGGATGCAATACATGTTATGAATAATTACACGATTATTGGTTCCCCCACATACCATCTTTATGCTGACCGACATTTTGTTTGTCGACGTTTTAGGTACAAAGCCAAAAGGACAAACATTAAATCGTCATATTGTGAAATGCATGAATTAAAATACAATGAGGATTAGTTAGAGTAGAATTTGTATGTGGATAGAAGTTTTGAGATCCAACTTTTTAAAAGGTATGCAAAAGTTTATTTTCTTACAACTTTCCAGTTTAGTCTGTTAAAATTTAATAATTATTCTTGGTTAATTTCCGAACCTTTGATCCGAAAATTATGTGTGCGACTTTGACCTCTCGGTCTCCCTTAATTGGGGGTTACCGGAGGGTGGGGTCGTAACACACGAAGACATACATGCAAAAGAAATTTATCAAAGAAATCCACATAAAGATCTTAAATCACACAATTTTCATAATCTTATATCTTTAATGGAGAAATTACATTTCAACCTAAACCTATGAAAATTAAGGTTATAACAGTAACCAATTGATAGACCAACCAATTTGAGAAAATATCATCATACAAAGTGAAAGGGACATACACATTGTTCAGAGGGTATTGAATAAGGAGAGTTTGAATGTCCATGATATGATGGTTTGTAATGTCTATTTTGTCTATCTTAATGATCAGATTGGTGATGGTATGATGCATTTTGTGTGATGAGACATTACTATGAAACAAAGCAGTGTTGTGGTCACCTTCTTTTATCTAGTGTATTATTTATCTTCATTTTGAATAGGTTACTTGTTTAGAAGGAGATCCTTTACTGATGTTTGGAATGTAGATTTATTGTAATGATGTTCATATCATGATCTAGGGGGTCAAGGTCCTCAAAGTTTTCTATATTGTTAAATGTGGCACTTTGATTTTTAGATAGAGAACCAAATAAAAGGATGCCTAAGATTTGAGTGCAATCCTAAACCATTAAATTTGTGATTTGGAAAAGATAAAGAGTATGGACTTGTTGTATCTATGTTAGTACATTGGAAATTGATGCGTAATTTGGATGAGGGGTGTGGGATTGAAGTTCTTTCAAATGGGAATCGTGTTTGGTCCCAGAAAATAGGATTTGTCAAAAAATGATGGTATTGTGATCCAATACGAGTTTAGGGGAGGTATAAGTTCAATTTGTGGGTATATAATTGACCCAGAAAGTGAACATATGAATATACCTAGGTTGGAGGCAAGGAGTTTTTAGATCACTAATATGAGTAGTTTGTTTTTCCTAGATCTATAGAGAGATTATTTTTTGATAAAATATTTGAATTCAATCATATTTGAGGGAAAGGTTGTTGAGATTTCAAGATCTTTGGTGAAGAAATCTATAATTTTGGATATCTCCCTTTGAGCAAAGGGGTATTCCTATAGGAGTGGTTGGCATATTCAAGCTCTTAAAAGAAGGAATTTTTATATGGGTTTACATAGAGTTCGATGAGGGTTTGGGGGTTTTTAACACTTGAGTCAAGGTGACGGTGACAAATGATTTTAGGATGGTATAGTTTTGGAGCTTGATGTGGGAGTTATTATGACATTTGAGGATACCCCCAATAAGGACAATGTAAGGATTGGAGTGATGAATTGAATCTAGAACCTCCTATGGTAAGAATATTTTGTTAGGTAAGGAGGCTTTTGGTTTCTTGTATCATCATGATATTACTAAGGCCAATAACAAAAATCATCAATCTCATTATGATCCTATAGGGTTTTACAATTACCAAATGAGATTTGTGGTGATCTCATTGTAGAACTCTTTTTGTCGGTATTGTCTATAAAATGTAGGCCTACATTTTTTCTAGAAAGTAATGCAGTCTTGTTGGTTTCAACAACTATTAAAAGGCTTGGAGGATCAAAGGACTTATATGAAATCTTTAAAGAATAAGGTTGTGTTGTAGTGCATGTAATTTCCTCAATAGATGAGGTTGGAATCTCTCTGAAGAGAGGGTAATATGATGCAGATGATCATTAGTAGTTTTTATGAAGGTAGATGGAAAACGTTCTGTTGGGGATGGTGTGGGATGATAGTAAATCACAATATTGTCAGAGGAATAGGAAAGAAAACTTGACCTATCTGTCCCCATAGTTAGAGTTGCAACTAGGATCTCGTAGTTGCTATTAAAATTAACCACTTTCTCTTTCAGTTATTGGAGATTTATTTATGTTAATATGTGTATGAGAGTGATATTTTCTAATAAAAATGTCTGATGTTTATTAGTAGTGCAATTTGTAGTTAGTGGGTGGAATATTATTAGTAATGGAACATCTTTGGTTGACTAAAAATTGGGTAGAGAGGTTTTTGGGTAGCTGTATTTAGAGTCAAGGGCTGGCATTTTTCTGGACCCAAACCCTGATTTTCTTATTAAAATTGGTTATTTAAACTTGTAGTCACCCATCTCATAGATGCTACTTCAAATACTTGGTTATTTTAACTTGCAATCATCCTATTAAATTGGTTATTTCATTAGGTATGGTCAAGATTAGATTGTTGGATGTGTTAGAAAAGGTATTGATGTGTTGTGGTATATGGAAGCTATGAACGAATGATTTTATGTAGTGGATTATGAGACTAGACGAATTTATGTAGTGTATTATGAGGATAGATGAGGTCAAGATATACATAAGATTTTCTTTATATTGATGAATCTTTGGGTGGTGGATTTGATGAAGGCATGAAGTGGATGGAAGGATTCCTTTTTGTTCCATGGATCTATAAATGTTCTTTAAGCTTGGATGTCATCTTTAGTTGGAGGAATCTAGTAAGGCATTGTGTGTCTATATTGAATAATTATGGTGAAAGGGAATAGCCTTGCCTAAGGCCAATCCATATTATAGAAATAACATATAAGGCCCTATGAATGAGGGTTGAGAAGGATTATATCGAAACACATATTTTAATACTTTAAAATCCAATTAATATGGAAGCCATGACCTCAAATAAGTTTCCATAGGAAAGGCCATTTCAGGTGGTTAAAGGCTTTTGCAAGTCTAATTTGAGAATGGCTAAGAGTGGATCATACTTTTTAGGATGGCCACTAATTACATTTTATATGAGTGAAATGTCACAAATCTTTCATTCTTTGACAAAACAACTTGATTTTTTATATTATATAGTTTAATTTTGGAGTTAGGTGTGTACTAAGTAATTTGGAAATGATTTTGTACATGTAGTTGAGTAGGATGAAAAATCTATATTTTAGCATGTAGCTAGGGTTTTTTTTAAGATGAGATCTAGGCGTGTGAAATTGTCTCTAGTAGTAAGATACTAGGGTTCTCTTATGAATGGAGGGTGTTAAAAGTGATAATAATGACTAGTTTGATGGTAGAACTGTACTAAGTGTAGAAGGAGTTTGAGAAATCATATGGGTCAAGTTTTTTTTATGTATAGTTTGTATTTCAACCTATATTTTATCATGGGTGATATGAGTGGTGGGGTGTCCTGTTGATATACTAGACAATTTGAGAAAATATTGGCATAAAGAGAGAAAGGGATTTGGAAATTATTCATAGGATACTAAGTAAGGAGAGTTTACAAGTGCATAATCAGATGGTTTATAACGTATGTTTTTCTTAAGTTAAGGATGTATTTGATGAGGATAGTATGCATTTTTTTTTATGAGAACTTCTAGTATAAAGTAGTGTCTTGTTCACTTTCTTTAATATAGTGTATTTTGAATCTTTATTTTCAATAGGTTTCTTTATTTAGAAATAGCTCATGTCGGGGTGCTTGACATGTAGATTCATAAGACTCAATGTGCATATCACATAATGGAGGGACAAGGTCCTAAAGGTCCTATATACTGTCAAATGTGGCACTACTGTTTTTAGACAATAAACCAAAATGAGTAGATGCCTAGGACTTGAGTGCAAGCCTATAAGATTTGAAATTGTAATTTGGAAGAGATAAGAATGTGAGCTTGACTTATGTATTTTAAGACATCATCAAATAATAAGTCTTTTCTATGAGGGTGTGGGGTTAAAAATGTTTAATATAGGCAAGTTCTTGGGCCCCGAAGATAGGTTTTGTATACAAAATTATGGGGTTTGCAACCCATGAGTTTAGAGGAGGGATAAGTGTAATTTAGTGGGTTTATATGTATGATAGAAAAAGGTAAACATTTGAACAAATCTAGTTTAACATGATGGGGAGGCATTCTTTTCCAGACCATTAATATGAGTAGCTTGTTTCTACTAGATCTATTAGCAAATTATTGTCAATAAAATCTTAAAATTGTGTCATATTAGATGGTTAATTTGTTGAAACTTCATAGAGATTTGGTAAAGAAATATGAAATCTTGAAAGAGCCCCTATGATACAAGGATAGTCATATGAGAGTTATTGAGATCTTTATTCTCTTGGGAAGTAGCTATTTTTTTTATATGTGCTCACCATAGAGCTCAGTTTGGTTCTAGGGGTTGCTAACACTTGAGTCAAGAAAGGTGATGGTGATGGAGAATTTTAGGATTTTATGGAATTGGAGATTGATGTGAGAGTTATTCCAACCTAAGAGGATATCCCCACTAACGTCAATAACAAGGACTTGCAGACACTATTTGAGTCTAATAACTTATATGATAAGTATGTTAAATTGGGTAAGGAGGCTTTTGGATTTTTGTATAATAGTAATATCATCGAGGCTAATTACATATATAGTCAAGATCATTGTAATCCACTAGGATTTACCAGTGGTGATCTGTAGTCATATAATTGTAGAACTCTTACTTGTCAGCCCCATTTGTCAAGTCTAAGCCTAATTTTTTTTGCAGATAGAATTGTAGTCTTCTTGGTTGAAACAAATGGAAAAGATGCCTAGATGATCAAATGACATATATGAAATACTGAAAGAACTAGTTTATTTTGTAGTGAATGTGATTTTCTCACTACATGATGTTAATCTCTTTAAAGGGAGGGGAGTTTGATGTGCATGATCATTAGTAGTTTGTATGGAGATATATGGAAAACTTGGATATTGTCTAAGGAAAAGGAAGGAAAACTTTATCTATCCTTATCCATAGTCAAAGATATGGCTAGGATCTTGAGGAAGCTACTAGAATTGGTACATTGATTTTTACCACTTATCAAAATTTATTGTGTTTTAATCTTATAAAGATTTCTGATGTTTGTTGGTAGTGTGGTTTATAGTACGTGGGTAGAAGATGGTTAGCAAGGGATAATATTTGGTTGATTAATAATTTTCTCAAGAGATTTTTGGGGAGTTGTCTTTGAGCCAAGGATCATCATTTTTCTTGACCCAAACCATAGTTTCATTGTTATAATTGATATTTTGTGAGAGACTATATGAGGTAAATTGGGAGGTACTTTGTGGTGGGGGGATTTATGAGCCTTTTGTCCTTGGTTCCTAAAAATTTCAAAAAATATTGAAGGGCTTGGGCATGATGTGAAGAAGTTAACAAATTTGGGGCCAATTTAGTGAGTGAAAGGTCTATATATATGTTTAGGAACGGGTGGAGTAGGTTCTCGAAGAACTCAATATTGTATGTCTCATCTATATGATAGAAGAACAAAGGGTAAATATTGTCTTCTACTATACTGTTGAAGGACGAGGGACATGCAAAACCATCAATGACAAGGACTCCCAGTTTGAATGTCTAAACTCATAAGGGTATTTACTACCTTCAATGACATCAACTAAGTAATGACCCCAGAAAAACAACTTTTTAGAGATTTCATAGAGACATATTGGTAGGCATGGCAGAAAGGATAGTTTATAAATTAGGCTGCTTGGGTGATATTGTCTCCAAAATATGTATCCCATTTTAAGATGACATCATTAACATGAAATTTATCATCTTAGAAGGAGATATTAAACTTCTCTAAGATATGATACATAACAACTCAGATATTGGAATTGGTTTAGACTTTGGGATATTAGTATTTGGTAGAAGGCACTAAGGTGTTGAGTGATGTTGATGAGTAGAAAGAAGAAAACTCTTGATCCTAATATACCCTCACAAGGAAACATCTATTGTTGATAATGTGATCATACTAAAGACCAACTATGGGGAAATTCAATATAATGTCATTATATTTTTACTCAAGAACTTTTGTAGGTGATCCAACTAGCTTATCCTAAGCATATGATATGTTCAAGTGGGGATCCAAGGTGGGGTTGGTTTAAGTGTTTCAAAATTGATGAGGGATGGTATAATCAAATTTGTGTAGGAAAAGGATAAGGGGGGTGAGAGGGTGGTTGAGTGGAGGATAGTGTTGGTCTTAAGACATTACATGGTTTTATAAGGTTTCAGGGGTTTAGGTTTATGGACGGTAGGATTTTGTGTTTTTTCATTCTAAATTTTTAATGCGTGACTAGGTATGGGGTTGTTGTGGTGATTTTGTTCAAGCAGATACATGTAGAGGGATAAGAGATAGAAAAAGTGCTTAGTTTATTGGAATCAATATGGCAATAAATTATTTTGGAGGTGAGTGGATTATGTGATGAATGTCATAATGATGTTAATTGGGGAACATGAGGCACACATGAGGCATAATAGGGATGGTTTAACATGAATATTCTACATCATGGAAGATATATAGGTTGTTGTGAGGGGAGCGATATGAAATTTTCAAAATCTTGGCATGTCAACTCAACATACCCTAAAAATTGATTTTGAGTGAACAACCTGGTTTTAAATTGAGTTGTGTTTCTAAGTGGCCTATCAGTCCAATGCTTAGTTAAGGCCACAACAATCAAGTAAAAATACGCTATATTCTTTTTGTGATAATTAAATGGGTTTGAAAAGAATTCTATTTGAGTAGTGCATCTCTTGTGGTGAAGGGTTTGTTTTATGAATAACCATGTCTTGGGATTTGGTACTAGAAATTAAGGATGTGAGAGATGTAAAAGGATTAAAACATGTAGATTTTATGTGTTGATGGGTGCTTCAATGTATAATATCTTTTTTGTTTCATGTGATGATGATTTTTGTTGTAGTTAGAGTTTGTGTTATGAAAAATTGAGTGGTTTGGGAAGCTAGTGTAGGAGTGGTTGTGTGTAAGGCCTAGGAAGCTAAACTTTTAGCATAAGAAATGATGACCAAACATACCCCATGTATGACATTTACAAGGTTTGGGTAACTTGATGTGGGGAAAAAGGCACTTTTCTATTTATGGTATGAATGAGGGAGCTTATTTTGATGGTACCGTGATGAAAAACTACATAACAAAACTACATGAGAAGGAAATTTCCCTTTATGTCTTTGAGCTTTGTTGATAACTAAAGGAATGGAGGTTGGAAGGAAATCTTTGAGGAACATATATATGGAATTTTATACTTTAGTGCAAGGTACTTGAATAATTTGAGTCATAGATGTTGGTATCCTCTTAAGAGGAGGATTAAATCTCCACTATGTTCTCATAAGTGAGGAAAACATGGGCAATCACAATGTTTTGAACCTAACCTGAGATAGAGAAGTAGACAGGGTCAAGGGTCAAGTAGTAATATTGGTCACCTTGATAGGTATGGTTATTGACCCTTTTTTCCCATTGAGAGTTGATCCTATCATCCAAGTTAGGGTTGACTATGATGATTGAGTTGACCTTTGCATTTAGGTAGGAGGAAAATCAATGGTTCCCATTCCATTGTGTACTATAAGGATCAAACAATCTTCAATAATCAAATATATCTTAAGGAGAGGTTGTTCTATATGACAAATTCTCCCTTAAAATTGATCCATCAGTCAATGCATGTCCATAAATGTCAAGATCAATGACGATTTGCATCTGAAGCTAAAATAGGTGAAGGAGATCCAACCC
This sequence comes from Alisma plantago-aquatica, assembly GCA_963693085.1. Taxonomy (NCBI): domain Eukaryota; kingdom Viridiplantae; phylum Streptophyta; class Magnoliopsida; order Alismatales; family Alismataceae; genus Alisma; species Alisma plantago-aquatica. Next base: position 1,554,438,485 of record OY856409.1, read on the forward strand.
AATGATTGGAGGGATCATGTCTAGCCAGAGCTTGGGAAGAGAAGGGCTTGTTTGAAAACAAGGGCTTATTTGAAGAACCATCACTAGGAGGTCTTGGGTGGTGGGAGGCAAATTTTATTTGGATCCACAACGGTGGTATCCTACAAGGAGGGTTCTAATAGGGTGTGTCGGGTGGATATAAGGTTGTTAGTTGTAAGGGGTATAGTTTTGATGGTGGGTAGATCAGAATGGATCGACTACCCAGAGATCCTAAGACTACAATTTATGTTAGAGTGGTGGGAATTTTAGAACATTGGGTGGTTATACTGACGTTTTTACTTGGAAGGGAAATGGAAACTATGTTTATCTTTAGGTTTGAAACTAGAAGTATGGATATGAAATGTAGGTTAGCTTGGGGAGAAATCACTCGCATTTTTTTTTCTTCTCTAGATGGTTATCATAAAAGTATATTGTGGGACTGAGAATAATGTATGTGAGAAGGATGTGGTTTGTGTTGTTTACACTTTCTTATATGGTGATATCTTGGTTGAACGATTATTTCTATGTTAAGAGACTACTATCCATCTATATCATGTTATATATTTGGGTCAATATTTATAAACACTAATGAAGTTATATCACATCCCAACAAGGCATTTTTAGGTGTTCACAATGATTTAATTATACCATGAGCACTTTGGATGCTATATTCACTATTTTCAAGATTTTCTTTGATATTACATCTCTTTCTATTTTATTATATAATGCATCCAAAGCACAATCCTAACTTAGTTTCTTATATTTTTTCCTTTGTCAATGGGTAAACATTCATGAAAAGAATAGGGTGATACTGAAGTTGTAGTTATACAACATAGTAGATTATTATAATTGTTACATCCAAAATCAAAAACATTTTTTTACATCCATACATACATTTACAGTCTATGTGACCATGTGATATTGATAATATTATCTTGTTTTCTTGTTACCCACATTTATTCTTTCATTCAACGATTCTTGGTTTTGTTTGAATTAAGACCTTGTAACACTCGGGCCCACTACTCAAGGCTCTAGTAGAGTTTTAGGATTGGTGACTGGCCTTACATACCACCACTAGCCTTAACTACACACTTTGTCCTCACTAACGTGCAAGCCAGTGAGAACAACATTAACTTCCCGACTGGTCACCCATCCTAGTATTGCTCTGGGCTAAGCACGCTTAACCATAGAGTTCTTTAGTGTGGGGCTCCCTGAAAAGGTGGTGCACCCTGGTGATATGGATAGTCCAATCATTCCTTTTAACATTGTTATATCTGAGGCCTCAAATCATGGGATGTTACAATATCCCCTACTTAGACTCTTGACATCCTTGTCAAGGCTCAACTATATTGCCTCATAATCTATTCCCATTCCAATGTAGACCCAAATGGCCCATGTATACCTAGCTCCTGACCACAACTACCAGTGCAAGGGTAGCTCCATCAATTAGGATAGCCCTTTCCAACATACTTGGACCGCACAACTCAAAGACTGTCATGACACAGACCCAAGTGGGACCCACCTAAGAGGAATTGGCTCTGATACCATTTGTAACGCTCGAGCCCATCGCCCAAGGCTCTAGTAGAGTTTTAGGAATGATAATTGGCCCCACAAACCACCACTAGCCTTAACTGTGCTCTTTGTCCTCACTCACATGCAAGCAGGACCAACTCCTGATTGGTAACCCATCCTAGTACTACTCTAGGCTGAGGATGCTTAACCATAGAGTTCTTTAGTGATGGGATCCCTAAAAAGGAGGTGCACCTTGTTGATATGGGTACTCCAATCATTCCTTTCAGGATCATTATATCAGAGGCCTCATGGATGCAACACAAGGACTTCCCAGGAGGAACATTACAGACCTAGTATCTTGTACCCCTAAGTGTCGATTTGTGTAGTCATCCCATGATATATATGTGCCTATCTAGTAGTTCTTGATTTCTAAACTCTGTAATCTAGTTGTTCTATCCCAAATAGGACTCACATCTCTCTCTCCATATGTATATGTCAACTCATTGTGTGTGTGCATGTATATAAGAACACAAAGAGAAAATTGTACTAGACATATTGTTCTAGAACCCAAGCATGTTGGGCTTTCTATTCATTATCCTTCATGATTATCTTATTACTTGACACATCTATCCTCAACCCAATGTTTGCATTCTTTAATGAAATTATGATTTGAAGGAAAAGATCTATCTTGCATAAACTTCTTCAAATGTTTGAAGTGGTTTAGTCTGCATCTTATACCCCTAGTTGTTGTAAGTTTTTAAACTCTATCAATATAACTCGTCTACTATATCTTGAATGAACATATCTTGGTATAATTAAGCTAGGTATATGTAGGGAAAATATAATGAACCCTTTTTATTTTAGTCTATAAGGAAATTTTAGATTTCTAACTTTTTGTCCTATATTGTCATTCTCACATCACTTATTCTGCAAGAACTTTTCTAATTTGTGTTTGATAAAAAATAATGCCAAATTGAAGCATGTGTATCAATATACCTACATCTTCTATCCATTCATAGATGTGACTATTTATATTCACACTTTGTTTAGAGTTTTTATTTGAAGGAGTTTGTTGTTGTGAGACCCATGCCTAATGACTATAAATACATGTTATGCTCTTATTTGATTTGAATTGTAATGATCTTAATTTATATTTCACATAATGTCTTCAAAAGATTTAGATGTGCTTACTTAAGATTTGATATGATTGGATATTGAATCTTGAGTAATCTGAATATGATATATGTAAAGACAGAGTTTCAAGGTCCTTATATCTACTTTTATGCTATAAAAATAGAAGTCCACTATTTCTTTTTCATTTATTCTGTTGGCTTAGGGGATTATCTAATCTTATTAACAATGTGATTCTAATGGATTTAGATCATTATGCATCCAAATGATAGAAGACGTATTGAATATAGGAATCAAAGATTAGAACTAATATTTGGCAACATTAAAACATGATGTATCAAATGCATGATATTTACAAATGATATGATTACAGCCATATAGGACAACTTAAGGAACATTTGACTTCCTCATCTCATTCCCAAATATAGGATTTTAGGGTATTCTATCTTCAAGTCCAACATGCATATATATGGTTCTTGAAATAATCCTAAAATGGGTAATAGAATATATATAAGATAAATAACAAGATAGGTAAACATAAAAAATGATGATATGTGCTACATATATTATTTAGGCTTAAGAGTAAAATTAAGGAAGGAAATAAGATGAAAAGACTAAACTTTAATGAGAGCATATATAATGAAATAAGTACTATAAATAAAAATATTATTAATATTTTATTATAAGACATTTTAAGAGATATCAATTTAGTCGATCGTTTGAGTTACCATGAATAATAGTGCAACAATGCATAAATATAGAACAAGCAACATAATTGTGAACATCTAACTAGTAACATCTAACATGATCGACAGAGGCAGTTGGACCACCACATATTACCTATTTAGGTACTAAATCCCAAGGAGTATATCCAAACACGATTGCACCACCACATACTACATTTTTAAGGACTAAAAGCTAAAGAGTGTGTGCAACCATGGCCAAATACCCCTAATTTGGATATTATTCTCAAGGGGCATGTGCAACTAAAACTAAACACCCCTATTTAGGGACTAAGCCCAAGGAATATGTGCAACAATGGACTCATACCCCACTCATAAGTTAACTTATAATAGGAAAGTTTTGCAATTGATTGTATAATATAGCGAGTTGTTGTCATCATCTAATTTCAAGAGTATAACACAAGTTATTTATTGTCAAAATATTATTTAAGATGATTATAAATGAATGGGAGTTCAAAAACATCAAGAATGATTTTAACATCATTATAAATATGTAAGAGTATTTTTAGAAGATTATTCAATTTTATAGCAGTCAATAGATTATGCCTCATTTAATGGGAATGGAAAGGAAAAGGGTTTGAAAAGAATATGAAGGCCCAGATGTCTCAAGTGAGAATAACATACCTTGTATGATCACTGTCAAATTCTAATAATGCACTTTCATCCAAAAAGTCACCTTTTCCTCCTTGAAACACACCATTTATGTGAATTGCATTGAGCATGTGCCAAATCTTGATATAGATATATGTATTGTTGTTAATCCAAAGTCAAACAATAATACGTCTCAAATTTATTGTCTTAATTTCTTAAAAACATGATGGAAATGGTGATACTTAGTGTTTTGACAATGTGGGGTTTAAAACTCACCTATGTTGAATACAAGGAACTAGAGTTTAATGGACTTTAAAAAGTGATCAGTTTAAAAATAGGTATATAATGTAATGTACCATGATGGTTACTTCAAGTTCATGAGGAGTGATAGATCACATCTCATATTTAATGTTTATTCTTTGAATTACACAAGGTATGATGATGAATTTGTAAAGAAAAATCATGAGTATAAATCCAAATGTACCTACATATCATGTTTACTTGATTGGTTTGATATTTAGCATACTAAAATAATCTAATGACTTGTTTTTCAAAACATCATCCAATATATTATAAGGAAGATAATGGATAATAAGAAGACCAGTCAATTTATGAGAAGTTTATATGATGGATCATCTTGTAAACATAAGTCCAAGAAGTACAAAATGTATATGTGTAAATATGACCAAAATGTTGGTTTGTATGTCAGAGAGCCAATCATATGAGATTGTAATGGTGTATCTTGTAAATGATTTGATTAATAATAAATATAATCTTCATCTATGTGTTTTCTCAATTATTAGATAATAGTATAACACAACAGATGTCTAAAGAATGTTGTTACTCAATGACTAATGTCTTTAGGTTGAGGACATGAATAGTGAGATCATATGAATGATAAGAGTACATACATTCTTTTTATGTCCCTAGTCAGATGTTATTGTGGAAGATGATAGACAACAATAACACATAAGACTAGAATGTGTGTTCTTTTATGATAGAATCTCATTAGTCATGATATGTGATATCAAACCAAACACAAAGGTACTTGTTAGAGAATAGATTACCAGACAGACCCACCCTAAGAGATATACGTGGAGACCATTGAATGGTAGTCAAAATAAACTCTCATAGTGATAGTGTGATTGTGGTTCTTCTAATTGAAGTCACTACACTCATCACATGTCACTCAATATATTTTGACATTATCTAATGTGACCTTGAATAATGGTTACCACAGTGGTGATGCTCGAATACATTGTGAGACATGGGGATTGACTGTGAGTAATGTAGATGGGGTTTTTCCTTTCTATCAAAGTTGATATCCTGGTCACTTGATAAGCAAGACTAAGAAACATATCTGCATACTCATGTGAATTGATATATATTATGTGAGATCACATGCATCTCAGACAATCTTCACTACTTCAAGGAACACAGATTTAACATTGAGAGGATGATGTTTCTAAGCCATGAATTCAATCTAGATATCAGAGACAAAGGAACTATATGATCACTATAACACTAATCACATATTTTATGTTGAAGTTATTCTCCAACTTCCAAAATACCGAGTAGCAATGATGTGTTCCTAGATACCACTCATTACTTGTGATTTCATAAATTGGTAATGGACATTCACTGCCAACATAACTTGGGAACTATAGGGTCACAAGCATAGGATATGCATGGAATAGGAGTTTACTCATGAATAAGGTTTAAATTGATTACTAAAGTGTTTAGGTATTCAATTTAAACAACATTGGTTGAAAATTGACTGGCCAGGATTGTGGGTTGACCGACTCAAGTGTTGAGTCGACCGACTCAAATGTCAAGTCAATTTAAACAACATTTTTTTGAACATTGGCTGAACTGGGAAATGAATTTACCGGTTCACAATATGAACTAACTGGTTTAGATTCTGAACTGAGCAATTCATATTGCGAATCTCTAGGTTCAATGATCAATAAGATTTAATCAAGGATTGATGTTGACGTCATGTTGTGCATTAACTATCACATTAAAGCCAATATGTTTGCATATTGAAAATTAAGTGAACGACTGATTCAAGTATTGAATTGACCATTTTACATGTGAAGCGACCACTTCATAAATGACCCACCAATTTGTGATTCACCATAGCCAAAAATTTGTGAAAATGTGTCTTTTCAACTCCCAGTTGATATGAAAACCCTGACCCTCCTATATATAGAGGGGTGATCAAGGTTTTCAAAAGACAAAACTAACAATGAGAAATAATGTTCTCTCATTGTTGTGGTAATGTGAGAGCCCAATGCAAGTCTACTCATAAAAGGGAGAGACAACTAGGGAGAACAACTCAATGCTAGAACGTTGACATTGAAGGGGTAACTCCTTCATGTCTATTCCACAAGAGCAATAGGACTTCCAGATGCTACAGGTGGACTACATAGAGGTGTGGAGGTTGTTGCTGCCCACTAGGAGGTCATCGTCAACCACCATTTGTGGTGCTACACCAGGAGGCCACCACCGACAACCGTCTGATTGCTGCTTGTGAAAGAAGCATGCCACTACAAAAATTGTCACTACACTTTCTATAGGACCAAGTATATGCCTTGCAAACCTTCCTTCACCCTTAAAGGAGGGTGGTTGCATCTTCATGAATTCTATTATGGAATACTACTTAGGATTTCCAGGCACAGGTGGGTTGTTCATCTTTCCTACCATAGTTATGGAAAAAAGTTGTCAAAACATGGCCAACTCTTGCTCATGAGAGATGACTACGCCCGTACTAGTAGAAGATAGGATTTCATGACCTACTGATGGTCCACTTCCAGTCGGAGGAGTACCTTGAGTAATTGGAGTGGTAAAGGGTGGATTCATCCTTAGCATCCCAAACCTAGGGTTTTGGGGTGTCTCAGAGATGGACTGGTTGTCAACAATTGCTTTATCTCTTGCCATGAGGGCTTTTCCTGCACAAGGCAAGGGTACTAGGTATAAGCAACCTATGGAAAAAGGTAAACATTTTTAGGGAGACAAGATTGAAATAGTTAGATAACTGACATCCACTGGATCTGATACCATGCTGTAAGGAATGGGATCTCATAGGGGAACCACTCCCTACTAAAATAAAAAGGCAACATCCCAAACCAAACACCAACAAACAAAAAAATTCTCAAAAGGGATTATAACCAATTTATTCAACATGAATGTATCATAACACCAAAGTAGCACCAGAATATAAAGATATATCTAAACATTACAAGTCTTGTTATCATCACTATCCTTCACCACAAAGGGTGAGATAAAAGGAAAGACTATCTAAACATAATACTACTTGAGGATCACCTAACAACTCCAAGCAAGTCTCCCACGAGGTTTCAGCTACACTTGTTGTGGTCTAGGCCCACCTTGGTTGTCCTCTCCTTGTCCAACACCTGGGAATGGAAGCGTACCCAATAAATTGAAAAGGAAATACAACATCAAAAAAAAAGTTGGTATGTGCATACTAAAATAAAGTTGAGCAATTATGGAAAAAGGTTATCAAGTAGAGAATGCTTCCCATAGAAAAGTAAAAGACTACCCAATCGGGCATAAAAGAAAGATTCACAATAAAAGAGATACTTGCCATAACCAAACAAATAAAAACGGTGCCACAGTAGAACATATAAATAATTAGGGTACACACCCCAAAATCATCAACTTGCATGCATGTGATATAAGCTTAACACTACAACAATATAAAAACAAAGGTGGCCAAGCCTCACAAACTTGAAACCTGATAAAGATGGCATACTGTCAACTCCCAATATATATAAAAGTTGGGCCAAGCCTCACAAACTTGAAACCAGGGCGTGGGGCACCACCACCTCCATCTAAATAATAACAGGGCCATATTGCCAAAAAACCCAATGCAATTACACTTATTTAGTGCTACAGAATCCGATAGCATTTTTAATGTAGAGGCAAGTAGAAAGTATAGTAAGATTGTATCATACTAATGGTCAACAAAAACACCACCATACAAGTGGAAAAAGATATCACATATCATTAAGTAGTGTTCCAACATGAACAATATATAAGAAAGAAACCAAGAGAATATCCAAATATGATCACAAGATCAGTAACAAATTGAGTAGTTCACATGAACCATAATTTTCAAAAGAACAAGATATTGTGTAGGCTCATATCCATAGGACCAAGAGGAAGAATAACATATGTTAATTTCTCAAGAGGAACAATAGGGAATGTAAACATACCTTACTTAAGAATATAAACACTCCAAAGTCAGTCCTAGATTCAAGCCTAGGTCTCCAAAACACTTATGATGCATATATGTAGAATTAGGGTTAGGTTTACATTAATTATTCATTCTCTTAAAAATCACCTTTTTAATATGAGTGAATTAGGTTATCAAAACCATGCCATATTTTAGATTCTCTTTTTCTCAGTTCAAAACTTTTTTTATTATATTTTTTTCGACTTATAAATTATTAGTTATAAATTTTGCAAATTATTACTTATTTAGGTAATTTCATTAAAATAACATATTTATAACATTAGATTTTGTCAACAAAACTAGTATCATTGGATATATCTTCTTTTTATGAATTTATTGGCTATTTATTCGTATTTTTCTTATCAGTAAATAATTTAATATGAATTTTACAAAATCTGACAAATCAAAAAATTTCGTGTGACATAAAACTTGAGAAAGAGGAAGAGAGAGAGGGAGAGGGAGTGCGGTCTAAGTTGGCCCAATCATGGTGAGCCAACTCAGTCGGCCACTCGTCCAAGTCAGTGGAATTTGGTGCTTAAGCAAAGGATACAAAAGTGGGCAAAACTACTTTTCTACCCTTAGCCAAAAAACAAACCAAGAAGGAGATTACGAGGGCAGCAATAGGAAAACACCATGGTCAATGTTCTTCCATGGCTCAACGTTACACCAAGACTTTAGCAGAAGATCCTTGAGTTTCCAGTCCATATCTCAAGAATGATTACCCAACATCACTGAAGATGGCATGAGAACTCGACACTGGGATGGGGAGGAACAAACTCAAAATCGATCACGAAGAGAGAATCAGCAGCCAAAACTGAAGGTAGAGGTGAAGGAATCAGCCACAAAGATGAGGGGAAACACTAATTATCATGGAGGTCTCAAACCAAGAGAAAGGTGCATATCTGCCATACCTCCAATTAGATCAATCAAAGCCTTCGAGAGCTTGGCCAAACTTCCCAGAAGAGAAGACGATCACGAGCAATCATCGCCACAGACAGGAATTGGCTGACGAGGTCGACCTAGGTGGAGACAGGTAAGTGGAGTAGGGGAGGGTAGATCAAGCCTCGTGAGTCTAAAAGAACCATTGGAAAAAAGGTAATATGGTCACATGGATGGTGTAGAGGCTAATACATATATAGGGTAAAGACCGGGGCGACCGAAACTCAAGGCAACCAAAAAATAGGGGGAAAAGGGAAAGTCCTTTATTGATTGGATGACTGGTAGAAGGAAACCTAGTAAATCTAGGGTCCTCAAGAATCGAAAAGTCATGGCGATGGCAAAAAGTGAGTCAGATTGAGCCGAAAAAGAAAGAGGGAAGAGGAAATTGCATGCGAAAAGCTGAAATACTATAGCTGGAGAAAGGGAGTCTAACTGGAGGTAGGAGACAACTCCTCCTCCATCAGATCCCAATCCAAGGATCCTGATGGAAGCTGACTTTAAGAAGCCGCATGATATAAATAATTTAGGAAACCCAAAAAATAATTTGTGATATTTAAATAAATCTGATAAAACCAAAGTATGAATGCATTATTTCCTTATTTTCTCTCTCTTAAATTGAAAGTCCCAACAATATCCAAATTATGAGAAATTTTGTAGAGAGGCCAATTAAATCATGTAGATTCCTATTTTATAATTAGATTTTTCTTTTGTAGACTTTTGATGCATTAATTAATCAAACCTTAGTTTCTCTTTCCTCATGCATTAATGACATTAGGATTCTCCAAATTTGATGAAACTTCACCCACAAATAAAATTAAGTATGTTGAACACGAGTTTGCCCTTAATTTCACATGTTGAAGTTGTTTGTTCATTATTTAATATTTTGAAGGTTCTACCCACTTTCTCTCTCCTAATTTCACCTTTTAAGAAAATATTCTCCATATTGAGTGAAAGTTAACCCAAAGGCATATCTTGATGTGTAGATTATGAATCTAAGATTATTTTCCACTTTTGGAGTTATTAAGTATTTTATTTCATATTTTGGAGGAAAAACACATTTTATTTTTTAAATAAAATAGATGTGATTATTATTATCCTAAATTTGTGAAACTGGGACTACAAGCCAAAACATATCCAAAGAAAACAAATATGAAGTTATTTTTAATCTATTAGTTCCCCTTTTATAAATTTTAATCCATTATTCATTATTACCTTTATTAAATGATTCAACTTCACATTACTTGCTTAAAGAGTTATTATTTACCATTTTTATCTCTTCCTTGTACTAAAAAGGATATAAAAATTCTAGAACGAATTTATCTTAAACATTATCTCATTTAGTTTATTAATTCTTTATTTATTTGGATAATTGATGCGTGCTAATTTAGCACACCTTTTCACATCCTTTTAAGTCTTGTCACATGAAAATTTCTATATTTATCCAGTGAAAAGAAATAAATTACTATCTGCTTCCTTTCATCACAATTTAACTTTAGTCTCACCAAAAACTTGCAATTTTTGCAGATTTAGGACATGAGCTGATTGGTTCATCTGTTCTAGATGACCGGCTCGCTTGCCTCAGCCGATCGTCTTAGCTGCCTCATCTGACTAGCTGCCACCCCTTAGAGAAGCACTCCATTCCAATTCAAATGATCATTTCAAACTCTGAAGCGAGAGTTCTCCCACCCCACCCAAGTGGGTCAAAGTCACACCACCACCCAAGGACTAGGGTTGCTGACTGCCTTCCCTTATTTCCCACCTGCTCCAGCCCCAACCGATGGGCTCACACCTGAAGCGATCAATTGGTTGTGCGTAGCCAGTTCTAAAATCCAGCATCCAACCTCATTTACCCACAACCCTAATTGTAAAAGCCCCCTCCTTCTCCTATAAAAGTAGAGGTACTTCCTCCTCATTGGACATCATCTTTTATACGAAGGATTTCTTAGAAATTGTTCTTATGTTCTTGATTTCTATTCATCAATAAAGTTTAATTATTTGCAAGTAAAGTGTCCTTTTTAATTATCATTCTCTTACTTTACTCATTTTTAGATCTAGTCTTCTTCTCCTTGTTCTTATATAGACCAGAGCAAGGAATTAAGAGTCATCCATTTAATTGTCTCTAGCCTAAGGAACTAATCCTTTGATAAGTCTAGACTATGGCTAGAACACTTCTTTCCTCTGTCTCCCTTTTCTCTAATAGCATGAGCAAGTCGTTTTCCTATCGAGGCAAGGGGAATAGCCCCTTAGGCATTGTTTGAATTGACTTAATCCTTAAGAACAAATTCTTTTAGATGGCTTTTGGTTTTAAGAAGTAATGATATATCAGAGTAATTAATCGATTTGGTTATATGTTAATCCAGGTGGAAGTGACCATCGAAGTCCAGATTTAGAACACTAAAACCAATTGCATAGAGGTTTTTAAACAACCATGGATCTTCCTCTTTTTGGATGATGAACTAAGAAACATGAGCACCAGGACCAATGGGCGCATGTGGAGTCCATCTATTGTGGGTTTTAATTAATTCACATGCCTTCATCGAATTCGTCATTTAAAAGGATTTAGTTTATTCTTGCCTAGGCTAAGGTGATGAAAACCTCTAGAAGCCTCAATTTCCAATCAGTTGATTCAATCAAAATTTGATCTACTCTTTTTACATTCCAGTCTTTTCATTCATAATAGTTTTATTTGTGCTAATAATCATCACAATTTTCCTTGTGACAGGGCAAATTTATTTCTTGTTAAGTGCAATCTTATTCTTGTGCTTCCTAAAGACTAAGGTCTCTAACCTCTTAACCTTAAAATAGGATTAGGTTCTAGGTTTCAATATGTTACAAGATGCAATTGAAAAATGTTACCTACCTTAATAATTGGTTATGGATGTTGGTGTTGGTCGGGTAACAACTTAATTGTTTTGGATCTTGACTTACTAGGAGGATGTATGTAAGACTCCTGACCTAGCTTTATTGTTTATCTTGCTTGATTAGCATAGTTAGATGCTTAAAACATTAATCTAATCATGTGATGCTCTTTAATAACATGTGACATGCTTGTGTTTCTAGTTTGGATGATGGTTAAGCTATCTATGCATATATGTGCTTTTCTTGGACCTAATTGCAATATACCCATGTTTAGGGTTTATCTCAAAATTTATCACATTCTTATTGTGCCTCCCCTATTTCGCCATCATATTGGGGATAGAGTGGTGCCCAATAGACTTGTTGTACCTTGGTTGATGAGGTGGCATCATGTGTTGATATTTAGGGTTTTGGTTGGATACCTTATATAGATGGTTGACCTTCCTTTGTGCTTTGACTGATGGGTTTTGTTTTCAGCGATTGCCTTGTTGTTTCTTCAACCATGGATTTTGCAGTCAATTATGTTTGAGGTATGCCTAGTGGTCTCTTCAGTCAATGAACCAAGAAGTCCAAGGTGCAGTTCTATGTGATCGATGGTCTTTTATTTCTCTTCGATTGATTGAGATTTTGGCCTAGTTTTTCCTTCGACCGATGGCCTTTCCTAGACCAGGTTGGTCACTAGTTTTCCTTGGTTTTAACAACCTTTGTCACATGCATGGGTTTAGTGCTTGCATGGATGTTATATGGGGGACAAGTGCACATGTGAGCTTGAAACCTAACCCTCTTTACCTTTCTCTAACTATGACACCTCATCACGCTAAATGAGATTACTCAAAACACAAAACATGTTCAACTACTAACTAATCACATAGTAAAAAATGTGGAATAATTAACACCAATTCCAACAATGTAAATAAAATCTAGAACATTTACATAAAGGTCCATCATTCCATTCTCATATACTGTAACAAGTATTCACATATGGGTCCAAAGACCTCAATCACATCCTGCATACAAAAGATATTTCACATGTACATGACATATATTTACAAACATTGCCATGCTACGAAAATCTTGTGTCGATACAAGTATATCATCTAGAAACACATCCCAGACCCAGATCTGAGAGTACAAGGATGATACTAGGACTCTACTACTAACATCTACAACTGACCAACCTTCTGAATCTATTGATCACTAGGTTGGTTCTCTTCCACAGCGTGAACTCGACCTCGTTGCACGTGACCACCTAAAAAAATGTGGTGAGCCACGAGTGAGACCCAGTCCCAGTGAGAGATATAACTCTCTCCCACATATATTGATTATAACATATTAATTAACTATAAATACATTGAGCAGTTAGGGTATTGAATAAGCAATATGAACAGATTGAACAGTTTAAGCATACTAAGCAGTTAAGCAAATAAGTTGTAGCATCAAGTAGAATTACTCAATTTTTATAAGTCTGCATCATCTAAGAACTATGTAGTTTAAAGACAAGACTAGGGTTAATCAACCAATGTGATACGTATTAAAACCTAGCAATTATACTACACGACTGGTATTATATCTTTTATTATGCCCTGGGGAGTTTGAGTCGTACCACTCAAAGTCCAACTGACCACCGTTTGGTCACAATCAGTTCCATATAAGATCAAGGAAGAGTTGGACTCCAAGATCTTCTCCATACTCGGTCAGTACGAGTCTGTACTACAGTGACATATCAGTCTAACTACAAAATAGTAACATATAGTCCTATAAACAACTAGCCCACCTTGGTACAGGTCATGGACTAGAGACCAAGGTATGCAAAGCAAAACCTTTATCACATGATAATCACCGAGACATGACCACAACATTCTCAAAAAGAGGGCTAGGTATGACCACAGTCATCCTCCCTAAGAATTTGGATTCATGATGACAAGCACCCCACATACTCAATAGTATGTGCTGCGAGTTTCCCGTAGGAATACTCGTTTTACCATATGGCAAGTTCTGACACTCAAATGGATCTATGTCACAAGGTACTACATGATTAAAATATTACTTGATTAAGAAATGCCAATTGGGTGAATTGAGGCTTCATCATACAAATGTACGTACAAAACCTAATTCATTTATATCAAGTATATAAGAATTACAAATTTAGAAGATATTAAACATTTGAATTATATATCTCAATCATATTACCATATGCTATTATCCATTGCATTATAATGAACTACATCATCATCATATCATTTCAAGATATCCATTTCTTATCACAAGTTCCAGGGTTTCAACCCTTATTGGAATATGAAATTGATTTCACCTCAATCAGGGATCAACATGCTGAAAGGTCATTTAAGACAATAAAATTATTCATATCAAGGTCATCCTCATTATTCCTTGCCTTAAATAAGGCTCAAAAGGTCATAAGAAATTATGCGTCCATAGGAATTATTATGGCAAGGCACTATGATATTCAAATAGTACTGCATTGCGATTTTAACATAAGAAGAGTTTAATACATTGTCACATTAATCATTCAAGAGGTCTGATTATAACCAATCAACATCATATAATTACATTAAGGTTAGGTATAACAAGCTAGATCACATGGGAGTTATGCATCCACTTATTATAGTGATTTATCAAATATAACTATATGATGGCAAAGGTAAGACCACAAATTAATGGTATTTAACCATCAAATTATCATCACTAGGACCTACATATAATACCATGGGATTGATTCTAATCCATTGGATGTTGAAGCATCCAAATTATTCATTGGATTAGGTTCATTGTTCAAGATTATCAATTGAAGTATAGGTCTAACCATTAGATCAATTGAGCCAAGGAACCATTAGTTTCAGGTTTAGTCAAATCTACAATTACATTCTTAACTCATCATATATGGTGATGACCTGATCCACCATTAATTTTGATCATTAGGTCACCATTGGTTGTTAGATAAGTAATGCATTCATTTAACACATCAAACTTCAAGCTAATGTCATCATGGATTGATAGCATCATTAGAATACTTGATGGATGGTAATTAAACTTCTAATTGAAACAAAACCTGATCAAAGGGGGGTGACCATAGGTTGTCACCATAAAATTTGACACCCTTGATCACAAACATCAGTTACCAAGATAGAAACACCATTCGTTGTTGAATGGTATGATCATCGATTGTGTAATAGGGAAGGGAATAGCTTGAAAACCCTAATTTGAACCATCAATTGTTTTGTACTTAGAACCATAGGTTGTTGCTATCAACCTGTCCCATATCATATTATACCTTAGAAAGGCTGTAAACATGTTGACAAGTTCATATATAACTGGAACAAAATAGGGAACACCATAAAAAAATTTGTAACCCTAAACAAGCATGGTTTCTTTATGCTTAGATCATCACATTAAAGCATAAACATGAACTAACAAGCTTCTACCAAGCAATATAAGTGAATAATGTTATATAACTCACCTATATAGAGTAGGTAAGATCCCAAAAAGAAATAATCTCGAGAAAATAAGGCAAGAAAACCCTATATTCAGATCTGAACTTGGCCAAGTAGGCACTTCTCTACACAAAGAAGCAAAACCCTAGAAGAAGAAACAAGAAGGATAGATTTTTGAGTTCTTGGGCCACTTTCACCATGGAACAACAAGGTTCAAACCTGGAGAGATATAGGAGGAATAAAAGAAAAGAAATAAATGGATGAAATAAGGTAATACTTATACTTATAGGTCAAGATCACTAGGAAGGAGCTTTAGGTACCCCTAAACGAAGTCAATTGCAACCCTAGATTCTTTTTCTAAGAAGTTACCCACTTTCTTCCTCCTTGGATAGAAAATTCACAAAAGAAAAGAGGGAGAACGAGGTTCATAGAAGGAGGGTAGTGGTGAAGATAAAATGGCTCGCTTGGGTTCTTAGGGATAAGTATATGAAACATTGAGATAAAGAAAAAGAAAGAGTTGAAGTTCTAGTATCTTTCCAAGTGTCCATGACCTTAAACGATTAAGAATATACAAGAACACAAACAAGAAGCTCCCCCACCATCCATATAGACCTTATTAGACCTACTTTGTCGAATTTCCAAGCCAATCAAATAATTCATTAGTTGATAGCTACTAAAGGTAGCTCATTCATGAAGGGGTAAACCCAAAAATACCTTTGACAAAAACACCTTCAAACCATGGATCAACTAGGAGCCCCATGGATCAAAATACTCAAGAATGATAATACAACATCTAAGGAACATATTGTATGTGACAAATTGCAAATAAAACCCCTCAATTGGGTAAATTATATAAAAGTCCAAAATGTACATAAAATTGCATAACATGCTCAAACAATGTCCAAATTGGACCAAATTTTAAAATTAAGCTTGTATTATGATTTCAAAGCATATAAAAAGGTTATAGTAGGGTTATAAGAATTCAATTATGGTAATTAATCTTATTCAACTCATTAAGCAAGTTTAGGGGCCTTATAGCTATAAACCCCTAACAAGGATTTTGCCCCAAAATCCTACACAAAAAGAGATGGGTATTTTCTACGCATCTCATTATCTAGTTCCCATGTGGACACCTCTATGCCATGGTGATTCCAAAAAACTTTCACTAGTATTATATATTTTCTCTTAAACTTTTTCACTCTTCTATCTAGGATCAACATAGGACCCTCAACATAGGAGATATCCTCATCTAACTCAACCTCTACTAGTTGAATTGTCTGCTTAGTATTTGGATGGCATTTCCTCAACATAGAGATATGAAAGACATTATGCAATCTTTGTAGCTTTGGTGGTAGCTCCAACTTGTATGCTACCTTTCCAACACGAGCTAGGATAGGGTATGGTCCCATAAATCTAGGAGCCAACTTACCCTTCTTTCCAAATTTCAGCACACCTTTCCAAGGAGAAACCTTAAGATATACTCTATCTCCCACTTGGAACTCAAGTTGTCTGCATCAATTATCTGCATAAAAAAATTTAATGTCCTGGGATGCTTTCGACTATTGTTGTATCACTTTAATCTTTTATGTAGTCTATTGTACTAGCTCAGGACCCAAAAGTTGATATTCACTTGTCTCATACCAGCAAAGAGGAGATTGACATCGTCTTCCATATAGAGCCTCATAAGGATCCATATCTATGCTTCTTTGATAGATATTATTGTATGCAAACTCCATCAAAGTCAGATGTACATCCCAACTACCAAGAAATTGCAGCACACATGCCCTCAAGAGATCCTCTAAAGTGTGAATAGTCCTTTCAGAATGGCCATCAATCTGTGGATGAAAAGTTGTGCTGAATCTCAGTTGTGTTCCCATTACTGAATGCAGATGCTCCCAAAAATGACTTGTAAACTGTGGACCTCTGTTAGAAACTATAGTCACTGGAATGCCATGCAGACAAACTATCTCATCAACATATATTTGTGCCAATTTCTCTATTGTAAACATCATCTTGACTGGAAAAAAATTAGCTGACTTAGTCAATATGTCTACTATCACCCATATGAAATCATGACCCTTGGATATCCTAGGAAGACAACCACAAAGTCCATCGTAATATGATCCCATTTCTACTATGGTATTGGTAAGGGTTGTAATGTCCCTGCAGGCTTCTGGTGCTCAGCCTTCACCTACGGACAAACTGGACATTTGGCAATGAACTCTTCCACATCACGCTTTAGATATGGCCACCAATACATGTCTTTTAAGTTTTGGTACATCTCAGTTCTTCCAAGATGCATTACATACATGGAGGAGTGAGCCTCCTCAAGTAGCATCTTCCTCAACCCAT
Source organism: Alisma plantago-aquatica (assembly GCA_963693085.1). Lineage (NCBI taxonomy): Eukaryota > Viridiplantae > Streptophyta > Magnoliopsida > Alismatales > Alismataceae > Alisma > Alisma plantago-aquatica. The sequence continues at coordinate 1,554,456,334 of OY856409.1, forward strand.
CAACATTAGGAACTATTGTCCTATTGTGGTAACAAATTGTACCATCATCTGCCTCATGAAAGTCATCATACTTTTCACTGTCAATCCCTAATCAAATATTCTGTATCATAGTATCATTCTACTATGCATCATGAATCAATTGTCATAAGGTAAGTTTAACTTGTAACTGTGCCAACAATCCTACCAACAAGGAAACATCTAGTTGTACATTCATTTGGCGAAGAGACACTAGCATATCTCTCTCATGGCACATCAAGGAATTTAATTGTGCATTATCTACCGTTAATAATGAAGATGACTTTCTACTCAATGCATCATAAACCACATTTTCTTTCCCTAGATGGTAGTCTATTATGCAATCATAATCCTTAATCGGATCCATCCATCTCCTCTACCTCATATTCAACTACTATTTTGAGAAGATATACTGTAGATTCTTGTGGTTAGTGAAGATCTGACACTTTTATCCATAACGATAGTGTCTCTAGATCTATTAAGGCATGGAACACCGCTGCAAACTCTAGATCATGTGTTGGGTAATTCTCCTCGTGTTTCTTAAGCTGTCGCGAAGCAAAAGAAATCACATTTTTATCCTGCATCAACACACATCCCAACCCATTCTTTGAAGCATCACAAAACACAATATAGCCTTTTCCATTACTTTGGAAGTACTAACATCGGTGCACTAGTCATCTTTTCACTAAACATCTAGAAAGAACATTGACACTTATCATTCCAAGCAAAAGGAACATCCTTCCTGGTTAACCTAGTTAGGGTAACACTATAGAACTAAAGTCTTTGATGAACCTCCTGTAGTAACCTATCAGACCTAGGAAACTACAGATATCTGTTGGTGTCTTTGGTTATTCCCATTCTAGTACAAATTCCACTTTCTTGGGATCAACACAAATGCCTTTTACAGATATAACATGGCCCAGAAAAGACACTTCAGATAACCAAAATTCACCCTTGCTAAACTTAGCATATAGTTGAAGCTGCCTCAACAAAGTCAATGCATGGCAAATGTGTTGCTCATGTTGTTGACTATCCTTAGAGTATATCAAGATATCATCTATGAACACAACCACACAATGATCATGATAAAGTCTAAACACCCTATTCATCAGATCCATAAAAGTTGTAGGTGCATTGGTTAGCCCAAACATCATAACCACACACTCATAATGACCATACCTAGTCCTACAAGCTGACTTGGGTATGTCATCAGTCTTAATTCTCAACTGATGGTAACCTGACCTCATGTCTATCTTTGAAAACATAGTGGCACCTCTCAACTAATAAGAAATATCATCAATCCTAAACAAAGGATACTTATTCTTTATTGTCACCTTGTTCAACAGTCTGTAGTCTATACACAACCTCATTGAACCATCCTTCTTTTTAACAAACAACATGGGAGCACCCCAAGGGGAAGTGATCGACCTGATAAAACCCTTCTCTAACAGTTCTAGTAATTGTGTCTTTAACTCCTGCATCTCTACTGGCGCCATTTTGTATGCTGATTGTGCTATGGGTTGTGTTTCAGGAACATGATTGATCTAAAACTCAATCTCTCTAGGAGGGGGAATGCTAGGAAATTCCTCCGGAAAGACATCCTCAAATTCTCGCACCACTAATACCTCCTAGATACTAGGAACTCTCACCTTGGTATCCACAATGTGAGCTAAGGAAGCCTCACATCCTTGTCTTATCAACCACTCAGCTATCATAGATGACATCAACCATGTAGGAAGAATGTTCCTATCACCCTGGAAAATCCATTGTACATCTCCATCATGGAACATCGCCACCTTAGTACTATAGTCCATGACTAACTTGTATTCTTCCAAGGTATCCATTCCTAGGATTACATCAAAACTATGCACGTCAAGTGACAAAAGATCCACTTGAATGTTATGTCCAGAAAAAGAAAGAATGCAAGAAGGGCACACTTCCCACAACTTGGCAGAACCAACCAAAGGAGTCTCTAGACACAGGCTATCGGATCTATGACTAACAGGTAGATAACAACTATCTATTCCCTCTGTGGTGATAAAAGAGTGCATCACACCCGGGTCTACTAACATAGATATGAAAAAAGTAGACAAAATAGAATAAAATAACTCCATATGACCTTTCATGACTTGTGGATTGACCACCTCTTTTGGCTAGGGCATGGCATAGAACCTTGCCATCGCAAGTTGTCGTCCATGTCCTCTGTTAGCATGTCCAAAGGATCCATCCTGTGATGCTTGACCGCGTCCTCTACCACTACCAGTGCTAAACTGTTGCTGTTGTAAACTCTGTTGACTCTGTCTTGGTTGTTGAGTCACCTCCTCATTTTTCACAGGGCAATACCACTTTGTGTGTCCCACTTGTCCACACTTATGACATGTCTTACTTTCATATCATGGCCTAGACGACCCTGTCATTGAAACTGATGATGTGTTGTAGGCTCCTGCATGTGGAAAATTGGGACCACTACCCCTACTCGAGGTCCATTGGGCTATAGTGAATGACCTCTGCTCACTAAAAGTTGACTCTACTGTGAATTTGATGGAGTAAATCTTGGCTTCTTAAAGACTCCAGATGATTTTCCTTTGAATTGAACTGGTCACTTATTAGCATTAGCTTCACGCTTTTCTAGACAGACCATTCAATCCTCCTTACAGATTCTACAAAGGTGGAAAAACTCTCCCTATTTTATAGGGATGATGTTGTTGTAGTCAACTCAATATTTAGGCCCTTTTTGAACTTACATATCCTTTCTTTGTCAATGGCTGCCATGTGTAGGCAGAACCTCAAAATCTCCATAAATTTTGACTCATACTCATTAATAGTCATAGCCCACTGACAAATCTGCTCAAACTAAGATATCTTCTCATCTAGACAGGTCTCTGGAAAATATTGTCTAACACATTCCCTCTAAAACTTCTCCCATCCTATCACAACTCCTGGTCTTTTCTCCTCTTCTATGGCCCACCAGTGGCCATCACTACCCTTCAACAAGTATACCGCATGATTAACTTTGTCTTCTTCAGTGATGTTTAGGATTTTAAACACCTTTTCCAGCTCAGTCAACCACATGTCAGCGTCTGCTGGATCAGAAGTACCTACATATTCAATCACTCCAACATGTTTAATATGTTCAAATGTCTTCTCGGCACCTTGGGACTCCACATTAGAGGTAGCTACCCTAACTTGAGGTGTTGGCACTCTATCAGTGATATGTTTAATTGTGGCAATCATCTGTCTAAACATAGAATGAAACTCAGGGTTGGCCATCATTTTTGGGCCTTGATGAGGCATTGCAGGCTGCTTTGACCCTGCTTTTGGCACACCCTCATCGTGTGCCTGCCTCCTAGAACCTCCTCCTAGTGCAATATAACTACTCTCAACATGTTCTTCATGTCCTCCAGACATATCTGTATAAGCACAAACTATGATCAGATATATTGGATACATAAGAATAGACTCAGACCTAAGTCCTATGTCCCTGTAGATTTAGTACACCTAGAGTGATGATACCAACTTAACTGTGACACCTCATCACACTAAATGAGATTACTCAAAATATAAAACACGATCAACTACTAATCAATCACATAGTAAAAAATGCAAAAGAATTAAAGCCAATTCCAACAATGTAAATAAACTCTAGAACATTTATATAAAGGTCCATCATTCCATTCTCATATACTATAAAAAGTATTCACATATGGGTCCAAAGACCTCAGTCACATCCTGCATACAAAACATATTTCACATGTACATGACATATATTTACAAACATTGCCATGCTACCAAAATCTCGTGTCGATACGAGTATATCATCTAGAAAACACATCCCAGACTTGGACCTGAGAGTACAAGGATGACACTAGGACTCTACTGCTAACATCTACAACTAACCAACCTTTTGAATGGAGATACGGGAGTTACACACACAGCGAGGGCGATTTAGGGCTTCGGAAGCGGCGTCCGCGTCGGGCTTGGGGGAGGGGCTGGGCGCCGGCGAGCACCGCCTGCTCCCCCTGGGCCTCTTCCTCGATCGCTGCCTACTGGTGCTGTGTCTGGCGGAGATTCGCCTCCGTTCCAGTCTACGTCTCTTCTCCGATCTGGGTTTTTGGGCGTCTGGGTCCTTGGGCTTCAGTTCGTCAGGAATCTAGACCAGAGGCCGTCTTCGTCCACGAGGGTGTTGGTGGTCTGTTTGCAGGGGGACGTCGTTACTGGAGGTGGGCGGATCTTGGCCGATCGTGGTGCTTGGCGGCGGATCGAGGTTTTTTTCATCTGGTTCTGCTTTTCAGTAGTCTTTTTTTTTGTTCTTGTCCGTCAGTGGCAGGTAGCTGCCTTTTCAGTCGCCGTTTATCGGCGTGTTTTCATTTTTTAGTCGCCGTTTATCGGCGTGTATCAGTCTATTGGTTGGTTGTTTGTCCTCCTTCTTTGGCAGTCGGTGAGCTCGGGCACCCCTCGGTGCTTTAGGCAGAGGAGGAGGAAGCTGGGTTTTGGGCTTCGTGCGGGTCCTCCAACCCCCTGTTCGCAGTGGTGGTCGGGAGTGGTGGTGGAGTTCCCGACACCCTCTACTCCCCACCTTTGTACCTGCATGAGCCGTCCTTCCTCTGTATCTGCACCACTGGGGTTTGGCCTCCTTTCCGGGTTTGCTGGTTGGCAACCTTAGCGCGTCGCTAGTAGTTGAGTTTCTGGTTGGTGGGGCGTTGGGTCTGTGTTGTTAGCTTTGTGTCGTGGGGTTTGTGTCCTCGTTTCTTGTTAGGTCTTTTTTGCTTCTTTGTTATATGGCAGCAAGTGCGAAGGTGATCACTTTTTCGGTCACTGGTTTGGAGCATATACCTTATATCAGGTTTAATCTCAGGTTGAAGGAATCTCTCATAAAAAGCTGTTGTGGTCAGCGATATAGAAGAGAGATCAATACATCATTGTTCTTATCACGTTCCGATATGAGTTTCTGGTTATTGTATCTGCTCTTTACTTTATGTGTTCGGTTGGTGTATCTCCCTTTACATGTAGATGCCGTATGGCTTTAATATAATGAATGTTGTGGTTTCAAAAAAAAAAAAAAACCTTTTGAATCTATTGATCACCAGGTTGGTTCTCTTCTATAGTGTGAACTCGACCACGTTGCCCGTGACCACCTAAAAAAAATGTGGTGAGCCATGGGTGAGACCCAGTCCCAGTGAGAGACATAACTCGCTCCAACATATATTGATTATAACAAATTAATTAACTGTAAATACATTGAGTAGTTAGGGTATTGAATAAGCAATATGAACAAATTGAACAGTTTAAGCATACTAAGCAATTAAGCAAATAAGTTGTAGCATCAAGTAGAATTACTCAATTTTCATAAGTCTCCATCATCTAAGAACTATGTAGTTTAAAGACAAGACAAGGGTTGATAAATCAATGTGATACATATTAAAACCTAGCAATTATACTACACGACCGGTATTATATCTTTTATTATTCCCTGGGGAGTTTGAGTCGTACCACTCAAAGTTCAACTGACCACCATTTGGTCACAATAAGTTCCATATAAGATCAAGGAAGAGTCGAACTTTAAGATCTTCTCCATACTCAATTATTACAAGTCTGCACTACAGTGACATCGAAGTCTAACTGCAAAATAGCAACATGTACTCATGTAAACAACTAGCCCACCTTGGTACAGGTCATGGCGCTAGAGACCAAGGTATGCAAAGCAAAACCTTTATCACATGATAATCACCGAGATACGACCACAGCTGTTCTCAAAAAGAGGGCTAGGTCTGACCACAATCATCCTCCCTAAGCACTAGGATTCAAGATGACAAGCACCCCACATACTCAAGAGTATGTGCTCTGAGTTTCCCTTAGGAATACTCATTTCACCATCTGGAAAGTTCTGACACTCAGATGGATCTATGGCACAAGACACTACATGATTAAAATTTCACTTGATTAATCATTGCCAATTGGGTGAATTAAGGATTCATCATACAAATGGACATACAAACCCTAATTCATTTTTATCATGTATATAAGCATTACAAATTTAAAAGATATAAAACATTTAAAGTATATATCTCAATCATATTACCATATTCTATCATCCATTGCATGATAATGAACTACATCATCATCATATCATTTCAAGATATCCATTTCTTATCACAAGTTCTAGGGTTTCAACCCTTATTGGAACATGACAATGATTTCACCTCAATCATATTACCATATTCTCTCATCCATTGCATGATAATGAACTACATCATCATCATATCATTTCAAGATATCCATTTCTTATCACAAGTTCCAGGGTTTCAACCCTTATTGGAACATGAAAATGATTTCACCTCAATCAGGGCTCAACATGCCCAAAGGTCATTTGAGACCATCACATTATTCATAGAAAGGTCATCCTCATTATTCCATGCCTTAAACAAGGCTCAAAAGGTCATAAGCAATTATGTGTCCATAGGTATTATTATGGCAAGGCACTATGATATTCAAATAGTAGTGCATTGTGGTTTCAACATAAAAAGAGTGTAATACATTGTCACATTAATCATTCAAGAGGTCTGATTATAAATAATAAACATCATATAATTACATTAAGCTTAGGTGTAACAAGCTAGATCATATGGGAGTTACGCATCCGCTTATTATAGTGATTTATCAAATATAACTATATCATGGAAAAGGTAAGACTACAAATTAACGATATTGAACCATCAAATTATCATCATTACGACCCACATATAATACCATGGGATTCATTCTAATCCATTGCATGTTGAAGCATCGAATATTATTCATTGGATCAGGTTCATTGTTCAAGGTTATCAATTGAAGTATAGGTCTAACCATTAGATCAATTGAACCAAGGAACCATTGGTTTAAGGTTTAGTCACAATTACATTCTTAACTCATCATATATGGTGATGACCTGATCCACCATTAATTGTGATCATTAGGTCACCATTGGTTGTTAGATCAGTAATACATTATTTAACACCATCAAATATTAAGCTAATGTCATCATGGATTGATAACATCAATAGAATACTTGGTGGATGGTAATTAAACTTCTAATTGAGACCAAACCTGACCAAAGGGGGTGACCAAAGCTTGTCACCATAAAATTTGACACCCTTGATCATGAACACCAGTTTCCAAGATAGCAACACCATTGGTTGTTGAATGGTATGACCAACGATTGTGTGATAGGGAAGGAAATAGCTTGAAAACCCTAATTTGAACAATCGATTATTTTGTACTTAGAACCGTAGGTTGTTTCTATCTACATGTACCAGATCATATTATACCTTATAAAGGTCGTACACATGTTTACAAGATCATTTAGAACTGAAAAAAATAGGGAACACCATAAAAAAATTTGTAACCCTAAACAAGCATGGTTTCTTTATACTTAGATCATCACATTAAAGCATAAACTAACAAGTTTCTAGCAAACAATATAAGTGAAGAATGTTATATAACCCACCTCTATAGAATAGGCCAGATCCCAAAAAGAAATAATCTTAAGAAAATAAGGCAAGAAAACCCAAGATTTGGATCTGAACTTGGCCAAGTAGGCACTTCTCCCCACAAAGAAGCAAAACCCTAAAAGAAGAAACAAGAAGGATAGATTTTTGAGTTCTAGAGCCACTTTCACCATGAAACATCAAGGTTTGTACCTGGAGAGATATAGGAGGAAGAAGATAAAAGAAATAAATGGATGAAATAAGGTAATACTTACACTTTTAGGTTAAGATCACTGGGAAGGAGCTTTAGGAACCCCTAAAGGAAGTAAATTGCAACCCTAGATTCTTTTTCCAAGAAGATCCCCACTTTCTTCTTCCTTGGATAGGAAATTCATGGTATCATAGAAGGAGAATGAGGTTCATAGAAGGAGGGAAGTGGTGGAGATAAAAATGCTCATTTGGGTGCTTAGGTATAAGTATATGAAACTTTAAGATAAAGAAAAAGAAAAAGTTGAAGTTCTAGTATCTTTCCAAGTGTCCATGGCCTTAAACTATTAAGAATATACAAGAACACATACAAGCAGCTCCCCCGCCATCCATATAGACATACTTATCTCTCTTTTGTTGAATTTCCAAGTGAATCAAATAATTCATTAGTTGATAGCTACTAAAGGTAGCTCATCCATGAAGGGGTAAACCCTAAAATACCCTTCATGAAAACACCTTCAAATAATGGCTCAACTAGGAGCCCCATGGCTAAAAATACTCAGGTATGATAAGATAACGTCTAAGTAACATAATGTATGTGAAAAATGCAAATAAAGCCCCTCAATTGGGTAAATTGAATAGAAGTCCAAAATATACATAAAATTGCATAACTTACTCAAACAATGTCCAAATTGGACCAAATTTGAAACTTAAGCTTGTATTATGATTTTGAAGCATATCACAAGGTTATATTAGGGTTATAAACATTCAATTATAGTAATTAATCTTATTCAACTCATTAAGTAAGTTTAGGGGCCTTACAACTATAAACCCCTAACAAGGATTTTGCCCTGAAATCCTACACAAAAAGAGATGGGTATTTTATACGCATCTCATTATCTAGTTCCCATGTGTCTTTCTCTATGCCACAGTTATTCCACATAACTTTCACTAGTATTATATCTTTTCTCTTTAGCTTTTTCACCCTTCTATTCAGGATCAACACATGACCCTCAACATAGGAGATATCCTCATCTAACTCATCTACTGGTTGGATTGTCTGCTCAGTATCTGGATGGAATTTCCTCAACATAGAGATGTAAAAGACATTATGCAATCTATGTAGCTCTGGTGGTAGCTCCAACCTATATGCTACCTTTCCAACATGACCTAAGATAGGGTATGGTCCCATAAATCTAGGAGCCAACTTACCCTTCTTTCCAAACCTCAACACACCTTTCCAAGGAGAAACCTTAAGATATACTCTATCTCCCACTTGGAACTTAAGTGGTCTAAATCGGTTATCTGCATAAGATTTCTTCCTGTCATGGGCTGCTTTCAACTATTTTTGTATCACTTTAATCTTTTCTATAGTCTGTTGTACCAGCTCAGGACCCAAAAGTTGATACTCACCTATCTCATACCAGCAAAGAGGAGACTGACAACGTCTCCCATATAGAGCCTCATAAGGATCCATATCTATGCTTCTTTGATAGCTATTGTTGTATGCAAACTCTATCAAAGTTAGATGTACATCCCAACTACCAAGAAATTGCAGAACACATTCCCTCAAGAGATCCTCTAAAGTGTGAATAGTCCTTTTAGACTGGCCATCAGTCTGCAGATGAAAAGTTGTGCTGAATCTCAACTGTGTTCCCATTACTGAATGCAGATGCTCCCAAAAATGACTTGTAAACTGTGGACCTCTATCAGAAACTATAGTCACTGGAATGCCATGCTGATGGACTATCTCATCAACATATATTTGTGTCAATTTCTCTCCAGTAAGCATCGTCTTGATTGGCAGAAAATGAGCTGAATTTGTTAATCTGTCTACTATCACCCATATGGAATCATGATCCTTGGTTGTCCTAGGAAGACCAACCAAAAATTCCATAGTAATATGATCCCATTTCCACTGTGGTATTGACAAGGGTTGTAATGTCCCTGTAGGCTTCTAGTGCTCAACCTTCACATGATGACAAACTAGACATTTGGCAATAAACTTTGCCACATCACGCTTTAGACCTGGCCACTAATACATATCTTTCAAATTTTGGTACATCTTGGTACTTCCAGGATGCATTGCATAGATGGAGGATTGATCCTCCTCAAGTACCATCTTCCTCAACCCATTAACATCATGAACAACTATCCTATTGTGGTAACAAGTTGTACTATCATCTTCCTCATGAAAGCCATCATACTTTTCACTTCCAATCCCTAATTGGATATTTTGTATCACAATATCATTTTGTTGTGCATCATGAATCTACTATCTTAAGGTAGGTTTAACTTGTAACTGTGCCAACAATCCTACCAACAAGGAAACTTCTAACTGTACATTCATCTAGTAAAGAGACACTGCATATCTCTCTTATGTCCCATCAAGGAATTTAATTGTGCATTGTCTATCGTTGATAATAAAGATGACTTTCAACTCAATGCATCAACTGCAACATTTGCTTACCCTAGATGGTAGTCTATTGTGCAATCGTAATCCTTAATCAGCTCCATCCATCTCCTCGGCCTCATATTTAGCTCCTGTTTTGAGAAGATATATTGTAGATTCTTGTGGTCAGTGAAGATTTGACACTTTTCTCCATAAAAATAGTGTCTCTAGATCTTTAAGGCATGGACCACCTCTGCAAGCTCCAGATCATGTGTTGGGTAATTCTCCTCGTGTTTTTTAATCTGTCGCAAAGAAAAAGAAATCACATTTTATCTTGCATCAACACACATCCCAACCCATTCTTTCAAGCATCATAAAAGACAATATAACCTTTCCATTTCTCTAGTAGTACTAACACCGATGCACTAGTCAACTTTTCTTTCAACATCTGGAAAGAATGTTGAGCCTTGTCATTCCAAGCAAAAGAACATCCTTCCTGGTTAACCTAGTTAGGGGTAACATTATAGAACTGAAGTTTTTGATGAACCTCATGTAGTAACCTGTCAGAACTAGGAAACTACATATCTCTGTCACTGTCTTTGATTGTTCCCATTCTGGTATAGATTCCACTTTCTTGGGATCAACACAAACTCCTTTTGCAGATATAACATGGCCTAGAAAAGACACTTCAGATATCCAAAATTCACACTTACTGAACTTAGCATATAGTTGATGCTGCCTCAACAAAGTCAATGCCTGACGAAGGTGTTGTTGATGCTGCTGACTATCCTTGGGAGTATATCAAGATATCATCTATGAACACAACCACACACTGATCAAGATAAGGTCTAAATACCCTATTCATCAGATCCATAAAAGCTGCAGGTGCATTGGTTAGCCCAAACGGCATAACCACAAACTCATAATGACCATACCTAGTCCTAAAAGCTGACTTGGGTATGTCATCAGCCTTAATTCTCAATTGATGGTAACCTGATCTCAGGTATATCTTTGAAAACATAGTGGCACCTCTCAACTAATAAAAAAGATCATTAATCTTTGGCAAAGGATACTTTTTCTTTATTGTCACCTTGTTCAACTATCTATAGTCTATACACAACCTCATTGAACCGTCCTTCTTTTTAACAAACAACACGGGAGCACCCCAAGGGGAAGTACCCATCTTGATAAAACCCTTCTCTAATAGTTCTTGTAACTATTTCTTTAACTTCTACATCTCTACTGGTGCCATTCTGTATGTTGATTGTGCTATGGGTTGTGTTCCAGGAACAAAATTGATCTCAAACTCAATCTCTCTAGGAGGGGTATTGCTAGGAAATTCCTGAGGAAAGACATCCTCAAATTCTCACACCACTGGTACCTCCTAGATACTAGGTTCTCTCGCCTTGGTATCTAAATGTGAGATAAGAAAGCCTCACATCCTTGTCTCACCAACCGCTCAGCTGTCATAGATGACATCAAACATGTAGGAAGAATTTTCCTATCACCCTAGCAAATCCATTGTACATCTCCATCATGGAACGTCGCCACCTTAGTACTACAGTCCAAGACTACCTTGTATTTTTCCAAGGTATCCATTCCTAGGATTACATCAAAACCATGCATGTCAAGTGGAAAAAGATCCACTTGAATGTTGTGTCCAGAAAAAGGAAGAACGCAAAAAGGGCACACTTCCCGCAACTTGGAGGAACAAACCAAAGGAGTCTCTAGCCACAGGCTATCAGATCTATGACTAACATGTAGATAACAACTATCTATCACCTCTCTAGTGATAAAATAGTGTGTCGCACTGGGGTCTACTAACACAGATACAAAACAAGAAGCAGACAAATCAAAATGAAATAACTCCATCTGACTTATCACGACTCGTGGATTGACCATTGCTTCTGGATGGGTCATGGCATAGAACCTTGCCATTGCCTGTTGTCATCCACATCCTTTGTTATCATGTCCAAAGCATCCTGCCTGTGATGCTTGACCGTGTCCTCTGCCACTACCAGTGCTAAATTATTATTGTTGTGAACTCTACTGACTTTGTCTTGGTTACTGAGTCACCTCCTCATTTTTCACAGGGCAATACCACTTTGTGTGTCCCACTTGTCCACACTTATGACATGTATTACTTTCATACCATGGCCTAGATGGCCCTGTCATTGAAACTGATGATGTGTTGTGCGCTCTTGTAGGTGGAAAACTGTGACCTCTACCCCTACTAGGGGTCCATTGGGATGGAGTGAATGACCTATGTTGACTAAAACTTGACCTCTGTTGTGACTTTGATGGATTAAATCTTGGCTTCTTAATGCCTCCAGATGATTGTACTTGGAATTGAACTGATCGCTTCTTAGCATTAGCTTCACACTTTTGTATGGCAGACCTCTCAATCCTCCTTACAGATTCCACAAAGGTGGAAAGCCTCTCCCTATTTTCTAGGGCTGATGCTATTGTAGTCAACTCAGTAATTAGACCCTTTTCAAACCTACAGATCCTTTCTGTGTCAGTGGCTACCATGTGTTGGAAGAACCTCAAAAGCTCCATAAAATTTCACTCATACTCATTAATAGTCATAGCCCCCTGACGAATCTTCTCAAACTGAGATATCTTCTCATCTAAATAGGTCTCTGGAAAATATCAGCTAACAAAATCCCTCCGAAACTTCTCCCATACTATCACAACTCCTGGCCTTTTCTCCTCTTCTATGGCCCACCAATGGCCAACACTACCCTTCAACAAGTATACTGCATGCTTAACTTTGTCTTCTTCAGTGATTTTTAGGATTTTGAATGCCTTTTCCAATTCAGTCAACCGCATGTCAGCATCTTTTGGATTAGAAGTACCTGCATATTCAATCGCCCCAACATGTCTAAGAGGTTGTAATGTCTTCCCAACACCTTAGGACTCCACATTAGAGGTGGCTACCCTAGCTTGAGGTGCTGGCACTCTGTCACTGATATGTGTAATTTTGGCTATCATCTGTCTAAACATAGACTAAAACTCAAGATTGGCCATCATTGTCGGGTCAAGATGAGGCATTGCAGGCTTCTCTAACCCTACTTATGGCACTCTCTCAGAGCATGCCTGCCTCTCCACACCTCCTCCTTGTGCAACATAGCTACTCTCAACATGTACTTCATATCATCCAGACATATCTACATAAGCATAAACTATGATCAGATATGTTGGATACATAAGAACAGACTCAAACCTAAGTCCTATGTCCTATGTCCTTGTAGATTCAGTAAATCTAGAGCTCTGATACCAACTTAACTGTGACACCTCATCATGCTAAATGAGATTACTCAAAACACAAAACACAATCAACTACTAATTAATCACATAGTCAAAATGTGGAATAATTAAAACCAATTCCAACAATGTAAATAAACTCTAGAACATTTACATTAAGGTCCATCATTCCATTCTCATATACTATAACAAGTATTCACATATGGGCCCAAATACCTCACTCACATACTGCATAAAAAAGATATTTCACATGTACATGCCATATATTTAAAAACATTGGCATACTACCAAAATCTGATATCGATACGAGTATATCATCTAGAAAACACATCCCATACCTAGACCTGAGAGTACAGGGATGACATTAGGACTCTACTACTAACATCTACAACTAACCAACCTTCTGAATCTATTGATCACCAGGGTGGTTCTCTTCCACAACATGACCTAGACCTCATTGCCAGCGACCACCTAAAAAAAATTGGTGACCCATGGGTGAGACCCAATCCCAACGAGAGATATAACTCTCTCCAACATATATTGATTATAAGATATTAATTAACAATAAATACACTGAGTAGTTAGGGTATTGAATAAGAAATATGAACATATTGAACAGTTTAAGCATACTAAGCAGTTAAGAAAATAAGTTGTCGCGTCAAGTAGAATTACTAAATTTTCATAAGTATGCATCATGTAAGAACTATGTAGTGTAAAGACAAGACAAGGGTTAATCAACCAATGTAATACATATTAAACCCTAGAAATTATACTACACGACTGGTATTATATCTTTTATTATGCCCTGGGGAGTTTGAGTCGTACCACTCAAAGTCCAACTGACCACTGTTTGGTTGCAATCAGTTCCATATAAGATCAAGGAAGATCCAGACTCCAAGATCTTCTCCATACTCAGTCAGTACAAGTCTGCACTGTAGTGACGTCTCAGTCTAACTACAAAACAACAACATATAGTCCTGTAAACAACTAGCCCACCTTGGTACAGGTCATGGCACTATAGACCAAGGTATGCAAAGAAAAACCTTTATCACATGATAATCACCGAGACATGACCGTAGATGTTCTCAAAAAGAGGGCTAGGTATGACCACAATCATCCTTCCTAAGCACTTGGATTCATGATGACACACACCCCACATACTCAATAGTATGTCTCCGAGTTTCCCTTAGGATTACTCATTTCACCATCTGGCAAGTTCTAACACTTAGATGGATCTATGGAACGGGGTACTACATGATTAAAATTTCACTTGATTAATCATTGCCAATTGGGTGAGTTAAGACTTCATCATACAAATGGACATACAAGCCCTAATTCCTTTTATCAAGTGTATAAGTATGACAACTTTAGAAGATATAAAATGATTGAAGTATAGATCTCAATCTTATTACCATATGCTATTATCCATTGCATTATAATGAACTACATCATCAACATATCATTTCAAGATATCCATTTCTTATCACAAGTTCCAGGGTTTCAACCCTTATTGGAACATAAAAATGATTTCAACTCAATCAGGGCTCAACATGCCCAAAGGTCATTTAAGAGCATCACATTATTCATAGCAAGGTCATCCTTATTATTCCATGCCTTAAACAAGGCTCAAAAGTCATAAGCAATTATGTTTCCATAGGTATTATTATGGCAAGGCACTATGATATTCAAATAGTACTGCATTGTGGTTTCAACACAAGAAGAGTGTAATACATTGTCATATTAATC
Organism: Alisma plantago-aquatica; assembly: GCA_963693085.1. Lineage (NCBI taxonomy): Eukaryota > Viridiplantae > Streptophyta > Magnoliopsida > Alismatales > Alismataceae > Alisma > Alisma plantago-aquatica. The sequence goes on from OY856409.1 coordinate 1,554,471,427, forward strand.
ATGCAAGAGGTCTTATTATAACCAATCAACATCACATAATTACATTAAGCTTAGGTATAACAAGCTAGATCATATGGGAGTTACACATCCATTTATTATAGTGATTTATCAAATATAACTATATGATGGCAAAGGTAAGACTACAAATTAATGGTATTGAACCATCAAGTTATTATCACTAAGAACCACATATAATATCATGGGATTCATTCTAATCCATTGGATGTTGAAGCATTCAATATTATTCATTGGATCAGGTTCATTGTTCAAGGTTATCAATTGAAGTATAGGTCTAACCATTAGATCAATTGAACCAAGGAACCATTTGTTTAAGGTTTAGTCAAATCTACAATTACATTCTTAACTCATCATATATGGTTATGACCTGATACACCATTAATTGTGATCATTAGGTAACCATTGGTTGTTAGATCAGTAATACATTCATTTAACACCATCAAATATTAAGCTAATGTCATCATGGATTCATAGCATCAATATAATACTTAGTGGATGGTAATTAAACTTCTAATTGAGCCAAAACCTGACCAAAGGGGGATGAACATAGGTTGTCACCATAAAATTTGACACCCTTGATCACGAACATCAGTTGCCAAGATAGCAACACTGTTGGTTGTTGAATGATATGACCATCGATTGTGTGATAGGGAAGGAAATAGCTTGAAAACCCTAATTTGAACCATCGATTGTTTTGTACTTAGAACCATATGTTGTTACTATCAACCTATACCAGATCATATTATACCTTATAAAGGTCGTACACATGTTTAAAAGTTCCTATAGAACTGGAACGGAATAGGGAACACCATAAAAAAATTTGTAACCCTAAACAAGCATGGTTTCTTTATGCTTAGATCATCACATTAAAGCATAAACATGAACTAACACGCTTCTAGCAAGCAATATAAGTGAAGAATGTTATATAATCACCTCTATAGAGTAGTTCAGATCCCAAACAGAAATAATCTCAAGCAAATAAGGCAAGAAAACCCTAGATTCAGATCTGAACTTGGCCAAGTAGGCACTTCTCTCCACAAAGAAGCAAAACCCTAGAAGAAGAAACAAGAAGGATATATTTTTTAATTCTAGAGCCACTTTCATCATGGAACTGAAAGATTCCGACCTGGAGAGATATATGACGAATAATATAAAAGAAATAAATGGATGAAATAAGGTAAAACTTACACTTTTAGGTCAAGATCACTAGGAAGGAGCTTTAGGAACCCCTAAAGGAAGTCAATTGCAACCCTAGATTCTTTTTCCAAGAAGATCCCCATGTTCTTATTCCTTGGATAGGAAATTCAAAGAAGAATAGTGGGAGAATGATTTTCATAGAAGGAGGGAAGTGGTGGAGAGAAAATGGCTCATTTGGGCGCTTAGGGATAAGTATATGAATCTTTAAGATAAAGAAAAAGAAAAAGTTGAAGTTCTAGTATCTTTCCAAGTGTCCATAGCCTTAAACTATTAAGAATATATAGGCACACACACAAGATTCCCCCCACCATCCATATAGACCTGATTATCTATCCTTTGTCGAATTTCCAAGCCAATCAAATAATTCATTAGTTGATAGTTATTAAAGGTAGCTCATCCATGTTGGGGTAAACTCTAAAATACCCTTGAGGAAAACACCTTCAAACCATGGATCAACTAGGAGCCCCATGGATAAATATACTCTGGAATGATAATATAACACATAAGGAACATAATTTATGTGAAAAATTGCAAAGAAAACCCCTCAATTGGGTAAATTGCAGAAAAGTCCAAAATGTACATAAAATTGCATAACTTGCTCAAATAGTGTCCAAATTGGACCAAATTTGAAAATTAAGCTTTTATTATGATTTCAAACCATATCACAAGGTTATATTAGGATTATAAGCATTCAAGTATGGTAATTAAGCTTATTCAACTCATTAAGCAAGTTTAGGGGCGCAAGTTTAGGGGCCTTACACTAACACTGGGTATATATAGCTCTCTTTTTGAATGCAAGTGATCCTTTTACACCCTCTTATTTCTCTCTTCTCCTTGGATCTTGACCCTTGTGTGTTATTGGTGGTGGTGATAGTGATATTCCTTGGAGAGATGGTGAAACCCCTTGCATGTGGAGCTAGGGTTTGGAGCAACTCTTCCTTAGTGATTCTTTGGTGTTCATTGATCTTGGTAGGTGATCTACCCCACTTAATCTTCATTTTCTTGCAACCCTACATTCCTTCTCCCTCTTCTTGTCTGAGTTTATGGTTCTCCATAGTGGTGCTTGATTTGATATTGAGGAACTTCTCTCTTCTTGTCTAAATCCATGGTTCATCATGGTGGTGCTAGAGTTGAGTTTGAAGAACCCCTCTCTTTCTTGTCTTTTTAGCCTTGGGTTTTTGCCCTCTTTCTGGTGCTCCTTTAACCTAGAGTTTGTTCTTCTCTCTTTGAGGTGATGATATCTCATACGTGGAGGTGATCAATCTATGTTTCCTCTCTCTTCTTGGATCATCCTTGCTTTTGGAGTTGTCTCATCCTTATGAAGGAGAGTTATATAACATTCTCCTCGATTATTGTTGCACTTAATATTACATGCATATAATCTATCTCTAAAACGTGGCTCCAAGTAGATGATGATATAATCTTGAGGTAGGATTTAAGTTCCTTGTTAATTATTGAATAGATAAACCCTTTTTTCTAAACCCTAATCTAGTGCACATTTATCTTGTTAATGATGGAGGTGTTGATCCTTACATGAATGTGCTAAACTTTGGTTTTCTTCCTCATAATCATTGTTTGTCTTATTTCTTGATGATGAAAGTTTTGGATACATGGATTATGGTAGAAACATTGGTTTCCTCTCTCTTAATTCATGGTTTTATTTTTCTCTCATGTTGATGTTGGATTTAGAGTTTGGGAGATGATCCTTGCCTTGTGTTTTACTCCTTAGTGGTTTTGGTTTCATGATGATGATCAACTTATTTTCATTATGTGTTGGATGAGGTTTTATCTCTCTTGATGTTTACCATACTATGATTTATGTACTCGATGAGTTTTGATGGTTTTTAGGTAGCTAAGTATGGATTTCCCTTGGTGGCCATTGAGGTGGCTATCTCCTTCAATTTGTGAAGTGACGAGGTTCCTCTTTGATTGCCATTACTGGTGTTCTTTGATTGATGATGTACTTGACTCGTGATGGTCACTAGGGTGACCATATATCTATAGTCGATGAAGAGGCTAACGTTTCCCTTTGGACTCCAAGTTTTCTTTGACATGTTTCTCTTCTGTCAAAGACATAACTTTGTTTTCTTCGGTTGATATATGTTGACCTAGGTGGTCTCTTTAATTGATTCACCTCTTTGACCGATGATGATGGTATGACCTATATCTCTTCAGTCGATGAGATTTCTTGGACTCATGATTTTCTTATGTGGTTGACTTATAATAATGGGGTTGACTTTCTTGCTTCCAAGAATGTGGGAGATAATGGTGATAATTAGGGTTTACGTGTAATTGTTATCTTGAAAACCTATATAGGTCATAATGTTGAAACCTAACCCTAATTGCAAGTACATAATGGTGTTGCTTAGCTTGCTTGAATAATTAGCATGTTGATAGAATGCTTTCCCTCTCCTAAACTAGTGTAATCCCAATCTACTGTCTTATGAACTTCATGGTGCATAATGTAAGAATGTGTTTGAGCTTATGTGACTCATGCACAGTGACTATGAGCCTTGATGAGATATGGAGAGATAATGATGATCATTTACATGTCTTATGCCTTATAAATGTTCTCTACCTTCCCTATACTGAGGCAATGATGAGAAAGGAGGAGGAAATTTCCATATATCTTACATCCTCCTAACCTCCCAATGTTTGGAAATTTCAACCATGAACGCCACACATGTGACCATGACAAGTTGGAAGGGGTATTTAGAGTCCAAATAAGAGCCATAGTTGATAGGAAGGTAGAGCTTGTTACAACAAAGGAGTTAATCATTGTAGAGACAATACACCTTCTAGAGCTAACTTATGCATAGTTAGGACCAAAGACATCTTATAGGTGTTATATTTTCTATCAAAATGATCCCTGGTGATCTCATTCTCTTCCTCCCTCATCATATTATGGTGAACTAGCCTATATAGAAGGATTAATAGAAAGAAGGTTAGCTACATGTTAACACATGTGGTGATTGTAAAACATGAATACAACATGTGTCACAAGTTAATGCAAGTCAATGACTTATATAAGGTTTTCTATTACTTCCACATAATGAGGGAAAGACACTCCTATGATGTTCAACTAAAAATTTGGACCAAATCTCACCTAGGTCATGATTATTGATCATAAGTGTAAAACCATCTCAAGTTAGAAAGGGGTGTTTCTCACCTTCTTCTCCATTAATGCTCCTCCTCAACTTTCACTGGATGAGGAGATGGTGGTTTTTATAATTTTTGTAAAACCATCAGTTATAGTCATTAGAATGATCTTTCTATATAGCTAGCTTTTCCTCTCCATATGTAAAAATGAAAACACATAGATTTATTCAACAGAAAGTTTGTTGAAATATCCCATGTATTTCATATTCTCTTTCCATTAGGGACCACTTCTATGGTGTTTTCTTGTGTATCCAAAGTACCTAATTCAAAAGATGTTTTAGAAATATGCATGTTGTAAATGCCATTTCAAATGTAATAGTGGAGGTATTGAACTAGAAAACTAATTCTTCCACTCCTTCTGTCCTATCTCTCTCTAATTCCTCAAGTTTCTCCAATTCCCACCTCTGAGAATCATCATAAAAAAGTATTGGGATTCCGTCCCTCATGGTGTACATGGATACATCTTTATTTCTTCAATGAAAGATGAACAAAAGCTCCTTTTGGACAACATTTTTATGACACATATACATTTAATGTGGTACACTACATGATAAAAAAATACATTCCCTATTAAAAATATCTAATTTAAACCATGGGAACCCCTCTCTCTTATTTTATTTGGTTCCATGAAATTGGAGATGAAGTTTAAAAAACAAATATATAAAGGAGATGTCACAAATATAATCAAATGCATTGAAACCACCATAACATTTTATTTATTTGTCCCAATGATTTATGAATGATGTTGGACCTTGGTAGAGCACTACTAAATTGTGACATTGCACTCACTATAATATTTGGCACCACGTTTGGTACTAATATAAAAGAAGATATTCTTATTAGTAGGACAAAGTTCATTTTTCTATATTCAGACGTTGAGTCCAAAAGATCATTGGAAAGATGTTTGGAAGTGGGAGAATCTGAGAATTAATGTAGTATTAATCATATAAACCCACAAGGAGATTATGTTAAGATACTCTTCCTTCCATGTGATAAGATGAAAGGAGGTCATTGATGAAGGAACCAAGATAAATGATACATCTTTATTTCTTCAATGAAAGATGAACAAAAGCTCCTTTTGGACAACATTTTTATGACACATATACATTTAATGTGGTACACCACATGATCAACAAATACATTCCCTATTAAAAAGATCTAATTTAAACCATGGGAACCCCTCTCTCTTATTTTATTTGGTGCCATGAAATTGGAGATGAGGTTTAAAAAACAAATATATAAAGGAGATGTCACAAATATAATCAAATGCATTGAAACCACCATAACATTTTATCTATTTGTCCCAATGATTTATGAATGATGTTGGACCTTGGTAGAACACTACTAAATTGTGACATTGCACTCACTATAATAGTTGGCACCACGTTTGGTACTAATATAAAAGAAGATATTCTTATTAGTAGGAACAAAGATCATTTTTCTATATTCAAACATTGAGTCCAAGAGATCATTGGAAAGATGTTTGGAAGTGGGAGAATCTGAGAATTAATGTAGTATTAATCATATAACCCCACAAGGATATTATGTTAAAATACTCTTCCTTCCATTTGATAAGATGAAGGGATGTCATTGATGAAGGAAACAAGATAAATGATAGAATGAGAGATGATTTCCATGTCTATCTTAGAGTATATATTGCAATATTATGCTACAACAAGAATTACTAGAGGAAGTAGGTTTCAACTCCTCATCATATATAGGATCCAATTAATGAGGTAGAAGAGATAAATATTGAGGGCCCCTCTTGTAGCCATATACATGTCTCAACCTCTATAGTTTCTTTTATACTTCCTCCACTATTATTTGGTAGAGAAAACACATGCTCCTTTTATTGACAATACAAGACTAGGTGTGTGCCTCTACATCTTGTGAGTCTAAGACCACTCGAGATGAAGAGGCAGAAGAAGAAGAAAAAAGTTGGACTCACCAGCTTATTTCATATGAAACTTTGACCTCACTTTTTTTTCTATGCTTAGTGAAGACTCTACAATGTCAGTACTGACTAAAATCTTGGTTATGATTTGGTCTATAATTTTTATATGGTAATAACCCAACATTTTTCATATGGGAGGCCACATTTTATTTCAAACATTACAACATGTGAACCAACTCCACGAGAAATATATCAAGCCTCCCATCACTAAAGTACAAGTCTATTGGAAAAAATCCATCTTCTCACAATGATATATATGAAAGTAAAGACACTTTCTTACTTGTTCATATGCCTAAAGGAAGGTACCTATGCTATTAGGTATACATTTCTCTCTAAAACATAATTGTACCTTGCTTGTTGTAGATACTTAGAGACAATGAAAGGTTGTTATAATAGCTAAGATTCACCTACTGTGAGACCCCTAACCTTGATTTTTGGTTAAACATATTTGCTTACCTTAATTGGATGCTTATAACCTTAATATGACCCTAGTATGTGTTTTTATATCATGTGACAAGGCTTAGTTTCAAGTTTGGTCCAGTTTGGATAGTGTTTAAGCTAGTTGTGCAATTATATGCTTGTTTTGGACTTTTACGCAATTCACCCATATAAAAGGTTTTTCTTGCAATTTGTCACATGATCCTTGTGCTCACATGTTTTCATATCATTCATGAGTTATTTTTTCCCTGGGTTTCCTAGATGCAACTTGGTTGATGGTGACATCTCTCTAGGGTGAGTTAGGGTTTGCTCTCATGGATGAGCTACCTTGGAGGCCAAAACCTGATAGTATCCCCAGGTTGATGGGATCTGATGGTGTGTCCTTGGTGGTCCCTATAGGTGTGAAGGTCTATGGTTTTCTCTTTGGAGCTCCTTGGATTGATGGTTCACCTAGAGAGGTGCTCAAACAATGATTTTTTTTCACCTTTTATGACTAAGGGTCCAACATTGATGGTCATCATGCCTTCGAACTCGATGGCCACCCTTGGAAGCCATGATTTGATAGCCCTAAAGAATCTCACAGCCTATGAAGCTTTTAGTTTGCATGGACATGATGCTTTAGGCCATGGACACTTGGAAAACATGGTATGACATCTTAACCCTCTCTTCTCTCTCCCCTATAGCTTTATAAACCTTCCTCCTTTAATGCAAACGAACCCTTTAGACCCCCCCTTCTCTTCCTTTATTTTTATATCTTCTTACCCCTTTCTTGGTGGAGAATAAGGATCCCAAGGTATAAGAAGGTGTCCAGTCTACCTTGCATGTGCACTTAGGGTTTGGACCTACCCTCTCTTGGAGCTTGTAAAGGTTCCTTAGATTGTTCTTGAACTAAGCATGTAAACTCTCCCTCTTTCCCTTTGTTTTTCTTGCCTCCCTACCTCCTTCTCTCTTCTTCTTGGTTGGACCCATGGTGTTCCATGGTGGATCTTGTGTTTCATGTAAAAAAACCCTTTGGACCCCCTTTCTCTTCCTTTCTATTTATAGCTTCGCCTCCCTTTCTTGGTGGACAAGAGGGATACTAAGGTAGAAGAAGGTTGCCAATCTACCTTGGATGTGCACTTAGGGTTTAGACCTACCCTATCTTAGAGCTTGTGAAGCTTCCTTAGATTGTTCTTGACCTAAGAAAGTAAACTCTCCCTCTTTCCCTTCATTTTTCTAATTGTCGTATCTCCTTCTCTCTTCTTCTTGGTCGGACCCATGGTGTTCCATGGTGGAGCTTATGCTAGAGATTGAAGAACAGCTCTTTCTTTCCTCCTTGACCTAGGGTCTTCTTCCTTATTGAAGGATGATCTATCTTGTCATAGGGGAGTGCACAAGAGAGGGTTTTCTTCTCTCCTTCCTCGAGCTACCTTGTTGTTTGGAGATCCATCTTCATCCTAGAGATGAGTTATACAAATTGCTCCATTCTTACTATTTACTCCTTGCTTGCATGCACTAGATCCTACTCTAAAACAAGGCTCTAAGTATAAATATGTTACCTTTGCCTAGGGTTTAAGCTTAAGTGATGATTATTGAGTAGTTAATCTTCTTGGATGGACCGTAAACCATGGCGCACGACCTTCCTTTGGTAGTGGAAGTTCGATAACTAACTTACTTGTAGAAAACAATAGCTTTCTCTATCTAAATAATGGTTTCGCTAACTTGATGGTTCATCAACCAATCATTTCTCTGACTGGATGGTTCATCAACCAATGGTTTCTCCAACTCAATGGTTCGTGAACCAATGGTTCCCGACTTGATGGTTCATCAACCAATGGTTTCCTTGACTCGATGGTTCATCACCCAATAGTTTATCTGACTCGATGATTCATCAACCAATGATTCCCCTGACTCTATGGTTCATCAACCAATGGTTTCTCTAACTCAATGGTTCATCAACCAATGGTTTCTCTAACTTGATGATTCATCAACCAATGGTTTCTCCAACTCAATGGTTCATCAACCAATGGTTTCCCCGACTTGATGGTTCATCAACCAATGGTTTTTCTAACCCAATGGTTCATCAACCCATGGTTGGATGGGGTCAATGTTTCATGAACCAATGGTTTCTTAGACTCGATGGTTCATCATCCTATAATTTCTCAGACTTAATGGTTCATCAACCAATGGTTTCTCTGACTTGATGGTTCATTAACCAATGGTTTCCCTAATTCGATGATTCATCAACCAATGGTTTCCCTGACTCGATGGTTCATCAACAAATGGTTTCTCTGACTCGATGTTTCATCAACCAATGGTTTCCTTGACTCAATGGTTCATCAACTAATGCTTTCTCTGACCCGATGGTTCATTATCAAATTATTTCTCTGGCTCGATGGTTCATCAACCAATGATTTTTCTAACTTGATAGTTCATAAACCAATGGTTTCCTTGACTTCATGGTTCATCAACCAATGGTTTATCTGACTTGATGGTTGATCAACCAATGGACTGGGTAAATTTTTATCAACCAATGGTTGGACTGGATCGATGGTTCATCAACTAACGGTCAGACTGGGTCTTTGGTTCAACAACAAATGTTTACCCTGCTTTCAAAGTTGATGGTCTTTCTAGATGACAACTTGATGGTTTCATTATACATATGGTTCAAGGTTTTACTTGTAATTCATCCAATGGTTTTTCTTATCCAACATTAAATGTTTTGGTGAAATTCATGGTTTGATGGCTTGGTTTTGTTGATCAAGAATTGACAGTTTTATGCCCATAACCTTGTAGTCTTACCTTGCCCTCGTATTAATGAAAGCTAATAGTCACCATAATGAGTTGATGTGTAACACTAATCCACCTTATCTTGTTACAACTAACCCTAATGCAAATAGGTGGTGATGGTTAGTCATACTTAGCTTCCCTGTGTGATTTGTATGATGATGGAATATTCTCTCAATGTTGTTTTTAACTCTAATATGCTACTATATGAACATCATAAGCTTCTTAATTCAATGTTATGCTAAACTTTTGTATCACAAGTATGGTGATGGTTTTTTGAACCTTGTTATAAAGTGTGGAAAGATAATGATGTTCTTATGGGTGTTTATGAGGATGGACTTAATAACCTTTGGGCATGATTGAGCCCTAATGGAGGTGTGATCATCTTCATTATGTGACAAGGATTTGCATCCTATGATGGCGTGATGACGAGTATAGTTTCATGGATGGCAATGAGCTTATATGATATGATAGTGTGATAAGGAATTTTGTCTCAAATGTTTCATATCTTCTATAGTTATTATATAATCAATGTCTACTAGAAATTAATTAGGGTTTGTATGTACACTTGTTTGATGCAGCTTTAAATCACCCAATTGAAATAACTAATCAAGTGAAACCCTAATCATGTAGTGCCCTAAGCCATAGAACCATTCAGTGTTAGAACTTTCTAGATGGGGAAATGAGTATTCCTATGGGAAACATAGAGCACATAGTGTTGAGTGTGCATCGTGCAGGGAGTGTACATCCTTGACATACTGATCCCAAGGTTAGGGAGGATGTATGTGATCATGCCTTATTTTGAGAATTGTATGTCTGATATGATTGAGGACAATTGTGGTTATACCTCAGATGATAGGGTTTTGTATACCCTAGTTTCGAGCGTCGTGACCTTTATACCAAGGACGGGCAGGTGTAAGTTGCTTGACTATATGTCACTATAGGTAGCTTGACTAGTATGTTAATGCATTTCACTCGTACTGACAGAGGGCATGAGAGACGTTCGTACTCCTAGATCTTGTACCAAACTGATTGCAACCAAGCAGTGGTCAATTGGAGTCTAAGTGGAATACCTCACTCTCCCCAAGGCTTAATAAAAGATGTAATCTAGTCATGTAGTATATCTATTAGGGTTATACACAATGCTTCACATTAGATGATAACCCTTGTTTGCTCCTTATATATAGAGAGATGTTTTATAATGCAATATAGAAGGTAGCCATGCTTGTGTTGTTAAATGTTATGTTTCCAGACTTGCTTATGATGGTCGCTATGCTTATGCTGCTAGACTTTCTTATGATGTTAGCCATTCTCATGATGCTAGACTTGCTTATGATAATAGATATTCTCTACTACTGGACTGCTTATGATGTTATCTATGGTTATGCTTCTAGACTACTTATGTTGTTAGTTGTACTTATGATGTTAGACATGCTATTGTTGTTAGCTATGATCATGATACTAATTGGGCTCTTAAGGATGGGTTATTTCCATAATGTTAGTTATATTAAATTGTTTGGGATTCATGGTAACCTTTCCATTTATTATACGATTCTAGTTAAACTACCCTTATATCTAGCATTCCTATTATGTTGTATAAACTTCTTTACCTATCAAATATGCAATCTACTTAACCTATTTAATTAACTTGATGTAATTAAAAAGCATCCTTGAGAGTTATATCTCTCATTGGGACACGGGTCTCACCTCATGAGTCACCACATCTTTTTAGGATATCAGAAGTAGCGGTAGCAGACCCGTGACACCGAGGAGGATCTATGGTGATGGACCTTAGAGAAGGTTGTTTATATGTATAGTGTGTCCTAGAGTCATCCCTATACTCTCAGGTCTGTGTGGGAAAGTTTGTATATATTGTTTCAACCTACTCAATCTTTCAGTAGCATCTTAATGCTTGTACGTGTTGTATATGAGAAGGACATCTTATGTATATATGTTGTGGTTTAGGCCACCAAGCAGTTGTAAGAGATACTTGGTATGATATATGAATAAAATAAAGATGTTTGGGCTTTTGTGTAAATGTTTCTTGGACATGTTTGGAATGTTTAATTGGTTTTAATTATCCCCTTTTTGTGCTACATGTTTAATTAGTGATTGATCGTGATTTGGGTTTTGAGTAATCTCATTTAGTGTGATGGGATATCACAAGTTAGTATTAGAGCTCTAGGTTCGCTGAGTCTATAGGGGAACTAGGACTTAGGACCATGATGATGACTGATTAAAGAACGTGAAATGTAAACATGATGCATACTGCCTAATCTCAGTACTTGGATGCCCTGAACAGATATTCATTTATTGAAGAAAAAGTAAGTGTGGAACCCTTAGATTTTTATGTTTCTAATTACTCTATTCAAGTAGTATGTTTGAAACAATCTAAAGATCATAATGAATAAGAAATCATGGTAAAATATCTTAGTCTTACTCTAAAGAAAGAGCAATGAAGCATATAGTCATGATAATTCCTATGCTGATGGAAAGGAACCCAAATGAGAAAGGGAAAATGATACATAAAAAGTTGTAATTAGCATAATGAAGATAGAATCAATAACCCCTAGATAGTGTTTCAGTGTTATTGGAAGTGTGTTTTCCTTTGTGTTCTTTCTTTTTGAGGTGAACCTTTCTAGTGTATCTTATGACACTTGGTACAAGTGGATTTTCTGTAATCCTAGAAGGTGAATATTTTGATAGTACATGGTTGTTGGGACTATAGTTCCAAGGTCATGACATGTTGTGATGAGAATGCTTTTTTGAGACTTCCAAGAGTTAGGAGAACTCCTATGTTTGGAGTTGGTTATGATGGTGGAGAAGTTAATGAGACCAGGGTGTGAGTTCCTTAGCTCATGAAGTGGATACCAAGGTGATGAGTCCTAGTATCGAGGGTGTACTAGTCAGATGTGAGTTGAAGATGTTTATCATATGAGCTTCCTAGTATTCCTCTTCCTTAGAAGGAAAGAGTTATTGATGTTGTGATCCTCCAAGTATTGCTTGGGAAAGAAGAAGAGTGATTCTATGGTGTTGTATATGGACTACCGACATTTGGACAAGACCATTTCTAAGGATAGATGGTTTATTGATCAGTCAATAGGTGCTATAGTGTTTCTTTAGATAGATATGAGGTCAGGATATCGTCAAATGAGAATCAGAGTGGATGACATCCGTTGTATGGTCCCTATGAGTTCATGCTTGTGTTGTTTAGACTAACAAATGCATTAGTAGCATTTATGAACTTGATGAACAAAGTGCTCATATCGTATCCTTATGAGTTGTGGTAAGTAAAATCTCAATGTACTTCAGAGATGGTCATGCAGCATGGACAAATTCTTTGCTAAGCCCTAGGATTGTTGACGCAGCAGTAACTGGGTGCCCAGTTTAGCAAAGAGTTAGTTCAGGGTTGTCTAAAATGTCTTCTTAAGGTTATGATATATCTGCTTAGTATGTTGCATGAATCCAAATAAGGAAAATACAAGTGGGAGCAGCCACATACACTGAATAAAATCGAAATCTTCTTAAGCATAGCAGGACACTACAGGAAAGTCCATTCAAAAAGTCAACATCATTGCTTTACCCCTAATAAGGTTGACTAGGAAAGGTGCTCCTTCTTATATAGGATTCACAAGTGATCCAATGTTAGTGTTGCCAGAACAAAGGGAAGGATACATCACCTTTTGTAATGCTTCAAGGAATGGTTTGGGATACATGCTGATACGATATATGGTCAATTAGGAAGTCATCTTTGTCAATGTTTGTAGAAAGGACATAGTTATCCTCTTTGATGTATCATGAAACAAGGCATACCAGCATCGCTTTAAAAAGAGAATTTACAGTTGGAAGTATCTCAGTTGGTAGGATTGTGGACACAACTACAAGTCAAATCAACACTACTAAAGAAGGATAGAGAAGTATAGGTGGATGAATCCATGATACATGACATCAGATCAAAGTAGCACAATGGGGAGCATGATGGTTTCCATAGGTCAGGTGACAAGACAGTGCATGATTCTACAACTAGACAAAGGTTTCATATGTTGAGGGTTTGAGTGATATAGTACCTGAGGAGATTCATCTTTGACACATATGATGTATCTGGTAAATACACAAATGTATCATAAGGTGAATAACATGCAATGGCAGCCAAGTACGGAGCAGGGTATGGCACATATATGGTCAAGTGAACAATTGCCATCCAGTTAATAAGAAGATTAGGATCCTATAAGTATAAGGATACAATAGGATTTTAAAACATCGTTAGATAGATGGACATTCAAAATTAACCATGTCAAGGATTGGAGAATCTCTTAAGAATACATGTCCTACAGTTCTTGACAGCTAGCAGATATTCACCTGATTGATTGAGTTGCTTACTACAACAACCATAGAGGAACATAGACATGACACCTTGTGAAGTTGCATAGCGAAAGAAATGCATGACATACAATGATTTGTAAAAGCAAGTAAGTATAGCTTTTGAGTGATGTGTTGATACCACATACTACAGTAAAGGACTTGGTGATTTAACAACTGATGGAAATAATCCGGGACAACAACTAGAGTTCTAAGTTGGAAGTTACTACTAGAGTTGTATAGGTTGGATAACAATTTATACTTTCCATTATGATGAAGTGCCATCCAAGTATAGAACAAGTGATATAGACGATGGAGGTGGAATTGCATGAGGATGCTTCTTATGTGGAGGTTCCTATGTTGACCCAAGATGACACATATAGGATTTGATAGATAAAAACATGATTTCTATGAGAGTGTTGTGACATCACCATGGGATGTCAAAGACCATGTGGAGGTTAGTGTATGAGGGGCATTGGAGGTACCTATTTTTGTTTGCCTTGGATATTGGGAATGAATTCCCTATTAGGGGTTTATGGTTGTGAGACCCCTAACCTTGCATTTTAGTTGAACATACTATCCCTGACCTTGCTTTTTAGTTGAACATACTATCTTACCTTAATTTTATGCTTAGAACCTTAATATAACCCTAGGATGTGAATTTATATCATGTTAGAAGGATAAGTTTCAAGTTTGATCTAGTTGGGATACTGTTTGAGCAAGTTATGCAATTATATGCTTGTTTTAGACTTTTATGTAATTTACCCATATCTAAGGTTTTTTTTTTTGCAATTTTTGGTATGAATCTTGTGCCTCAAATATTTTCATATCATTCTTGAGTTATTTTTTCCTTGAGGCGCCTAGATGCACCTTGGTTTGATGGTGACATCTATCTAGGGTGAGTTAGGGTTTTGCTCTCATGGATGAGCTACCTTGAAGGAAAAAACTCGATGGTATACCTTGTTTGATGGGATCCAGTGATCTAATGGTGGGTCCTTATTGGTACCTATAGGTGTGAAGGTCGATGGTTTTCTCTTTGGAGCTCCTTGGATTGATGGTTCACCTAGAGAGGTGCCCAAATGATGGTTTTTCACCTTTTATGACCAAGGGTCCAAAACTGGTGGTTGCCATGCCTTGGAACTTGATGGCCACCCTAGGAAGTCATGATCTGATGGACCTATAGACTCTCAAAACCAATGGAGATTCTAGTTTGCATGTTTGTGATGCTTTATAAACATGGTAGAACACCTTACCCTTCTCTTATCTCTCCAACATAACTTTATACACCTCCCTCCTTCCATTCAAAAGAACCTTTTGGACCCCCCATTGTCTTCCTTTTCATTTAGATCTTCTTCCCCCTTTCTTGGTGAAGAATAATGAGCCCAAGGTAAAAGAAGGTGGCCTATCTACCTTGCATGTGAACTTAGGTTTCTTACCTACCCTCTCTTGGAGCTTGTGAAGCTTCCTTAGCTTGTTCACAACCTAAGTAAGTAATCTCTCCCTATTTCCCTTCATTTTTATTTCTACCCTACCTCCTTGTCTCTTCTTCTTGGTCAGACCCATGGTGTTCTATGGTGGAGGTAGGTCTAGAGCTTGAAGAACCCCTCTATCTTGCCTCCTTGACCTAGGGTTTGCTTCCTTATTGAAGAAGGAGCTAGCTTGGCCGAGTGGAGTGCTCAAGATAGGGTTTTCTTCTATCCTTCCTCTAACGACCTTTCTGTTTGGAGCTTCATCTTCATCCTATAGGTGAGTTATATAACTTTTTCCATGTTTATTACTTACTCCTTGCTTGCATGCACTAGATCCTTCTCTAAAATGAGGTTCTAAGTATAAAGATGCTACCTTTGCCTAGGATTTAAGCGTAAGTGATGATTCTTGAGTAGTTTATATTCTTATATGGATTCTAAACCTTGTGCATGATCTTCCTTGGGTAGTGTAAGCTATAGACCAAGCTTGCTTGTAGAAAATGATGGCTTTCTCTCTATGAATAATGGTTTCTTTGACTCAATGATTCATCAACCAATGGTTTCTCTGACTTGATGGTTCATCAACCAATGGTTTCCCCGACTCAATGATTCATCAATCAATGGTTTTCCTAACTCCATGATTTATCAACCAATGGTTTCTCTGACTTGATGGTTCATCAACCAATGGTTTCCCTAACTTGATGGTTCATCAACCAATGGTTTCTCTGACTCGATGGTTCATACCCAATGGTTTCTCTGACTTGATGGTTCATCGACAATGGTTTCTGTGACTTGATGGTTCATCAACCAATGGTTTCCCTGACTTGATGATTCATCAACCAATGGTTTCTCTGACTCGATGGTGTTGGGAAATATGTGCATATAGTATAGAAGTGGTAACAAAAATTTTATCTTTTTGTATTCACCAATACATCAAGATCGCGTCAACTACTATGAAGTAGGAAGGATGGTTTTAGCAACTTATACTTGGTCCTGGAGTAAGTCCAATGACAAAGCTCGCTTCCTTGCAATTGCTAATAAGTTTCTCTTGGATGGTGGTTGTGAAGCTCCTGGTCTTTACCACAAACAATGTATGTGCAACCTCTACAGTGACTCATGTGGTCTCGCCACAGACTACATGTTGACTTTGCTCTCTTTGTTACCACAACCAAGGAGGATAATAGTTGTCAAAGGAACTGATTCTCAGTTTTTTGTGTTGTGTTGATGTACTCTGAGAAGCCCCCAGTACTCCTCTATTTATAGTAGAGGACAGGGTCAAGGTTCCCAGTTGCTATCTGATATGGGATAAAGGTGTGGGAGTGGAAAGAACCAGAAGATCTTGAATTTTCACAATCTACAACAACTGAAACAACCATTTCACACACCCAGATAGTCGCCTGGTGCATGATACGGTCATCTCGCACTGCCAAACAACCATTTGGAAGTTCCCAATATGAAATGAATTTGGTTATTTCGAATTCAATTAATATCTCATATTAATTTCTGTGTTCCTCAAGTAAAGAACAATCAAAACTATTCAGAAAACATACTGAACCTTCACTCGGCCTAACTGGGTCATCTCGCCCAAGTGAGATACCCATCTCACTCACCCAGACAACCATCTGGTGAGTTGATTTGAGCCGGTTGGTTCAATCAAGTTGAACTGATCAGTTCAAGGTCAGAACTAAGCCAAATCAATCTTTGATCAACCTGACCCCCAAACGGCCATCTCAACTACTTGAGATGCCCGTCTAGCTTCCCAAACGGTCGTGTCACTTAGTTAGATGGTCTTTTTGCAAACCTGGTCAGTCAATCAACCAATCAGTTGCATGAGTTGAATACCTAAACACTTTAGTAATCAATCCAATTGTTGTTCAAGATCAAACTCCTCTTCGAAATGAGTTCCTATGTGTGTGACCCTATAGGTCCCATGTCACGTTGGAAATGAATGTCCATAACTAGCTTATGACATCATAAGCAAAGAGTGGTGCCTAGTCGCACATCAGTGCTACCCAAGTGAAATGGAAAGTTGGAGAACAACTTCAACCTACAATCCATTTAAGGTGTTGTAGCGATTGTATAATTCCTTTATCTCTGATATCCCAAATGAACTCGAGGCATGGAAGTTCATCCTATCAATGTTCAATCCATGTTTCTTGAATCAATAGACTGTCTAGTATAATGTGACCTGAATATCATATATTGATTCACATGTGCATGCATATGCATTTCTCAGTCTCACTTATCAAGTGGCCATGATATCATACTCCAATAGGAGGAACAAATCCCATATCTATCACTCACAGTCTATCCCCATGTGTCAAAGTCACCCAATCATCACCGTTATAACAACCCATGTTTTAGGACTACATTTGATGATGTCAAAGCATACCTAACGACATGTGACGAGTGTAGTGATTTTAGGTCTAAGAATCACAACCACCACATTCATTATGAGAGATGACTGTGACCACCATAACCATGTGTCACTGTCAAGGTGGGTCTATCTGATACACTGTTCACTAACATGTATCTGTGTGCTTGGTTTGATATTGACATATCATGACTAATGAGATTTAATCATCAACCAACTCACACTCTGATCTTATGTGTTATTGTTGTCTATCAACCTTCCACAATAACAACTGATCATGGACATAATGAGAATATGTATATGTACTCTTAACATCTATATGATCTCATCACACGGATACGAACTTGACAACATATGTCACTGAGTAGTATAATTCTCTAGGCATTCACTTTGTATATTCATTATCTCATAATTAAGTGAAACAGATGAATTGGAAGTGTGCCTTTATATATGTTATTATTAATCAAATCCTTTTAGGTAATTATGCCATGTAAATCATCATATGATTGGTTCTATGGGCATACCTTACCAACAGAGTCCCACTTGCACTTATAGCCAATCACCAACAGATCTCATCCTTAGTGATCTAAACATGTCCAACATGCTTCTACTATACTAGTACTGATTTAGCGGGTTAGCAACACTTTGCTTATAGTCAATATATTGCATGTTTCTGATCTCTTCACTCTGAGATGAAACCTCCATAATATGGTATCTGATATTCCTTGCCTAACAATTAGCTCCACTATTGTCACAACATCTCTACTAAGTCATCAATGGCCAGAACATCTATAAATTCATCATATGAACTTTTACATCCATATAGTATCACTCTGTGTTCATAACACAAGTATACTTGGCTTATGTTGTAGATTAGCATTAATGGCTATTAGTTTGTAACCTTTCCAACAAATCATCACTTATTCTTTTGAATCAAAACATATTTTAATTTGTGATCACTTTTTTCATTTATGGAAGCTTGCATCGATGTAACCCTTTACATACAACTCTTCCCTTTTATTGCTATCATCATTGACTAGAAATTTTATCCTAAGACACTTCTCAAATATTAAAGCATATATATAATGACTTTCTAAAAACCCTTATTGGATTTTATATTATCTTGTCATGTCCAATACATACAAGATTATATGGGATAAGTACATTTATAGCATTCATGATAGATCCATTATTGGAATGGCCCATTGAATCTAATTCATGATATTTCCCTTCTTCACAAGAATGGGAATATAGGGTTCATGAGAGACTAATCCGAATTCACTCTCATTGAATCATTTCATGTTGAACTCTTTCAACACATTGCTATTGTATGTGCTCAAATTTCCATTGTGAAACATTCAAGAACTATCTCTATAGGCCTTGATTCTTATCCCATAAGAAGTTTCACCTTATCCTTCATAGATGAAGGAGTTTTTCATGCCAATTCTCAACATTCACAATATTGAGATGTTATTCCTCATCATATGTGGAATATTCATATATGCTCCCACTAAATCTTTTGTAAACACAAATTTCTTCTTTTGTCTTGATTCAAGTCAAACTCTTTCACTATCTTGTCAATTCAAAAGATCCCACTTTTGAGTTGCTTGTTTCAATCCCAAATTGAACTTTTTAGTTTATGGACTTAATTTGCATTTTTGAAGTTATGAAACCTTTTAGGTTGTGTCACATACACATCCTATGATGTATTCCCTTAAGAAATCCAGTTTCCATTTTTCATATGCAAAATATCATAATCCATTCTAACTATAAGTACAAGCTTGAAAATTGGCAAAGAAATTCATATCACATTTAATTACCTGAACTTGATTTATTCATCCAATCTATCCTTTTATGTTATCCATGTAGGTCTTGATCATAAGACCATATTGTACCCTTTAGGTGGCTCTATCAAGGTCCTACCTTGTTAGCTTATATGGATTCCATATAGCTCAGAGATAGCTTCTGGTTGACTAGTTAGCTCATCCTATATTGTAACATCCCTGACCTGGGTTATGAACTAACCCTAGATGTTTTGCTTAAAATATGATTAGAGGCTTGTGATTACCCCTTGATATGTCATTAAGCTTTAGAAGAATCTATAATTTCATTTCTGTCCTTTTAAAACAATGTTGTTGTAACATCCCTGACCTGGGTTATGAACTAACCCTAGGTGTTTTGCTTAATTATGTAATTAGATACTTGTGATTATCTTTTGGTATGTAATTAAATCTTCTAAGGAACATACATTTCCATTTCTGTCCCTTTTGAACAATGTTGTAATATTGTTTTGTAATACAGGGACCTATGTGCAAATTACCCAATTAAAAGGGGTTAACTTACAAATTTCACATGTTAAGATGTTCCTTTGGTGTTGAGACATCATAAGAATGAATATGATAAAGTATGATGGATTCTCCAAGCTTGGGCACCAAGATGCAGCTTGTGGAGCAATCCTTGTACTTAAAACTCTAGTTTTGGTGTAAAGTGCAATTTACCCAAAATATGGGGTGCAACTTGTAAAATACACCTTCTAGAGTATCTTTTATGACTCTTGGCATCATTAAGAGTAAGAATGATGAAGAGGTCACTTCAATTGAATAATTAAATAAGAATGATAACCCTTATAAATTAAATGATCAAGTTATAAGTCTAATAAACCTTCTATATGTGCAACTTTGTAAGAAGTTGGCTTTCTTCACCTTTAGACCTTGGGTTTAAGATGAGTTTTTCTTAAGTATGGAATGGAGAAACGTGGTTTATAATAAGGGAAGGACCTAGAGGAGAAATGGAGAAACAAGTTGTCCTTATGTTGAAATTTCACCTAAAGTATATATACACCTTTTCTCACTTAGCAAGGATCGTTTCCTTCACTTACTTTCTTATCCCCTTGCTTAGACCGACTTAGGACAGAGCTCTGGGGAAGAGGAGAACGGCCAAGCAGTTCTAGGTAAGCTTTGATCATCATCTTGCTCGAATTCATGGAGGAATTCATGGTGCAAGGTTGGTTTTATGGTCTTCCTTACTTGTTTCTTCTTTCTAGACATCTTTTCCCAACCTTTCCTTGGAGAAACACCCTTGGCCGACCTGTGGAGCTCAAGACACCATTAAATACTGGAATCTTGGAAGCTTGGAGCTCAAGGAACGACCTTAAGGTGGGTTTTATAACTCTAAACCTTATGCTTTGATTATATATCTTTTTCTATGCATATAGTTGCTAGTTCTTCTTCTTCCCTATCTTCCCTTGCATCCTTGCAAGCAAAATCGTGAAGAACTGCTACTGTTCTTGAGGTAGAAGATAAGGGCATTAATTCCTATGCTTATCCACGGATTTCCACTTTACCAAACGACCTCCACCAATTGCCCATACGGTTTACACAACCGTTTGGTGGGCAAACGGTTTCAGGGTCGTATGAAGGAAAACGGCCTTCAAGACCGTTTGGTCGCGTTGACCAAGCGACGACCATATGGGAGTCTTGTTCATAATTATGTAGGATAATGACTCACCAAATTTTAGGGGTTAACTCCAAAGATCGTAGGTTAAAGGCCAATCAATTAGGCAAATCAAATTGAATTAAGTGCTGTTTTTCCAATCTGTTTAACTTGAACTTCTTGGGTAAACGGTCGTAAACCGTTTGAGTGCGTTGACCAAGCGTGGACCGTTTGGTATTACTGTTCCTAATGATGTGGTCTAATAACCCACCAAATTTTATAGGTTAACTCCCAAGGAATCATGAGTTAAAGGCTAAACAATTAGGTAACCTAATTGGATTCAGTGCTGATTTTCCAATCTGATTAACTTGAACTTTTTGGGCAAACGGTTTCAAACCGTTTGAGTGAGTTGACCAAGCATTTACCGTTTGGGATTCCTGTTCATAATCATGTTGGTTAATGACCCTCCAAATTTGAGGGATTAACTCCAAAGGAATCGTGAGTTGAAGGCTAATTAATTATGTAAACCCTAATTGGATTAAGTGCTGACTTTCAACTTGATTGATTTGACTTTTTGGGTTTTCTTGCCCAAACGGTCTCAAGACCGTTTGGGGGATCATCCAAACGGTCTCACCCAAGACCGTTTGAAAGTCTAGGGTCAAGTATGGATAGGTGTTTGAAGATCCAAAGATGTGGTGTGAAACCTAATCGGCTAAGTGTTGGATTTGCATTGAATTGAGTTGATTGTTTTGGGTTGATTGACTCAAATGGTCTCAAGACCATTTGGAGGTCACCCAAGACCATTTGGAGGTCTGGGGTCAAGTATAGTTGACCAATTGAAGGTCCAAAGGTACACAATTACAAAGCAATCAATTGTTGATTTTATGATCAACTCAATAGCTCAAACCCTAATGACTTTTCACTAGAATCCAAGACCGTTTGGAGGTCACCCAAGACCATTTGGAGGTCTAGGGGTGAGTATGGTTAAGCAATTGATGATACAATGATACTAAGTTGGAATGTAATCAATTGTTGTTTTGGTGATCAATCCAATGATCCAAACCTTAATTGGTTGACTTAGATTTTGATGATATGATGGGCAAACGGTCTCAAGACCGTTTGGAGGTCATCCAAATGAACTCAAGACCGTTTGGGGTCAGGTCATGTCCCAATGTAATGATGGTTCAATAGGTTCAAATCAATTAGTCCCACATTGAAATATGTTGAAGGGTTATTGTTTCCAATCCCTAATTCAATTGAGTTAAACCCTAATTGATGGTCAATTGAGGGTCAAGTGAGGGACAAATCAGTTGAAGGTTGACCTATTAAACTCAATTAAGGTATGAGTATAGGTCCAATTGATGATTGGTTCCATGAATTCAAAGATTGAAAAAATCAACATTGGAAACCCTAATTCAATTGGATACCTTATGAAGTGGAGGTCCAATGTGATTGAATCTTTGAGAATTAAGATGACGAATGTTCTATTGATCCAATAATGATTAGTAATGATAATCAATGAAGGTGTGAAGGTTGAAACCCTAATAATACCTAAGTGATTAAGAACCAATTAAAGGAAGAATTCTTAATTGTTTATAGGATTAATAGCTTGATACACTATGTTAACCATGGTAGTATGTACTTGATTGAAGGGTCGATGTGACCTAATCAATTTGAAAGAATGAGAAATTAGAATACATATATAGATAGATAGATAGAAATATGAATCATGTAATGATCTGCTGTAGCACGACCGTGCAAGGGAGCACGGCCGTGGTAGCCTTAGCTTGCACGACCGTGCAAGGGAGCACGGCCGTGGTAGCCTTACTTTGCACGACCGTGCAAGGTGGAACGGCCGTGGTGTCCTATATAGAAATTGAGAAGTTTTGGTATTGTGATGACATTGTTATATATGCATGTCCTTATTTGTATAAGTCATACAGGTTGATATTATGAGGTAATCATAGCCAGGTATGAGTTATGATGTCATATTCCTTGAAAACAATTATAAGCTTTTAGAGTAATGATATGTGAAAAGTATATACATTTCTTCAATCAAGGTCATGCTAATAGATGACTTGATGCTGATATGGCACTTGATAGCAAGTGTTATGATGATATAAGGGTGTGAGAACCCATGTTCTTGAATCATAGTGATAAGATGATTAAGAATTGATATCCAGTTGATAACTGATATGAGTTATACTTGTACATTTAGTATTCTTCTGTTATATCCATGTTTAGTACTTGAATGTTTGTAAACATGTATGATACTAAAAGAATACTGATATGTACCTAATAATCAAGTATAATCATACCATGTAGAGCCCTGATCATAGATCCATCATTGTCAGAATTTAAATAATAGTGAAACAGGTTTTACAAAGGGAACTCCTGGATCACATACTTTAGAGTATGTGGGAGTATATGGAATAACTGATAAAAGTTAAGCTTGACAGGTTTCATATAGAGGTGATCAGATCCAGGTAAGATTTATAATGCTAATTGCATTAAGAACACTTGTTACCTATAATTCAAGAGTATAACTAAATGTCATGTTATCTGGTAAGTGATAACATATGAGCTTGATAGGTTGAATGAGCCACGAGTAATATGATTTGTTGATCTTCAAATGTCATATTATTTAGATAACCAGATAAAATGAGATGTTACTTGGTAACAAATGCTATGATTAGTCCAGGGGTTTGAACTCCCACATTCCGGATTTCATATTAATAAGATGATTAGGGATTGATATCCCAATATTAAAAATATGAGGTATGACCTAAACCAAAGTGTTTCTATGTGAAATTCTATTACGGAATAATCCTATGAAAAGCTTAACTACAGACTAATGGGTTATGAATGTAAATAACCCTTGTATTACATAAGTATTGTTAAGTCTGATATCATATGTACAAGTTATGCAGATATGTTGTGGAGTTGGAATCCTAACACTTTGGGAGAAGGAGTATGGCTACAGGCCATCCTTTCCCAAATAATAATGTCAGGCAATGGATATATGATCCAAGTCTGAAGGGAGTTAATGATGTGATAAGTGACATGTGATTTTATCAATTTATAGTTGCATTGCTTTTAGTAGAAAGAATAGTTTAATCTGTTAAACATTGTTTTAACTACTCTAAAATATACATAACTTCTTTGTGTACATCTATTCTCTTATGCTGCAATAATTATGCTTCTGGCGAAGAGTTATATCTCTCGCTGGGACGATTTTTATAATTGTCTCACCCCGTAGATTTCAACCTTTAGGTGGACATGGGCGAGGAGGCAGAAATCCTTCAATAGGTGAAGGGCAGCATCAGCAGTACCAAGGACAGCAGTGAAGCTTCAGGTGGAGGCATTGGCTGCTATGTCATGTGTAGATAGTGTTAGAGTCATATATGTCGTCTCTGTACTCTTAGGTCCTCAGAGTAATAGTTAGTGCTTTCGAGTTTTTGGTCCAGTCCTTAGAGACTTTTGTATCTTGCCTTACAGAGTTTTACTGATGGATCAGTTGTAAACAACTTATCATGTTGCTTTATGAGAAAGCTTTACCTTTAAAGGATCTCTTTGTAAAAAGTTTAAAATTTTTAGTGATTTCTGGTAATCCGATGCTTAGTGAACGCTTCTGCATTAGTTAATCTTGTTTTCTCGAAATAGACGTTTCATATATGACCAACCCATTTGAATAATTGGATTCACAATCCTCTAATCTCATATGTGTTCTACTGGAATATTTTGTTTTGTATTACATAATGAACCTGAGATTCCACAACAACTTGTGATTCTCATTGTTCTCATTGTACCTTTGTTGTTGACCTCAAACATTTTGAGTTCTACTTTTACTCCCATTGAATCTTTAGGAACTCAATTATCATATTAACAAAAGGATCTTGTTATTAGATTGTGATGAATAGTAATATTCAATAGTCATGGCTTTGGATAAACTTTCTTAATAAATTATTTTCTCAAGGTATGTTTCAATCCTTAGACTTATTGGGACATTCCCAAATAATATCATATATGATGTTTTACAAACCATTTATGTGGTACATTATTTAGTGATAGGTATATATTTGTGAGTATACAAGAAGATTAGATTAATTGACAATTATATCATTACTCGTCATGGTATAATTCCTTCATTCTTACACATCATCATGCTCAGGTGGATTTGACTTGTGATATATTATCATAGTCTTTTCCAAAAGGTTCTCTAGATATTGAAGTAAAAGTATTTCGAAATTTGATCATATCAAAGTATCTTAATACTTTCATCAATGTTGCACTTCATTTACAATCTTCTTGAACATTTTCAAGAAATTAATGCTTTCATTTTATTTGGTAC
The DNA here is from genome assembly GCA_963693085.1 of Alisma plantago-aquatica. Classification (NCBI taxonomy): domain Eukaryota; kingdom Viridiplantae; phylum Streptophyta; class Magnoliopsida; order Alismatales; family Alismataceae; genus Alisma; species Alisma plantago-aquatica. The sequence goes on from OY856409.1 coordinate 1,554,496,941, forward strand.
ATATCATCATATTACTAGTAAATGAAAATGATGTATCAGTTAATTATCTATAGCATTCATTAAATAAGTTCTTCATGCATCATATTAATAAGGTCTAATGAAAGCTTTATCGTCTAACTACATATAGTGAAGGATGTCATGTCATATTGTGTGAGACTAAGACTTGCATGTTTCCTTAGGTTCAATAACCAAGGGAATCTATACCCACATCAATATGTGTTCTAGGCATGCACTTCTCATATTCGTACAAGATGACGAATGCTAATGATAGTCTTGAGTTATTTATTATAATCCATTCATATAAACATTATAAACATTCATCTTTGGATCATTTTACAAAAATACCGCAAGATGTTTTAGGGCCAATGCCATGCAAGATCATATCTTTGAAACAGAAGCACTAATAATTCTTTATTGATAATCATCCTTGTCCATACAAGATGCATAAAGAAAATGTTTCTATTATAATGGCATAATGAAATAGTAGTTCTAGTAACTCTATTACATGTCCATTGGGCTAAGATAAATTTATATGTAGACTACAACTTTCGCAACACTTGCTCTACCTTTTCCATCTTTACCCTTATATGAAGGTCTTTACTTCTTGTAAGATCCTTCACATCCGTATGTCAGATCTCTATTTGGTATCACATACCAAAATAAAGAAGTAATCAAATTTATCTTATGTTGTTTATACCTGAAGTGGAGGCCTCAGTGCCATCCTTCTTCTTCTTTAGGTTCCTCTAACCAGAGTGGGCAATTTCTTCTCCAATGTCCAAGCTGGTGACAATCTCCTTTTTGTTTCTTTACTCCACCTTTTACCTTTAGATCTGAAGACTTGGGCTTCTTCCTAGATTTAGAACTCTTCTTATCTTTGCCTTTGCCTTTAGACTTCCCCTTTGTCTTGTTGATCATCATCATAGACTTGGGATTGTCTTTCTTCATTAGTGTCGTAGTTGTCCTCAACATGCCCAACAATTTTGTCAACAGCTTGTCAAAGTAGTTCATGTTGTAGTTCATGACAAACTGACTATATGACTCTGGAAGGGGCTGCAGAATCATGTTAGTGGCCAACTCTGGACCCTAGGGGAATCCCAGTCTAGCTAGGTTCTCCACATACCCAATAAGCATGAGTACATGAGGACCTACTGAACCTCCTTATGTCATGGTGCACTTGAAAAATGCCTTTGAGACATCATATCTATCATGTCTTTCCTAATCTTGGGACATGTTCGTGAGATGTGTGACCATATCAATCACCCCCATGTTCTCATGCTTCCTTTGCAACTCATGGTTCATGGAATGCAACATCAGACATTTGACATCCATGACATCCTTAGTATGCTTCTTATAAGTATCCTTGTCCGCCCTTGGAGCATTTTGAGCAGGTTCCTCTGATCCTAGCATTTCTAGGACATAGAGATTGCACTCTTGCATGAGAACAATTCTCAGCATCCTGAACCAGTCGTGGAGTTGTTCCCAACAAGGTTGTCTTTCTCAAGGACCAATCATAGAGAAAAGTGATTGTTTAGTGTGGCCATTTGATTCTATAAAAGAATTTGCAATTTTGTCAAAAACTCATTTTGATTTGATTTGATTTGATTTGATTAAAATTTGGTGATAACAATTAGGTATTTAATTAATTATCGTTCTCATTATTTTGTTCAAATTGACAACCCTCAAGTATCAATTTGGAAAATTACAGCAAACACTTTTCTAATGAGCCAAGATCCAAAATGATTCAATTATTACCCGACACCCCAACATCCATAATCAATCATTAAGTAGGCAATCATGCCAATTGCATCATATGTAGTTCTTAGATAGATGACATACACAACTCTTTTCCATAATCATCTACATCCTTTTGGGCCCAGACTCTATGAGAATCACCAATTAAGCCCGACCCAATAGCCAATATAATAATAATGAACCCCGCTTTGGCGGCACCTGCATTACTACCATCACACTTCTATGAGGTAGTCGGTGCATCACGCTTTGGCGTAACCTCCACTTGGTCGAACAAGTTTTTCATGTGTATTTCTACTGGAAAGAATCTTAGACTTAATATGTTTGATTTAGGGGTTTTATACATATCATATGTAGATATTTACATAAATTGTATTCAATCACCACATATATAGTACATATCATATACATGCTATATCCCACAATGTAAACATGTAATATATAACAAAAGGCGATGGTTATGGCCATGTCTACTTGTAATTTCTTAGAGCCACAAGGAATTACTACCACCTAGGTCAATCATCGCATCACATGCATGGACCTATTGTTGGTGTAGACATGTGCTTGCCAATGTAGGTAGATTAGTTCAACCCTTAAACCGTCCGGCTCCCCTCTTGGCCGATCAATTGGTCCACCTGTCTAACCAATGTTTGGACTCCTTTCAAACGGTCAGTCGGACCTTCTAGGACAGTTGTTTGGCCTCCTATCCAACTGATGTCTAGACTCCTTCCATACGGTTGGCTGGATCCACCAGGAGGTCAATAGGTTCCATCACTCTTTCCTCCTTGATCCTCCATACAGTCGGCTCGTCTCATGAACTGGTCATCTCAACCGGCGATGAACGTCTTCAATGTTGTTGTAAGAAACTACCCTATTGCAACTTTATTACATTGAATAAGGAAAACCTCAAGTTAGATTTATGGGAAGAAAATGTAGGAAAGCATTAACTTTACATTGGGAAGAAGGAGGCAGTGGTTCGATACGCAGAACGAGATGTATAAGAACTAAACCATCCAACCACACATAGATATAGGATTTAGGCCATAACCACGCTATACATCCACCATTAAAATTGCTTTTAGGGCAACGTGTGTAAATTGCATATATATATATATATAAAGTTTAGGATTATGTGGTTTTTGACCGGATACTCATATGAGAGCAGTTTAAATATTTGCATCGTATGCAATAAATAAATGATAAAACCAAAATCCGATAATATCAATTATCTTAAAATATAATAAATTGACATGGCTCTGATACCACTATTGGGAAATACAGGCATCGAGTATAGCAGTCTAAATAAAAAATTTACCTGTCTGTATTCCCCAATATAGCAAGATTGTGTCAACTACTATGAAATAGGAAGGATGGTTTTAGTGAGGTATACCTGGTCTTAGAGCAAGTCCAGTGACAAACCTCACTTCTTTGCAACTGCTGATAAGTTGCTCTTGGACGGTGGTTGTGCAGCTCATGGCCTTCACCACGAACAACATCTACGCAACCTCTGTAGTGACTCATGTTATCTTACCACAGACTGTAGGTTGACTTTTCTCTCCAAGCAACAACTAAAGGACTCATGCCTCTAGAGTAGCCCACACGGACCAACTAGAACTCCTTTCATTCACTATGAATGGACAAGAAGGAGTTATCCTCCCCGTTGGTGTACTAGTCACCAACCTGCTCTCCCACAACAACAACTTCTCAGTTGTTCTCTCACGTTGGCTATCCCTCCTTTTTGGGTAGGACTTGCTAGGGCTCTCTTAGTTACCACAACTAGAGAGGACAACAGTTTTCAGAGTAACTGATTCTCAATTGTCTATCTTATGTTTTTGTACTATGGGAAGCCCCCAATACTCCTCTATTTATAGTAGAGGATAGGGTCAAGGTTCCCAGTTGCTATCTGATATGGGATAAAGGTGTGAGAGTAGAAAGAACTGGAAGAACTTGAATTTTCACAATCTGTAATAGTTGAAGGCCGTTTCACACACCCAAAGATCACCTGGTGCACTAGATGGTTGGCACACACTACCAGACAGCCATTTGGAAGTTCCCAATCTGAAACAAATTTGGCTATTTCGAATTCAATCAATATCACATATTAATTTCCTTATTCCTCAAGTAAAGAACAATAGAAACTATTCGGGAAATATCCCAAACCTTTGTCTGACCCAACATGGCTGTCTCACCTAAGAGAGACACATGTCTCACTCACCCAGATGGCCATTTGGTGAGTTGATTTAGGCCAGTCAGTTCAATCATATTGAACCAATCAGTTGAAGGTCATAACTAAGCCAAATTGATTTCTGATCAACCTAACCCCCAAACGACCATCTCAACTACCTGATATGCCCATCTGGCTGCCCAAATAGATGTCTCACTCAGTAAGATGGTCATTTGGCAGACCTGGTCAGTCAATCAAGAAATCAGTTGTGCAAATTGAATACCTAAATACTTTAGTAATCAATCCACTTGTTGTTTAATATCAAACTCCTCTTCTAGATGAGTTCCTATGTGTGTAACCCTATAGGTCCCATGTCACGTTGGTAGTGAATGTCCATAACTAGATTATGAAATCACAAGAAAAGAGTGGTGCCTAGTCACACATCAGTTCTACCCAAGTGAAATGGAAAGTTGGAGAACAATTTCAACTTACAATCTGTGTAAGGTGTTACAACAATTGTATAATTCCTTTGTCTCTAATATCGATGATGAACTTGAGGCATGGAAGGTCATCCTCTCAATATTCAATCTATGTTTCTTGAACTAAGAGTAGACTATCTGAGATAATATGACCTCGATATCATATATTGATTCATATGTGCATGCGCATGGGTTTCTCAGTCTCGCTTATCAAGTGGCTAGGATATCATAGTCCAATAGGAGGGAAAAATCCCATATCTATCACTCACAGTCTATCCCCATGTGTCAAAGTCACTCAATCATCACCTTTATAAAAACCCATGTTTTAGGACTATGTTTGATGATGTCAAAGCGTACCCAATGATATGTGACGAGTGTAGTGATTTTAGGTCTAAGAATCACAACCACCACCTTCACTATGAGAGATGATTGTAACCACCATAACCATGTATCACTCTCAATGTGGATCTGTCTGATACACTATTCTCTAACACATATATGTGTTCTTAGTTTGATTTTGCCATATCATGACTAATGAGATTTAGTCATCAACCAACTCACACTCTGATCTTATGTGTTATTGTTGTCTATCAACCTTCCATAATAACAACCGATCATGGACATAATGAGAATATGTATATGTAATCTTAACATCCGTATAATCTCATCACAAGGATTGGAGCTTGACAACATGCATCACTTAGTAATATAATTCTCTAGACATTCACTTTATATCCTCATTATCTCATAACTGAGTGAAACAAATGAATTGGAAGTTTGCCTTTATATATGTTATTATTAATAAAATCCTTTTAGGTAATTATGACCTGTCAATCATCATCTAATTGGATCTACGGGCATACCTTACCAAAAGATGGTTCATCAACCAATGCTTGGATTGGGTCGATGTTCATGAAGCAATGGTTGGACTGGATCAATGGTTCATGAATTAATGGTTGGACAAGGTTGATGGTTCAACAACCAATGGTCACCCTACTTTCAAATTCAATAGTCTTTCTAGATTACAACTTGATGGTTTTATTAGACATATTTTCCAAGGTTTTATTCATATTTCATCCAATGGTTTTGCTTATCAAACATTTGATGTTTTAGGTGGAATTCATGATTTGATGGATTGTTTTTATTGATGAAGAATATCTGGTTCTATGTCCATAACCGTGTAGTCCTACCTTGCCCTCATTTGAATGAAAACTAATAGTCACCATAATGAGCTTATGTGAAACACTAATCCATCGTATCTTGTTACACATAACCCTAATGCAAATAGGTGATGATGGTTAGTCATACTTATCTTTCCTGTGTGATTTGTATGATGATGGAATATTCTCTCAATGTTTTTGTAACCCTAATATGATTCTATATGAACATCATAATCTTCTTAATGAAATGTTATGCTAAACATGTGTATCACAAGTACGATGGTGGTATGTTGAACCTTATTATAATGTATGGAAAGATAATGACATTATTGCATGTGTTTATGGGGATGATTTTGATAACCTTTGGGCATGATTGAGCCCTAATCGAGGAGTGATTATCTTCATGATGTGACAAGGATTTACATCATATGATGGTGTGATGACAATTATAGTTTTATGGATGTCAATGAACTTATATGTTGTGATAGTGTGATGAGGAATTATGTCTCAAGTGTTTCATATCTTTTGGAGTTGTTATATAATCAATGTTTGCTAGAAATTAATTGGGGTTTGTATGTCCACTTGTTTTATGTTACCCTAATTCACCCAGTTGTCATAAATAGTTAAGTGAAACCCTAATCATGTAGTTCCTTGAGCCATCGAAACATTCCGCCTCAGAACTTGTTGGGTGGGGAAATGAGTATTCCTAAGGGAAACTCGAAGCACATACTGCTGAGTATGTGGGGTGAGGGAGTGTACATCATTGACATCTTGACCCCAAGGTTATGGAGGATGGTTGTCGGCATGCATAGGTTTGAGAAACTATATATGTGATGTGATTGAGGACAACTGCGATTGTACCTCAGATGATAGGTTTTGTATACCTTGGTTTTAAGCATCGTGACCTTTACATCAAGGATGGGATGGTGTTAATAGCTTGACTATATGTCACTATAGTAAACTTGACTATTATGTTACTGAATTTCACTCATAGTGATGAGGGGTGAGATATTAGGATGCTGAAACTCCTAGATTTTACATGGAACTGATTGCGACCAAGCGGTGGTCAGTTGGAGTCTGAGTGGTATACCTCACTCTTTCCAGGACTTAATAAAAGAGGTAACCTAGCCGTGTAGTATATCTGTTAGGGTTATACACATTGCTTCACATTGAATGATAACCCTTGTTTGCTCCTTTTATATATATAGATGTTGTATAATGAAATATAGAAGGTAGCCATGCTTATTTTATTATATGTTATGCTACTAGACTTGCTTATGATGTTATCTATCCTTATGCTGCTAGACTTGCTTATGATGTCAGACATGCTCATGCTTCTAGACTTGCTTATGATGATAGATATGCTCTAATGCTAGACTGGCTTATGATGTTTGATATTCTTATGCTTCTAGACTATTTATGTTGTTAGTTGTACTTATGATATTAGACATGCTATTGTTATTAGCTATGATCATGATACTAATTAGGCTATTAAGGATGGGTTATGTTCATAATGTTAGCTATATTGAATTCTTTGGGATTGATGGTAACCTTTCCATTTATTGTATGATTCTAGTTTAAACTTTCCTTAAAAGAAGTCTTATATCTAGCATGTATATTATATTGCATAAACCTTCTCTACCTATTAAATATGCTTAGTTTTCTTAACCTATTTAGTTAACTTGATGTAATTAATAAGCATTGTTGAGAGTTATATCTCTCATTGGGACATGGATCTCACCTTGTGGGTCACTACATCTTTTTAAGTGATGGACAACAGTGGCTACAGACCCATGACAGTAAGGAGGAGCTATGGTGATGGACCTTAGAGAAGGTTGTTTAGATGTCTAGTATGTCCTAGAGTCATCCATGTACTCTCAAGTCTGGGCGGGAAAGTTTGTATACGATGTTTCAATCGACTTGAGCTTTTAATATCATCTTAATGTTTGTATGTGTTGTATATGAGAAGAGAATCTTATGTATATATGTTGTAGCTGAGTCCATGAAAGAGTTGTAAAAGATACTTGGTATGATACATGAATAAAAGCAAGATGTTTGAGCTTTTCTGTAAATGTTTCTTGGACATGTTTGAAATGTTTAATTGGTTTTAATTATCCCCTTTTTATGCTATGTGGTTAATTAGTAATCGATTGTGTTTTAGGTTTTAAGTAATCTCATTTATCTTAATGGATTATCACACCTACAAAGATGCAACAGAGAAATACTCACAAGCATGACTAACAAGAGAGACTACTCTTTGCCATGAAGATTGAAATCATGTTCAATAAAAATGACAAGGACTTCATTTTGGGCAACTGATGAAAGATCATCTACTTCATATGGACACCAAAATATATTTATGAACCAAGGAACTATGGCTTCCATGTATTGAGTTTGAGATGCATTTTGGTGGTCATATCTATGTCTGTCATTTACACAACAAATTTACTAGAGAAATTTATTTTCTAGGGTTTAATGTTTCAAGCAACAATCAACTCACTCACAGGAAAATAAGTTAATTTTAGTACACAAAGATATTGAACCCATGGAACAATATGTTAAAGAGATTTATTCAAACCAATTTCTAGGAGTACTATTTAAATCAGTTTTATAGAGAGTGATTAAAGAATAAGAAAGAAATAAAAGTGCAAAAGTAAAATTGGTTTAACTCAATTTATGAAAAGATATTGGGGCTCTAGGGTTTCACCACCATAGACCACATATTTACTTTTACTAATTAAACTCATTAATTCTATTAATATGTCAGAACAATGTAGCTTTTTGTCCTTGCATACAAGTCTTGTAGAGGTCAAACTTCCCACAAATCTGGGATCTTGGCGTTTGAGGACATTGTTCAACTGTCTAATAAGCTCTATCAGGGATTTGTCAAGAGTTTTTGAGTTTCAATTTTGGGATCTCATCACCATGATTTATAACAAACAAGATAAAATGGATAGATCAATCATATCGATCCATTCGTTGATATCTTTAGGAGACTATGGATTCATAAAACATTGGGTTCCATGATCTCATCACTCAAAATGGATATATTCATCTAAACATAGAAAAATACATAATTACAAGAAAAACATTTGATCAACAAAATCTTGGAGTCAGATACTATTAAATTAATATACAAGATACAAAGCTACTCCCCATGCCCCAATATGAAAGGTCTACTCATACATGATAAACATAAGCACAAAGGAACAAATAAGAATGGAAAGAGTCATGTTGCCAGATCTGGAAACAAAGTAGCAACTTCCATGAGGAAGATGATGGCTCCTTCCTTTCCTTCTAGCCTTGTGCACCTAGAGGAGGCTCTAGGGTGATAAAGTATGATATGTCTTGTATGTGGCCCATTCCCCTCTTTTTATAGGGAGGGAATGTGACCCCAAATCCTAAAAAATGCTCCTAGCAGTGGTTGAAAAACTAGACATGTCATGCCAATTGGTTGAATAGATGTCCAATCGGTCGAATGGGGTAAGTTGATGCTTGGAATCGAAGACATGTCAGTTAGTCAGTTGGAGTCTAATTGGTCGACCGGTGACCAGTCGGTCGGTTGGAGCCAATCGATTGGTTGGAGTCCAATTAGTCGATTGGAGTAGGTTGATGCTTGGACTCAAAGGCAGGTTAGTCAGTATGTTGGAGTCCAATTAGTCAGTTGGAGTCCAATTGGTCAGTTGGAGTTCATTTGATTGATTGGGTGGCCATTCACTCGATTGGAGGCCCAGTCAGTCCATTGGAATCTAGTTGGTCAATTGGGTATTCAAGATCTACCAAATTCTTGCTTGTGAGTCGGAAGACTCAGTATGAAAGTCGATCGATTGGAAAGCCTGGGAGGCTAAAATGTGCATTTGAAGCTTCCTTGGTCTTTAATTCAAGGAGAATTTTAGAAGGGTTCTTGATCCTTATAGTGAATGGGTGTAATTGAGTTTCTTCTATGCAATAACTGGCCAAAACTAAAGTTACAACTCAAATTTTAGAGCCAAAAGCAAAACTATAGAAATTAATTCCTAAAATTGGGAAATAGAAAAAAATCTCCTCAGTAAGCAATAAAAAATATGCGGCAAAAATAGATGATATGCATTCATCAAAATACCCCAAACTTGAGCATTGCGCGTCCTAGAGCAACACAAATCACAAACATACACCAAATAATACTGACATCTTATCCTCCTCACTTACATAGTACTACATTGGCCTTACCACCTTCTATGGACAAGCGACCCTGATTTCTTGAAATCACAAATCACAACTTTTGCACATTCTTTACTCAGAATTGTTCCACAATTGTTTTCATTTCAAGACCTATAAAGAAACATATGTCATATCCCGCATATTCTTACTAGTTCGGCACAAGAACAAGGTTTACTGAATGGGTAGATTGGGGGTGTGTATATTCCCTCAGGTAGATAGTGGAGTAAGTGGAGATATGAATAAGGTGATATCTCCTCTATTAGACTTGATATTTTTTATTTTTTCTTGAAATAACATTGATTGCATTTTTTGTGCCCATTGGCATCTTTTCGGTATTGGTTGTATGCCCCTATTAAGTATGATGGGTATGGAAGAAGTAGTAGAGGGTGGAAGGGTTTCCCACCCCGAATTTGGAGTTTGGCATATTTTTGGTTTTTGAATATTTTTTGACATATGGAGAGATAAGAGGGTGATAGAAGAAATCTAGAAGAATCAAAACTTGTGCATCTCATTTTTTTAGTTAAGTGCATTGGGAGCATCATAGCATCAATTCAAATCTTTCTATAACAGGAAAAAATTGAGAAATTTCACAAGCTATTTTCACAAATTGTGTGAATATACACTGTGTTTGGTTCTTATCTATCCATTATGGATTTCCATTATTTCTGAGGAGTAGTGTTACTTAAGGTACTAGGTGACAAGATGATTTCTAGAAATGGTAGTTTATGAAAATGGTACAACAAAGGTTGCTTATATTCAAGGGATTCACTGATTTGAAACATGCCCAACTGGCTTACTAGATAAAAGATAGAATATACACAAGAAAAGAGAGAAAATATTGAAAATTTAAAATCTAGACTATAAAAGATGAATAAAAATGCTAAAGGGAAAGATAGAATGGGTAGAATAGGTATGTGCCACCAACCTCCACCCTAAACTTAGAATTTTTCTCATCTGGAGCAAATCCTAGATCCGTAATGGAGGGGGAAACATGGATTGGGTTGCCTCCCACCAAGAACCATATTTAACATTGAAGGCCCAACTCATGTGGTGTCCACCATGGAGGAGCTACAACTGGAGCTTGTGAGGGTTTATTGTATTATTCTAGTGATTTTCCTTTCAGCCACTTCCTAATCCCTTATTGGATTATTGCTTCATGTATCCTACAAAAGATGGTGTGATACATTTTAGAATACCAAGAGACATAGTTTGAGTCACACCTGGTCAGTTCTCATTGCTCAATATATGAATGAGGGATCTGTGGTGAATCAATAGCATAAAGTTGAGGGGAAGAATGAGTGAGGTTCACTGGATGCATGGTCATCCCATCATATTGGTAACTAGTCAATATGGGATCGGTTCTGGAGGTTGATACTTAGATCATTCAAAGTTGACGTCCCCAATGGATTCTTATTGATGGACATATGGTATAGTCAACTCATGTGGTACACGGTATTCCTCATAGATAGGAAATTAGTGAGCCCCTTCGAGTGGGAATTGTTTGGAGTACATTTGGGGTCTGCAAATAGACATGTTTATAGTAGGGATGCATCTTGAGCACTTGGGGTGTGCTTTGTAGGGTTGGCCTCAAGGTCGAGGGGTGTCTCTAATGGCATGGAGTAGACATGTACACTCTTAATCTACCTTTCTTTGTAATCATACTCTAAGTATTTCATGTCCTGAGGCATTGATGGGGATTGAGATGAGAAAAGTTGTTGTTGCATCTGAGTAAATTGAACAATGCAGTTGAGGAAGTATGCTTCTTCTTTTCTGGTTACTTCATGAAGCCTCCAAGTGCTTGGAAGTCAAAAGACCAACCTACTTGTAGGGTTGAAAGTCCTACTTTGACATTGATTAAGGCCCTAAATGTGGCCATGAATGGCTTGCTGAAGATAAGGGGGTATGTCAATCTTCCTTGATGTCTAACACTACAAAATCACAAGGAATGTAGAATTCTTTAATGATCACCCATATATCCTCAATGATGCCAACTAGTTGGGTCATGGAAGAGTTAGCAAGATGGATACTCGTCGTAGTGGGTTGTTTATCAGTAAGGCCAACTCTCTTGCATAAGCTAAGAGGTACGATGGAGTTGCTATCTCCAAAATTAGCCAGGCTCATTTGGTAAGTAGAATCATTTACAGAGTATGAAATCCCAAAATACCCTGGGTCCTTACACTTGCAAGGCATCTTACTTTAAATGATGTTTGATGATGTTCTTACCAATTTCATTATTATACATTCTTCGTTTATGTACTTTTTTATAAAGTAAGAGTTTCAAGAACTCAGTCCAATGAGGCATTTTGGCCATTGCATCAAGTAATGGGATATTAACATATAACTTTTTAGGGTATCTTTAATTTGTTTGAACTTCCAATTCAATCAGATTTGATTCAACTGAGTTGGATATGGCACACATGTCTAATCAATGGGAACGTCTGAATTAGGTGTGGGAAGTTATGTCCAAGTTGTTTTTAGGTTTTGGGTGATGACTTCCTCTTCTTTATCCTCCTAGCTTGTTGTAGAAGGGCTCACCTTCTATAGAGGGTAAGGACAAAGCAGTTTGTCATAGCCTTAAGTTGTTCCACATGCTTTGCATTTACTTATGGTTGCCCTGTAAAAAGTCCTACAGGAGGGCGTAGAGATGAAGTCAATTGAGCCAATGGGAATCAATGGGTTGTTGATATGCTTGTTGACTACCAATCATGTCCTGGTGACTAGAGATCACGGATTCTGAGACCAGAGGATATGTTCTATGGAAGGAAACCTCTCATCACTAGAGGAGGGGCATTAGGTTATTTTCATTCTGGCCCTTGGTTTATATTCTAGAACTTTTGTTCCTAGTAGTTGCCTTGGTTCCTAAACTTCAGTTGGTTATTGAGTTGGAACCATGGAGGACCACAGTTTTGCTTGTTCAATTGAGAAGGTCGTTGTTGTGATGAATTTTCTACATCAGATGAATTGCCATACTAGAAATTAGGATGGTTTCTAGTCTGGTTTGGGTTATAGTAGGATTGGCCAGATATGTTGTGGATGGAATTGAGATTCTTCATCTGTGATCCATCTTCAAATTGTATGATATCCATTTGTGATGGATTCAGTGAGAAAGATGATGAATCCTTCCTTCCCTTCTGGCCTTGTGCACCCAGAGGAGGCTCTATGGTGATATAGTATGAGATGTCTTGTATATGGCCAATCCCCCTCCTTCTATAGGGAGGGAATGTGACCCCAACCCTAAAAACGGCTCATGGCGGTGGTTGGAAAACTAGATCTATGTGCCAGTTGGTCGACTGGATGTCCATTTGGTCAACTGAGGTAATTTGATTCTTGGATTCAAAGGCAGATCAGTCAGTTGGTTGGAGTCGTAGTGGTCGACTGGGTGGTCAGTCGCTCAGTTGGAAGCCCAATCGATCAATTGGAGTCCCATTCGGTCAGTTGGAGTCCAATTGGTTGATTGGAATGGGTTGATGTTTTGACTCGAAGGCAGTTCAGTCAGTCAGTCGGAGTCTAATTGGTTGGTTAGAGTCCATTCGATTGATTCGGTGGCCACTTGCCCAGTTGGAGGCCCATTCGGTCCATTCGAATCCAATCATCCGGTTGGGTATTTTTGGATCTGCCTAATTCTTGCTTATGTGTCGGCTGACTAAGTATGCTAGTTGGCCAGTTGGAAAGTCTGGGAGGCTAAAATGTGCATTTGAAGCTTCATTGATCTTCAATTTAATGAGTATTTCATAAGGGTTCTTGATTGTTGGAGTGAAAGGGTGTAATTAAGTTGTTTATCTGCAATAACTGACCAAAACTAATTAACACTCTAATATAAGAGACAAAAGAAAAACTAAATCAATTAATTCCTAAAAATGAGAAATAACAACAAATTGTCCAAAATAAATGATCTAAAAGATGTGGTAGAAAACCCATGATTATGCATTCATCACGTACCCAAGATTATGGTAGAAGCAACAAAATATGAGACTTCCACTCACTCTAAGGAGGTTAATTTATCAATCTTGTACACTCAAAGTGGGAAAAATAATGATCTATCACTAAGCCATCATCCACCCTCACTTGTCTTTCGACATGGACATATTGCACCCCTTGTTTCACACAGAACTAGTAAACTACAATATAAAAAATTTCCAAGAATTGCTTTTTGATGAAGAAAACTACAGATCATGTCCCTTGACCAATTATCATTATTCCACTTGATTCCTTACCATACAACCTAACTTTACAAGTTGACAATTTAGGTTGGTTGTTATACGAACAAAATGGCCCTCCATGCAATTACCTCCTCATCAAAATATGTAACATGCCATTCTATTTTTTTGTGTTGATATTTTCATAATCAACACTTTTTCACTATATAGCTCAATTACTTTGGAATGTCCCTTGTAATATGATCTTAGGAAAATAGTTTGTTCACCTTAGTTGCCTAAAGATCCTATTTCAGGTTTCTCAATAAGTTATAGTACACCTTGTATATCTACATATACTAGTCATTCGAGATGAAACATTTTGTATAGTCATATTTATAAGATACACCGACCTTCCTATTATTTGGAGACATCTAGTTTGGGTGTAGGTATCTCATATTGAGTGGCATCTAGTTCAATTCAAGACTTATCCTTGAGAGTAGTGCTCACATCTTCCAATTATCTGACAATTTCAAAATAATTGTGATTCTTTCTAAGAGGACTCCATATTCAAGCTTATATCTCAAAGAAAGGTCTGATAAAAGTTCATTCAAATAAATCAACTAAGTATCAATCTCCAATCCACCTTTCCTTGCTCAAAATCTGCATCATATCTTGGATCCATTCAACCTCTTGAGCTGCCAAAGCTTTTTAAAATCTTATCTACCACCCCCACACAACCTTTGCTAAATTTAACAAAATGAGGAACTTAAATATTCATATACGGCCTCACCACTACTTGTCAGATAATTTCATTTGCCCAGCCGATTGATCTTTGACTATTAGATTCCGGAAAACCTTCAAAATACTAGATGGAATTACTCTTTAAGGACCATGTCCACACACTCCTTATCTAATGAAGTAACACCTATATACACACATGATAAAGTCATTATATGAGAGCTGCAACCTTCACCTACCCATAAACCCTAGCTACTCTTTATTCTTTTAGGTGATGACTTGAAGGCCCTCTCAATGATGTTGAGTTCCATTCTTTTTTTAATATTCTACATAAGTTTAAGATCTATGAGTGGTATAGATCAACGCGTCGATCCTCGGTTGATGTAAAGTTGATGCAAGATCATGAGTCATAACCGCATACAGAGAATGATATGGAAGATTACCGTACAGTGAATCAACGTGTCAATCGTCAGTTCGGCCTGCTTTGACTTGGGGAATTCGGCACGGGAAGGGAAGAAAGGAAAGGGAACACGCAGACTTTTAATTGGTTTCGCATATCAGTCTGTGTGCCAAAATCGCCCGCGTGCTCATGTACATATGCGGTGGGTTTTTCCACTTTTTCTGTTAATATGTAAACAACGTGTCATTGGACGAGTGATGGCTATATTCCACCATTATAGGCGGGGCTTACTTTGCTCTCATTTATAATTCCCTACAAGGAAAGCTAGCACTAATGATAATAAATTCTAATACGTGTGGAAAACATGGTTGGAAACTGAAGCCAACTTTTCATTCATCATCAATTTCTTTCAACTGTACACATTTGGAAAGCAACGTGCGGGAATTGTTTTATAGTCACTATCAGCATAAAGGCAAAATCTGTTAAAAAAACGTTAACATGGTTCTTAAAGTTCAAAAATCACGTGCCCCAAGTACAAATTAGACAATCAGATTGTCATCACTACATGTGGAGTTGGTTGTTCGGTATGTATTTTTGTTTCTTATGCAACATCTACCGTCGCAAATGACATAATTGTATACCGGCTTCTGGGTTGCACCCTTGCTTATATTATAAAGCGAATGATGCATATTCGGTTTATAGCCTTCTAGTGACCCGCAAGAGACGAAGCTTTTGGTAGTAAATTAACAGGCATGACACCTACCGGGGATACATTAGACCATCTACACGTATATTGAACATCAAATATCCTACCCTCCTGGTCGGACGCACCCTAGGGTTTCTCTAGGTGACGACGCATCCAGGGATCCTCGCCATCTAGGCGTTCCCTCTTGCGTTTTTGTAGGTTTTCTCCGCGCTATGGCGGATGATCTTGTGGTTAGATACGCGTCATTGAGGGTGCAGGAAGAGGAAGAGAATGATGTGCTGGATTTGCAAGGGGCAGCGGACGGGGAGGGAAATGAACACATAGCACTGGTGTTGGTCGGGAGGTTGACGACGAACAGACCGTATAACTTTCCTGCCTTCAAACGTACGATGACTAACACTTGGGCGTTGAGGAAGGAAGCCAACTTTCGTCAACTATCTAACAACCTTTTCGTCATTCAGTTTCTCCATTGGAAAGATAAGGAAAAGGTCATGACGGAAGGCCCTTGGAACTTTGATAATCATCTTCTCGTCGTGAGGGATATCAAGCCGGAGGATACACCAGCGGAGATGGTGCTCAATCACTGCCAGTTCTAGATACGGGTGTATAACATGCCGCTTGGGTACATATCTGAAGATTCTATCAAAGTTGTGGCGGGGAATATTGGCAAGGTTAACGCCGTGGACATGCGTGACCTAGGCTGGGGGGCGTTTTGTCGAGCTAGGGTTGAGATAGACATATCAAAACCAATCCGCCAAAAGAAAAAGATCCGTGACAAAGATGGATAGTGGTGTCTATTGAAATTAGATATGAATGTCTGCCTACCTTCTGCTATCTCTGTGGAATCATTTGTCATCTTGAGAAGGAATGTCGGGAGGAGGAAGAGGAGGGATAGGAGGACTTGGCTCCGAGGTTATGAGGTCCATGGATCAAGGTGTCGCCTACAAAACGGTGGAACATCCCTATAAAAGAGGATCTTTTGGGAAGGGAGAGCGCGAGTAAGGAGCTACGCTTTACTTCCAAGCCAACGACATCACATTCTAGGTCTGATGGACGGACGCTCAGGGGAGACGACGACAGTGAACGATCAAGCACCAAAAATCATTATCTTGGGACGGAGGAGATGGGGGATTTAGTAGACTCGACTGTGAGGGTAGACTTGGAGGAAGTCTTCGTTAAGAGGACGGGGATGACGGACGTCGATCAGATGATGGCAGACGACAGTGTCCAGGAAGAATCTGTGATTGGGCGGGGATGGGCGACGGAGCATCACGTCCACCACTGTCCCGGTGCTAGGAGGTCTCATGCACGCAAGGAGGGACGGGTGATGGCGTCTCACCACCAGTGTCCAAGAGTCTGGTGGATTCATTTTCTCAAGGAGGGAGGGAGGCGCCATCACAGGACATTGTTAAGGGAGGACCTAGGGATGCAACAAGGCATGATGGGGGGGTCGCCGTCGGGGGGTGTCCCTTTGGAGCTGCTCGAGCGGTGGGGGGAGCCGCTGCTTTTGTCCATGCTTGAAAAGTCGGGGGGAGGGCATCGTCTGACCAAAGTCCAAAGTGGTTGCATGCGAGAAGGAGGTATGTGAGAGCATTGTTGTGGAACCACACGTTGCTACTGATCGCAACATCAGGGAGTACGTCACCCACAACACAGGGAGCGTCGATGGGACTCATTGTCGGAAGGTGCAAGGGGACAGCACTAAATGAATGTCCATGGGTGGCATCGACGTCGGGGGGATGTGGCGTTTGTCGATGGTGTCACTACTGCATACAATGCTGGGGGAGATGTTGAGAAGCTCGGACGTGGTCTAGGAAACGTCACCGGGGAGGCATTTGTGGTAGCTGCTCGCAATGCCAGAAGGGATGACGTTTCAAAGGTTGATGTTGGGGGCGTCACCACGGTTGTGGGCGCAGATGGGGGAGGTCATAGTCTATAAAAAGGGGATGGGGGAGTAAGATGGATGAGGGGGTAGGTGCAAAGGGTGAGACACTGAGAAAGAAGGATGGAAAGGCTAAGGGCAGGAGGGGGTGGAGGATGACAAGATTGGGGGTGCACCAGATAGATATGGAAGGGGTAGGGAAGGTGACGTTGATGTATAATGAAGGGGGGAAAAGGAGAAGAAGGGGTGAGGATGAAGGTCTTTGGGATGAGGAGGGGGAGATGGGGTTGGGGGGTAAGCGTTTGAGGGTTGAAGTGCAGTGTGAACCGAGTCACACATCAGTAGCGGGCGCGGGGGAGGTCCAGACCCGTGAAGGGAAATGAAAACCCTATGTTAGAACGTCCAGGGTTTGGGCAGCCCTGGGACAGTGGATTCTCTCAGGAGGAGGTGCTGGAGGGAGATGCCCGACATAGTCTTTGTCATGGAGACTATGTGAAGAGGGGGAGACTAGGAGTCTATGTGGAGAAGGTGTGGTTTCAATGTGGGTTTTGGTGTGGAAAGCTGAGGTAGGGCTAGTGGTTTAGGGTTGTGGTGGAGGGGGAGTTACAGTAAAGTCTTTCTCTGATCATCACATTACTACCGTGGTTGGGAAGGAGGACAACCCAAAGTGTTTTTACTTTGTGGGGATCTATGGGTGGGCAGCCACCCATGAGAGACACAATACATGGAGGTTGATGGAGGATCTTTGTGCTCAATCCAGATTACCTACTCTTCTTGGTGGTGACTTCAATGAGATTATTGCTCTTTCTGAGAAACAGGGAGGACAGCCTCACAATGAATGGCAGATGTGCAACTTTAGGGAGGCCATTAATAGATGTCAGCTGCTCGATCTGGGATCTACGGGCAACAAATTTACTTGGAGAAGAGGACAACAAACAGAGAATCTGATTCTAGAAAGACTTGACCGGTTCTTGGCAGACAAGAGATGGTGTGATATTTTCAACATAAGGAGAGTAAACAATTATCCTATTCTCAACTCTGATCATGGTTAGATTCACCTATGGGCCGAAAAGAGGAGTATGGGGGAGAGACAATTTGAAAGGAGGTTCAGGTTCGAAACCTTCTGACTTTCTTCACCAGAATGCAAAGATGTGGTCACACAAGCATGGGATGGTAATCACTTATTGGGGCTCAAAGGTCAGATGCAAAAATGTGCAGAATAGTTAGCAAGATGGGAAGAGGACAAGTTTGGGAATATCAAGAGAAGAGGCTTGGTATAGCTTAGAACTGGCCACCTTCCAATGATATGCTTCTAGAATGTGAGTCGCTTGCGAAGGAATTGCAGGAACTTCAGAGAATGGAGGAAAGTTTTTGGCTATCAAGGGCCAGAACTAATGAGATGAGAGTCAGAGATAGGAACACTAAGTACTTTCACCATAAAGAAAGCTAGAGGAAAAGATGTAATATCATAGAAGGTCTCTTTAAAGAGGATGAGACTTGGCACACAGACATGGATTATATTGCTGAAATTATTTCTTCATATTTCAATTCGTTGTTCTCAAGCTCCAACCCAGCTGGTATGGATGAGTTCCTTGAGGGCTTGACGTAGGCGGTTCCCGAATCTTCTCATTCAGATCTGAATAAACTCCCCTCTGAAGCAGAAGTGTGGCTAGCTCTCCAGCAAATGCATCTGAATAAAGCACCTGGACCGGATGGTATGAAAGCAATCTTTTACCAAACATTCTGGGTGACTATTAAGAGTAGCTTGCTATCCTTTATTTCTAATTGGTGGAACAGAGAGGTGGATCTTGCTGATATTAATGATACTGACATCGTACTCATTCCAAAAATGAACAACCCAGTCTGGTTATAGGCCGATCAATCTCTGCAATGTATCCTATATAATTATTACTAAAGTTCTGGCTAATAGGATAAAGTTGTTGATGAATGATATTATTTCTAAAAATCAAATTGCTTTCATTGGAGAAAGGATGATAATAGGCAATGCATTGGTTGCATATGAGATGTTCAACACCATGAAACACAGGAAGAAGGGTAAAGAAGGTTTAATGGCACTTAAATTGGACATGAGTAAGGCTTACGATAGAGTGGAGTGGTCTTTCTTGGAGAGGATGATGGAAAGGTTAGGGCTGCCGTCTATTTGGAGGAGTAAGGTTATGGAGTGTGTGACTAGCGTATCCCACAAGTTCATTGTAAATGGCAATAGGAGAGGATCTTCAAATCTGTCTAGGGGGCTTCACCAAGGTGATCCTATATCCCCCTATCTCTTTCTTTTTTGTGCTGAAGCTCTTTCTTTCTCTCTTTCCAAAGCAGCACAGGACAACAAAATCCACGGGGCGAGAATTTGCAGACATGCTCCACGGGTTACTCATCTTCTTTTTGTAGATGACAACATTGTTTTCACAAGGGTGACCTCAGAAGAGTGCTCCGCTTTAGCTAAAATTTTCAGCCAATACGAGAGGGCATCCAGACAGAAAATTAACTTTGAGAAGATGGAGGTTTCCTTTAGTGCAAACGTCACTGGCAAAAGGTGTGAGTTAATCAAGAACCGACTGCAAGTTAGGGAGGTGGACAGGCATGAAAAGTACCTTGGACTTCCCACGATAGTTGGCAGGTTTAAGAAGCTAGTGTTTACTGCTATGAAGGACAGAGTATGGAAGAAACTCCAGGGGTGGAAAGAACAACTCCTATCCATACTAGGAAAAGAGGTTCTAATCAAGGCGGTCATCCAAGATATTCCTACTTGCCTCATGAGCATCTTCAAGATCCCAGATGGACTTATTGATGAGATCCATGCTATGATGGCACAATTTTGGTGGGGTTCTAAGGAGGGAGAAAGGAAGATCCACTGGGTGAGTTGGGAGAGATTATGCAAGCCCAAGGAAAATGGAGGTATGGGGTTTAGAGATTTGAAAGCTTTTAACCAAAATCTTCTATCTAAACAAGGGTGGAGATTGCCAGTGCATGGAGAGTCTCTTGATTCCTGGATTTTAAAGGAAAAATACTATAGGTCCTCGTCTATCCTTCACGTGGAGTTAGGGGGCAATCCTAACTACACTTAGAGGAGTATATGGTGAGCAATGCAGATGGTGAAGAGCAGTTTCATATGGAGGGTGGGGGATGAGAAGGACATTCATATCTACAAGGAGAGATGGATCCCACACATGGGGGGCGCGGTGAGCAGGTACTTGGTTAGTGGGTCGGTAGAGTACAAGTTAGTGAGGAATTTGATTTGCAGGGGGCAAAGAGGTGGAATAGGGAGGCGGTGGAGACATGTTTTCCCACACACATTGCTAGGAGGGTCCTCAACATACCATTATCACATTGACATGAGGAGGACACTCTTTTCTGGGAAATGGAGAGTAATGGGACATTCTCTGTCAGGAGCACTTATGCTCTTATATGAGCGGGGGAGGACTTGATGGATGGGAGGGATATGGAGGTCTGGAAGAGAGTTTGGAAGCAGGGATGGCCACCGAAATTAAAACACTTCATTTGGAGAGCACTGCAGAACATTTTACCGACCAAGGCAGAGCTTATAAGGAAGCAAGTGACACAAGATGATGGTTGCAATCACTGTGGATAGCGAGAGGACATCACTCATGCTTTGCTACATTGTGATATTGCTAGATAGATATGGGCAGTAGGTGAGTTTGACTGGACGGGACAACTAGGTGTTCATGACGTGGGGAGCTTGGTGAGGAGTTTGCTTGATGATGTGGTCAACTGACGCAAGGATTAGGGAGCGACTCTACTATGGGTGGCATGGACAACAAGGAACAAAATGACTTTTGACGATCATCCTCTTTACCTTCCGAGTCTTACGGTTAGCTTCATCAACATGGTGGCAGATCATGTGAGGTACCATGGAGCTGTTGGACATTCAACCTCTTCCCCTACATCGTCTAGGACTGTTACATGGCTCTGCCCACCCGCGGGCAGCGTGAAGATCAACACCGACGTATCTCTCACCACTAAAGAGGAGAACAGCTGCGGGGAAGCCATACGGGAAGAGCTCTGTTAGCTCTTGTGGACCTTCCAATGCCGGTTAGAATAGGCGTACTCAGTGCTTAGTGTGGAGGGTATGGCTGTCCTACACGACATGCGTCTGGCTCTTAGGAAAGGCTACTTGAACATAGTGGTGGAGACAGATTGTTTGCTGCTGGTGGAAGCTAGGATGAGTGGTTGTGGTGGATGGGGCTATGAAGACATCATCACCCGGGACATCATTGAGCTTTCTCATAGCTTCCTTTTGTTCAACCTCTATTTTATTAGAAGGAAAGGCAATAGATTAGCACATGCCTTAGCCCCTTCACCCTGTCATTTTGTTAACCCTCACTATATTGGTGGGGGGTTTGAGGATCAGATCCTTGTACTTGCTGCAAATGATTTGATTACTTAATAGAATGGCGGGCGCCTTTTCTCAAAAAACATCAAATATCCTACCAAAATGCACATTCTTGTATGGTTTAAAATTTTTTCAGACACAATCTTCGGAAGGGACAATTCATAACGCCTCTATATGTTCCTTATGTGCAAATCACGAGATGAAGCTATTGGAAATAAATTTATAGGGATGGCAATCACCAACCAAAAATAAAAGTCACGCGATATAACTTTACTATAAAGCAGACAATAACACTAGTACATTTCTGACTATTTATGTTATTTTTCTTGCGGTTCTAAAGTAAAAACACTACAGACTAAACAACATCAGTTATTGAACATAAACGTCAACATTGGTCAAGTCTACCGATTTAGAAAAGATGAGGCTACCATTTTTTTTCTCTAAACTCAGTTTTATTTTATAAAAATTGACTTCTAAAATAACCCATGAAATACATTTTTTTATGGACAAAAATTTAACTCCAAAAATTTTTAAGATTAACGTCGACTTTTAAGAATCCAACAAAAAACACTTTCGGGCAAAATAAATTTGGCCTCCAAAGGACTTTAAGCGTCAGTTTGACGTTGATGTCAGAAAAAACCGCCAAAAAAATATACAATCAGTGTTGGTTTGATGTCAAGAAATGTTGATAGAGGATTCACGTCACATCCCCACGAAAACATTGTTCCCCCCAAATTGCTCTCTAATATCGGTTCGCCAAGAGAAAACCGACGACTAAGGCTTTACGCGTAATTTTTTTCATTCGGATAAGGGCATCTGGCATATGTTTTTTTGAACAAACAGATGCCAAAGTCCTTAGTTTAGGTGTCGATTTTAGATAACAAACCAACGAGTAAGGCCTTACTCAGGCCGAATTTGTTCGTTTAGATAAGGGAATCTGGCATTTCTTTCTTTCAGTAAATTGACATCTAAGTCCTTAGTTTAGATGTCGGTTTTAGATAACCGACCGACGACTAAGGTCTTACTCAGGATGATTTTTTTCATTCAGATAAGGCTCTATGGTGTCAGTTTCATTCAGCAAACCATAACCATCCGATGAACATTAGCTTGGTTGTCGATTTTTATAAGCAACCAACGACTATGTCTAACTTAATTTAACCTACAAAATAGACTTTTCCTTTATCTCTGTTTCATTGTTCCCCTGATACATTTCCCTAGCTCTGGTGATTCTGTCATCGTTGTCGCTCTACTGGTCATTCTATTGTCTAGTTATTGTCCTTCTCTCTGCTTCCACCATCAGTTGTCGCCGCTCTGCCACTGGAATTGTCCAGATATTGCTTCGCCATTTGCTGTCAGAGCTTGGAGCTTGAACGTCTGACTGCAGCTTGAATGCTGCCTCTTGGAGCTTGGAGGACGCCGCTCTCTGCCTCCGCTTGGAGCCTCATTTATTCTCCATTCCCCTAGTCCTAGATAAGATATCTATGGACTAGGTGTTTTATTTAATATACACTTAGTCAAATGGCTTGCTTAGTGGTTGATTTTTACATATCCCCTAAAAATGCACGACCCCATGTACTTTCTTAAACCCTATTTTGTTCTCTTTCTTGTAATTGCCTTTGTTTACTTAGATTTCTTGCCTTGTACATGATAATTAGTTCTTAATAGATTATCTCTTTCTTAGTTTCTTAAGTTAGGTTTGTTTAGTTAATTGTTTATTTTACTTCTTGCTTGTTTCTTTAGTTCAATTACTAGTATATCTTAATTAATTGGTCTTTTTTGCTTTCTCTCTTGTTAGTGATTATTTAACTTAGTTCAATTTCTCTTCAAGATTTTTAGTTGATTAGCATTGATTAAATAGGTTTAATATTTGTTTGATTGTTATTTGCCTTATGTGTTTTCTTATCTTCCTTAGTGTAATCAAACCATCCCAACCAAACCCTAAAAATCCTAACTACTTAATCTATAAACCTAAAGAATGAATATCTAGCCGAGTGTTTCTCCCATTCCCAGTGGATACGGTCCCATGCTTTCCACTCTTCCTATACTGCATCCCAAATATATGCATGAATGAACTAATCCAAATGGAAGAATGAATTAAATTAAATGATGTTACATAAAACCTAAGATATGAATGATGAAACTAGGATCATAGGCATATGAACGACAACATACATGCATTTTGTTGGACTAGAAACATGTCCAAGATTTACTCATTAGGAGTAAATCTTAGATAGTCACTAGTTTGAGACTGTTTTTGAACACTTAATCTCACTTAGGATGTAAGTAAATAAAGTGTATTCAATTTTCAAGATGTTTCATCAATACTTTCTCATTTGTTCTCTAAGTACATATGTAGGTGGATATTTTCCTATCTGTATCAGTGTACTTGGAGAACTGTGGGGAAATGCTGGCAAAATTTTCTTGAAAACTGAACATACACTATACACTTACTAGTGAAATTAGGTGTTCAAGAATAGGATAGGTGGTACACACATTCATTACTGAACCCTAAACTTTAATTTGTAAATTATAAGCCCTAAATCCTAATATGTAAACCCTAAACCCTAGTTTGTAAATCATAACTCCTATATGTTGGTTTGTTTTCTTATATATTAATGCATACATGATATCCGTTTTGTAGATGCTTGCATGGGGTGTGTGCATAGTTTACACTACCCCATGTGGCATTTCTAGTTCCATCATTGATTAATCGTGTACAAAAAGATGATGCATATGTGCCTGAATATTTCTCTACTACATTTAAATATTTTGGTAAAGAGAAAAGAGTGTGATTATAGTTTTGTTCAATGTTGAGTAATTTTAGTTATTTTTCTTATAATTTGAGTTAAAATTACATTTCATTGTAGATTCTCAGTTTTATTTTGCTGGACTTCTTTTCAATCTGGAATGATCATTGGGTATTGTTGGTTATTGTCCCCACAATGATAATTGTGTATTATCTAGATCCTAAAGGTGACCAAGTAGATAGTGGGGGACACAAAATGTAAAAGGCATTATCCACACACATAAATTCTTATATTCTTTAACATATATTAATACATGAGTATTTACTAATGCAATTCAATGTGTTACATTAAACTATAGGGGTATAAAAGAATCCAAAAAGACTGGAGGAAAGGTGGATAAGAAAAAGAAAGTGTTAAGTTAGAAGAATGTTAAGGTAGTATTTCTGACTCCAATGCATATTTATGTCAATTATGCTTACTTTTATTTACTAATGTTTTGTATGGTGGTAAATTTTCCATGTACAATAAAATGGTTGGGTATTCACATACTACATGATGTGGTACATGGACATGATTGTCAGACAAGGGGCACTAGACATCAACTGCATACAAAATGTAAATCTATATATATTCTTGATCATCATAAGTAAATAGTCTCATTTGACAATATAAAATAGCAAATCAAACTCTTTAATTATGTCATTCTCTTTGCATTTGTTTCACACAAAAAAACCCTATACAATAGAAGAGCTAGATGTTTATGATAAAAATGGGAACAAGCCTTCATTAAGGAAGTAAACTTTGAACTTGATTGGGATAATATATGAGTTTTTTTTACTTTGATGTCATATTTTCTATCTATGTGTGGTGCTTATGACTTCTTGCAACTTTAAATTTGATGCGGGTAAATTATTGGTGCATATGTGAATAATTAGTATATACATGTGTGTGAATGAATGTGAGATGAATGAATACAATGAGAATTGCATTTTCTACATGTCATGATAATGGAATTGGTGCATATGTCAATGTTGTATATATACATATGTGTGAATGAATGCGAAGATGAATGCATACATTGAGAATTATATTTGTACATGTCATGAGAATGAAATTGGAAAATGGATCTTATATGTGGGTGGATTGTGTGTTTGTTATTACAGGTTTTACAGGTGTTTTGGTGTGTCGTTAAGATGAACATAGGATGGAACATGTAGTTCTAGTGAACAGTAGGTTCTGCATCCTACTGAGCAGTTGGACAATAGGTTTGTAAACTTGTTATTTAAAACGAACTTAAAGGTGGTGTTGTTTGTTCCACAAAATATGACATGTTAGGTTTGAGTGGTCGGTTTTAAGTCAAAAATAGACATTATAGGACTATTCTAAAATGTCTGTGTTGGGCCGCACAGTCTATAGGGTTGTAGTCATTGGTTTCAGCTAAAAACCAATATTACATAGCTACACTAAAATGGTCATGTTGGGCAGTACAACCGTGCAACCGACTGGCTTCCGACGTCAATTTATGAATAAAACCAATGACTCAACTTGTCTGGGTTTTCCATTTATATTTAACAGATGATGCAGAAACCATTATTAATTAAAAATGTGACTTAGTTTATCATTGCAACATCGATTTATGCACCATAAACCGACGACGCAATTGCTCAACTATGTTGGTTTCTTATATCATAACAACTGAGGTTGGGACTAGGTTGTTGGCTTTTTTTTAAACAAAGCCAGGGGGTTCTCTTATTCACCCCACCCCCCTCGTGTGGGCAAAGTCAATCATAAAATCATATACATTTCCTTCTTATAATCATGTAGGTACTCACCACCATAGAAATAAACAGCTAACTCTACACAACAACAGGACCAACCCACCAACAGATCAGCAACACCATCTGTCTCACAAGTTTAAGAGTAACAACGCCGCTGCAATGTATGCCTCTGTGAAATCATCATCTCTAAGCCATGTCCTAAAGGCTAATCGTGTTCGACATCATGAATCCTGAATAAGACCAGCAGCCCACCTTCTCTTCTGACCAAAGGAGTTCTCACTTCGTCCAATGGTGACGTTCAATTTGAGAATGGCAATGTCTGGAGGGGACCATTTCACTAACTCAATCCGCTTGATACTAATCTTTGGTTCAAGAATGCCGTGATCAACTAGATTAGTGTAAAAGGCGATGCTCTCCAACCTCCTAAACTCGACATTCTTGAGAAAATGATTCAAAGTATATATGATGTTATGCCATTGGGATTGGAGGATGACTGCCTTGCCCTCAAACCTGTGGAAACATGTGCAGCACCAGATAGTCCATACGGCTAAAGAGCAAAGCATCACATTGATCCACACCTTCACAGATATGTGCGAGTGTGCATGTGTGCAGGATGTGAGAAGCTCACTAATGTCAGTAGGAAGAAACTGTTCGGTGATAAGAAATATTTTTTGCCAGAAGAAGGAGGCCATCTGACTCTCTATAAAAAGGTGTTGAGAAGATTTTGTGGATGAATTGTCACAACAAGAACATTTAGATTCCATGAAGATCTTGCATTTAGAAATGTTATCGTCTGTTGGGAGGACATTTTGCACAAGCTTCCATATGGTTAGACAAGCTCTAGGGTAAGGAATCTTAGAAATTCCATTAAAGATGTGACCAGGTGATGATGTATCAGCATAGATAATGTGCTTCTTAACTGAGCGGATGGAGAACGATCCACTGGACTCAAGAGTCTAGATTAGTTTGTCATCTTCATCCTCAGAAATACATGCTCTGTTTCTTCTAAATGCTAGAATTCCATCATCATTTAGAATGTGCCCTAGGGTATTCCAGTCCCATCCGTCCGGAATCCAAAAATCTCTGATCTTGTAATCCAATCATCGATCACTGGCATTGATTGTTAATCCAGCAAGTGGCATGCCACACCATCTGGCATCCCAAAGCGATAAGTCCCCTTTTCCAGTAATCCATCTGCAATAAGAGTTGAAAATGGGAAAAGTTCGCCAAATCTACTTCCCATCCAGAGATGAATTCACACTAAGCTTGAGGAAAGGGGATAGAAGCCAGCTCTATGTGCGAGCATCCAGTCGTGACCTCCCAACATGAATCTAAACCAAGTCCTCTAGAACTGATTGGTGTAGCAACTCTATTCCATGCCACCCAAGCTTTGCGCTTGTTGCCGTTTCTACTGGCCCATAAAAACTTGGACATCAACTTATCAATTCTGTCACAAATACAGGTAGGTATACCAATGGCAGCAGCAACATACAGTGTGGTAGAGGCAAGGACATGTTTAATAAGAAGGTGACAGCCTCCAAAAGATAGATGATGAGCTTTCCAAGTGGCGATCTTCTTTTCTATCTTGTTCAGAAGGAAGTCAAAATTCTGTAGCTTGGCATGCCCATAAATGATAGGAGCACCCAAGTAAATCAGTGGCTCCTCAGCAAGAGAAATCCCAAAGGATTGGGCAACTCGACAAGCATTTGCTCGGTCATTCTCACCAATCAAGCAGCTCGACTTGGCTTTGTTTATTTTTTGGCCCGTGGCACCCTCACAATTAGCTAAAATGTTATTAATCTTCTGGAAAGAGGCATTGGATGTTTTGGTAAAGATGATAATGTCGTCTGCATAAAGCAGGATGGAAGGTGCATCGGCAGCACCGCGGGTCTTAAATCTGCAAATTTCAGCTCTAGAGGCAGCAAATTCGAAGGCTCGTGCAAGAATCTTTTTCAAAATCACAAAGAGATATGATGACATGGGGTTGCCTTGTTTTAGGCCTCTATGTATCTGAAAAAACCCTTCAGTATGATCCCCCTAAGTAATGGATGCCCACGAACCTTCAAAAAAACTGAGGCACAACTCTATAGTTTCATGAAAGAAACCAAACTTTTGCTGACCAATCTACACGATCGTACGCCTTGCTCATGTCATATTTGATAATGGTGTTGGGATCAGCACCGCCTTGTTTAAGATCATGGAAGATCTCTTTAGAAGCTTAATATGGTTGATGATGTTACGGCCAGGAACATATGCGCTTGGCGCAGGGGAGACGATCTTGTGCATCATCTTCCTGATGCGATTACTAAGAACAGAGGTGAAAATTCTGAGCATGATGTTCTCAATGGCAATAGACTAAAAGTGAGCGATGAGATCAGTCAGTTGATCACACTTGGGAATGAGTGTGATGTGGCAGGCTCTAAGACTATGATGACAAGGTTGGCAGCTGGAGAAGGATCGGGCGCAATGCAGAACATCATGTTTAATGCAGTCCCATGCTGCAATGAAGAAGGATAGAGTGAACTCGTCAGGGCCAGGTGCAGCGTGTGTATTCATGTTTTCCATCGTGTTGAGAATCTCCTCCTCCGAGGGGATGGAAAGTATCTTGATGTTCTCATCAGAAGATATGACAGGTTCAAGAAGCTGTAAGAAGTTATCGATCAATGTTGGGTTGTTTGGACCTCTGACTGAGAATAGATTCTGGTAGTGCTCTACAGTAGCCAAGGCTGTAGTTCTTGCACAATCAGTGACCGATCCGTTTGGTAGCAGTATATTGGAAATAGTTCTTCTTCTTCGATTTGCTCGCACCACAACATGATAAAAAGAGGTTTCTCTCACCATCATTGAGACAAGAAATCCTAGCCTTTTCCTTCCAAATCAATTCCTCCTAATTGAGGATTCCTTGGATCTCATCTTCGGTCTGTCTGAGATTAAAATCGCTCACCACACTGGGATGCTCATCAAACTTGATTTGGAGGATGTGAACCATGACTTCCAGATCAGGTTTCTTCTGATGTATGTTACCAAAAGTGTCTCTATTCCAGGCCTTTAATGCTTTTCTCACTGCTTTAAGTTTTGAGAACAGAATGAACACTAGAAGAGAAATGACTTTGTATAAGGCCGGAGCTATAAGGGTCATTAGCCTTATTTCAATGTGTCATGGGCCTAACTCTTACACAAAGGTGGAGGCGGGATCCCGCCAAATACCCCTTGTTATAGATGGACGGTTCGGATCATTTACTGAATGTGTATGGCTGAGATTAATAGCAAATAGGGCAATATCAGAAAAGGTTCCCTTCCGGTTAGTCATTCTATCGCTGCCTCTTCTCTGCGCTCCGAGCCGCAGCTATGTCTTCTCTGCTCTCCGACTCCTGCGATTGCCGCAACTCCGACTCCATCGCCGCAGCTCCGTCTTCTCTGCGCTCCGACTCCTGCAATCGCCGCAGCTCCGTCTTCTCTACGCTCCGACTCCTGCGATTGCGGCAGCTCCGACTCCTGCAATCGCCGCACACAGGGCCGGCCCATTGGGGTGGCCAACCTGGGCGACGGCCAGGGGCTCAAAAAAGATTGGGGCCCACAATCAAAGTAAGTACAGTCCTAGTCAAACTGGAAAACTTGGAGCAAAAGTAACGGAACACTATTTATGTCAATAAAATTTACTCCATAATCGCATAGCGAAACAAACTACTGTGTTTAATGCTCTATTCAACACATATCTCTAAGGACTTGCATCGCGCTGCAGTAATAGGTAGTCTTCTTCTTTTACTCTTCTTGTTGATAACTCGCTGTCTGAGTAGGCTCGATCGTTCATCAACAACTGAAGGTTTTTTCCGTATATCGTCTTTGGCACCACCAGACAACTGACGATAACAAGTTTATTTGATATGTTAGATCTAGTCATCGTCAGCCTCAACCGTTTTAGCCTTGTCTTATTGATAGAGATGGGAGTAATTTTATACATCTTAAATGATAAGCATTTTCTTAATATAGGTATTAATTGATGGAGGACTTGATTTTTGACAAAAGTTGGATTTGTCAAGGGAAGACTAGTTTTGATAGATGTCGGAACACACAATTTCAAAAAGGAGTGGATGATTTTCTAAAATATGCTTTTCGGAATAACTTCACAAAAGAAGTCAGATGCCCGTGTAATAAGTGTGAGAACAAGTGTTATGAAGACATTTGCACTTTAAGAACTCATATCATAATGAATGGATTTCTAGAAGACTACATAATTTGGACAAGACATGGTGAGGTAGCCAAGAGTCCAACAAATGATCAACGTGCTAGAGCAGTTAATCCTATGGATGATATAAATGAGATCATTTATGATGCCATGGGACAAACAGAATATGTAGATTCTGACCCTGTAGTAAACACTCATAATGAAAATCACAATGACGATATAAAGAAGTTTAAGGAAATTATTGAAGATGCCAGTCAACCTCTATATCCTGGATGCTTGAAGTATACGAAATTGTCATGCATTATTCGTGTATTTGAATACAAATGCAAATTCAACTTGACTAACAATGCACTTTCAACCCTTTTCATGATGTTGGCTGAATTTCTTCCTAAGGATAATACTCTACCAAAGAGTTGGTATGCATGTCAAAAGATAATGTCAAGTCTAGGTTTGGACTACCAAAGAATTCATGCATGTCGAAATGATTGTGTACTATTTCGTGGTATGTATGAAAAACTTGAAGCATGTCCTGTTTGCGGCTCTTCTAGATGGAAAAGATCGAGGAAAAAAGTAGGGTGTGGAGGTTGCAACGAGTACCTGTAAAATTACTTCGCTACTTTCCTTTGACCTCAAGATTAAAGAGATTATTTTCATCAAAAAAATTAGCCCCACTTTTAGTTGGTCACAACACTTTTCCTAAGAATGATGATGAGGAGATGAGTCATCCAAGAGATTCACTAGCATGGAAAGATTTTGATTTAAAACATCCAACATTTAGTTCTGATCCTCGTAATATAAGACTCGCTCTTGCAAGTGATGGCTTCAGCCCTTTTAATTCTATAATGGGAAGTAGTTGGAGTACTTGGCCAGTTGTTTTGATATGCTACAACTTTCCTCCATGGTTGGTAATGAAACCTTCATTATTTATGTTATCTCTTCTTATAGAAGGTCCAAGATCTCCAGGAAATAAAATTGACACATATTTGCAACCATTAATTGAAGAGTTGAAAACATTATGGCAAGATGGTGTTTTGACTTATGATGCAAATAAAGATGAAATGTTCAATATGCGAGTAGCCCTTTTATGGACAATAAATGATTTTCCTGCATATGGTATGCTATCTGGTTGGAGCACCAAAGGATACAAGGCATGTCCTCATTGTGGTATTGACCATGGTTCTATTTATCTCCCACATAGTCGTAAATGTGTCTATATGAGACATCGTCGTTTTTTAGATGCAAATCATCCATGGCGTGCAAATAAGAAAAATTTTAATGGCATTGAAGAACTTGACAGTGCACCAGAACAACTTAGTGGTTCATATATACTAAAGCTTTGGGAAAATTATGATATTGCTAATTCTAGTGGTCAAACAATTGGGGTAGGCAAACAAACAAATTCAAAGTTACCCGATGGATGAAAAAAAAAGAGTATTTTCTTTGAGCTTCCTTATTGGTCTACGTTATTGATCCGCCATAACTTGGATGTAATGCATATTGAGAAGAATGTAAGTGAAAATATCCTTAATTGGTTGTTACACAAAGACGGTCGTAGTAAAGAGAATATTAATGCAAGTTTAGACATGCAAAAGTTGAATATAAGAAAACCATTATGGCCAAAGAAAAGGAAACATGATGACCAATTCTCACTACCGCACATGTCATATAGTATGACAAGTAAAGAAAAAGAGGATTTCTTGATGGTATTAAAAGACTTGAAATTGCCTGATGGATTCTCTTCAAACATATCAAATAAAGTGCAAATAGAGGCAAAAAAGATTATTGGATTCAAAAGTCATGATCACCACATGCTGATGGAACATCTTTTACCTCTATGTTTAAGGAGAACCATTTCTAAACCTATTGCAAAGGTGCTAATAGAATTTTGTCGATTTTTCAAGTCCTTATGCGCAAAGAAAATTAGCTATAAAACCATGGAAAAGTTGGAAAGCTTGATGCCAATTCTACTTTGTAAGCTTGAAAGGATTTTTCCACCAGCATTTTTTGACATCATGGTTCATTTAACTGTTCACTTAGCATATGAAGCAAAAGTTGCAGGTGTAGTGGAATACAGATGGATGTACCCAGTTGAGAGATATCTATACTCCTTAAAACAATTTGTGCGCAATCGAAGTAGACCAGAAGGATCTATTGCAGAGGGGTATCTTTTGCAGGAAGCAACTATCTTTTGCCAACACTATCTGAAAGATGTGGAGTCCAATTTAAATAGAAAAGTTCGATACAATGAAGGATCTATTGGTTCTGGCTCATATGTTACACTCTCATATGATGAACTGAATCAAGCACGCAGGTTCATTCTATTTAATACAGCAGAAATTGAACCTTACATATTGTAAGTATTTATTTATATTATCCTTTGAAGTAAGATATCAATTTTGGATTTAATATTTAATTTTTTAGGTTGCATGCTAATGAGATTCGACTTCAAAATCCACATTGGACTGATAACGAAATACAACGTGAACAACACAATCACTTTGTTAAATGGTTCACAAACTATGTAAGTATGATGGTAATTTGTGGATAATAAACATAATTCTCACATATAATATCTTGTATGTATCTTTATCAGGTATGTTCCTTACCTCGGGACATGGTTATTCCATATATTGTTAGGTGTCTTGCCAGGGGGCCTACATTAGGAGTACGTTTTTACAAGGGATATTATGTGAATGGGTATAAATTTGATATTGAAACAATTGATAATAGTCATGTCACTCAAAATTGTGGTATTGCCACAAAAGGTGGTGAGGACAATATGTTCTACGGAGTCTTAGTTGACATATTAGAGCTCCAAT
Source organism: Alisma plantago-aquatica (assembly GCA_963693085.1). Taxonomy (NCBI): domain Eukaryota; kingdom Viridiplantae; phylum Streptophyta; class Magnoliopsida; order Alismatales; family Alismataceae; genus Alisma; species Alisma plantago-aquatica. Next base: position 1,554,530,454 of record OY856409.1, read on the forward strand.
ATGAAACTATCCCTCCTATATGTCTTTTCAAATGTAGATGGTATGATATGGAGGAATCTATAGGTTCATATGTAGATGAATTTGGCTTCACTTTGGTTGACACATCCCGAACAAGTTTTGAAGATGAGCCATTCATTTATCCAGACCAAGCAATACAAGTATTCTACTCTGTTGATATAGAAGAAAATAATTGGAGCATTGTTTGTCATTGGAGACCAAGAGATACTTTTGATTTACCAATAGATACTTCACATAGTGAAAATGATCCCATAGAAGAATTTATTGAGGAAATCAGTGATGAGGGTGGTGGGCTAGAAGATGTGCAGGAAAACACATGGGTTCGTTCAGATATTTCTATTCCTATACATGTTGATCATACCTTATTGCCTATGGATCCAAGTCACAAATAATCATCTCAAGGTATCAACATAAATGAAAATATTACTTTACTCTCATTTTACTTCCATTTTATATTTTATATTGCGTTGTAATGTACATAAATTATCTTTTTGTTAATGTATTATGTGCATATAACAGATTTGGTTGAAAAGTATGCCTCCAAAGAAAAAGTTGAAGTATTTAAGTGAAGTATCACATTGTGGAAATGAAATTAATACTAATGTGTTTCAAGATAATCATGCCACCCATGTCTCACATGACTTGACTCCTTGTAATAGTGATTCACTTGGCTCTCATGAACTGTTGTTATCTATAGCACGTAAGTGGCTTTTGAGAATTATATTACTGATTTTATATATATGGAAACTTGTATAAGACTTTAGTTTCAAGCAATAGGTGTAGCAAAAGAAAAGGTCAAGACTGAAAAAGGACTGTCTAAGAAAAATGGTATCTACATTTGTTTTCTTATATTTCTCTATACATCAATGACTTAATCACTAAATTTTATTTTTAGTTCACAAGAGTATTGCATCAAGCTCCCAAGTGTTTCTAACACCCTCTAGATTGGTTGAAGATCATGTCATAGGTAGTTCATTGAGATGGGTATCTTGATTATTAATGATTCATATAACTTTCTTTGTATATATTATTAACTTTTCAAGTTACAGGTGCTGCAAAAGAAAAGACCAAAATAGTAAATGAAAATGATGAAGTGCTTAAAGCCAAATCAGGTCATAAGAGTGTTGCATCAAGGTCTAAAATTGTCCAAGACTCTACTAGACTTGTTGAACATCATGTAATAGGTGGGCTTTTTAATTATAGACGCATTAGTGCTATTAAATTTTGTTTATTATCTTGCTGAATTGTACATCACATCATTTTATGTGTCATAAAATTTTCATGTAGTGGGTGCGACTAAGGAAAAAGCCAAGATTTTCAATGAAAAATGCCATGTACCTGGAGGAAATGATTTTCTAGAGAGTCAAAGTAAAGCAAATGATTTTCTGAGAAGCATTGAGGATGGTGGGTTTTTAACTTCTGCTGTACTCCTAGTATTTTATCTCTTTATGATAAATCTAACAAAATTGCAACTTCTAGATCATCAATCCAACTACTCTCATTACTTGACACCATGTAAAAATGATGTTTCTATATTGAATGATCAATCATTGTACTCCATAGCACGTGAGTAATTTTGGGATGGGTAACTCACTTATTAATGATTCATATAACTTTCTTTGTATATAGTATTAATTTTTCAAGTTACAGGTGCTGCAAAAGAAAAGGCTAAAATAGTAAATGAAAATTATGAAGTGCCTAAAGCCAAATCATTTAATAAGAGTGTTCCGTTAAGGTCTGAAATTGTCCAAGACTCCACTAGACTAGTTGAACATCATGCAATAGGTGGGATTTTTAATTATGGAAGCATTAGTGCTATTAAATTTTGATGATTATCTTGCTGAATTTTACATCACATAATTTTGTGTGTCATAAAATTTTATATAGTGGGTGAGACTAAGGAAAAAACTAAGATTTTCAATGGTAAACGCCAAGTACCTGGAGGAAATGGTAATATTGTTTTATTTTCTTACAATTATATTTTTCAAACATTAAAAACTGATCTCCTAATTATATTTTTATTAGGCAATAGCAGGGTTGCAACAAGATCTCATGTTGGTCGAGGCTCGAGTGGACTTGTTGAACATCATGGTACATGTAGTTTGTTGGGGAACAATATTTATTTATTTTTGAGTACTTAATATTATTTTAATTTCCTATAATTATTGTAGGAATCAAAGAAGTATCTTCTCCATGTTATAGAGTACCTAACCCCTTGCATGTTCAAAGTAAGAAAATGGATTTTTTGGGAAACATACAAGTTGGTGAGTTTTACATTCTAGAACCATTAAAGGCATCTTTTTGAAACTACATATATGAGGGTCGACAAATGCATCACGTGTTAATTTATTGCATAGTTGGAACCAAGGAAATACCTTCCCCAACTTATAACATACCAAAATTTCTAGAGAGTCAAAGTAAAGCAAATGATTTTCTGAGAAGCATTGAGGATGGTGGGTTTTTAACTTCTGATGTACTCCTAGTATTGTATCTCTTTATGATAAAACTAACAAAATTGAAACTTCTAGATCATCAATCCAACAACTCTCGTTACTCCACGCCATGCGAAAATGATGTTTTCATATTGAATGATCAATCAATGTACTCCATAGCACGTGAGTAATTTGAGAGGGGTATCTCACTTATTAATTATTCGTACAACTTTCTTTGTATATTGTATTAATTTTTCAAGTTATAGGTGCTGAAAAGGAAAAGGCCAAAATAGTAAATGAAAATCATGAAGTGCCTAAAGCCAAATCAGGTCATAAGAGTGTTGCATCAAGGTCTGGAATTTTCCAAGACTCCACTAGACTTGCTGAACATCATGTAATAGGTGAGGTTTTAATTATGGACGCATTAGGTAGGTTTTTAAATGCATTGCTATAATAGTGAAATTGTGGTGATTGTCTTTCTGATTTGTACTTTACATCATATTATGTATGGTATAATATTTCCATGTAATGGGTATGACTAAGGAAAAATGGTAATATTATTTTATTTTCTTATAATTGTATTTTTTAAACAGAAATAACTAATCTCTAAACTATTTTATTAGGTGATTCCTCAAGGTTTGAAGTTGGGCAAGGATTCTCCACACTTGTTCAAAATCACATTGCAGGTAGTCTGTTGGATGTTGTTCTTTTTTTTTATAATGTAGAACATCAAGTTCATCACCTCCATTGAGTATTACCTAGACTTAGTGAAGATTATCTTGCAGGGACTGAAGAAGAAGGTGCATTTACCAACCAAATATTGAGTTCCCCAGAGACTCAAAGTAGAGCAACAAATTTTGTTCGAACTACTAATGATGGTGTGTTATTTGACTTTATATTTTGTTTCTTCTTGATTTGAAGTATCTTCTTTACTAGATGCTTATGTTTTTGTGACAGTAAGGGAAAGTCATCTTGTTGACATTGAAAGATGTTTGAGGCAACAACATCAAAATGTAGAAGACATGTCATCCACATTTAAACAATCTATTCGTATGAGGAAGCGTAGTCATCGAGCTAAAAGATATTGTGATATAGATTCTAACCTTTCAGGTATACATCATGAGGAAATTATCACTTTTGTTCATGTCAAAATGTAATGTGATGCTATTTCTTTAGAAAACCAAGGTCCCCATATAGTCGAAGAAAGAAAAGGTCGTGGGTGGACTGGCTATAAATCCATCAAACCTCCACTTGGAAAATCACATCATGATTGTTGGACACTAAAAAATGTGCCCGTGGGTGATGAAGGTGGTATTCTAGTGCGTTTTCTAGGATTGAAGGCCAGAGAAAGTGATAGTTTCCCATTGCACCTACAATGGGGGGATCTACAGAAGAAAAATTTCTACAGTGTTTGGGTAGAGGTTGAGGTATTTCTCTTTGTCTATATTGTTGTCACTTCTATTTAGATATCATTCTTACATCCCACTCTAAGTTATCATTTTCTAACAGAAATTGTTCAAATTTAAGAGTCGGGAAACCAAATTGACTCCAAATATGTATTGTATTATGAAGTGGTGTGAAGCAAGGGTACAAACTTGTATCATCACACACCGCCACACTTTGAAGTCGCATCTAGATTACTTGTCCCCAGAGGAGCTTCAATTTTCACCAGATTCAAGGGTTAGCAAAGAACAATGGCAACATTTACTTATATATTGGAGTAAAGAGGAAACAAAGGTAACATCATTTTTTTATGAGTATCAAATCATCTTTGCAAATAGAATTTGATTTTTTTTTTATATAGTCAGTGGCAAAACAAAATGCAACTAATCGTGAGAAAATAAGAGCTACTTATACATTAGGGTCCAAGTCAATGCGGACAAAACAATTTGAAATGGTAAGTGTTTTAATTTAATTAAATATTCATATATTTCATCTTTATGCTAACTTTACTCATTTAGATGATAGAAGGTCTTGATGCATCTGATTATCATACATACATCATTTCTCACAAAAAAAAGAATGGAGATTATCCAGATGAATACACTAAGAAGAAAATGGTAGGTTGTACCCATACTCATATAACACTATCATGATTCCCTTGATCTCCCAATCAGTGATGCTCACATTTATTTGTAGGAGGAGCTTGAAGCTGAAGCACATGAAAAAAATGTGCAAGATAGTCATGATTCCCTTGAGTTTATCCCAGTAGTAAATTATGTGTTTGGGGATCATCATGGTGGCTATCAAAGGGGCTATGGTCATGGTATGACAAGACAATTGTTAAAAGAGGCCCCCATGATGGAGATAGCTCAACAAACCTATCAGGAAATTGAGAAGGAAGTTGTGTTTCTTGGTAAGGCATTAACAGAAGCAAAACTTAGGATGGCGCATATGATGGGACAGGTTATAATAATAAAATATTTATGCTCTTAACTTATTTTATGCATTGTGTATTGGGCATAAGTAAAAAAATTTATGCATACATTACAGAGTGGATCTATTTCTTCTCAAGCTCGGGGTTCAAACAGTGATGATGAAAGACCAAGCTCTCATGCTGAACATTCAAACAACAATGGGATGTGTTCTCACATACAACACTCTCATGTGGACACTACTGACTAAGATTTGGTCTATTGATTTTTTGTCAACAATACATGCTTTTAAGTTGTGTTCTACAAACGTGCATGTTATAATTAACCTTATCTATGAACTTCAATGATACATGTAAAAGTCAAAACTTTGAAATGTGACATTTTGTATATGTTAGTCACAACTACCATACATGTGTAACTGAATTGAAGGGGTGTTACAATCTAATTGGAACATCTTTTAGTATACTGATATTTCTGTGAAGGTTTAAAGACCTTGATTATTGTATATATAAGTAATAGTACATTGAGAGCTTATGAAATTATGATGGTAATAGTTCTAACTATTGTTTTATTTTAATTATATATCACATGTATCTTTGTGGCATTTCTAACATGTTTTAAATGTAGGAAATCAATGGTGCATGAGGGAGCACCGATAAACTAACAACTCTAGCATTTAATGAGCAGTATGCATTTTATTAATTTTCTTATGAATGGTGTTCTAAACACTTATTTTTGGATTTTGATCTAATGTTATTCATTATCTTTTTAGGATACATTTAGAGGTAGACTTGCCTATTACGTTGCCTTGCAGAAAGTCTGGTGTTGCTAGGATGTTCCATAAAGAAAGGAACTAGAAAAAAAGGCATGGGTTTTCTTTAGACTATTGAGAAAAGAATCTATGCAGGTAACTCTCCTTTCTTACTTTTGCATGCCCACATGACAACTTATTTTGTTTCTCCTAAGAATGTGTGTCAATTGTATTTTTTCTTAAACTTATCGTGGCTGAACTAATAGAATATTCCCAAATATCAATACTTTTATAGGATCTACAAGTCAAACATAGTTGCTGAATTTTTCACTACTTCTTAACTTCTTGTAAGGTAACCGGTCTTCTTCTCCTTTAGCATGATTCTTGAATGACAAATCTTCTTCTTCTCCTTTAGCATGATTCATGAATGACAAATGAATTAATGTAATACCACTTTTTATGGCATAATGTCTTATTCCTTTCATATTGTACATGAGCATGACCATTTCATCTGCAAGAGCATCACATCAACTAGCATGGCCATCATGGTAGTTCTCTTGCCCTCAGAGACTCTACTCAAATGGTAGCATGTCTCCTATTCAGCTTCATTTCTACACTAATAGCTTTGTGGTAATGTATTCTAATTCATAGAATGGAATTCTGGTCAAGTTTCTTATGAGATCGTAAAGCAATCACTTAAGTTGATGGTTATCAGTTGATGATATTTATACCTTCAAAAACATGGATCATCATACTTAGTTTTGGGTCTCTGCTATGTTTCTGCTATTATGCAGCTAGAGTTGATCAATATCAGGTGATGAGATTAGTAATTAACTGATCCAAATTACCACAATTGCAGGTAGAGTGATTAACCCCCATACAGTTTTATTGGATTACAAATTCATGGAATTTACAATCATCCTAGTTTCATGGAAATTGAATTTCTACTTACCATGGAGTTTACACCAGCTGTAATATTTTCCAACTCTTGGGTTTTATGTAATCTGAATCTAGGGTATTAAAACAAGAAGCTGCAATCTTAGTGCTTAATCTTAGTCTCGAGTTTGAGGCTAAGAGTGAGGGAACAGGTGTAGAGATGAATGTCCAGAACTGTTCAATATTTGTTTTAGACTTGAGATCGAGGCTGGAAGGTGGGGAGGTGTAATATACATAAGAAATTTATGTATAAGAAGCATGGAAGATGTTAGAAAATAGTTTCTTTACTTATGTATCTCTTTACTATTTCTGATGGATCAACTAAACATTAGATCTCTAGACTTGGGTATAGGGTCACGTTCCGAAGATTATATACAGTGAGACTCAGTTTGGACCACAACTTTATGATTAGTAGTTCTTGCCATTTATATTCTTCATCTTTTTTTGAGCCGGCACCAATCGGGTTGGACAACAGCTGCGAAAAGCAGTGGCTAGTACTGCTTCTATACCTGCTAGCTGATCAATATGGTGCAGAAGTCTGCATTTGAAAAGCACCCTGATTTTGACGGGATTTAGAATGCAAAAAATGTCTGCTCGTAATACTATTTTTTGTTAATGAAAAATTCTAAACTTTAGCCCCATATAATGATTGAGTACACCAATACTAGGATTTGAGATGATTTCACCCAAACGTAACCTAATGGACATTCTGTAGTGACAATTCTGGTGTAGATTCAGACTTGGATATAGATCACATTCTGAAGATTCTATACAGTACTAGGCATTCTGTAGTGATAATTCTGGCATAGATTCAGACTTGGTTATAGGGTTACATTCTAATGATTCTATAGAATAGTGGGCATTTGTAGTGATAATTCTGATATTTGTACTAGCATTCTGTTAAAAACATACACTCTCTGCATTTACAGTTTCAAGATTGTCATTTCATTTCTATAGAGATGTCACGGTTCCAATTAGTAATTTAGATATGTATTGAAAATTTTCCTGTAGATCCTTTTTTTGGAACATGTTCCTTTGGTTTGGTAGTTGTGGCTATAAATAAATACCTTTTGTGCTTTCTTTTGATGGATAGAATTGGTGTAGTATTTGTAACTTCAACTTCCATAAGCTCTGCAACAGTTGCATAAAAAGCGCAAGCATGAATTCTGCTCTTTTACATATGGCAATTCCTAGAGCACGAATATTCAACACCGATACAGATTTCTCATTGACGGCGAGGGACAAACTAATATAGTCTTGCACTTACATTATATGTGCAGGAGTTGGCATTTCTAAAGGTGTTGGATCCACCACAATGTTGACTGACATGTTTCCAGGAAATATGGAAAATATCAAGAAAATGAATAAGAAAAGCCAGCTTTAATGACAGGGACGCACAAAATCAGGATGGATGCTAAACTATGAATGAAGCTGGTGATTGTGAAGTCAACCACAATGTTGACTAATATGTTTCCGGGAAAGAAGGAGATGGAAAAATTATGAAGATGGATAAGAACAACTTCAATGGTATATATCTTTCCAGCTTCTCGCTTTATGGATTGTCTCATTTCTGTCACTGCTCTGGATACATATACGTGATTTTCTTTTTATTTTATTTGTTGTACTTACTAGTGTTATTTGTTTCATATAATTTTCTTTTGGGGGTTTGTTACAACAACAGATCTGGACCTAGAGTTGTCCTGGATGAGGGATCATCAGTGCATGACATTTTGAGGAGTCAACAGCTAGCTTGGACGCCAAGGCTGTAGAGCTCCATCTGAGGGAGAACTCAAATGTGGGTTCATGTCACTGTGACCAAAATAGCAAGTTGCTGCAACAACTAGCAAAGACAAAGATGCCAACGGCCAGAAAGAAGGAACTGGTAATAAACATCGAAGCAGAAAACAAGCCTGACGGCAACAACAATGGTTGTGAAAAGGAAGCCTGCGAGAGTGAGGCAGAGGAATCCAAGACAATGGCAAATAGGAAGAAGAAATCTATTTTTGAAGTGGGTGTGCTCAGTGGTAGCAAAGAGGACTGTAAAAATGAAGCTAGTGAGAGCAACATTAAAGAGCAGCTTTTGCTTCAGCTACCAGTGTCACCGTATGGACATTGCAATTTTTTTTGGACATTACGATTTCCTTTCCGGAACTCTGATTACACAGCTCCAGAGTCTAGCTCCTTTGAACGAGGTATCAGTGTTTAATTTTGCACAACCTTGGTTGGTTTCCATTAGGCCTGGCCTGGCCTGCGTGTTCTCTTGATTGCAACTGAAAGCCTCGGTTCTGATTAGTCTCGGATGATCTTGCCTTATGAAAGTTGTTTTCCTGTTGATCTTGCCTTATGAAAGTTGCTGTACGGTTGATCTTGAGAATGTGTTGGATCATATGCTTCTTTTTCTGGAAGACTAAATTATTCCGCTACCATGCTGTCCACATTGTCTCCACCGATTCATGTGCAGCTGGTGGTTGTAATGACCATAGAAGGGACCACAAACACAAATGGAGCAGCTGAAGTAGGAAGCATAAGTTCTGTTTCAACATTATTGTATATGAACCATTTGTTTATGTATAATGATATATTTGTACGATGAAGTTGAATTGTACATGATTAAAATATGCAATAAATAAAGTTGCTGAATCATTTTGTAGATCGATGGCCTCTCTTTTAAATTCATTCAGCTATACAAAGTGATCTTGTAATGTTCGTTGTTGATATTGAGAGAGAAGACAAATTATTCTTGTTACCAAGACGCTACTGGAAAAACATATACAAATAAAGGTGTAAAACACTTTTTGACATGTTTGTTGCGGTGACAAAGTGATGTATACATCTAACCTACACGTTATGTGATGACTTAATCATTCCCTATTCAACAGCAGGGAGAGGAATATATCCTGCAGATTTTGAGTTAATATTTTATTTGAATGCAACTTTTGTACAAGCGTCGTCACCCTTACACAATGGGTTGGGCGAGGGCATTTTAGATAAGACCCTTTGTATAAGGGTCCTCTAAAGTACAAGGGTTATCATCCTTAGGCATTTCAGTTGTATAAGAGTCATTGTCCCAACTAAATGTCTGTTTTGTTGCAGTGGAAGGATGGGTGTCCGATAACCTCTTCGCTCCAAACCTTCTTGATAACTTCAATGCAACTAGGGTGAGTAAGCCAGACGGAGAGAGAAGAAAAAGGTTGGCGCGTGCTTTCCCACCGTTGTCCACCATGGATTCCAAGCAAAGGACAGTGATCGGATGATCTAGCTCTGGTAAGATGAAGAACTTTAACCCCAGGCATCCACTGATTCCAAGCAGCGTTAACAAGCATCCGATCTAAATGCTTCCATTTAGTTGGGGTTAATCGTTGCTTGTCAACCCAGGTATACTGGCTACCTTCAAAAGGAGTTTCACTGAGATCAGCATTAGTAATGAAGTTATTAAAGTCAAGCACAGCTTAAAACTTAGCATCAGTCGTGCCTCTCATCTCCCTAGCATGCCTGATCATGTTGAAATCACCGGTGATTTCCCATGGCTTGTCATCAATCATCTGTGATAAAAGAATCAACAAGTCCTACAACTCTCTTCTTTCAGAATAAGAGTAAATGGCATATATCGCTGTGATAAAGAAAATATCACCGGAAGGCATGGAGCAACGGACAGTAACGTGTTGCTTGTTCTTAAGAATAACAGATGGTTGTAGGGAAGAATTTGCATAAAACCAGACTTTATGTCTTCCGAACAATCAAGACAGATGATATCCAAGAGTTTGTCAGCTCTGATCGCGTGTAAGAATGGTTCTAGGAGGCAAATAATGTTGGGCTTGTGCCTTCGATAGAGCATGCCCAGTAGTTTCCTCGTTTCATTATTGGCTGCTCCTCTGATGTTCCAAAACATGTGAACAAGACTATTCATTAATAGAAAATAGATCCCAGCATGCATCAACAAAATGAATCGTCGTAGCCTTATCGACTACCTCTCCTGCTGTACGCCTCATCTCATGCTCCCAGCAATCATAATCTGAGAACTCGTCTCCGTCAGACATACGAAACTCCCTATCTCTATGTCTATAAGGCCTTCTTCTATATTGGTCAGCTCTGCGCGACAGAAAAAGCACTCGTCTCCCATTGGCATTAGTGGTCCTTCCCTTTCTGGTAGACCTCCTGTTCTGGTAATCATCAGCAGGAAAGAAGTCTTCTAGATTTCTATAAGGAAGAGTAGCCCTATTGCCATTTTGGTCAAGAATAACTCTGTCATTGGACTCTCTATCTCTCATATGAGGATGATCGATCATCTCGTGAGACGATAGGGATGTTTGCCGCCCGCCATTCTCAAGCAAGAGGGGCCCGTCTTGCTGAAGCCGTGAGGAGTCGTGATGTTCCACTTCAGTGTGTCTAAACTACGGTTCTCCTGGATTTTCAAGAATTTCAGGAGGTATGTTAAATTCACGCCCCATCTCAGAAATTTGAAAAGCTTGATCTTTAAGTCTAGCTCTGGCAATCAGGTATAGCTTGATGCATGCCCTATCTTCTCCATGGGTGATAACAACAAACTGAGGGATGTCTTCTTTGAAAGCCTCTACCTAGATGAGAATACCCGACAGATCATCTTCATGGTGCTACCATTGAGAAATGAACTTGAGATGTCCAAACGGCTTAACGATCTGCCGAATGGTATCTTCATCTCTAAAGACTATGGGTAAATCAACAAGCCAAAACCATAATTTCTCCTTCTGAGAGCCATCGTCACCAACTGTCATCGCCTTTACCGTGATCCTGTGGTGAAGATAGTTGATATGTTGATCACGTCTCACCTCTAAAGCTTCATGCATGTCATTAAAGAAAACAACAGCTCTTCTATATGCATATCTATAAATGTCCACAGCCTGAGGCCATCGTCTTTTGAGAAACTCACCAAGAGATTGCCACGCTATTCCATCAGACCAAGAGATCTCAATGGCAAAAGAAAGAGAATCAATCCTTTTAAGACGTTCAACATTATCAGTATCAAGAGAAACGGAGACCCATTTTGGAATATGTTGTGGCCCACCATGCGTAGGGATGCCCATTGGCAGTAAAGGGAAAGCTTGGTGGGAGAAGATGTTTGGTGGCGGCGGCGGTGTTACCTGTTGTGGTACTGGGTGTCATCTTCTCATCAGACACCTGGCGGCGAGGTGTCTCGTTTGTCTACAGATGTAACCGACCTTTTCTGATGAGCATTGCGCTTGCCAATGCCCTCTTCCCATGCACTTGAAACATGTATCTTTAGGAATACCATATAGGGGGGTACGTCTAGGGGGTGTAGTCTCGACGACCGTATGTTGTTGAATATCGCCATGATGACGAGGAGGAGGTATCACTATATTAAGCAGAGGTGTCGTCTCCACGTCTATAGATGGCGGCGCAGAAGAGACAAGTGTGGCGGCTGCGGTGGACGCGGATGGGGCGTTCTCATCCACAGGATTGCTACCAACCACTGATGGCATAAGACCATCTCCAATAGGGTTGTGGTGTGCCACGCCAGTGGACTCTTCTCCGGGGTGCGCGGTTCCGTATGCGTTCGCCATTTGGGGGGAAACAAGGACAATTTCTTCAACCAGATGCTGCTTCGGGATGACGGTCCTGGGGTGTTTCTCATCAATAAGCATCATCATAGCCGTGGGCGATTGCAGAAAGTTTCAGATGTGAGGGATGACACTCTCAGGGGATGTCAAGGAAGACACAAAGTTCTCTCACCGTTCCATGACTGCCTGTTATGCATGTCGACCTTATGTGTCTTGCCGCCACTAGAAGAGAAATGACTTTGTATAAGGCCGGAGCTATAAGGGTCATTAGCCTTATTTCAATGTGTCATGGGCCTAACTCTTACACAAAGGTGGAGGCGGGATCCCGCCAAATACCCCTTGTTATAGATGGACGGTTCGGATCATTTACTGAATGTGTATGGCTGAGATTAATAGCAAATAGGGCAATATCAGAAAAGGTTCCCTTCCGGTTAGTCATTCTATCGCTGCCTCTTCTCTGCGCTCCGAGCCGCAGCTCTGTCTTCTCTGCTCTCCGACTCCTGCGATTGCCGCAACTCCGACTCCATCGCCGCAGCTCCGTCTTCTCTGCGCTCCGACTCCTGCGATTGCCGCAGCTCCGACTCCTGCAATCGCCGCAGCTCCGTCTTCTCTACGCTCCGACTCCTGCGATTGCGGCAGCTCCGACTCCTGCAATCGCCGCACACAGGGCCGGCCCATTGGGGTGGCCAACCTGGGCGACGGCCAGGGGCTCAAAAAAGATTGGGGCCCACAATCAAAGTAAGTACAGTCCTAGTCAAACTGGAAAACTTGGAGCAAAAGTAACGGAACACTATTTATGTCAATAAAATTTACTCCATAATCGCATAGCGAAACAAACTACTGTGTTTAATGCTCTATTCAACACATATCTCTAAGGACTTGCATCGCGCTGCAGTAACAGGTAGTCTTCTTCTTTTACTCTTCTTGTTGATAACTCGCTGTCTGAGTAGGCTCGATCGTTCATCAACAACTGAAGGTTTTTTCCGTATATCGTCTTTGGCACCACCAGACAACTGACGATAACAAGTTTATTTGATATGTTAGATCTAGTCATCGTCAGCCTCAACCGTTTTAGCCTTGTCTTATTGATAGAGATGGGAGTAATTTTATACATCTTAAATGATAAGCATTTTCTTAATATAGGTATTAATTGATGGAGGACTTGATTTTTGACAAAAGTTGGATTTGTCAAGGGAAGACTAGTTTTGATAGATGTCGGAACACACAATTTCAAAAAGGAGTGGATGATTTTCTAAAATATGCTTTTCAGAATAACTTCACAAAAGAAGTCAGATGCCCGTGTAATAAGTGTGAGAACAAGTGTTATGAAGACATTTGCACTTTAAGAACTCATATCATAATGAATGGATTTCTAGAAGACTACATAATTTGGACAAGACATGGTGAGGTAGCCAAGAGTCCAACAAATGATCAACGTGCTAGAGCAGTTAATCCTATGGATGATATAAATGAGATCATTTATGATGTCATGGGACAAACAGAATATGTAGATTCTGACCCTGTAGTAAACACTCATAATGAAAATCACAATGACGATATAAAGAAGTTTAAGGAAATTATTGAAGATGCCAGTCAACCTCTATATCCTGGATGCTTGAAGTATACGAAATTGTCATGCATTATTCGTGTATTTGAATACAAATGCAAATTCAACTTGACTAACAATGCACTTTCAACCCTTTTCATGATGTTGGCTGAATTTCTTCCTAAGGATAATACTCTACCAAAGAGTTGGTATGCATGTCAAAAGATAATGTCAAGTCTAGGTTTGGACTACCAAAGAATTCATGCATGTCGAAATGATTGTGTACTATTTCGTGGTATGTATGAAAAACTTGAAGCATGTCCTGTTTGCGGCTCTTCTAGATGGAAAAGATCGAGGAAAAAAAGTAGGGTGTGGAGGTTGCAACGAGTACCTGTAAAATTACTTCGCTACTTTCCTTTGACCTCAAGATTAAAGAGATTATTTTCATCAAAAAAATTAGCCCCACTTTTAGTTGGTCACAACACTTTTCCTAAGAATGATGATGAGGAGATGAGTCATCCAAGAGATTCACTAGCATGGAAAGATTTTGATTTAAAACATCCAACATTTAGTTCTGATCCTCGTAATATAAGACTCGCTCTTGCAAGTGATGGCTTCAGCCCTTTTAATTCTATAATGGGAAGTAGTTGGAGTACTTGGCCAGTTGTTTTGATATGCTACAACTTTCCTCCATGGTTGGTAATGAAACCTTCATTATTTATGTTATCTCTTCTTATAGAAGGTCCAAGATCTCCAGGAAATAAAATTGACACATATTTGCAACCATTAATTGAAGAGTTGAAAACATTATGGCAAGATGGTGTTTTGACTTATGATGCAAATAAAGATGAAATGTTCAATATGCGAGTAGCCCTTTTATGGACAATAAATGATTTTCCTGCATATGGTATGCTATCTGGTTGGAGCACCAAAGGATACAAGGCATGTCCTCATTGTGGTATTGACCATGGTTCTATTTATCTCCCACATAGTCGTAAATGTGTCTATATGAGACATCGTCGTTTTTTAGATGCAAATCATCCATGGCGTGCAGATAAGAAAAATTTTAATGGCATTGAAGAACTTGACAGTGCACCAGAACAACTTAGTGGTTCATATATACTAAAGCTTTGGGAAAATTATGATATTGCTAATTCTAGTGGTCAAACAATTGGGGTAGGCAAACAAACAAATTCAAAGTTACCCGATGGATGGAAAAAAAAGAGTATTTTCTTTGAGCTTCCTTATTGGTCTACGTTATTGATCCGCCATAACTTGGATGTAATGCATATTGAGAAGAATGTAAGTGAAAATATCCTTAATTGGTTGTTACACAAAGACGGTCGTAGTAAAGAGAATATTAATGCAAGTTTAGACATGCAAAAGTTGAATATAAGAAAACCATTATGGCCAAAGAAAAGGAAACATGATGACCAATTCTCACTACCGCACACGTCATATAGTATGACAAGTAAAGAAAAAGAGGATTTCTTGATGGTATTAAAAGACTTGAAATTGCCTGATGGATTCTCTTCAAACATATCAAATAAAGTGCAAATAGAGGCAAAAAAGATTATTGGATTCAAAAGTCATGATCACCACATGCTGATGGAACATCTTTTACCTCTATGTTTAAGGAGAACCATTTCTAAACCTATTGCAAAGGTGCTAATAGAATTTTGTCGATTTTTCAAGTCCTTATGCGCAAAGAAAATTAGCTATAAAACCATGGAAAAGTTGGAAAGCTTGATGCCAATTCTACTTTGTAAGCTTGAAAGGATTTTTCCACCAGCATTTTTTGACATCATGGTTCATTTAACTGTTCACTTAGCATATGAAGCAAAAGTTGCAGGTGTAGTGGAATACAGATGGATGTACCCAGTTGAGAGATATCTATACTCCTTAAAACAATTTGTGCGCAATCGAAGTAGACCAGAAGGATCTATTGCAGAGGGGTATCTTTTGCAGGAAGCAACTATCTTTTGCCAACACTATCTGAAAGATGTGGAGTCCAATTTAAATAGAAAAGTTCGATACAATGAAGGATCTATTGGTTCTGGCTCATATGTTACACTCTCATATGATGAACTGAATCAAGCACGCAGGTTCATTCTATTTAATACAGCAGAAATTGAACCTTACATATTGTAAGTATTTATTTATATTATCCTTTGAAGTAAGATATCAATTTTGGATTTAATATTTAATTTTTTAGGTTGCATGCTAATGAGATTCGACTTCAAAATCCACATTGGACTGATAACGAAATACAACGTGAACAACACAATCACTTTGTTAAATGGTTCACAAACTATGTAAGTATGATGGTAATTTGTGGATAATAAACATAATTCTCACATATAATATCTTGTATGTATCTTTATCAGGTATGTTCCTTACCTCGGGACATGGTTATTCCATATATTGTTAGGTGTCTTGCCAGGGGGCCTACATTAGGAGTACGTTTTTACAAGGGATATTATGTGAATGGGTATAAATTTGATATTGAAACAATTGATAATAGTCATGTCACTCAAAATTGTGGTATTGCCACAAAAGGTGGTGAGGACAATATGTTCTACGGAGTCTTAGTTGACATATTAGAGCTCCAATATGAAACTATCCCTCCTATATGTCTTTTCAAATGTAGATGGTATGATATGGAGGAATCTATAGGTTCATATGTAGATGAATTTGGCTTCACTTTGGTTGACACATCCCGAACAAGTTTTGAAGATGAGCCATTCATTTATCCAGACCAAGCAATACAAGTATTCTACTCTGTTGATATAGAAGAAAATAATTGGAGCATTGTTTGTCATTGGAGACCAAGAGATACTTTTGATTTACCAATAGATACTTCACATAGTGAAAATGATCCCATAGAAGAATTTATTGAGGAAATCAGTGATGAGGGTGGTGGGCTAGAAGATGTGCAGGAAAACACATGGGTTCGTTCAGATATTTCTATTCCTATACATGTTGATCATACCTTATTGCCTATGGATCCAAGTCACAAATAATCATCTCAAGGTATCAACATAAATGAAAATATTACTTTACTCTCATTTTACTTCCATTTTATATTTTATATTGCGTTGTAATGTACATAAATTATCTTTTTGTTAATGTATTATGTGCATATAACAGATTTGGTTGAAAAGTATGCCTCCAAAGAAAAAGTTGAAGTATTTAAGTGAAGTATCACATTGTGGAAATGAAATTAATACTAATGTGTTTCAAGATAATCATGCCACCCATGTCTCACATGACTTGACTCCTTGTAATAGTGATTCACTTGGCTCTCATGAACTGTTGTTATCTATAGCACGTAAGTGGCTTTTGAGAATTATATTACTGATTTTATATATATGGAAACTTGTATAAGACTTTAGTTTCAAGCAACAGGTGTAGCAAAAGAAAAGGTCAAGACTGAAAAAGGACTGTCTAAGAAAAATGGTATCTACATTTGTTTTCTTATATTTCTCTATACATCAATGACTTAATCACTAAATTTTATTTTTAGTTCACAAGAGTATTGCATCAAGCTCCCAAGTGTTTCTAACACCCTCTAGATTGGTTGAAGATCATGTCATAGGTAGTTCATTGAGATGGGTATCTTGATTATTAATGATTCATATAACTTTCTTTGTATATATTATTAACTTTTCAAGTTACAGGTGCTGCAAAAGAAAAGACCAAAATAGTAAATGAAAATGATGAAGTGCTTAAAGCCAAATCAGGTCATAAGAGTGTTGCATCAAGGTCTAAAATTGTCCAAGACTCTACTAGACTTGTTGAACATCATGTAATAGGTGGGCTTTTTAATTATAGACGCATTAGTGCTATTAAATTTTGTTTATTATCTTGCTGAATTGTACATCACATCATTTTATGTGTCATAAAATTTTCATGTAGTGGGTGCGACTAAGGAAAAAGCCAAGATTTTCAATGAAAAATGCCATGTACCTGGAGGAAATGATTTTCTAGAGAGTCAAAGTAAAGCAAATGATTTTCTGAGAAGCATTGAGGATGGTGGGTTTTTAACTTCTGCTGTACTCCTAGTATTTTATCTCTTTATGATAAATCTAACAAAATTGCAACTTCTAGATCATCAATCCAACTACTCTCATTACTTGACACCATGTAAAAATGATGTTTCTATATTGAATGATCAATCATTGTACTCCATAGCACGTGAGTAATTTTGGGATGGGTAACTCACTTATTAATGATT
Organism: Alisma plantago-aquatica; assembly: GCA_963693085.1. Taxonomy (NCBI): domain Eukaryota; kingdom Viridiplantae; phylum Streptophyta; class Magnoliopsida; order Alismatales; family Alismataceae; genus Alisma; species Alisma plantago-aquatica. The sequence continues at coordinate 1,554,548,304 of OY856409.1, forward strand.
CATATAACTTTCTTTGTATATAGTATTAATTTTTCAAGTTACAGGTGCTGCAAAAGAAAAGGCTAAAATAGTAAATGAAAATTATGAAGTGCCTAAAGCCAAATCATTTAATAAGAGTGTTCCGTTAAGGTCTGAAATTGTCCAAGACTCCACTAGACTAGTTGAACATCATGCAATAGGTGGGATTTTTAATTATGGAAGCATTAGTGCTATTAAATTTTGATGATTATCTTGCTGAATTTTACATCACATAATTTTGTGTGTCATAAAATTTTATATAGTGGGTGAGACTAAGGAAAAAACTAAGATTTTCAATGGTAAACGCCAAGTACCTGGAGGAAATGGTAATATTGTTTTATTTTCTTACAATTATATTTTTCAAACATTAAAAACTGATCTCCTAATTATATTTTTATTAGGCAATAGCAGGGTTGCAACAAGATCTCATGTTGGTCGAGGCTCGAGTGGACTTGTTGAACATCATGGTACATGTAGTTTGTTGGGGAACAATATTTATTTATTTTTGAGTACTTAATATTATTTTAATTTCCTATAATTATTGTAGGAATCAAAGAAGTATCTTCTCCATGTTATAGAGTACCTAACCCCTTGCATGTTCAAAGTAAGAAAATGGATTTTTTGGGAAACATACAAGTTGGTGAGTTTTACATTCTAGAACCATTAAAGGCATCTTTTTGAAACTACATATATGAGGGTCGACAAATGCATCACGTGTTAATTTATTGCATAGTTGGAACCAAGGAAATACCTTCCCCAACTTATAACATACCAAATTTTCTAGAGAGTCAAAGTAAAGCAAATGATTTTCTGAGAAGCATTGAGGATGGTGGGTTTTTAACTTCTGATGTACTCCTAGTATTGTATCTCTTTATGATAAAACTAACAAAATTGAAACTTCTAGATCATCAATCCAACAACTCTCGTTACTCCACGCCATGCGAAAATGATGTTTTCATATTGAATGATCAATCAATGTACTCCATAGCACGTGAGTAATTTGAGAGGGGTATCTCACTTATTAATTATTCGTACAACTTTCTTTGTATATTGTATTAATTTTTCAAGTTATAGGTGCTGAAAAGGAAAAGGCCAAAATAGTAAATGAAAATCATGAAGTGCCTAAAGCCAAATCAGGTCATAAGAGTGTTGCATCAAGGTCTGGAATTTTCCAAGACTCCACTAGACTTGCTGAACATCATGTAATAGGTGAGGTTTTAATTATGGACGCATTAGGTAGGTTTTTAAATGCATTGCTATAATAGTGAAATTGTGGTGATTGTCTTTCTGATTTGTACTTTACATCATATTATGTATGGTATAATATTTCCATGTAATGGGTATGACTAAGGAAAAATGGTAATATTATTTTATTTTCTTATAATTGTATTTTTTAAACAGAAATAACTAATCTCTAAACTATTTTATTAGGTGATTCCTCAAGGTTTGAAGTTGGGCAAGGATTCTCCACACTTGTTCAAAATCACATTGCAGGTAGTCTGTTGGATGTTGTTCTTTTTTTTTATAATGTAGAACATCAAGTTCATCACCTCCATTGAGTATTACCTAGACTTAGTGAAGATTATCTTGCAGGGACTGAAGAAGAAGGTGCATTTACCAACCAAATATTGAGTTCCCCAGAGACTCAAAGTAGAGCAACAAATTTTGTTCGAACTACTAATGATGGTGTGTTATTTGACTTTATATTTTGTTTCTTCTTGATTTGAAGTATCTTCTTTACTAGATGCTTATGTTTTTGTGATAGTAAGGGAAAGTCATCTTGTTGACATTGAAAGATTTTTGAGGCAACAACATCAAAATGTAGAAGACATGTCATCCACATTTAAACAATCTATTCGTATGAGGAAGCGTAGTCATCGAGCTAAAAGATATTGTGATATAGATTCTAACCTTTCAGGTATACATCATGAGGAAATTATCACTTTTGTTCATGTCAAAATGTAATGTGATGCTATTTCTTTAGAAAACCAAGGTCCCCATATAGTCGAAGAAAGAAAAGGTCGTGGGTGGACTGGCTATAAATCCATCAAACCTCCACTTGGAAAATCACATCATGATTGTTGGACACTAAAAAATGTGCCCGTGGGTGATGAAGGTGGTATTCTAGTGCGTTTTCTAGGATTGAAGGCCAGAGAAAGTGATAGTTTCCCATTGCACCTACAATGGGGGGATCTACAGAAGAAAAATTTCTACAGTGTTTGGGTAGAGGTTGAGGTATTTCTCTTTGTCTATATTGTTGTCACTTCTATTTAGATATCATTCTTACATCCCACTCTAAGTTATCATTTTCTAACAGAAATTGTTCAAATTTAAGAGTCGGGAAACCAAATTGACTCCAAATATGTATTGTATTATGAAGTGGTGTGAAGCAAGGGTACAAACTTGTATCATCACACACCGCCACACTTTGAAGTCGCATCTAGATTACTTGTCCCCAGAGGAGCTTCAATTTTCACCAGATTCAAGGGTTAGCAAAGAACAATGGCAACATTTACTTATATATTGGAGTAAAGAGGAAACAAAGGTAACATCATTTTTTTATGAGTATCAAATCATCTTTGCAAATAGAATTTGATTTTTTTTTATATAGTCAGTGGCAAAACAAAATGCAACTAATCGTGAGAAAATAAGAGCTACTTATACATTAGGGTCCAAGTCAATGCGGACAAAACAATTTGAAATGGTAAGTGTTTTAATTTAATTAAATATTCATATATTTCATCTTTATGCTAACTTTACTCATTTAGATGATAGAAGGTCTTGATGCATCTGATTATCATACATACATCATTTCTCACAAAAAAAAGAATGGAGATTATCCAGATGAATACACTAAGAAGAAAATGGTAGGTTGTACCCATACTCATATAACACTATCATGATTCCCTTGATCTCCCAATCAGTGATGCTCACATTTATTTGTAGGAGGAGCTTGAAGCTGAAGCACATGAAAAAAATGTGCAAGATAGTCATGATGCCCTTGAGTTTATCCCAGTAGTAAATTATGTGTTTGGGGATCATCATGGTGGCTATCAAAGGGGCTATGGTCATGGTATGACAAGACAATTGTTAAAAGAGGCCCCCATGATGGAGATAGCTCAACAAACCTATCAGGAAATTGAGAAGGAAGTTGTGTTTCTTGGTAAGGCATTAACAGAAGCAAAACTTAGGATGGCGCATATGATGGGACAGGTTATAATAATAAAATATTTATGCTCTTAACTTATTTTATGCATTGTGTATTGGGCATAAGTAAAAAAATTTATGCATACATTACAGAGTGGATCTATTTCTTCTCAAGCTCGGGGTTCAAACAGTGATGATGAAAGACCAAGCTCTCATGCTGAACATTCAAACAACAATGGGATGTGTTCTCACATACAACACTCTCATGTGGACACTACTGACTAAGATTTGGTCTATTGATTTTTTGTCAACAATACATGCTTTTAAGTTGTGTTCTACAAACGTGCATGTTATAATTAACCTTATCTATGAACTTCAATGATACATGTAAAAGTCAAAACTTTGAAATGTGACATTTTGTATATGTTAGTCACAACTACCATACATGTGTAACTGAATTGAAGGGGTGTTACAATCTAATTGGAACATCTTTTAGTATACTGATATTTCTGTGAAGGTTTAAAGACCTTGATTATTGTATATATAAGTAATAGTACATTGAGAGCTTATGAAATTATGATGGTAATAGTTCTAACTATTGTTTTATTTTAATTATATATCACATGTATCTTTGTGGCATTTCTAACATGTTTTAAATGTAGGAAATCAATGGTGCATGAGGGAGCACCGATAAACTAACAACTCTAGCATTTAATGAGCAGTATGCATTTTATTAATTTTCTTATGAATGGTGTTCTAAACACTTATTTTTGGATTTTGATCTAATGTTATTCATTATCTTTTTAGGATACATTTAGAGGTAGACTTGCCTATTACGTTGCCTTGCAGAAAGTCTGGTGTTGCTAGGATGTTCCATAAAGAAAGGAACTAGAAAAAAAGGCATGGGTTTTCTTTAGACTATTGAGAAAAGAATCTATGCAGGTAACTCTCCTTTCTTACTTTTGCATGCCCACATGACAACTTATTTTGTTTCTCCTAAGAATGTGTGTCAATTGTATTTTTTCTTAAACTTATCGTGGCTGAACTAATAGAATATTCCCAAATATCAATACTTTTATAGGATCTACAAGTCAAACATAGTTGCTGAATTTTTCACTACTTCTTAACTTCTTGTAAGGTAACCGGTCTTCTTCTCCTTTAGCATGATTCTTGAATGACAAATCTTCTTCTTCTCCTTTAGCATGATTCATGAATGACAAATGAATTAATGTAATACCACTTTTTATGGCATAATGTCTTATTCCTTTCATATTGTACATGAGCATGACCATTTCATCTGCAAGAGCATCACATCAACTAGCATGGCCATCATGGTAGTTCTCTTGCCCTCAGAGACTCTACTCAAATGGTAGCATGTCTCCTATTCAGCTTCATTTCTACACTAATAGCTTTGTGGTAATGTATTCTAATTCATAGAATGGAATTCTGGTCAAGTTTCTTATGAGATCGTAAAGCAATCACTTAAGTTGATGGTTATCAGTTGATGATATTTATACCTTCAAAAACATGGATCATCATACTTAGTTTTGGGTCTCTGCTATGTTTCTGCTATTATGCAGCTAGAGTTGATCAATATCAGGTGATGAGATTAGTAATTAACTGATCCAAATTACCACAATTGCAGGTAGAGTGATTAACCCCCATACAGTTTTATTGGATTACAAATTCATGGAATTTACAATCATCCTAGTTTCATGGAAATTGAATTTCTACTTACCATGGAGTTTACACCAGCTGTAATATTTTCCAACTCTTGGGTTTTATGTAATCTGAATCTAGGGTATTAAAACAAGAAGCTGCAATCTTAGTGCTTAATCTTAGTCTCGAGTTTGAGGCTAAGAGTGAGGGAACAGGTGTAGAGATGAATGTCCAGAACTGTTCAATATTTGTTTTAGACTTGAGATCGAGGCTGGAAGGTGGGGAGGTGTAATATACATAAGAAATTTATGTATAAGAAGCATGGAAGATGTTAGAAAATAGTTTCTTTACTTATGTATCTCTTTACTATTTCTGATGGATCAACTAAACATTAGATCTCTAGACTTGGGTATAGGGTCACGTTCCGAAGATTATATACAGTGAGACTCAGTTTGGACCACAACTTTATGATTAGTAGTTCTTGCCATTTATATTCTTCATCTTTTTTTGAGCCGGCACCAATCGGGTTGGACAACAGCTGCGAAAAGCAGTGGCTAGTACTGCTTCTATACCTGCTAGCTGATCAATATGGTGCAGAAGTCTGCATTTGAAAAGCACCCTGATTTTGACGGGATTTAGAATGCAAAAAATGTCTGCTCGTAATACTATTTTTTGTTAATGAAAAATTCTAAACTTTAGCCCCATATAATGATTGAGTACACCAATACTAGGATTTGAGATGATTTCACCCAAACGTAACCTAATGGACATTCTGTAGTGACAATTCTGGTGTAGATTCAGACTTGGATATAGATCACATTCTGAAGATTCTATACAGTACTAGGCATTCTGTAGTGATAATTCTGGCATAGATTCAGACTTGGTTATAGGGTTACATTCTAATGATTCTATAGAATAGTGGGCATTTGTAGTGATAATTCTGATATTTGTACTAGCATTCTGTTAAAAACATACACTCTCTGCATTTACAGTTTCAAGATTGTCATTTCATTTCTATAGAGATGTCACGGTTCCAATTAGTAATTTAGATATGTATTGAAAATTTTCCTGTAGATCCTTTTTTTGGAACATGTTCCTTTGGTTTGGTAGTTGTGGCTATAAATAAATACCTTTTGTGCTTTCTTTTGATGGATAGAATTGGTGTAGTATTTGTAACTTCAACTTCCATAAGCTCTGCAACAGTTGCATAAAAAGCGCAAGCATGAATTCTGCTCTTTTACATATGGCAATTCCTAGAGCACGAATATTCAACACCGATACAGATTTCTCATTGACGGCGAGGGACAAACTAATATAGTCTTGCACTTACATTATATGTGCAGGAGTTGGCATTTCTAAAGGTGTTGGATCCACCACAATGTTGACTGACATGTTTCCAGGAAATATGGAAAATATCAAGAAAATGAATAAGAAAAGCCAGCTTTAATGACAGGGACGCACAAAATCAGGATGGATGCTAAACTATGAATGAAGCTGGTGATTGTGGAGTCAACCACAATGTTGACTAATATGTTTCCGGGAAAGAAGGAGATGGAAAAATTATGAAGATGGATAAGAACAACTTCAACGGTATATATCTTTCCAGCTTCTCGCTTTATGGATTGTCTCATTTCTGTCACTGCTCTGGATACATATACGTGATTTTCTTTTTATTTTATTTGTTGTACTTACTAGTGTTATTTGTTTCATATAATTTTCTTTTGGGGGTTTGTTACAACAACAGATCTGGACCTAGAGTTGTCCTGGATGAGGGATCATCAGTGCATGACATTTTGAGGAGTCAACAGCTAGCTTGGACGCCAAGGCTGTAGAGCTCCATCTGAGGGAGAACTCAAATGTGGGTTCATGTCACTGTGACCAAAATAGCAAGTTGCTGCAACAACTAGCAAAGACAAAGATGCCAACGGCCAGAAAGAAGGAACTGGTAATAAACATCGAAGCAGAAAACAAGCCTGACGGCAACAGCAATGGTTGTGAAAAGGAAGCCTGCGAGAGTGAGGCAGAGGAATCCAAGACAATGGCAAATAGGAAGAAGAAATCTATTTTTGAAGTGGGTGTGCTCAGTGGTAGCAAAGAGGACTGTGAAAATGAAGCTAGTGAGAGCAACATTAAAGAGCAGCTTTTGCTTCAGCTACCAGTGTCACCGTATGGACATTGCAATTTTTTTTGGACATTACGATTTCCTTTCCGGAACTCTGATTACACAGCTCCAGAGTCTAGCTCCTTTGAACGAGGTATCAGTGTTTAATTTTGCACAACCTTGGTTGGTTTCCATTAGGCCTGGCCTGGCCTGCGTGTTCTCTTGATTGCAACTGAAAGCCTCGGTTCTGATTAGTCTCGGATGATCTTGCCTTATGAAAGTTGTTTTCCTGTTGATCTTGCCTTATGAAAGTTGCTGTACGGTTGATCTTGAGAATGTGTTGGATCATATGCTTCTTTTTCTGGAAGACTAAATTATTCCGCTACCATGCTGTCCACATTGTCTCCACCGATTCATGTGCAGCTGGTGGTTGTAATGACCATAGAAGGGACCACAAACACAAATGGAGCAGCTGAAGTAGGAAGCATAAGTTCTGTTTCAACATTATTGTATATGAACCATTTGTTTATGTATAATGATATATTTGTACGATGAAGTTGAATTGTACATGATTAAAATATGCAATAAATAAAGTTGCTGAATCATTTTGTAGATCGATGGCCTCTCTTTTAAATTCATTCAGCTATACAAAGTGATCTTGTAATGTTCGTTGTTGATATTGAGAGAGAAGACAAATTATTCTTGTTACCAAGACGCTACTGGAAAAACATATACAAATAAAGGTGTAAAACACTTTTTGACATGTTTGTTGCGGTGACAAAGTGATGTATACATCTAACCTACACGTTATGTGATGACTTAATCATTCCCTATTCAACAGCAGGGAGAGGAATATATCCTGCAGATTTTGAGTTAATATTTTATTTGAATGCAACTTTTGTACAAGCGTCGTCACCCTTACACAATGGGTTGGGCGAGGGCATTTTAGATAAGACCCTTTGTATAAGGGTCCTCTAAAGTACAAGGGTTATCATCCTTAGGCATTTCAGTTGTATAAGAGTCATTGTCCCAACTAAATGTCTGTTTTGTTGCAGTGCGCATTATCCGCCGAAGAAGAGATGTGGGCAACATCCCTTCTTCGTCTAAACCTTTGGCACCCACGACAGTAGGATAGCAACGTCGATCTTCTCTGGCGAGGAACAATATCATTATGTGTGCTGCAGAGGAGGAAGGGGGCTGGAGGCTTGAGGGTGGACTCCGGTAGGCGGAGTGCCTAACCGGAGGGTGCGAGGATGCGGCGGCCGCCACCGGTGGTTGGATCGCCCAGGCGATCACCCTAGGGAATCGTCCCTTCGTCTCCCGAAAACCCGCACTCCCGAAACTGGAGGGTGGACTAGGTTGTTGGCTTGTGCGTCCACAAAAAACTGATGTTGTAGGAGCTTATCTCTAGTGGTGCCCACTTAGGTTTTGGTATGAAACCAACATTATAGGTCTATTTTAACCAACTTTAGAGGTGATTTCTATACTAGTGATAATTAAAATGTGTAAATCTGGAAATTAGATCCAGGCATTCATAGTGAGGATTCTTTGATAAATATTCACTTCTTTCATCACTGTGTAGAGACCAGAACAAGAGACTCCCATGATGCCAAGAATCTTTCACTATGCAAGAAAATGTCAATGAGAAATTTGGTCAACTTCTTCTCAAGAATATTTTTCTTGCCAAAGTTCTCATAGATTCTACTAGGAACACACATTTTTTTATAAATGAACTAAAGAAATTGACCTAGAGAAAGACCAGCAACAAGGTCAATGAGCCCTAAGAGAGAATTGTCACCAATGTAATGTTGTCAAATCCCATGGGAGTTAGAATTTATTTTTCTTCCTCTCATGGTATTTCCTAATGTGACATCCTGCTATCACAAAGACAACGAAATGCCACGCGAAAACGTCTGGAACCGTCATAAACATCATATTACCAAAAATATGGGTTAATTAAAATTGATTGTGGAAAGCAGATAAGGAAAGAACTATTACATCTAGATCCACATCCTACAAGGAAACATGTTATATGAATATACATAAACTTGATACATGTCCACATCTCATAGGATCTAGATGTATCATAAGCATAAGAGTTCACCACCTATTTAAATACAGAACATGCCACATCATGACAACACTAGGATACACAAGCTACATCAAATATACATCATGAAACATCGTCAAAACACCTCCAAGGACCTGAGAGTACAGAGATGATGCTAGGACTCTACTACAAAACACCCAACAATAACAACAACATATCCAACCTTGCTTTCTACTGTTCTTCTTGCTGCTCAGCCATAACCTCACGACCACCACCACGTCTAGCTCGATCACCTAAAAAAAGGTTTAAAACCAGCAGGGTGAGACACACAGTTCCAGCGAGAAACATAACCCTCGTCGAAACTATAAAACCTCAAAGGAGATTAGGAACAGATAAAGCAGGTAACTGATATAAGAAGATCGTATATGAGTAGCATACTGAGCAGAACTAACTTGCTACAACATCTTACTAAGATATTTAGGAAGCATATGCACAGATAATAATATGGAACATGATTGACAAGAGAAGTCTAATAAGAACTCATCATAACATCTGAGGAACATATAACTAGCTGCAAGATATAGCTATGGAAACTATACAAACAAGGCCTGAACCAATGTTTCGTGTTTGCCCTAAGAAGATATACTGTACGGATGGATTACAAATTTATTATGCCCTGAGGATGTGAGCTGTACCACTCAAATCCAACTTTCGTTTGTGAAACCCAAAGTCGGTGCCATACAAGGTTAATGGAAGAGTCAGACTCCATGACCTCACCTCCTTGTGGTCAGTGCATGAGAACCAAAGTAGGATCACAATCTTATGCTTAAGTGACCTCAGTCACAGGGTCAGCTCCCGCAGGCTATCCTTTCCTCTAGCCCACCTTGTTATAGGTCACATCGCTAGTAAATCATGAGCCACGGACCTATTCACTGTGCTCCTGATCCATGAACACATTCATGCTCCATCACACTGATCCATGGACCTATTCACCACACTCTTATACACATCTTGAGTCCACAACCGTAGTTGCACTCTAATCCTCCTATTTTTGGCTAGGAGAAACCCCACATATTCAACAATATGCGCTCCGGGTTAACCCACAGGAGAACACGTTTCACCATCACCAACTACTGATGATGATGGATATATGGCCAGGGAAAACTAAATGAAAGGTTCATCTGTAATTAATTAATACATTTTAAGTGGATTGCAAGATTCAACCAAGTTATGTAACATGTAAACTAAAACACAAGTAAACAAGATAGATTTCATTATCAGGTGTTACATTGTCACTCTTATTCTCAAAGCCAACATCATCTTGATCCATCACAAGGATCCAACATTACATGTTACCACTTGGCCTCTTGCCAATCATCAAGATCCATCTCAAGGATTAACATCACTGGGACTCAATCCCATCATCAAGGCACACATTGCCATTCCATGGGTAACACCCATCATATATCACTGGGTTCATCGTAACCCCTTGATGTTCCATATTATATCATTGTCATGCCATCACCATGGCCTCATTATACAACCGGTACCTGCACGGTTAGCATAAGCATAGAGGTACAACTGCACTCATACAAGGAACATTTTAAACTTATTGCATATACCAAGAGAGATATAATTACACAATTGGATGAGCATATCTATGCATGACATTATCTTATATGACTTTACAATCAAGCATTAGGGTTTCCAACCGATTACAAGGTACAATCCTCACTATAGCTATATTGGGTAAGAGACAACCCTCACCAAAGGCGCATAAACCTCACTAAAGGTAAGACATGTATCATCAAAGAGTGTGATACCCAACTCTGTATCGGTCAACACCCATCTAGGGTTAACAACCATGTCGGGCAACCACCATCACCTCGGTATCGGGCACCACCAGACCCTAAGCACCACCCATCATATAAGTCAACCTCCATCTCAGCCAACAGCCATATCGGCAACACTAAAGGTGTAAGAGGATATCGGGCATGAAGGATAAACCCCATATCGCCCAAAGCAGCAAACCCTAACACCCAAGTTGCATATCGCTCAAGGCAACATATCCACTAGGGCACCATGTCGGGTAGCACAACTAGGGGAGTGTCGTGTAAGGTAAAAGCCATATCGCCCAACACAAGATATGCCTACCATACTCATATCGGTCAAGGGGACAAGCCACTATATCACCCAAGGTAGGATATACTGGTTTACTCAGCATCCTACTGGGCAGAACCACAACGTGCAATGCCTAAACAACACCCCTATCGCCCAACAACGTCTTGACCTAGGATCCATATTGGGCAAGGCATCCCCCAACAAGGTTTCGGGCAACACCATCCAAGAGGATGTCAAGCAAGGCACCAACATGCCATGACACCCAACACATACCACCTAATGCCCAAGGGATCAACACAATAGCTAACACCCTTCTCGGGTTATCACTCATAACAGGTGACCTCTCCCAAAGACAATGGCTAACGCTGTGTCACCTCATCAAGCCGATAATGACCACAAGGCATATCGGCCAGCCCATCATATTGGGCAGCAAGACATCTAGGGGTAAAGACTTATAACGGTCAAAGGGGTCAACAAGACACCCATCCAACATATCGTCTAAACCAAACCCTAGGAGAGGGATATCAGGAACCACCTTACACAAAATGATATCGGGCAGCAAGACATGCAAGGTTGTCAAAGGTATCGGGTAGCAAGGGATATCGGGTAAGGGTCCAAAGACCATGTCGGGTTGGTCATCTTCAACCTCAAGGCAACCACCAAACCCTAAAAGATCATGAGAGTTGTCTCACCTCTCAACAACCAAGTGAGAAGGGTTTTGCACAACTTCCATCACATATCAGGTAGCAAAGTGGGTCATCACCATATCATCCAACCCACCAACCTCAACTAGGTCAAGACCAACCAAAGGCTCACCTCTCAAGTCCATGGCAAGAGAGGGGTGTTGCCCAAGAAACTAGAGTACAAACTCACCTCTCAATGGCTAAGGAAGAGAGGGGTTTTGCCTACACCACTAGAGCTCAATCTCACCTCTAACAACCAACGGGAGAGAAAGGGATTTTGCTCCAAGAACACACCACACGCACCATGGATTTAGGAGAACCCTAGGCTCAACTCTCAACAACTAAGAGAGAGGGGTTTTGCCCAAAGAACCCTAATCCAATGGTTCAACCAACAAGGTCCAAGAACACATCTACACAACATAACCATTACATCATATCCTACAACATCAAGGGTACATACTAGAGCGAAGATATTATTAACAAGATAAGCATGGCCGATCAAGATAGCATATAACAAAGCATCATGGTAAGAAGGTAATATAGTTAGGGTTAGGAGTTATGTAACCCGCCTCAAGCTCTAAAGCTCCACGCACCAAGCTCAAAGCTCCAAGGCACCACCTTAGTCCACCACGTGAGAAGGAGAGGAGCAAGGGACACTCTAGGGTTTCAGCCACCACTAGAGGAAGAAGAAGACTAGAGCTATGTCACCCTCCAAGCATCACCAAGGAGAGGGTATCATCCAAGACACCAACCGTATCGGCCACAACTCCCTCCTCTCTTCTCCTAACTTAGAAACCAAGGGAAAGGAAGCAACTAAGGGAACCAAAGAGACCTAGCAAGCAAGGGGGGGTCATATATATACTAAGGGGTGAAGGGGAAGAGCAAGGCAAGGTGGAACCCATCCCTAGCACACTTGTCCAAGGGTTATGCCACATGCTAGCACCCCAAACCACTTATCAACGACTTGCCACCCACTTAGTAAAGCAACGACCACTTGTCCAAATATGGTGACACAAACGAGTCTAGGTCAAGAGGGTGTGTGTCGCCTAACATGGAAACCCAACACACCATGGTCGGTACACCTCCTTGCCCGATACAACCAGCATCCCTGGACAATACACCTCCCTTGCCCGACACACCATGGCCGACACAAGGAACCAAGCTCTCCCTTGCTCGACACACTCAAGCAAGGAGGAAGATCTTCAAGCCCAACAAGCCCAAGCTTAAACAAACTCAGACGAACAACAAAACAACTCAAGCAAGGTGCCCAACCCATCCTCTCAACCCTAGAGGATGCAAGGAGAGAGAAAGATATCTCTCAAGGTGACAAACTTGCACACCAACCCTAGAACTTGGGCAATTTGCAAGCTGCACCTCAACCTCTCAGCAAAGCACAAACAAGCCCTAATCACAACTCAGGTGATTAGCAAACATCTAAACACAAGGTTTAGGAAAAGAAAACAGGGTAAGCCCAATATGGAGGTCGGGGTCCTTACACCTAGGGTAGGAGCTTTTGCCTTTCTGGCCACCTCCCCCTTGGAATCTTTCTCTTTTTTTATATATAGGTGTGTTTCTCCTTTAGTCTATGTTCTTGGATTTGGAATCATTTTAGGATGCTTTTGTTAGAGATGTATCACATGTTGCAGCTTCTTTGTTCCTTTTTTAGAAATGGTGGTCAAGTTGTACTTATTTGTTTTCTATCTTGTATGGTTATGACTTCCTTATTGGGCAGGTTTCAACAACTACTTCTGCTCGTGGTACAGTGATCTAATATTGCATCTCTTTAGTAATGCCTCTTGGAGTATACATGGAAAGTGTGGTTTTGGATCTGATCTCTTTTTTTCCTTCTTATTTGTGTGGGTGATCATGTTTTTTGTCTCTCATGATGAACATGATCACCAATGTTTGTGTTCTAATTGTGCTATTTGGTTTAATTGGTGACTAACTCCTAATGGCCTTACTTAGAGCAGTGAGAAAACTCTTTCTTACAAACTACCCCTGGGTATTCTTCTCTCCAGAGTTCCTAGGTCTTACATGATTTGTTGAGAAAATTTATACTTCTTATTCAAAATAGATCTTAATCCCTTATGTGTTGTTTATACATCAGTCTATTATTTACTCGCAATTATGTAACTTCATGGTGACGATGTTTGGCTTTGGATCACCTTGGACCTGTATGTCCTTTTTTATATTCATTCTTTTGGTGTGTTCAAAATGATATTGCTATATTTCTTTGAATTATTATTGTATACTCTTTATAAAAGGAAACGTTTGTGGGTCCCATTTTCATTTTCAAATGGCTCATTCCATAAGAGATTAATGTGTTAGATTGTTCAAATGTGGAACCTAAAATGTTCATGCAACATGTTTTATCATCTTTTGTCTCTTTGATCGAACATTAGGAGTCTATATTGTAGATCTAGACAAATGGAGTTTCATCTAGTTGGGTTATGAAAGACTCTGATCACGTCCCTAAATATATTTACTTGAATTAATCATACTCAATGGAATGAACGTAAGGTGCTTGTAATTTTGTCAATGTGTCTTGAGTATGATCATTTATGAGGGTGCTTGGTTAAGTGCATGATCCTTCAGAAATCATAGATGAGCTTTCTTCTCAAATTAGTCAATGTATTCATGTATCATCCAATCTTAGTGAACCCAACTGGTCATATAGTTGAGCATGATTTTTCTTTGAAACATGTCAATTTTAAACATTGGATGATAAGAGGCAAGTTATCTTATTCAAGGACTCTATGTATAATGTAGTGAGACCTCATTTTACCAGCTCTTTGTCAATTGTGCAATGTTTTCTCACATATTACTCGCATGATACATGGAGAACTTGGAATGGAAGGATTGATTTCTATGGAATAAGTACTAGATTGTAGTTGAATTATATTTATTTTTGTACAATCCCTATAGTCTTATAGATGATTAAAAATTAGATTATAATATGAGAATATCTCTATCTTGTAGGGAAGTTTGAGATTGTTTATATCTAGAAGAGCATCATCCAAATTCTTAAAGTTATCAGTCACTCTAAACTTAAGATTTTGATTATCCTAATGAAAAGAAAATAACCAATAAGAGAAATATTTTCATAAATAGATATTTGTGTTCAAATAAGTTACTTCTCAGAAAGAGAAACCATAAAACAGTAGCTCAAATAAGTTATCCAGAAGGAAATCATGAATGTCTTCTAATTTTTGAACCTTTCTAGTCACATATGCAAAATTGGGTTCTCAAACATATTGAAGTTTGTAACATCCCAATTTTTATGAGTATTTTAAAACCTTTATGTATTTTTCCCTAAATGAAAATTTGTTAAGGGACTTAATGCAAATAGTTAAAAAATAGTGTTACTTCAAGGATTACAATGCAAAGAGAAATAAGAAAAGGACTCAAAATAAGTTTTCCCTTTATTTTAATTTGTTGCAAATATTTGTGTAATAATAGCAATGTGTTTTTCCTTTATCAAATAAGTCAAAAAGGAATGAAAGAGAAAAATAAAGAGAAAGAAGTAAGAAATTTGAAATTCAAATCACTTGGGAAATAAGTATACCTCTCCTTTGTATAGATTTCAAGATAAATCCTTCAATGTTCATCTTTCTCTCTCCTCTTCTTGGATTTTTCCAAAAAGGAATAGTAATATGTTTCGTAGTCAATAATTTCAAAAATATGATAAAAGATACTCTTTTGGCATCATTGAATCACTTTCCCTTTTATTTTATAGGAGGGAAGTGGCATTGCCTCTTGTTTTCTCTCTCCTCCAAATAAAGTACACAAAAAGGCAATAAAGAGGTGTGGAGTGACTTTAAAAGAGACAAATAGTGTTTATCTCAAATTTAGAGCAAAAATCCACAAAGGAAAGTTTCCCCTTAATTATTTAATTAGTTTTTGCATTTAAATTAAGAAGAGTGAAAAATAGAAATCATACACTAAACATTCAAAAACCCTAAATCTAATTGGCTAGGAATATTCTAGACCATTTAATTAGTAAATGATCCAAATATGGACTCATTTGGAGTTTGGTTGACCCTCCAATTAAAATAGGAAAGATTTATATATAGATTTAGTAGGATTTTCATTTAATCTCCTTGATTTCCCTATAGTTCTCAGATTTACATCCTATCACACGTTTGTTTTTATTTTTTTTCCTTTTTTGCATGCCTTGTAGATCGTCAAATTTTGATCTGACGATGTGGGCATCATCCCCTACCTCCTGCCATTTAGGCAAGTGGGGCGCTGACCCAGTGTTGTACTCCCTAATCAATTTCTCCCTCCTCAATCACCCATTTTGTGAGATTTTCATTCATTTGGCTTTGACTCTATCCTGTGCATCCATAGATCCCTAAAACACATCCTCTCGTGTTATATATGTGAAATGTCCATTAGGGATCGTGTTGTCCTCTCTACCAAAAAACACAGCCGCCACCATACTCCCTGTCCTCCTCACCTCGGGGTCTCAAGAGGACTGTCAGGCCCTGCACGGACCTCCTCCACCTTCAATTTCTCCGCTTGCATCCCCAAACACCAGGACCTACCCCTTCTCCTTCTACAGAAATAACTGGTCAATGCATGCTGTTCCGAGCACCTCATCCCAATTAAACATGTGGTGAGCATCCTCAGAACCTTCCCTTTATTTTGGCTTTTCTGTTTTGCTTTGTAGTCGCCCCAATTCTCGTACCCTATAGCCACAGCCGACAGCCTCATCGGTGTTTAGACGCCATGGTGCCTCAAGGCCCCTCTGCCCAAGGGAGAACCACCCAGAACTTCCCATGGCCTCAACGAATGTTTTTCAACTTCCATCTTATGATTTTTCACTCTACCTTTCATCGAGTTTTAGATCTCGACCTTATTTGTGATGAGGCCTTTGACCTCGTTCTGATTTCACAAGACACATTCTTTCATTCTCTCAATGCCTCATGATACTTGGATCTTGCTCTTCGGTGGCCATGCCTGATCCCATAGCATTGTTGCTCTATGTTCATTTGATGCCTCCGGGAACGAAAGAGCCCCTTTGAGAGCGGTTTGACTTCGTCCTGCAGCAACAAAGCTTCATGGACTCCTAGATCCCCCTGATCAACTATCCTTCTCTGGCTGGATTCGTGACTTGGGGTCCCAAGTTTTGCTCGTCAAGTGCCATGGCTCCAGGGAACAAACCTGGTCATCAAATGACTAGTGTGACCCTGCCCTAATAATCAAGTTGTTTGATTTGCAAGGGTACTTTGGGTTTTTTGTGCCTTTCCTCTTTCTTTGATCACTTATCCACCTAGGTGAGACCGGTGCCTAGATGGCTGACTCTCATTGGCCCACCTCACTTGGGCCCAACAACCCAGTGGATAAAAGGCCTCCTATGTGGCATTTTTTCTAATTCCTGATTGGTTAATTTTCATAAATTCCTGGTAAATCGCTCGATGCTCAAAAAAATGAGAAACAATATGTTTTGGAAATGATTTTTCAAGAGGAATCTGAATATAAAGTTTTTAGTGTCCAGTTATAAATTTCCATCTCCTGATTTTTGTAGAAATAAAGTTAGGGTTTAATATTATGAATTAAATAGATATTGATGTGAAATATGTTTTGAACAAGACAATTAGGATTCATTAGACGCAGTGAATGATTAGGATTGACTTGAATTAGAAAGAGAGAGAATACACTCTATAAGTGAAAAATGTAAGTGGTCCATGCAATTGAACATAGTTAAATTGGTTGATTGATGCATGCATGTATGAATTTGCAATGAATGTCATGTTTATGTTATTTACTATTCTAATTTGTTAAAGTTAGTGAAATTATGATGTATTGAATTGAAAGCTACATATGGTAACACTTTCATGAATCTTAATGATAAAGATAAAAATAAAGTCCAAAGTAATGTTAAGAGATTTAAGAGAAAGAAAATGCTAAAGTAAAACTTATATAAGTTCCTCATAAGAGAAGAGGCACTACGGTTGTAACATCCTCAATTTCATAGCTAAAGTAAGTCTTTAATGTGGGGTTTTTAGTAAAGGCATGCCAATGGATGTAATGAATGTAACCATAGCTTGGTATGTAATTAAGTTCACAAAATGTGTAATACAAGCCATCTGATCAACCAATACACACATAATGACATAAATGTGTATGATTTTAGTCGGTTGTATATGAATATAAATGAATTATTCCTATGGACAATAAGGTGACGAATATATAATATGATGAGTCCAGTTCATGACTTGAGCCTTAGACCTAGCTTAGGTCTTCATGTTATGTAACTAAAGAAATATTGATCACATGTGTCATATATGGGATTCAATTAAGAAATTATATGGGTTGAAGACATATTTTCATGATTTGGAATACAATCAAACTCATAGACCCTTTGAAATACTAAGGGACGGGCCATGTGCCCTAGAGCTCAATTCTAGCCCTATTGGACCAATTAAATTCTACAAATAGGTCCTTGGAGTGCAAATTGAGAATTAAGTATTTCGTGGTCATAATGAATGCTCAAAATATTTTTAGTAGAATAATAATTAGAAAATAAGATGGTGGGAGAAATTTCAGATGATTTTAATGTATATAGTGGTCTAGGTAATTAAATTAGTAATTATAATGTTTATATTTAAAAGACATGTTTGGAGTATTGGTACATCTAGTTTTTACTTAAAATCTTTCTCATATAAATATGATGGTAATATAATATTTGTCCCAAAATTTGAGGTCAAATTGAGCTATACGGTGGGCTATATAAATATTTCTTATAAATGGAGTTTTATCAAAAAGAAGAAGAAAAAGAAAATAAAAAGGGGGGCGACCCCAGTCCGCACGGACTGGAGGCCGCGACCCTTGTTTGCTGGGTGCAAATAGAGCACCCACAAAAGGAGGCCCTCGTCCATGATTGCAAGCTCGAAAGGCTATAAAAACCTCAGATTCTGAGTTATGAGGGGCCGACGACTTCGATCCTAGGGTTTCACATGAAACTGAGAGCGGGAGAGAGCGCATGAAGAGGATGCATGGCGGCTGTGGTAGGGAGGAGGTCGAGCTTCTGATCTGTAACTACCTGTGCTCGTCGACGATGGCGCCCAAGAGGGAAAGGGCAGACAGAGGTTTGGGATGCTTGAGGGCAAGCCGTGACGTCCACATCGTCGAGGTCGGGGTTGCCTAGGAAAACCCTACGG
Organism: Alisma plantago-aquatica; assembly: GCA_963693085.1. Lineage (NCBI taxonomy): Eukaryota > Viridiplantae > Streptophyta > Magnoliopsida > Alismatales > Alismataceae > Alisma > Alisma plantago-aquatica. The sequence continues at coordinate 1,554,567,249 of OY856409.1, forward strand.
AGGCACCCATCCACGCAGGAAGAACAGGGGAGTTTCCCCTGTCCAGGTTCATGGGCTAGGAAGAAGACGGGTCCTATCTTGGATCCATGACCAAGGGAGAAGCATCAGAGAAGGGGCACCACTGTCTCGGCCATTTGGATCCCAAATCAATGGCTGGGGTTGATCCAAACTGAGGTACTTTCTAAAATTCATATCTTGAGCTACAGATCTTGGTTTGGGACAAACAAGGTACCTATGGAAAGATCTTCGAGTGTACCATCTTATAAAAATAGTTCCAGAGTTTGATTTTGATATCTTCTATTTATTATATTCTGGATAGACAAAACTATATGATTTTGATGTTTTGCCAATTAAAAATAGTAAATGACTTTAGAAATTCATGCAAATTTTACTACATGTGTGTTATGATATTCTTAACATGATTTCAAAGCCTTATCTTTATTATATAAAGTTTTATTGAGGTTTTTGATATAAACCCTAATAAGGGTATTTTGGGTATTTCACCTATGATATGATTTTTAAACGACCTGATATTTTAATACATGATCATTCATACATTATATGATTACTTTATGGAGATTTGATGAAGTTTCTTGTGCTATTACATTAGTATTTATTTTTAGATGAGTAGCCATTATGAACGAATAATAAATGATTATCCTGACACTATAAGTGATATATGTATGGCCAATTAGGCCTGATATTAGTAATGTGATGGTATTCTACTTTGATTTCCTAATTGAGTCAGTAAGTTTAGAATATGTGACTATGTTTGAGAATTATTCTCATTATATGAAGTATATGTTCATATTAGTGCATAAGACGATTTATGTCTTATTTGAGTATAAAGATAATACTACTTATATAGTATGAGTTTTATTTTATTTCAACGCTAAGATTTTATGGTGATTTTAGATTAAAGTTATGTTTAGTCTAAATAAGAACCCTAAGTTGGTATATATAGTGAGGAAGATGGGGTTTTGAGATTTAGAAATAGGGAGAGGGAACATGTACTTGGACTTATAGAACTTTGATTACATCTAGGTGATTAAGATTTGGAATAAGAAATCAAGACTAAGTTAAAGACGTCATCAACACAAAAGGTAAGTGGTCCATGCCCATGAGTACTCATGTTTTAAGTTCAGTATGTTTACATGTCTCCTGTTAAGACTTTTATAATTTATATGGATCAATGTTCTAAGATTTTAAGGCATTCAAGAATATTCTCATATCTCTATCGTTATGCAAGTTCAGATATACAAAATCTCAAATAGAGACATGTTGCTCAAATTAGTTGTGACCCATGGACCAAGTCCATGAGTAAGTTAAAGAATCATGTTCCTATAAGATCTTTTAGACATGTTCAAAATTAATGAATAAGATTGTAAGATAAGATATGCAAGTAATGTAGACATACTTCGTTGGTGATTGGTGATAGTTTTGTATTGAGAATTCAAGTACACATATGTCGCTAAGATTTCTCATATATATATAGGCATAACTATGTATTACGATTTCAAGCAGAAACATGCCATTAAGATTTCATGCATATGTATAGATATAATAACTAGATTCCTTAGAATGAATAATATCTAGAATTTAATTACAATATAAGAATATGAACTTTAGAATATTAAGACATGGTCTACTTTTAGAAATAAAGGTACTATTGGGATCACAATGTATTATAAAAATGAGTTCATGATGGCATCATAAAATAATGACACATTAAGTTATTATTAGGTTGCAATACAATATTTTATAAGATTTCTATTTTTTTATATTTAAGGTTTAATATGTAAGTTCAGATGTAAAGGTTCAAGGTAACATCATAATTTATAAGAAGGATTGAATCATCTTGTCAGAATTGATATTTTTAGATATGTGGTACTTATGATACTTTCATAAGCCTGACTTAAGATACTTTGTATACTTAGTATTTCTATATTCATGTCAGATCCTTTCTCATAAGGCATTAGACTCATTTATGATATAATTGGTATAATAAAGTAATCTTACCAAATCAGATTTTTTAGAATAAAGTTTACCTAGATAATGAGATACATGTTCAAATCCAATAATGGATTCAGTTTAGAACTCAAGAATAAGAGATTTAGATTCATACTTAGACTACTCACTATGTGAATAGCCAGATTTTGATTAAAGATACATGATAAGGGTTTTAGACCCAATCTCATTTATGAAGTAATTGAGATCCATATTCACATTCAGTTCTAGATTAAGTTTATCACTTAAGAATAAAAGATTCAGATTCAGATTTAGAATTTAGTACATACTCAATACTCAGTAATCAGTTTCAGATAAGTCAGTTATCAGTGTTCAGTTTTAATATAAGATAAGTTCAGATTCAGTATTCAGCAAAGTTATCAGTATTCAACTTCAGTTCAGATTAAGAATTAAGTAAGTTCAGACTTAAGATAAATAAGTCGAAACCTTCACATAAGACATTATATGATAAGTCCTCATTCAGTAGTCCCGGGACGATCCAGAGGCATCTGTTGCCAATTTAGAGGAGAGTTACTCCAATTCAGAGGTGTTGCGGCACCAATTCAGGGCGTAGTCACGCCAATTCAGAGACACCTCGGTGTCATTCAGGGCATGTAGTGTCATTTCAAGGTACCTTGGTACAAATTCAGGGCATAGATACACCAATTCAGGAGGACTTATTGTATAATGGTGGCCACAAATAGATAAAAATCGTAAGTAAAAGATACTTTAGATTAGAGTATGAGTGTAATCTCCTCCATGAGTGTGATGAGAGGAAAATATGACCTATACACTTTGGTGTAGGTCATGAGACCCATGGTATAGGTCTCCAGAAAAGATAGAGTAGAAAGATAAGAATTAAAGAAGTCAAGAGGTATTATGTTTTCATATTTTAATCAGCATTTGCTATCAGTTTTATAATGTCCAAGAATATTTTGTAACATTGTTAGCTCTTCAGTAATGTGCATTTAAGAATACTCATGCCACTTACTATAACGACTGTTTTTCCCAATGCATGGCTGGGGATGTGATGTCCGTAGGTTTGGAGTGATTGAAGAACAAAGGGACCAGCAAAGGCCTAAGAGACTTTGAAGCTTGCCTAGTGAGGTGCCATCTACCTAGATGATCCTGAGTATTGACATCTTTTTTATTATGAACTTATGTATAAACATGATGTAGTTGTATGTTGACAAAAAGCTATGTATGAATCAGTTTACAGTTTTGCAAAGTGTTTCATTTACTTTTATGGTGATGGTTATCATGTTTGTGACACTCCAAGAAACAAAAAAAATGCTTCCGCTCATGTGATATGAAAATCGGGGTGTTACAGCGGTGCATAAGAGAATTGGAAAATCAGTGCAACCTAAGAGGCACTTTGGTGCATAAGAGAAGAGGCACATTTGTGCAACCTGAGGGCACTTATATAGGTTAAGATAAAAGAAATTGACCTAAAATAAATTGCATGTCTTTTCAATGTTCAATGTTAATTGCTTATTTTTAGTTTTCAAGTTTTCTTTATATTATAACATGTTCAATCCACTTACCATTTGTTTGATGCATAGCTGAGGGCATGATTCCCATAGGTTGGAATCTATCTAAGGAGGGAAGGCCATCTAAGGAGGAAACCCTACCTCAAGGACCTTCAAGAAGAAGAGTATTGGTGGGGTGCCAATCATACCCAGTTTATAGATCTTTTTCCTTTTACCATGTTTATGCATATGTAAACTTTGTTGAGATTTGAGAATAAAAAATTGTGATTATTATCCTGTGATGGTTTATTTAAACTCTATTTTGTGCAATGAATATCATGGTTTTGATATCCCCCTTGATGTGAATGAGTATATGTGCTTCAGCTATGAATGGTACAAGTGAGGTGTTACAATAATGGCATCAGAGCCAAAATATGGTTGGCCACCAGGCTTTTCTCACGATCGCATGTAGTTTATGTCTTTTTCACAGTGATGGCTCCCAAGAGGAAATCTGATAAGGGAAAGGAGCACGTAGATGGTGAGGGAATCTCTTCCAATGGAGAACGTGAGCATAGTGCTTCTAGAGGGGCTAACCCTAATGGTAACCCTAATGCACCTCTAGAAGTGCTCATCAAGGCTTTAACTGATGCTATCATTGTTCAACAAGGAAGACCACATCAATCGAGGAACTAGGAGTTGACCTTAGTTGACTTCTTGAAGATCAAGCATGATTCTTTTTCCAGAGAGGAAGATCTAGATGTGGTGGGCAAAGCCGAAAGTTGGTTGTAGAACATGGAGCATTGTTTTTGTGACCTTGATTTCCCTCGCCCATCCAAGGTTTGCTTTGGGACACACATGCCCAAGGGTGCTGCTTGGACTTGGTGGGAGAACCTACTAGGTTCTCATGAAGGTGATGCTCCTCCATTCACGTGGGAGAAATTTTCTGAGGCATTCAAAGACCACTACATATCCGAGTCCATGATCGAGAAGAAGGAGGAAGAATTTTACAACCTACATCAACATGGTGACATGACGATCACCCAATATGCAATGAAGTTTAGGATCCTATAGAAGTACGACTATGACTATGATGAACGTCGCAAAACAAAGAAGTTCATTAGAGGTCTCAAGCTAGACCTTAGTTTTGCCTTGTCAGGACGTGGGCACCGTACACTCCAAAGTGTCGTAGATGCTGCCCTAGAGTTAGATGATCATCCAGGAAGAGCATGGAAGAAGGAGAGCCACAACAACAACTACAACTCCAACCACCACAATGCCAAGAAAAGGAAGGCACCAACCAAAGTTGTTCCAAACCAACATGCAAAGACCCAATGTGCTAAATGTTCCAAGTATCACCTAGGTGAATGCAGGTTTGGAAGGGGTGTTTGCTATGCATGTGATGATATGGGCCACATTAGACCTAACTGCCCCAAAATTCAAAAGAAGGATCCTAATGTCAATCAAGCACCTAAGGAGAAGAGGCAGGCTAGAATCTTTGCCATGGTAGATAATGATGATGAAAAGACTGAGTAGGAGTCTAGTAGTGTAATGCCTTTTCCTTTCAAACTTTTATTGTGTGGAAATGTTTGAAACTATTGATTCCCATGATAATATTAGCATGTTGATTGTTTTGCTTTTGATATGGAAATTTCTAAGGTGGGTAGTTTAATGAAATTTTGAGGATGAAATTTAATTAAGGTGGGTAGAAATGTAACATCCCAATTTTTATGAGTATTTTAAAACCTTTATGTTAGTTTTGCCTAAATGAAAATTTGTTAAGGGCCTTAATGCAAATAGTTAAAAAATAGTGTTACTTCTAAGATTAAAATGCAAATAGAACTAAGAAAAGGACTCAAAATAGTTTTTCCCTTTTTTTAATTTGTTGCAAATATTTGTGTAATAATAGCAATGTGTTTTTCCTTTATCAAATAAGTCAAAAGGGAATGAAAGAAAAAGAAAAAGATAAGGTAGTAAGAAATTCGAAATTCAAATCACTTGGGCAATAAGTATATCTCTCCTTTTTATAGATTTCAAGATAAATCCTCTAATGTTCATCTTTCTCTCTCCTCTTCTTGGATTTTGCCAAAAAAGAATAGTAATATGTTTCTTAGTCAATAATTTTGAAAATGTGATAAAAGATACTCTTTTGGCATCATTGAATCACTTTCTATTTTATTTTATAGGAGGGAAGTGACATTGCCTCTTGTTTTCTCTCTCCTCCAAATAAAGTACACAAAAAGGCAATAAAGAGGTGTGGAATGACTTTAAAAGAGACAAATAGTGTTTATCTCGAATTTGGAGTAAAAATCCACAAAGGAAAGTTTCCCCTTTATTATTTAATTAGTTTGTACATTTAAATTAAGAAGAGTGACAAAAATAGAAATCATTGACTAAACCTTCAAGAAACCTAAATCTAATTGGCTATGAATATTCTAGACCATTTAAGAAAATGGTCCAAATTTGGACTCATTTGGAGTTTTTTTTACCCTCCAATTAAAATAGGAAAGATTTATATATAGATTTAATAGGATTTTCATTTAATGTCCTTGATTTCCCTATAGTTCTCGGATTTACATCCTATCACGTGTTTGTTTTTATTTTTTTCCTTTTTTGAGTGCCTTGTGGACTGTCGGATTTTGATCCGACGGTGTGGGCGTCATCCCCTACCTCCTGCCATTTAGGCAAGTGGGGCGCCGACCCAGTGTTTTACTCCCTGATTGATTTCTCCTTCCTCAGTCACCCGTTTTGTGAGATTTTCATTCGTTTGGCTTCGTCTCTCTCCTACACATCCACTAATCCTTAAAACATATCCTCTTGTGCTATATACATGTAACACCCATTAGGGCTTGTGTTTCCCTCTCTGCCGAAAAACATAGTTTCCGCCATACTCCCTCTCCTCCTCACCTTAGGGTCTCAAGAGGACTACCAGGCCCTGCAAGGACCTCCTCCACCTTCAATTTCTCTGCCTGCATCCCCAAACACCATGACCTACCCCTTCTCCTTCTTCAGTAATGGTGGATTAGTGCACGCTATTCTGGGCACCTCAGCCTAATTAAATGTGTGATGAGCATCCTCAGAACCTTCCCTTTGTTTTGGCTTTTCTGGTTTGCTTTGTAGTCGCCCCAATGCTCGTACCCTATAGCCACGATCGACAGCCTCGCCAACATTTAGATGCCATGGCACCTCAAGGCCCCTCCGCCCAAGGGAGCACTGCCCAGAACTTCTCACAACCTCCATGAACATTTTTCAAGTTCCATCTTATGTGTTTTCACTCTGCCTTTCATTGGATTTCAGATTCGACCTTATCCCCTGTTATGCCTGTTCTGGCAAGCACAATGGTTTTTGGCTGTTTTCCCTTTTTGTGATGAGGTATTTGACCTCATTCTAATTTCATGAGACACATTATTTCATTCTCTCAATGCCTTGTGATGTTTGGCTCTTTCTCTTCGGTGGCCATGCCTGATCCCATAGCATTGTTGCTCTATGTTCATCTGATGCCTCTGGGAATGAAAGAGCCCCCTTGAGAGCAGTTTGACTTTATCCTATAGCGACGAAGCTTTAGGGACTCCTAGATCCCCCTGATCAGTTGTCCTTTTCCAGTTGGATTTGTGTCTTGGGGTCCCAAGTTTTGCTCGTCGAGCGCCATGGCTCCAGGGAACAAACCAGGTCATCAAATGACTTGTGTGCCCCTGCCCTAATATCGAACCATTTGATTTGCAAGGGTACTTTGGGTTTTTTGTGCCTTTCCTATTTCTTTGATCACTTATCCACCTGGGTGAGACCAGTTCCTAGATGACTGGATCTCATTGTCCCACCTCAGTTGGGCCCAGCAACCCAATGGATAAAAGGCCTCCTATGTGGCATTTTTTCTAATTCCTGATTGGTTGTTTTTCATAAATTCCTAATAAATCACTCGATGCTCAGAAAAATGAGAAAAAAATATGTTTTGGAAATGATTTTATGAGAGGAATCCGAATATATAGTTTTGAGAGTCTGATTCTAAATTTCCATCTCCTATTTTTTGTAGAAATAAAGTTAGGGTTTAATATTATGAATAAAATAGATATTGATGTGAAATATGTTTTGAACAGGATAATTAGTGTTCTTTAGACCCAATGAATGATTAGGACTGACTCAAATTAGAAAGAGAGAGAATACACTCTCTAAGTGAAAATGTAAGTGGTCCATGCAATTGAACATAGTTAAATTGGTTGATTTATGTATGCATGTATGAATTTGCAGTGAATGTCATGTTTATGTTATTTACTGTTCTAATTTGATAAAGTCAGTGAAATTATGATCTATTTAGTTGAAAGTTACATATGGTATCACTTTCATGAGTCTTAATGATAAAGCTACAAATAAAGTCCAAAGTAATGTTAAGAGATTTAAGAGAAAGAAAATGCTAAAGTAAAACTTATATAAGTTCCTCATAAGAGAAGAGGCACTTTGGTTCAACCTAAGAGGCACTTTGGTGCATAAGCGAAGAGGAACATTTGTGCAACCTGAGGACACTTATATATGTTAAGATAAAAGAAATTGATCTAAAAGAAATTGCATGTCTTTTCAATGTTCAATGTTAAATGCTTATTTTTAATTTTCAAGTTTTCTTTATATTATAACATGTTCAATCCACTTACCATTTGTTTGATGCATGGTTGGGGGTGTGATGCCCGTAGGTTGGAAGATAGCTAAGGAGGGAAGGCCATCTAAGGAGGAAACCCTAGCTCAAGGATATTCAAGGAGAAGAGCATTGGTGGGGTGCCAACCATAACTAGTTTATACATCTTTTTTACTTTTACCATGTTTATGCATATGTAAACTTTGTTAAGATTTGAGAATGAGAAATTTTAATTATTATATTGTGATGGTTTATTTAAACTCTATTTTGTGCAATGAATATCATGGTTGTGACATCCTGCTTGATGTGAATGAACATATGTGCTTCCGCTATGAATGGTACAAGTGGGGTGTTACAAAGTTGGTCCTTCTTGGCCTCAAAACACCGAAGCATAATTTATTATTTTAGAATCTTGAAGGTTATTATACTTAAATTAGTGGCTTTCTCATATTTAAAGTAAAAATTGATTGAGCATAAAGATTTTATTTCCTAAGCATGCCATGTATCTGGCACACAATAAATATTCCATTTGGAAGAAATCATTTGTGTCATCCACGCAATAGACATGTGAAGTAGTACCAATGCTCACACACCAACCCTTTTTTTATTCAAGAAATTATCATATATTGGCAATGGTGTCCAAGGTATTAGAACTCGCCACGGTGAATGCAATCTTGGCATTAGGTACTTCTTCTATGATTGCATCTCAGGTTATTGTTCCCTTATATTTCTTTTTCCATTATTTCATTGATCCTCAAATAACTTTGCAAATTTATTTTTAAATTTATGAATATTGATTTAGAGTTAATTCTTAAGAACACTTTTTATTATTTATCCAAGAAATTCAATGATGTAGACAACAAGAGTAAACTAATCATCCTTACCAATATCTAAGAAGTTGTTAACATAAGAAAATTAAGTTTTTCTACTAGATAAAGATGGTAAAAATAATAATATTGCTTGTTTATTTTTGGGAAGATTGTAGCTTATGCAGATCAAATGTTTGACTAATCAAATATTGATTCAAATTTTGGATAAATGACCTACTTTCAATATAATAATGAAGAGCATGGAGTGAAATGAAATCATCATATGGTTATTCCCTAGCATGTTATGGAAGGTAAGAAATAAATGAGATGAAAGCCAAAAAAAAAGTAAGAACAAAATTCAAATAAAAGAAAGTATTTATACAATGAAATCCTTTGGTGAACATCTCTTTTCTCCAACTCCATACTTAACATTCACATGCAAAAGAATAAATAGATAGAGACAAAGAGAGAGACTAATCAACTTTGCAATTCTCCTTAAGGTATGTGTGCTTGACTCTTTTAGAGAACATGACATCCCAAAGATAGTTTCCTCATAGTTAATGGTATTGTTTCTAGAGTAGATTTCTTTTGCGATTGTGGTACATATTGTATATCCATCATAGCATGTAAAAAACATGATTTCCTAACTAAACTTTATATTGCATCCAACCCAAGAGCATGATCGTGTAAGTAAATATTGATTTGTTTAATCATGTCTTTCTCTTTCTCTCTAAACTCGCTCCACCTCTTTCTAGGATCATGAGAGAACTTCCCAATGTCTCCTCCACCTAACACAATTTCCTAGATATTCTTATTCCATTTTCTCCTCCCTCCCACCCTTATCATATATGATCTCATCTTCCATGCTCCATATGTTCACGATCTACTCATCAAGATTTCTAGTTTGATGGTGCTCCCTGAATTTGTCCCTTTCTTGAAGGATCCTTGATGTCTTCCACTTTGTGGATTTTCCCCATGCCATGATTGGAGTTACCACTGGAGTCTTGTAGTATGGGTGTCCCTTATGGAATTATCAAATATACATCCCCTCGGATCTGGCATGCATGCTTTGATGGTGGGGTTGGTGGCCTCATCCATTATAGTAAGTATCTAGTAGACCCATTGATTTATTTTGTGTAAGCTCCTTGCCTCTCTTTTTCTAGTGTGTATAGATCCCTTTTGATCTAGATAGTGGTTGTCAGCCATGTGCTATGTTGGGCTTGAGCATGTTGATCTTCACCCCTTTCCCCTTGAGGGGCTAGAAGTGGAAGGGGATGTGACCCTCTTGTCTTGGAATTGTGAGTCTCTATCTTGGCATTCCAATGTATATTGGCTTGTCCCTTTTGGATTGGGTTTGGTGTCTTCTTCCACAGATAGTGGTGGAATTGGGTGATTGTCCCTGCCTAGTTATCCCTTGACTGCATTGTAACACCCCTAACCTGGGTTATGAGGTAACCCTAGATGTTTTTCCTAAGTAATATTATTAGAACCTTATCCTAATCTTTTGAAAAGTAATTAAGACTTAAGGAGAGATCAAATTTCAAGTTTGAGACTATTTGAAGGTTGTTTGTGTTATATATGATAGTTTTGGTACAAATTTCAATTTACCCAAAATATGGGGTTTATGTGAAGCTTATCACCTCTAGAGTGTACCTTATCTCCCTTAGCATCATTTAGAGGAAAGATAAAGAGGGGGCACCTTGTTTAAGTCTTTGTTGAGTGATAGCACTCTTGGTGGTGAAAGAACCACATAATATTAAGTATCTTGAACCCTAGATGAGGTCGTGTTGAGTTATGAAGAGCATATGGGAGTGCCTAATGGTTTATAAACCACATAGGAGGTCCCATATCAGTTTAGAAACTTTTTTTAAGTATTCATATCGGGCTAAGAACCTCAAGTAGGTGAAACATATCAATTTAGGAATTCCTTGGAAAAGTTGTATTGGTTTACATGAAATGTGATATTGGGTTGTGATATCTTGTCAAGCAAGCTACCCAATGGATGATATCTCATCCTTGAATTATCCAAAAGAGTTTTTCATTACAAGATAATTATGGTTGAATGGTGCCACCATGCATGGACATATGTCACCTAGTTACATATGGTGATGACACCTCTCATGTAGTCTCTCTCATGAGCCTCAACTATATAAGCCCCTCTTTTCACAAGCAAGTAAACCTTGCGACTCTTTTACCACATCCTTCTTGGTGGACGACCCTAGTAGCTCAAGGGTCAAGAGGAAGGTCAAGCATCTTGTCTAAGGTGATGACATGACCATCTTTAACTTTAGAGAATTATGTATCTAAGATCATAATTCTTTCTTTCTTTTCTTCTTCACCAAGTTTCTAACTATGATACCTTCTTCTTGATGGAGGTGAAGCTATAGCCGAATCTTGGACTTTTAAATAGGTCATCTTCAACCTTGGGAACATGGATCTTTGAATCTTGAAGCTCTAGTGGTGATCTTGAGGTGGGTGATATTACTTGAACTCAACTCTATTATTATTTACCTTCAATCATGTAATACTTGGTGATTCCTTTTCAATTTCAACTTTCCTTGGTTGAATAATTGTTCTATCAGATCCAATGGATATATGGGTTTGTTGTCCCATGATCTAGAGTGTTAATGGATGAAGGTTTGGTGCTTGAAGATGATAGAAAACCGATATCACTTTGAAGAACCTCTAAACCAATATCACTTTGAAGAACCTCTAAACTAACATCACTTTGAAGCACCTCTAAACCGGTATCACTTTGAAGAACCTCTAAACTGATATCACCCTAAAGCACCTAAAGACCTATATCACTTTGATGTGTCATGGGTGACAGAAGTTGTAACATCCCTGACCTGGGTTATACTCTAACCCTAGGTGTTTTGATTAAGAAATATGATTATATGCTTAATCTCATCTTGTGAAAAGTAATTAGGGCTCAAGAGGAACTTATGTTGTAATTCTAGTCCTTTTTGAACATTGTTGAAATCAATGTTTTGCTTGTTTTGGACTAAAGTGCAAATTACCCAAGTTGAGGGGTTTAAGTGAAAATTGTGCATGATAATATGTTCCTCGTATGTTGAAGAATCATGAGAGTGAAAATGATGTTGAGGTATGGCTTATGGAAGCCTGAATACAAAGAAAGAGTTGATAAAGCAATGTATGTGCATGAAAACCTAGTTTTGGTGTAATGTGCAATTTACCCAAAATTTAGGGTGCAATATGCAAATTACCACTTCAATAAGGTCTCTAATGTTTCTTGTCATCATGTAGAGCAAATAAAATGAGAGGGGAGCCTCATTTGAATTAAGTTGGAGGAGAGAGAATCTTGATATTAAAATAATCAAGATTTAATCCTAATTGAAATCCTAATTCGATTTAGGGAAAAAATAAATGTATTAATTAAAGGTGCTTCAACCAAAATTAAAATGGTTGGATTTAGATGTGTGTGGAAATCCTTGAGCCTTGCAAGGACCACGAAAATATCCAAGGGAATGGATAACTCACTCACAATTTTATAAGAAAAAGAAATATCCACTCACATATGGATATTAGTATAATATGATTTAAGGTGCTTGATTTGCTTTTCTTTAAATCATGAATAATTGAGAGTAATAAGAGTCAAACAAGATAGCCTCATCCCTAAGGAAGTTTATGGGGAAGAGGTGGCCATATTTTTGGGATTAAATAGATTTTTAAATAGCATATTCTCTCTCATTGAATTTTTATAAAAAGACCTTTTACAAGCCAAATGAAAGGATTTTTCGACCCCACTTCTTCTCCTAGCTTGGGAAACGACCACGGGATCTTGGGAGGATCAGGTGGACGACCCCCAACCTGTTGGTAAGCTTCTTGACCTTGGTTCACCACGATTTCATGGTGGAAATCACAAATCAATGCATGATTTCTTCCTATTTCGATCTCCTCTTCAATTCTAACCATTCCTTTTCACTCAAACCTTGAGGACGAGCCTTGGAATGGTGAAAGGAGTAGCATCCACCATTGTTTCCGTGATATTGGAGCTTTGGATCTCAATTGGAGGCGGGTTTTATAACTTGAACCCTTGATTTTGTTATTGCATTCAATTCCTTATCAAATAATGATCATTTTCATATTCACAATAATTGATTTGGTTGATTGATGCAATCACCATGGAAAACACAGAAGGTTTTGTGAGTTTAGAGCTTGATGATGATGACAACATCACAAGCACACACCTCTCCAAATATCCAAGGCAAATGGTTTGCAACTTGTTGGTCCAAACGGTTTCACCAAACCGTTTGGAGACCAAACAGTTTCAAAACTGTTTGGTGATTTGAGCCCCAAACCGCATGAGCGTGTTGACCGTTTGGATGGGTTGACCATTTGAGTTCTGAACCCTATAAAATGTTGTATGATGATCCAAGGGTTCCAATTGATTAGTTAAACTTATGGACAAACTTTCAAATAGAAACCCTTATCGGCTAAGTGCTGATTTTGTAATTGATTGAGATGATGTTTTCGGTTGATTGACCCAAATGGTTTCAAAACCATTTGGGAATCACCCAAACGGTCTCAAGACCGTTTGGAGGTCAACCAAGACCGTTTTTAGGACTAGGGTTGAGTATGGTTGGGTATTTGAAGATCCAAAGATACCAAATTGAAATACAATCAATTGCAGATTTGACAATCAATCCAATGATCCAAACCCTAATTGGATGTTATGGATTTTGATGATGAAATGGGAAAACGGTTTCAAAACCGTTTGGGAATCATCCAAACGGTCCCACCCAAGACCTTTTGGAGGTCTAGGGTTAAGTATGCATGAGTAATTGAAGGTCCTAAGGTACCAAATTGAAATGCAATTAAGTGATGATTTGGTGATCGAACTAATGATATAAACCCTAATGCAATTTCACAAAAGCCAAGGATAGGATGAGGCAAAAGGTATCAAGACCATTTGGAGGTCACCCAAATGACATCAAGACCGTTTGGGGTCAGGTCATATCAAAATTTTGATGATGATTCATTAGTTGCAATGGAATCAATTCCACAATGTTGAACATTGATGGCTACTCGATTCAAAGCCCTAATTGAAGGTTTCTTGAGTAGGATTTCTAGATCAATTGGGTTCAAAACCTTAATTTATGGTCTAATTGAAGGTTGATTCAATATTTCAAGTGAGAAAGAAATCAAGGCTTCAATTGATAATCGATTCATCCATTGATATCATGAATCATGTAAGTGTTAAAAGGACTTTTTGGTCCATTCAGTTTTGAGAGGGTTTGAACCAAACGGTCTTAAGACCGTTTGACTCCAAACAGTCTCAATACTATTTGGGTCCAAATGTTCTCAAGACCATTTGGGTACAAACGGTCCCAAACTGTTTGAAGACCAAAGACCATTCAGTTTCAAAACCATTTGGTGATGAAACCTCAAAACCGTTTGAAGGTTGTTAGTGATTCAATCACTTGGAAATTGAAGGTGATGATTATTCCAATGATCCAATGATTGATAGTGATGGTAATCAAAGATGGTACAAAGGTTAAAGACCTAAAAGTACCTAAATGGTTAGTGCTATTAAAGGGGTAAACCCTAATTTCTTATAAGAACAATGACTTGATACACTATGTTATTCATAGTTGTATGTACTTGAATGAAGGATTTGATATGACCTAATCAAGTTGACATGATAATAGAATGTAATTCATACATGATTATGATTCATGTGGTTATTAAGGGTATGATCCTTAAGTAAATAGATCATGAAACCCTAATCATGAACATAAACCCTAATCGACAGGGCTATTGAGTTCTAACCCTAGTTGATGGCAATTCTAAATGAAACCCTAATTCAGGGTGAGGATGCAACCCTAATCTAGGGTAATGATATGTATAACTCTAATTTAGCGTAATGAGATACAAAAATCTAATTGGGATGAATAGTGAATCTCCAATTATGGACAATTGAATGAAATCCTAATGGAGATGAATAGTAGACCCAAATTGTGGGTGACTATGATGGAAATCCTAATTAAGGATGATTCCATGTGAAACCCTAGTTGAGAGTGATTCCATGTAAAATCCTAATTAAGAATGATTCCATGTAAAACCCTAGTTGAGGGTGATTCCATGTGAAACCCTAGTTGAGGGTGATTCCATGTGAAATCCTAATTAAGGATGATTCCATGAAAAACCCTAATTGAGGGTGATTCCATGAGAAACCCTGACTAAGAATTAACACACATGATGCTCTATGCTATGTTGTGAAGAGAGGCCCTAAAAAGGGTGAAGATATGTGAGACTCTAATGTGAAGTCATAATACATAAAGCCCTAATCCTGGGAAATATGACAATGAATCATAATCCTAATTTTAAGTAAGGGTATAAAGAAACCCTAATGATGAGATAGAAGGAATGGCCTTATAAAGGTGAAACATTTCATGTGGTTGATTATAAGCAACCTTATTGTAAGAAATGTATTTAGCATTAGACAAGTCCATATCATTAAAGATAGTTGGACAATTCTAATGTGTGGCCTGTGCATTATATGCTAAAGGTGAGAGTTTAGTGATGGAATGTATTAAGAGGGAAATACCTTAATGCAAGATAAGTTGGTTAACTCAAGAGAGTCTGAAATGATGAGAAAGTGATACATCAAGATATGATAGTATCACATTAAGTACTTCAGGGTTTATATACCTTGATACACTTCAAATCCAATATAATTAGGTAAGAAACATATGAAGTGTGTTATGCAACTATTATAATGATAAATAATGAGTTGTTGCACTTTGATGAGTGTTAATTAATGTACCTTGAGAATGGGGTTAAGCCCAAATGATGAGTATGATGTAGTCATACCATGATGAGGATGAGAAATGAACTCATACCTTAAATTGATGATCATTAATGCTATATGATGAGAGTAATGATCTTGAATAATCATTTATGATATCTTTGAATGCCCATAGGTATGGAATAATGAATTAAGGGTTGGATAGATTATATAATCATGAAACCCTAATTAATGAGAAATGGGGAACCCTAACCCTAATTTGGGTAAAGGGAATGAGAAGCTCTATTTGATAGTAAACCCTAATTCCTGGTAAAGGAATAATGGTGTTACCATTGTATCACAAGATGTGATGAATAACTTGTATGACTGTCATCATGTCTAATGACCATACAGATATTATGAGATGATGAATATAGCCAGGTTTGAGCTGTGACATTTATATAATAAATGTTGATTGGCCTTTTGTGCCTTGATGTTGTTGTTGCTTAATAAATGTAACAATGTGCATGGATTTTATGAGTCATATGAGTAAGTTGTTTCCTAGAAAGAGGTGACAAGATATTTTTTGGACTTAAGAGCCATGTGTGATGCTTGTGTAACAAGTATCATGAATGCCTTAGTCAGATGACCTGAAGGTGATAGTTACCTAATAGATGGTAATGATGCTCAATGATGAGTTAAGGGTTTGAATACCCAGAACCATATGATTATGTTGATGAGAATGTGAAGGGATGAGAATTCCTAGAATTGAAATAAGGGACTGAGTTCCCAAGGTCTTTGAAAGACTGATAAGTATTTGATGAAAATGGTACATGTCTCTTTATAGCATTGTTGTAATAAGTCTTAATTGAGAACTTGGCTAATGCTAAAAGAATATGAAAATGTACTTAATTAATCAAGTGAAATCTTTTCATGTAGATCCCTGACCATAGATCCATCATCGTCAATAATAAGGTGATGGTCAAATGGGTGATGCATGGCAAAACCCAGAATGCATATTTTGAATATGTGGGGGTGAATGGGCGAAAAATATCCTTACGTCCGGTGAAGAGATTGAGGGAAGGTAAACATCAAACCTCTCAATCCTTCATGTGTCGGGATGGATGTATCATAAATCTCCCGATGGTTGGGATAGATGTAACATTAATCTCCCAATGATATTTAATGTCGGGTCGAGGAGATAAACATTAAATCTCTCGATGGCCGATGAAGTGTAGTTGACACTGTAACTCTATAGTGAAGTTCCAGTATACCCTGGAAAGCTATTTTGAGCAGTCGACACAGTCCTGCTTGTTGTCCCACACTGACCGGGATGTGAGAGGTCATGGTAATCTGGCTCTTCCATTGACCTATGTATGGTACCAATTTCTACTTCGCAGTGGTCGGTTGGAGTATGAGCGGTATACCTCATCTCCTCAGGGCATAAGTGTGTTTGTAAAATGAAATCAGCCGTATAGCATGTTTGCTTAAGGATTGAATGCGGAAATTCATTGGCTGATGTTACATTTCTGTTATATATCTGTAGTTCATTGATGTTATTCATATCTGTTTGTATTCATTACAAGTAGATGAATGAACTATGATTCTACCATGTGTATATGGAATGTTCTCCTTGGAAAAGGAGATTACTTCACTCTGTTCATACAATGACTTACCTGCTGTTGATTATATATATATATATATATAAATCATTCTGCTCAGTTTATTTTAATAAACTACTTTAACAATGTTTTGGTGGAGAGTTATATCTCCCGCTGGGGAAATTTACAATTGTCTCACCCCCGTGGGATCCAACTTTTTAGGTGGACGCGAACAAAGAAGCAGAAATCCTATTGCAGGGAAAGGACAGCAGCAGTAACATCAGGGACAACAGTGAGATCTCAGGTGGAGATACTATCTGTCAAGTTATGTAGCTAGAAAGTCCTATGTGTTGTCTCTGTACTCTCAGGTCCTTGGAGTTTTTAGTCAGTGTTTTTGATAAATCGATCTAAGGTTTTGGCTTGATGCCTCGAGATTTGTATGTTGTCTGGATATAATGTTTATAAGGCAGTTGATGATGTAGTCTCTGAAAAGAGATGGTACAGGTTATGTACATTTGAACCAGAATGTAAATGTTATACCATGGTTGTTGATGGAAAAGATTTCCTATGTGTGGATCTCTTTGCAAAAAGTTTTAATTTTTAGTGATTTTCAGTAATTCGCTGCAAATGTTTCACTTCCTCTTAAGTAAATCTTGTTTTTGTGAGTTGGATGCCACACAAGTGATAGTGTCATGACCAACACACAAGATGATACTAAGGCTGAAACCCTAGAACATGGTGTGGCTGATACACCAAGTAAGGTGAAGATGTTACACTAAAGTGAGGTGAGAGTGATACACCCAAGTGAGGTGAATATGTTACACCTAAGAGAGGTAAAGATGTTACACCCAAGTGAGGTGAAGATGTTATACTAAAGTGAGGTAAAGATATTACACCCAAGTGAGGTGAAGATGTTATGTTAAAGTGAGGTAAAGACGTTACACTAAAGTATGGTAAAGGTGACACACCAAGAGATAAGTGAGGTCGGTGCCTTGATGAGTGAGGATGTGAGGGAGATGATGATGATGCCTAACCCAATATCATCTAACCCTAACCCAAGAACCTGATACACCTCCTAATCCGATATCAATTGATGGTGTCTAGCGCGACACATCCTTTGATGCATTGGGTGACACATCCTTTGATGCTTTGGTCGACACACACCCAAGATGATAGTGTGGCTGATACACTAGATTGTGCTATGGTCAACACACAGATGTTGATATGCATAGGGCAATATAAGTATATATGTATTAGGATGACACAAGTGTCATGGTCGATACAAGTGTCTAGACTGACACAAGTAAGAGTGTCTAGGACGTCACAAGTGATAGTGTCTAGGCTGACACAAGTGAATGTGTCTAGGCCGGCACAAGGGTTAGTGTGTAGGCTGATACACCTAGATGAGTGTAGGCTGAAACATGAGGAGTGTAATCAAGTTGATACACTATGAGATAATGAGATGGATACACTTTGATAAGTGTAGGCCAGTATACCCTAAAGAAGCTCAAATCAATACAACAAGTTAAAATTGAATCTAGTATCACAATGAAGATGAGAGAGAAACTTATATCACTCATGTTGATAATCAATTAATGATAATTTATGAGAGTAATCAAGTATGATTGAATACTTATGGAAATGAAATAAACCCCTAGATGTAAAGAGTTGTGAATTAGGGTTCATTTGTTGAATATAACCCTAAAAATCCTAATCGACTACAATAGAAACCCTAACCCTAATTATGAGAGGGTTGTAACTTGATTGAGTGATTATTTGGGATACAACTGAATGTAAAGATAATAATATAAGCTTCTAGAGAGGAGGAGTTATGGTTTAGGGTTGGTTATTATAACCCTGGAAACCCTAATTAGTTGAAAAGATAAACCTTAACCCTAATCACAAGAGGGAATGTAACTTGAAATGGCATGATGGTAATAATCAATGGTTACAATAATGAAATCTTAACCATGAAGACTTTATGGATATAGCCAAATGAGGGCTATAGTGGTTATAATCTATTATAGATTGATTATGCCTTATGGAATAATTGTATCACAGAAAGGATGTATATAGGTATGATGATCTGGAAAAGGCATAATTCCCTAGAAGGTGATGTGGTACACAATGTGAGTTTAAGGGATTGATATCCCATGATGAAAATGATAGGGTAGCACAGATGTGTTCCAACTATTAAAGAATCTCAGGCAATATGATTTACCTTTCATTTTATCATACTTGTAACTTGATTAAGGGAATTTTCTTTTATGGCATGGTGATGATATTTAAATTGATATCTCTTTTATCATGAGACCCTAACCATGCAAGTGTTTTGAGATAATTAGCATACCCAACTATGGTCTATGGTGATGTGACATTATATAGATTGAATGGGCCTTGTGAACCACATGAAATACTTGTATAACATGTATGATGTTTGTATGGGTCTTATGACCTAGAGTTGGTTGTTGCCTAATGAGAGGTGACACTGTTCAATAATGAACTAAGGGGATTGAAACCTCGTAGCATGTGATAATCAAGTATATGGGTATGATGACCTAGATATGATTGTTACAAGGTAAGAGGTGACATTGTTCAATGATGAACTGAGGGTTTGATACCCAAAACATGTGATCATCATAATGAGAATGTTGAAGGGATAAGACTCCCAGTAATATGTTTAAGGGATTGAGATCCCAGGATAGGCGTAACAAGATGTGTTCTAATTGACATAAGATTCCTTGAAAATGTATTATACCTTTCTTTATAGGAATTATCTATAATTCATCCTTGTAACTTGATTGATGCTAAGAACTTTGGGATGGTGAAATGAGTTCTACTCAGAGCGCCTATTTTTGAATATGTGAGGTGCAAGATGAGTATTTCCTTACTTCCTACAAGCCTCAGGATTGGCTATAGGTCATACCCTGAAAAGAGTGCAGTTGTAGGCCATAGCTCTATTGCAACATCGGGATTGATGGTAAAGCCATACATTGAGAAGAGTATGTTTGCACGCCATGACTCTCTCTTTGTATATATATATATATATATATATATATATATATATATATATATATATATATATATATATATATATATATATATATATATATATATATATATATATATATATATATATACATATATATATACACACACATATATATAGACACACACACAGACATATATATATATATAAATATATATATATATATATGCAAGATTGACTGTAGGTCATACCCTGGACAGAGAACAAGCTGCAAGTTGTATCTCTATAGCATTGAGCTAATATACCCTGGCTAGCTAATTTGTAGTGTGACTTATAATGTCACTTCCAGTAATCTTGTATTGACCGAGGGGGTGAGGTTGTGGATTCCAACTCTTCCATGGGCCTTGTATGGCACTGATGCTACCTAATTTAGGTTGGTTGAAGTATGAGTGGTATACCTCATCTCCTCAGGGCATAAGATTAAATGTTGAAATAAGTAATCAGTCATGTAGTGTATTTGCTTAAGGATCAAATGCAGAAATATTGAATGAGGTTGCAATTACTTTTGTATGTCATAGTTGATCAATTTTATACATGTTCTTCATATTCCTTTTAAAAGATATTACATAATCTATTGCTCTGCATAGATATCTGAACTACTTAAACGACAAGATTGTTCTACTCTGCATCATAAGCTTGAGCATTTGTGCATAAATGTATGAATAATCATGAGAATGATTATTGAATGATTTAGTTGTCTATGTAGCATATTTCCCTTGAGATTGGAATACAAAAATATTGAATGGGGTTGCAATTGTATTTGTATGACATAACCGGTAGTTTTCATATATGTTGTTCATATTCCTTCTAAAGTGATTACTTGATCTACTGTTCAGTTATAATTATATGAACTTCTCATATATGATATTATTCTTCCATGCTCATAATATATGGTCAAATTTGTTTAGTATTGTGCAACATTACTTTCTGTTCTAATAACAGTATATCAGTGATACTAATAGTGTAGGAGGGGAGTTATATCTCCCACCGGGACTTTTGTCTCACCCTGTGGGTTCCACAACTTTTTAGGTGGGCGTGCATGAGGTAACAGAGATCGTATAGCTGAGACATGACAACAGTAGGGAGAAGACCTAGAATTCTGAGGTGGTGTGCTATCAGTTGTGTCTTGTTGTAGATAGAAGTCCTATATGTCGTCCATGTACTCTCAGGTCCTTAGGGATAGTTTCATATCTGGTTTTACAATCGATCTGAGTTTTTGGCTAAAAGGTTTTTATTGCTAATAGTTTTCTCATGTACATGTTTTGGTAAAAACAAACTTATAACATATGAGACAAGGATGCTGCTGAGACAACGTGTGATGCATCATGATGTATATGACAGGCTTTGGGCCTTTCCGTAATAAATTTCCTGGCAATGGATCTTTATGAAAATGGTTTTAATTTTAAGTGATTTTTGGTAATCCACTGTTAATGGTTGTTTTCGTGTGGGTTTTGTGCGATGTCATTATCAGTTTGATAGTGGTTGTGACAGACTGGATTTTCTGGTTTAATTTTGTGGACAAAATTTCTTTTAAGGTGTGTAGGATGTGATAGAGTGAAACTTTGAGGTTCTTGGTTATTCAATTCAATAATTGGATCATGAATCAGATAGTGGAATGATACATTTGGGTATGTATGTATGTATGATGATGATGATGTATGCATGGTAATAGTGTCATCCTAATTGGTTTTACATATTACAATGGCTTAGTATCTGAAGTGTGTTGTGACCATACAGAGGTACTCCAATTGTTTTGATGTAAGTGGAAGTCCTTTGATGTTGGTATCACGATAACCACCCTTAACTAGGTGTTGTTTTGAATGGAGTGATGGATCGGTCAATTAATGGTAGCTTGGCCTAAGTTGCCACATGTCCCTTGTCACACCTTGGTGAAGCGGGAGGGTGACATGGTTGTTTTCCTTACTAGGCAGTGCAGTCATACACAGCCATCAGGTTACAGATCAGTAGCGTGGAGGTATTTTGGCCCTTCTATGGATGCGCGAGAGGGTTGAGAAGTTATCCCCTACTCCAGTTCAAAGCCGCAATGTGGGAGGCAGTTCAACCCTTGATGGCTCATGCTTATATGATCATTGATCGTGGGTGTAAGCTGGGAGTTCAACTGGATGAGTGGGTGGTTGTCTTAGCACGGAGAACTGTAGACCAACCCATTACCGAGTTGTTCCAAGGAAAGACGAGAGAGAGACAAACCCCACACCACCCATGGTTGGGGCTGCAGACTCGCATCCTAGGAGCTCAAAATGGAGGTGAAGGATCCAGAAGCAAGCTCCATGCCGATGTGCAAAGGAGCAAGCAGAACTCTTGGTTGAGATGGACCTTGGAGGAGGGGCCCTCCTAATTTACCGATGGCAGGCTTGAGGAGTGACTTATCCCAACCCCGCCGAAGCAGCGAGCGCAAGAATGGGGGCGACCGAGAGGAGTGCGCAGCTGTGTGGTGGTGGTTGCTCCCAGGAGATGAGGCACCCTGGTGTTGACCGACCAGGTATAGATGCGAGGCTAGAGGTGACGAGTTCTGGAGACCCATGCGTGGAGGAGAGCTGACGATGGAAATCTTCTGGAGGCTGGCAGTGATGGAAAACAAAGGGGGAGTTTTTGACAGCTGCAGCTCTGGCGAGGAGGAGACCTTAGCCTATATATTGTTGGGGATCTACCCAGAGAACGGAGACCTCTCCAGCTGGTTGCACGAAGGAGCCGCTGAGAGCCAGAAGGTGGAGAATATGCATACGGCTATATAGATTCGTGTTGGGGAGCAAATCAGTCATGACGGCGGCTCAAGTGGATCACAGCAGTGAGATCATGTGTATGGAGAAGCTAACCCTTGGGGTGGTACCCTAAACGGGGTTGAGAGTCCACAGACGATGTATGTAGGCTCCAGCGGAGGCGACTTTTGCTCATCCAAGAAGGAACCAGAGCTAGAAAGAAGAAGAGGGAGAGCCCTGGACTGGCGGGATCAAACCTATTGAATTGGGTAGAGACCAAGGGAACCAATCGGCCTAATCCTAGCTATCAATAAGGATGCGCCTAGCCACATGGCGAGAAGCTATTGGCCCAAAAAGGTAAAATCTTAATAAATACCTAGATCTTCAATAATTCGCAATAAATAGCTCTATGATCAGAAAATTATAAATAAGGTACCGAAATTCTCAAAAAAATGAGTGGACTATACTAGAATGGTAATATCAGGCGTTTGATGCATTAATAATAGTGATACCATGTAAGATGTGTAATTCTTGTTTAATGGATAATAAATATCAAGCGATGTTCTAAAACTATGATAAAATTTTAGTAAATCCTTTTTGATGTCTATAATCCATATAAGGTCAATGATTATGATGTTGATGCTCAAAATCATGTAATTTTCTTTATATGCCTAATTAGGGCTAATAACCCTAATTAATATGCAATAAATACATTTATGATAAATAAACGTTGAAATTTATAGAGCACCCTTATTTCAGTAACTAAAAGATAATATGCAAATGTGAGATCAGTTTTATACATGAAATCCATGTTATATGAAGTTGACCCTTCATACATAGTTTAAAACCCTAATTTAGGTTAATGATGTAACATAAGGTTAAAATGTACACAAAAAGGATATGGAACCTAATGTTTAGATAATGAACTATAATCTGGAAAATGACATCAGTATCATAATTCTAAGACAAGAATGCAAGCAATGATGAGAATATCTTAATGAGTTAAGTAAACCCTAAAATGGATACAATTAGGGTTAAGATGAGATGTAAGATGACAAGAACCTGATGATAGTATATGATCTTGTCTTAATCAGGGTTGACAAAGGTTAGAGTTGACATGAGGAATATGTGATTAGGATGCCTCTTGATCAAGGTACACCATTACTTCTTGCTTGTCTTATTATACATTATGCTTGTGTTATATGGTAGTAAAGACTTGGCTTATGGTATTGATTGAAATGATTGTCTTGTATGATATGTCGCTTGAATTTCCATACTTATGGCTATGAACACCTACAAACATAATATAGATGTTCCATCATAAGATAGCTCATAAACCACTTGGTGGTAGAGCGCATGCATAATGATCACAAACCACTTGGTGGTAGATCATATGATGTTTGTATAATGATCACAAACCACTTGGTGGTAGATCATAAGGCCTAAATACGGCAAAGCCACTTGGTGGCAGACGCATGAGATGTATGATGGAAATGTGCTTAAAATATGTGTTCTCTTTTGTTAATGAACATCTTTGTGTAAGTATATGATTTTCTTATATTTCTTTATAACTGCCAAGTATTAGTTTTACCTTATTGCCAAGATATGATGAGAGGTATATAAAAGACATGTAGGCGTACTCAGTACAATATTCTTGAATATTGTGTTGATGTGTACCACATATAATCTTTTGTTAACGTTGTGGTTATGCTCTTAAAGATCCAGGATAGTTGAGAGTTGTGTGGCGAGCTGATGTACAGGTGGACATGTCGTCTTAAGATCCTGTAGTTTAGTGGTAGTACATGTATATGTAGAAGTTTGCTATTCAATATGTAATATCAAATGTTGTAACAATTCATGTTGTAATTATATGTTGAATGGTGAACATGTGTGTATGGTTTTATTATTGTTCATGTACATGTGCTACTGTTGTTTCCTTCTGTCTTCCTCTAATTTTCTTCTTCTTAGCCTAGTGTGTGGTGTTTAAATTGGGATTCTCACTAAGGTGAGGGTTTCAATTTGGATGTCACACATCAGATTAAGTTTTAGAAAATTCGGGGACGTCACAGGTAGTATCAGAGCATGAACAATAGAAAATCCTGACATTTTCTCATTATGCAACGCAAAACAAAAGAACTTTGAACTTAATAATCTTTATGGTTAGATTAGTCATCTTTTAGAGACTAGATATAACCTAGCCTCTAGGTTAGCACCTAGATGTCTGAGAACTAGGTATAGACTAGTGCTTGTTGGGTAGCAAGTCCTTATATGTCGTTCTTTCCTTGTAGTGAAGCAATATGGGACGTTTCACTATTTGGAAATGACGTGCATCAATGGAAGAGAAACCCTAGACATATTGTGCACATTGTCTAGAGTAGCTACACTAGTCTACCCCTTGTTCTCACCCTTTTCACTAGTTTTCATGACATTGTACTCTCTACTATGTGTGGGACACTCATTTTCAGGATTTGGTTTTTGATTCCAAACAGATCGAACCTCGATAGTTTTTGTTGACGCTTGTTTTATCAGAAAAAAATTATATAATATTTTACTATATATATGTATTACAAAATGTGTCCCCACACATGTACGAGTAGGAGGTAGTCATGCAACCTAAGTGAAAGTGTATGACATCTGTCTAGAAGAGAGAGTAGTTCTAGATTAGATGTCTAGATCCTTGTTTGGTATTTGTGATAGATGGAATAGATGAAATAAGTTTTGATGATATGATTTAGGTCTTATATAGATCATATAAGATAATCAAAGATGATATATGTTTGTCTTTGACGATTTAAGTTCAGCTTTGAGGATTTGATATAAGTTTTGATGATGCAAGTAACTAGGCTTTTACGAGGTAAGATAAGATAAGCTAAGATAAAGTTGTGAGTCAGCATGAGCCTCAAGCTCTTTTACAAAGGAGGACCTCTAGTGTTGGGACCAGTTATAGGGTTAACTCCAGAGAGACTGAGACCCAAAGGGAGAAGGTCAGAGAACCTAAACTCCAAGATATGAGAATTATGAAATATGTGATATGATATGTCCTAAACTAGAATATTCCTGAGTGAATGAGTTGAGTTGCCTAATGAATGATTCCTATAGTTATCTTGAACCCTAGATGTCCTTGGGAGGACCAAGCCCTAGAGATAGAGAGAGAGGCTCGATATATGTGTGTAAGTGGAAATGAATATGAGTGTCTTCCACCTGGGTGAGGGAGAGAGCCCAAGACCCTGGAGGAGGTAGCTATGTTAGTTTCTAGACAGCCTCATGCTCGGGTTGGTGGTTTCCCACATAGGAATCTAGTGGTGTATATAAGACGATGTCATAGCATGTTTGGTTTGTGCTTATGTGGCTAGATCTTATGAAGTTGATCACTAGTTCCAATGAGGTAATTTGAGAACCCTAGACTAAGAGAAGAAAGATAAAGTATATGTGTATGAGATACTCATAGAGTTGAGTTAGCTCAAAGTGACTAGGCATGCCTGCCCTCATGATATGGGTTGGGAGAACCTCAATTGGGCCATATAAAGTTTTGATATATGTTTGAAAAGCCACTTGTATAAGTTGTTTAACCAGGGTAAAACATATGTAAAGATGTGATCTAATCTTGAGACGTGATATATAGACATGATAAGATGGAAACCTAGAAATGGTTTAATACATATCTATGCATAAATGGTTAACCATATACATGAATAATGATGATAATGTGATACTACTAGTTAATCTTGTGATGAAATCATGAGTAAATGTTGCAATTTATTATGAATAATGAAATAAGACCATATGAATGGAATATGTTTCATGAGGTGTTAATCTTAGTGCTTAATAAAGATGAAAAAAATAGTTTGACAATTAGCACAACATAATGATTACGACACCATAATATAATGGGTTAACCTTAGTTAACACCTTTAGAACATGGTAATATGATGTGGGAACCCTAATGCATGGGTAAAGATAAGGATGCAACCCTAACATATGAGATACGTCATGATGTAGCCTAAGCTCCTAAACCATGTTATATGATGAATGGTTCACCCTTGTATCACCTTAGATGTTTGAAAAACATCCTAGTTTCTTAGATATAGTTTTGGAGCATTTGATTATGTTGCACCTAAGATAGTACCCTAATATGGATGAATGCAATATAAGGTTTTCCCTAGAAGTATGAGTATGGTTTACTTTCAAGGACAAAAGTTCTTTTAAGATGTATATGATGTGACAGACTGGATTTTATAGTTTAATTTTGTGGACAAAATTTCTTTTAAGGTGTGTAGGATGTGATAGAGTGAAACTTTGAGGTTCTTGGTTATTCAATTCAATAATTGTATCATGAATCAGATAGTGGAATGATACATTTGGGTATGTATGTATGTATGTATGATGATAATGATGTATGCATGGTAATAGTGTCATCCTAATTGGTTTTACATATTACAATGGCTTAGTACCTGAAGTGTGTTGTGATCATACAGAGGTACTCCAATTGTTTTGACGTAAGTGGAAGTCTTTTGATGTTGGTATCACGATAACCACCCTTAACTAGGTGTTGTTTTGAATGGAGTGATGGATCGGTCAATTAATGGTAGCTTGGCCTAAGTTGCCAGCATGTCCCTTGTCACACCTTGGTGAAGCGGAAGGGTGACATGGTTGTTTTCCTTACTAGGCAGTGCAATCATACACAGCCATCAGGTTACAGATCAGTAGCGTGGAGGCATTTTGGCCCTTCAATGGATGCACGAGAGGGTTGAGAAGTTATCCCCTACTCCAGTTCAAAGCCACAATGTGGGAGGCAGTTCAGCCCTTGATGGATCATGCTTATATGATCATTGATCATGGGTGTAAGCTGGGATTTCAACTGAACGAGTGGGTGGTTGTCTTAGGACGGAGAACTGCAGACCAACCCATTACCAAGTTGTTCCAAGGAAAGACGAGAGAGAGACAAACCCCCACACCACCCATGGCTGGCGCTGCAGACTCACATCCCAGGAGCGTAGAATGGAGGTGAAGGATCCAGAAGCAAGCTCCATGCCGAAGTGCAAAGGAGCAAGCAGAACTCTTGGTTGAGATGGACCTTGGAGGAGGGGCCCTCCTCCTAATTTGCTGGTGGTAGGCTTGAGGAGTGACTGATCCCAATCCCGCCCAAGTAGTGAATGCGAGAATGGGGGTGACCGAGAGGAGTGTGCAGCTGTGTGGCGGTGGCTGCTCCCAGGAGACGAGGCACCCTGGTGTCGACCAACCAGGTATAGACGTGAGGCCAGAGGCGATGAGTTCCGAAGACCCAGGCGTGGAGGAGAGTTGACGACGGAAATCTTCTGGAGGTCGGCAGTGATGGCAAATAGAGGGGGAGCTGTTGACGACTGCAACTCTGTTGAGGAGGAGACCTTGGCCTATATCTTGCTGGGGATCTACCCAGAGAACGGAGACCTCTCAAGCTGGTTGCATAAAGGAGCAGCTGAGAGCCAGAAGGCGGAGAATATGCATACGGCTATATAGATTCGTGTTGAGGAGAAAATCAGTCACGAAGGCAGCTCAAGTGGATCGCAGCAATGAGATCGTGTGTATGGAGAAGCTAACCCTCGGGGAGGCACCCTAAACGGAGTTGAGAGCCCACGGACGACGCACGCAGGCTCCAGCGGTGGTGACTTTTGCTCGTGCAAGAAAGAACCAGAGCGAGAAAAAAGAAGAGGGAGAGCCCTGGACTGGCGGGATCAAACTCGTTGAATCGGGTAGAGACCAAGGGAACTAGTCGGCCTAATCCTAGATATCAATAAGGATGTTTCTAGCCACATGGCGAGAAGCTATTGGCCCAAAAAGGTAAAATATTAATAAATACCTAGATCTTCAATAATTCATAATAAATAGCTCGATGATCAGAAAATTACAAATAAGGTACCGAAATTCTTAGAAAAATGAGTAGAATATAGTAGAATGCTAATATCTAGCTTTTGATGCATTAATAATGGTGATACCATGTAAGATGTGTAATGCTTGTTTAATGGATAATAAATATCAAGCGATGTTCTAAAATTATGATAAAATGTCAGCAAATCCTTTTTGATGTCTATAATCCATATAAGGTCAATGATTATGATGTTGATGCTCAAAATCATGTAATTTGCTTTATATACCTAATTAGGGCTAATAACTCTAATTAATATGCAATAAATACATTTATGATCAATAAACATTAAAATATATAGAGCACCCTTATTTCAGTAACCGAAAGATAATATGCAAATGTGAGATCAGTTTTATACACGAAATCCATGTTATATGAAGTTGACCCTTAATACATGGTTTAAAACCCTAATTTAGGTTAATGATGTAACATAAGGTTAAAATGTGCACAAAAAGGATATGGAACCTAAATATGTGTTATCTTTTGTTAATGAACATCTTTGTGTAAGTATATGATTTTCTTATATTTCTTTATAACCGCCAAGTATTAGTTTTACCTTATTGCCAAGATATGATGAGAGGTATATAAAAGACATGTAGGCGTACTCTGTATAATATTCTTGAATATTGTACTGACGTGTACCGCATGTAATCTTTTGTTTACGTTATGGTTATGTTGTTGAAGATCCAGGATAGTTGAGAGTTGTGTGGCGAGCTGATGTACAGGTGGACCTGTTGTCTTAAGATCATGTAGTTTAGTGGTAGTACATGTATATGTAGAAGTTTGCTATTCAATATGTAATATCAAATGTTGTAACAATTCATGTTGTAATTATATGTTGAATGGTGAACATGTGTGTATGGTTTTATTATTGTTCATGTACATGTGTTACTGTTGTTTCCTTCTGACTTCCTCTAATTTTCTTCTTCTTAGCCTAGTGTGTGGTGTTTAAATTGGGTTTCTTGCGTAGGTGAGGGTTTCAATTTGGACGCCACACATCAGATTAAATTTTAGAAAATTTGGGGACGTCACAGTGGTCATCATAACTTTTGTATCCTGAGTCTACAAGGACATAGGACTAAGGTGTTGAGTCTGTTCTAGTGTCCTCCAGTATATCTTATAGTGACTTCTGCCTATGCAGAAGAAAGGGTAAAGCATAAAGATGTCTGAACAACATGATGAACATGTTGTTGAGAGAAATGTTGTTGTACCAGGAGAAGGTGCAAGGGATTAGGCAAGAGAAGAATGAGTGCCTAAAAATCCCCAACCTAATCCAATCATGATAGAGAACCCTACTTTTCATGGTCTCATTGGGAAGGTAATGAAAATAGTGATGCATATAGTGGACCGAACACTAGAAATACAACCTAGGGCACCAGTTCCCTATGTAGACTTTGGTTAGACTGTTGAATGGCTACGCCGTGTAGGAGTTATAGAATATGCTGGAACAGATGACCCAACAGATGCTAATTTGTGGCTCACTGAGTTAGAAAATTCCTTTAAGATCCTTAGTTTCCTAGATGCTGACAAAGTTAGGCACATTGTGTACCTTTTAAAGGGTAGTGTTGGCCACTGGTGGGCCATAGAGGAGGTAAAAAGGAATGATGAAGAAGTTGGTTGGGAGGAATTTCATCAAGAATTCATTAATAAGTATTTTCCACAGACATACTTAGACAAAAAGATCTTGCAGTTTGAGAGGATTCGGCATTTTGAGAAAGGATTGAATGTTGAGATGTCTACCTCGACAACTATTTTGGAAAGTGTAGAGGGATTTGCCACATTCGTGGAATCTGTACGAAGAATACAAGGATATGTGATAGAGAAACATGAGGCAAACCTCAAAAAAGAGGCCTACATAGTCACAGGATAATTTGTTTGGTGGTTCTAAGCAGCCAAAGTTTTTAATACCACTAGTTTAGTAACTATCTAGTATGCCAACACGGTGGTCACCAAGTAAAGGAAGAGGATAGAGTTTACCTCCAGTTGGACCCTCAAACTCAGTTTCTAAGACAGTAATGGGAATAATAAGACCATGGTATGAGAGTAAGACATGTTATAGGTGTGGATAGGTTGGGCATACTAGACCGTTTTGTCCACAAAGACACAATGAGGGGATGCGACAACCAAGGCACAATCAGAAAGGTTCACAAGGACCATGGTTCAGTGGAATTGGAGGGCGTGGACGTGGACAAACGTTACAAATTAGTTCATCTACTCCAGGTAGTAGAGGACGAGGGAAACAATAGCCGATGACTAGACTCTATGCATTGAGTCAACCTGAGACACCAGAGAAACCGTAATAGGTGACATGTCAGATAGAATTTTTCCATTCTAACTTATCTGTCTTTATTCTTCCTATTAATCATAAGAAGGATAGATGTTGTTAAGTTTTCTTTAGTTAGTCCTTTGGGGACATGAGGAAGAGATGAAGAGACTAGAAATTATATTCTATCTAGTATCCTCTAAAATGTTTTGTGATTTCTTTTGTTCATATATAAATAAAAAAAGAGGTGTAGAAGAGACACCTGGAGAAAACCAGAGATACTAAGTCTTAGAATTTAAAAGAGGTGTTTAAGGTAAGAAACATGATATAAAACAAAAGTGCATACTACCTAATATCATTGCTTGAATACCCTGGCCAGGTATTCAATTATTGAAGGCAAAGTAAGTATGAGACTCTTAGATTGCTATCTTTCTAATTACTATGATCAAGTAGACATTTTGATGCAATCTAAAGAGTATAATGAAATAGGAAATGCGGCACATAAATTCCTACCACATTCTAAATTATGATAAAGTGGAACCTAAGTTAATCTCAGACCAACCTATGAGTATAAGAAAGTATAAAGTGTAATCCTCATGATATGTGAAAGGGAACAAGGAAGGTGATCCCTACTCAATAAAGAATATGTAAAGAATAATAACCATTTCCATGGTGTAAAGATGGAAAATGTGATAAAATAAGGAAATGTTCATAAAAATAAAGAGCAAAAATCAAAGAAGGAGTAATGACATGTAATCATCTTTACAGTTCCTATGTCAATGGCAAGGAAACCAAGATGAAACCAGATTGAATGAAAAATGAGCAGTGAAAATGTGTATAATAACCAAAGAAAGTTGGTAATATCCTTCTACCTAATAGTAATGAAAAATACTAGAAAGGGGTGAATAGGGTTTTATGATAATTTTAAAATTAATTCCACCAAGAAACCACAAAAATATTGGAGAAGGAGACAAAGGCGTTTAGAGTGGTTCCACCCTTAGCAAAAACTAAGGGAGTCAGTCCACTACCCAATTGTTTCCAATTGGGATTTTGAAAGCACTTGTATTTTATTACCTTTTGGAGGATGTTACATAAGATACAAGTATCTTCCCAAACCTTAGGATAGCCTTCACCTAGAAGTAGTCTCACCAACCCTGAAGCAACCTTCCTCTTGAAGTAACTTCAAGATCCCCCTTGAAGTAGCCTTCCTCTTAAAGTAGCTTCCTGTTGAGACAGCCTTCTTGAAGTAATCCTAAGTTCGCTGAGCTACCTTCTCCACCTGAAGAAGCTCCTACAACCTCCTTTCCGCAGCCTCCAACCTAGGAGTAGCAGAGGAGAATACAAAAACAATAAGAAGGAACAAGAAAGAAGGAAAAATACACTTTACCACTTTAGCACAAGGCTTGAATCCTATATCAAGCATTTTTATCTCCTATCCAATGTGTATGAATGTGAAAGTGTAGTGGGTAGGAGATTCTATCCTATAGGACACGAAATCTCAGCTTATGGAAATGATTTGCAAGTGAAGGATTGCTCAATTGCTCACAAGAGTTGATTCTCAATTGCACGTATGTGTACTCAAGTTATTTTAGGTGTCCTAAGGCATGTCCTATTTATAGGAATGGCTTACAAGGGTCTAGGGACGTTATAGACACATTCTAGGATGTTCTTAGTGCTCAACTAGAAGGTAAGTATCCACTAATTACGTTTGTAATGACTAGTTAATTAATTCTAAAAAGTGCAGTCGTAACCTTTCTCGGTCGAGAAGTTTGTCGACCGAATGTCTCTCGGTCAAGAACTTCATCGTCCAAGGGAAAGTCTAGAGTAAGTATATTGCAACATTCAACTCAACTCCCAACTACTTTTTCCCATCAAGTCTAACGGCTATAGAACCTGCTCGAGGAATAGACTATGGTGATTCTCGATCGAGAAGATGGTTGACCGAGTTTGTCTCGATCGAGAATTAGTTCGACCGAGGGAGTCCCTATTTTAGTGTATCTAGACATGTACTAAGTGTATGTATCAAAGTGTCATTGTGATGCTATCATAGGGAATGACCTATCTAAGTGTTGTGAGTGGATAGGGAAGATCTAAATGCTTGATTTACATGATATCTAAGTACTTGTACATTATATGTTTGTACAAGTTTACATTTGATTACAATCATAAAAAATAAGGCTATTTGAGCATATATATCTTCCAAGCTTAGCTATCCACCACCTTGAATTCTTGTTCCTGAAATACTCAAGTAGCACGTTAGATCCACAAGAATGAAATGTTTTCCATTTTCAAAACAAAGGGATTTTAATGATGTCCATTTAGCGAACAATCTCACCCTTTTTGAAGATGACAAACATTTCTAAATATATAAATAAAATAAGCTTAAATCATATTGAGTTTCATACCTGAAGTTTACCTTGTGTATACCTTCTCTTATTTATGGAATATGTGCTTATTATTCCCAAAGAAGTGTGGAACATAAAATCCAATTCTTTAGGGAATATAGCAACATTTGATGTGAAGCTAAGAGAGTAGGTTGAAACTCATTAATTGAGTATTTAAGATTTATATTATTTCTCCCCCTTTGTCATTTCAAAAAGATACCCGTTAAAAACATGTTTTAAGACTCCCCCTTAATTAGTGCTCCCCTATAATATGATGATTAAAAGAGCTAAAAGATGTCCATTTCCAGCCAAAATGTAAGGGTCGGAGAAACAAACCAATTTTAAGAAGGAGAAGCACAAATGTCAAAGAAAACATCTTCTAACAGAGTGATAAGTAATTTCTTTCTTATCTTATTAAATTAATCCAATGGAAGTGGTTTTGTGAAAATATCTGCCAATTGATCTTCCATATCAACATGATGATGGGATATATATTTTTTAGAAATATGATCCCTTAGAAAATGATGGTGGATTTCAATATGTTTGGCACGAATTTGTAGAATAGGATTATGTGCCAAGTTTATAGCGCTTGTATTATCACAATAGATAGGTGTGGGTGAAAATATAAAATCATAATCATTTAAAACTTGTTGCATATAAAGCACTTGAGCACAACAAGACTCGACTGCCACATATTCAGCTTCAGTGGTAGAAAGGGCAACCATGTTTTGTTTCTTGCTAAACCATGATACTAAGGCTCGTCCTTAATAAGAAACAACATCTTCTTGTTCTCTTTCGGTCAAGTCGACAACCAGTGTAATCGGCATTGTTATAAGCTTTCAAATCCAAAGATTGTCTTTTAGGATACCATAAACCATAGTTTGTAGTGTCGGCTAAGTATCTTAGAATCCTTTTGATAGCTTGAAAATGATTTTGCATGGGTTTTGATTGAAATCTAGCACAAAGTCCAACAAAAAAACATGATATCTGGTCTAGAAGTGGTTAAGTAAAGCAAACTATCAATCATGGCCCTATACAAAGAATCATCAATGGGTTCCCCATTTTCATCCTTGTCAATTTTAGTAGAAGTGGCCATTGTTGTGGTAGCATGTTTTCTATGTTCCATTTCAAAACATTTTAAAATTTCATTTGTATACTTCTCTTGGCTTATAAAAATTCCAGCAGACGTTTGCTTTATTTGAAAACCAAGAAAGAAAGTCAATTCTCCCATGAGACTCATTTCAAATTCCTTTTGCATAATATCACTAAATTGTTTACATAAGATTTCATCGATTCACCAAATGTAATATCATCAACATAAATTTGAACAACTAGAAAGTCGGATTCATATGTTTTGAAAAATAAGGTCGAATCTGAATTTCCAATTGAAAAACTATTATCAAAGAGATAATTTTTTAGCCTTTCATACCAATTTCTAGGTGCTTGTTTTAACCCATAAAGTGCTTTCTTAAGTTTATATGCATGATCATATTTACTAGGAATTTCAAAACTAGGTGGTTGGGCAACATATACTTCTTATTGTATTTTTTTAGGAATATACTTCTTCTTGTATTATTCCATTTAGAAATGCACTTTTTACATCCATTTGAAATAGTTTGATGTCTTTGTGGGCAGCTATAGCTAGTAGTATTCTAATAGCTTCAAGTCTTGCCATGGGTGCATAAGTTTCATCAAAGTCTATTCCTTCTTAATGATTGTACCCTTGTGCTACCAACCTAGCTTTATTTCTCGCTACTTCCCTAGTTTCTTTCAATTTGTTATGAAAGACCCACTTAGTTCCAATAATGGTTTTATCTTGAGGTTTAGGAACTAGGTCCCATACATCATTCTTAGTAAATTGATTTAATTCTTCTTGCATGGCCATTATCCAATAATCATATTTTAGAGCTTCAGTTACCTTCTTGGGTTCAATTATAGATACAAATGCCATATTTGCAACATCTCTAAAAGAGGAACGGGTTTTTACTTTATCATTAGGATTCCCAATGATTAGTTCTTGAGGATGATCTTTAATTAGTCTAGGAATGGGTTTTTGTGTCTCAATTTGTTGATCATTTTCAGCATTTTGATCATCTTTAGTTGATATGTTAAGATCTTCAATTTGATGAGTAATATCAACTATGTCATTATTTTTAGCATTTTGTTTTAGTTATTCATGAAAAGTAATGTGAATGGATTCTTAAACTTTTCTAGAGATGGAGTTGTATATTCTAACTGCTTTTCTAGAAGATGAATATCCCAAGAAAAAAGCTTTTTGTGATTTAGAGTCAGATTTGTCTCTATCATCTTTTGTGTTTAAGATATAGCAAGTTGAGCCAAAAGTGTGAAAATAATCAACCCTTGGTTTCTTATTAAAAATAAGTTCATATGGTGTTTTCTTCAAATGAGAGTGTATGGTTACTCTATTTAGCACATAACAAGCTGTGTTTACGGCTTCAGCCCAAAAGGTTTTAGATGTATTATGTTCAAGCATCATAGTCCTAGCCATTTCTTATAAGGATCTATTCTTTCTTTCAACTATGCCATTATGTTGTGGAGTGTGTGGAGATGAAAAATTGTGAGTGTAACCTTGAGATGTGCAGAATTCTTCAAATGTATGATTCTCAAATTCTCCACCATGATCACTCCTAATTGTACATATTTTATTCAATCTTTAAGCAGAATTGTATGAACACTTGAATAGTATCATCTTTATTTGCAATAAAATGAACCCATGTATATCTACTAAAGTCATTAACAATAACAAAGCAATATCTTTTTCCACCAATAGATTGAGTTCTCATAGGACCAAACAAATCCATGTGAATAAGTTCTAATGATCTAGTAGTGCTAAGCATTGTTTTTTATTTGAAAGAAGTTTTGCTTTGCTTTCCTAGAGTACAAGGTTCACAATTTTCAGGTTTATCAAAAGATATTTTAGGTAAACCACGTACAAGATCATATTTAATCAACATTTTGATAACATGGGAACTTGCATGACCTAATTTTTTATGCCATAGTTGTAGAGATTCATCTTTTTCAAGAAGGCATTTTCCAATAATAGCTTGCATAGAATTAGGCCTAAGTATATATAAATTTCCTATTCTTTTTCCTTCATAAATGATTTTATTAGTGTTTTCAATCAATAGTTTACAACAATTTCAATTTTATAAGACATCATAGCCACTATCGCATAGTTGACTAACACTACTTAAATTATGATGCAAGCCATCAATA
Source organism: Alisma plantago-aquatica (assembly GCA_963693085.1). NCBI lineage: Eukaryota > Viridiplantae > Streptophyta > Magnoliopsida > Alismatales > Alismataceae > Alisma > Alisma plantago-aquatica. The sequence continues at coordinate 1,554,604,059 of OY856409.1, forward strand.
AGTAAAACATTTTTTATTTGAAGATTTGTACCAATGTTACCTATTCCAACAATCTTTACATTTCCATTATCTCCAAAAGTGACTGTTCCACTTTTCTTTTCTTCAAATGTTTGAAAGGCCTTTTCTCCACCACCGTGAACCCCGGTTAGATTCAGGCATGATACACTTTTTATTTATTGGGAGAACCCAAGTACTCTCTTGTGGATCCATGAAACAACTCTCAGAAATCTTTTTCCCCTTTAGAAGATGCAGGAGCGAAACAATCAACCTATTGATATTGGAAGACCAAAAAGATTCTTCCAATGTCTCATTTCTGGGTCCAATGGAATTCATAGGTATAGGAAGAAGCCCCATCAAATAGAGATTTTTTAACATCCACTATCAACCACTCAATCCTGCAAAAGACATAAATTTTGGTACCCATGTTATGGTCCTCTTTGGTTAGAATCATTTAACAAAACTGAATATAATTGAACAATTGAATGTTTTAAGCTAAACAGAACTACATTCGATGGACAAATACTTCAACCGAAGAGTGTATCGGTCGAACATTTTGTTGACTGAGAGTGTTATTGTTTTACTGGTTGAAACATGAGATTTCTTGGTCAACAATTTTCTCGAACAATGTTGTCTCGATCGAAGATTTACTCGACCAGGATTGTTACTATATTTACAGCATATTTTAGATTTGATATAGGTATTCCCTCATTCGAATACTTTCTCGACCGAGGAGAGTCTCGGTCGAACTATTTGTCCACCGAGGTTGTTTCTATTTGTTTTCAGCAATTTGTTTATGTCAGTTTGAGCTAAAATTTTTGTAACATGCTAAGGTACCATTCTATTTAGTTGAGATAAGACATTAAGATGTTCAAATGAGGTTTTAGGTCAAATATCAACATAATCATATTAAATTTGCTAAGTTTGGGGTCTTGGAACCCATACTAACTCAACATCCTTTTTCTTGTAAGGACATGTGAAGGAATAATGTCCAAGACGCAAGCAATAGTGACAACAACTGGAGTCAATTTCATTTCTCTTTCTAAGATTTTGAGTTGTGTTCTTGGGTACAAATATGATCTTGGTCTTGGGTGCTGGAGTTCTCCTAGTTTAGGTTGATAAGAGTTTTCTTTTGGAACATATCCTAAACCTCTTCTTCCAATATAACCAGAAGAATTCTTTAGGATCTTATCAAGAATACCATTATTTCTCAAGAAACTAACTTATTTTTGTAACTTAGAAACCTCATCCATTTTCTTTTTGATATCTGACTTTTCTTGATCTAGATCAGATGATACAACATCTCTTTCTTTAACAATAGCATCACAATCTAGATGAGTTCATAGGATAGGTTAAGTCTGAAAATTATTTAGTTTTGCAAGCAATTCAAGCTTTTCTTGAGAAAGAAGATCATAGTTTGTTTCTAAAGTAACAAACTTCATATCAGAATCATTTAAAGATGATTTCAAGGTAAAGTTTTCAGAAATAATACTTTCCTTCTCTAAAGAAAGATTATTTAATCTAGCATATAAATTCTCACTAGTTTTAGTAACTTTCTTTAGTTTCTTTTTGCAATCAACATATTTGTCATGTGTATCTTGAAGACTAGAAATTAGATCTTCTTTTGGAAAATCAAAAAGGTTTACCTCTTGAGAATCATCACTATCATCTTCTTTGGCCATGAGACACTCCACGTTCTCTTCTCCACTCTCACTATCACTTGACTCATCCCATGCAGCTTTGTATGCTTTTTCTCCCTTTTTCTTGGATGATCTTTTATTCCCTTTTTTTGCTTTAGGACATTCATTCTTAAGATGTCCTCTCTTTCCACATTCATAACACCTAGGAGAGGAAGAATAAGAGGAACCAATAACTTTGTTAGATTTAAATGTTCTATATTTCTTACCATTTACAATTAGAGCTTCTTCTCCATCAACTCCATCACTTGTCTCATCACTTTCTTGAGTGATGACCTTTGTAGCCTTTAGAGACATGTCCTTCTTTATTCCTTGTTGAATTTCACGCTTCTGTCTTTCTTCCTCCTACAAGGTTGCTTCATGTGCTTCTAAGTTGCCAATGAGTTGCTCCATCCTTAGTCGGGTGAGGTCATTGGCTTCTTCAATTGCAGTCACCTTAGGCTTGTATTTGGAAGGAAGAGACCTAAGAATTTTAGACACTTGATCTTCTTCACTAATGGATTTACCTAATGCATTCAAACCATTAACAATAGAAGAAAACTTTGCATACATTTCACTAATAGACTCATTTGGTTCCATACAAAATTGTTCAAACTTTTGTTTAGGGATGTCAATGGGTAAGGGTAAACACATTTACCCTTTACCCATACCCTATAGGGGAAGGGTAAGGGTAAAGGATTTTCTTACCCTTTACCCGCTACCCTCTAACCCGCTACCTTAGTGGGTAAGGGTAAGCCATTACCCATGCCCTCTAACCTGCTACCCACCAATATTTATGTATAATATTGAATGTATGGTCATATGTTGTTTGAATCTATGTAATATTTAATTTTATTGGGTCATCATTTTAAATAATACATGATATTCTTTTCTACTTCTTATATAGTAAACTTGGTTGTGTATGCAACATAGTTTTGGAGGTGCAAGACACATGTATATATGTAGTCCATGTTCCATTAAATTATTTGTGGTGTAAGGCAAACATGTATAAAATAACAAGATTTAATTTTTAATGTATCATTTAATACATATGTGAGGTAGTGTTATATATTTTATTTGTGCTTTATTTTTTTGGATGCTACAACATTTTATAGGGTATAATATATGCATGTTTATAATAATAACTCTCTATGACATATTGTCCTTTAATTTCATTTCAACGTAGAAGTCTTAATCTACTAGGAATAATTTATTTTTTCACACACCGATGTTAGGGTACTACCATTTGTACATGCATTCAATACAAAAATTGTAGAATATTACTTAGAAACATTTTGGATATTTCAAATCCAGTATGGAACATCTTGATATTTCACTCAAATAAATGAATGTACTAGCTAGACCATTATTGTTAATATTACCACAAATTTGAAGATGACATATAAATTCCCCACTTAACCCATACCCTCCCCATTTACCCTGTGGGTAATAGGGTAAGGGTAAGGGGAGGGTAAGGATATTGGTGGAGTGGGGAATTACCCATACCCTTACCCGCCAGACTTGATGGGTAAGGGTAAGGGTAAGACCTTACCCTCCCCATACCCTCCCCATTGACAGCCCTACTTTTGTTTAAGCATACTATTTTTGGAGTTCTTTACTTGAACGGTTCCTTCATAAGTAATAGAGAGTCTATACCATATTTGATATGCAGTTTCACAATTTGATATTCTATTAAACTCACCTACAGAAATTGAGCAATAAAGGATACTTACAGCTTTTGCATTTAATTGGGCTAATTTTACCATATTTACAGCCCATGTAGAATACTCCGTTTGAGGAAGAGTGTAGGTATTTGACACCATTCTCCAAAGATCCCAGCTGATTCCTTGAAAATAGAATTGCATCCTCCTCTTCCAATAGTTGTAGTTGGTGCCATCAAATGGTGGAGGTCGAGCTACAAGTGTTCCTTCCAAGTTGAGGTTGTTTAGTACTATATCACCCATTTTCTTCAAGACTTGTTAAAGTTCCTTGAAGCCTGCTCTGATATCAATTGACTAACACTAGAGGCGGGGTGAATAGGGTTTTATGATAATTTTAAAATTAATTCAACCAAGCAACCACACAAATATTGGAGAAGGAGACAAAGGCGTTTAGAGTGGTTCTACCCTTAGCAAAAACTAAGGGAGTCAGTCCACTACCCAATTATTTCCAATTGGGATTTTGAAAGCACTTGTATTTTATTACCTTTTTGGAGGATTTTACATAAGATACAAGTACCTTCCCAAACCTTAGGATAGCCTTCACCTAGAAGTAGTCTCACCAACCCTGAAGTAACTTCAAGCTCCCCCTTGAAGTAGACTTCCTCTTGAAGTAGCATCCTATTGAGACAACCTTCTTGAAGTAATCCTAAGTTTGTCGAGCTACCTTCTCCACTTGAAGAAGCTCCTACAACCTCCTTTCCGCAGCCTTTAACCTAGGAGTAGCAAAGGAGAATACAAAAACAATAAGAAGGAACAAGAAAGAAGAAGGAAAAATACACTTTACCACTTTAGCACAAGGCTTGAGTCCTATATCAAGCATTTTTATCTCCTATCCAATGTGTATGAATGTGAAAGTGTAGTGGGTAGGAGATGCTAGCCTATAGGACACAAAATCTCAGCTTATGGAAATGATTTGCAAGTGAAGGATTGCTTAATTGCTCACAAGAGTTGATTCTCAATTGCAAGTATGTGTACTCAAGTTATTTTAGGTGTCCTAAGGCATGTCCTATTTATAGGAATGGATTACAATGGTCTAGGTACGTTCTAGACACTTTCTAGGATGCTGTTTGTGCTCAACTAGCTATTAATTATCCACTCATTACATTTGTAACGACTAGTTAATTAATTCTGAAAAGTGTAGTCAGAACCTTTCTCGGTCGAGAAGTTTGTCGACCGAATGTCTCTCGGTCGAGAACTTCGTCGACTGAGGGAAAGTCTAGAGTAAGTGTATTGCAACGTTCAACTCAACTCCCAACTACTTTTTCCCACCAAGTCTAATGGCTATAGAACCTGCTCAAGGAATAGACTCTGGTGATTCTCGGTCGAGAAGATGGTCGATCGAGTTTGTCTCGGTCGAGAAGTTGTTCGACCGAGGGAGTCCCTAATTTTTGTATATAGAAATGTACTAAGTGTATGTATCAAAGTTCCATTTTGATGCTATCATAGGAAATGACCTATCTAAGTGTTGTGATTGGATAGGGAAGATCTAAATTCTTGATTTACATAATATCTAAGTACTTGTACATTATATGTTTTTACAAGTTTACATTTGATTACAATCATAAACAATAAGGCAATTTGAGCATATAGATCTTCCAAGCTTAGATATCTACCACCTTGAATTCTTGTTCCTAAAATACTCAAGTAGCAAGTTAGATCCACAAGAATGAAATGTTTGTCATTTTCAAAACAAAGGGATTTTAATGATGTCCATTTAGCCAATAAGTAATACCTGGATGGTGATGTGGTGATAAGGGAAAGTGTGTTTCCTTTATACTTCCTTTATAGGGATGTGATGTTCGAGTTAGTCTCATATCACTTCATATGCATTGTTTTGAGGTGACCTTGAGATGGATACTTGAAAAGTATCAGTTAGGGCTTGGACTTTGGTTCCAAGATGGTGACATTTGTGATTAATATTTTTTTGTGAATCCTCCAAGAATATAGGAAGATTCTTCTAACATGTTTGGAATTAATAGCGACAAATGAGCACTTGAATGAACATAAATGTGATGTGTTTTGGCATATGTGATGGATACCAAGGTACCTAGTATACAAGAGGTTCCAGTGGTATGTGAGATCAAGAAAAAGAAAGTTTCATAATGAGAATTCTATGGTTAATACACTTGAATTTGTGGTCTTACATTTTCCCTCTATTAAATATAATGATTCCCAGGTCTTTGAACCTCCTCTTGTAATGTTACAAGTTGTGAAGGTGGCTTAAAAGTTAGGGTTTCCATATGTGTTATACAAAGTACATACAATTTTTCTATGTTAAGAAAGTATGACTTGACATGGTGTTAACCTTACAAGCCAAAAGTGGTAGAGTTAACTAAGGATGTATCCTACGTGATAAATTATGTGTTAACCTCAATTAAAGTTCCATGACATCACTATGATATAGAGGATGTTTAATATAAGAATATTGATTAGTCATAAGTATGTTTAATGTTTTGAGATTCCGTTGGTTGGCTTCATAAAGTTTGATGAAGAGTTAAAAGATGAAGTACCTTTATCTTTTCTCTTGAAATTTTGGGGACAAAATCCTTGTTAGGGGTTGATAACTTGTAACACCACTGACCTGGGTTATGATACCACTGTTGGGTTTTATGGCCTCAGAGTAGGCAGTAGAAACAAAAAATTTACTGGACATTAACCCATAACAGGAGATTGCATCAATGACTATGTAATGGGAAGGATGGTTTTAGCAAGATATACCTGATCATGGGGCTTGCCCAGCGACAATACCTCACAGCCATGTGTGGTCTTCGATGCCATGTCTTGGACGGTGTCTATGCAGCTCTTGGTCTTCACTGTGGACTCTGGACTCAACTACGGACTACGGTTGACATGTCCTTATGAGTGGTAGACATCTCCCGCCTCTGTAGATAGTCCACACGGACCACCTGGTTTGGGAGTAGAAGGATCTAGAAATTACATGAATAACTTGCACTGCGGTAGGTGAACTGATCATTTCACAACTGAAATGGTCATTTGGCAAGGTGAGTTGATCAGTTCACTAGTGAACCAGTCGATTGGGAGTGTGAACTGGTCGGTTCACTAAGTGAACCAGTCATTTCACTTCCCAGACTTGCCCACAGTTGACGTTCCTTAATCATTTCCAATTAATGCAAAGATTAATCCTTATTCCAATCGAATTGAACAAGTGAAGGGTGAAAGTTTTCCTCCACCGGTCAAATCCTAATTTCCCCAATTGGTAGGACTTTGAGCCACCCAGTTCATCAAGTGGTCTGTTCAGTTGGCTCACACCATCCGATCGGCTCACAAGGTTGAACCGGTCGGTTGGCAGTCCTGACATTGCCAATGCAGTCTCCAATCAACTTGACACTCTAACCAGCTAGTTCAACACTTGAACTTGATAGTTCTGAGTCTAGTCAGTGATTTGTATGTTTAATTGAGTACCTAAACACCTTTAGTCTCAATCTAAACATCATTCATGGACAATCTCCTCTTCCACGGGTATCCTATGTGTGTGACCCCGCAGGTTCCAATTTACGTTGGCAGTGAATGTTCATAACAACTTATGGCATCACAAGCAATGAGCGGAATCTACTAACTCATCATTGCTACCCAAGTAACTTATAAAGTTGGAGAATAACTTCAACCTACAATCTGTAATTAGTGTTACAATAATCATATAGTTCCTTTATCTCTGACATCTGGATTGAACTCGAGGCATGGAACGTCATCCTCTTCAACATTCAATCCATGTTCCTTGACCTAGAGCAGACTGTCTGAGATGCATGTGAGTTCACATATCATATATTGAATCGCATGAGTATGGCCTGGATATCAAGGGGACCTGGATATCATACTCCTTGTAGGAGGGACAAATCCCATATCTATCACTCACAGTCAAGTCCCCATGTCTCAAAGTCACCCAATCATCACCATAATAACAAACCATGTTTCAGCATTGTGTTTGATGATGTCAAAGTGTGCCCAATGACATGTGACAAGTGCAGTGATTTTAGGTCTAAGAACCACTATCATCAATATCACTATGAGAGATGATTGTGACTACCATTCCATGGTATCCCTGTATCACTCTCACAGTGGGTCTGTCCGATATATTGTTCTCTAACATATATCTATGTGCTTGACTTGATATCATATTTCATGACTAATGAGACTCTGTCATCAGTCAACACACACTCTAGTCTTATGTATCACTATTGTCTATTTTTCTTCCATAGTAATATCAAACTAGGGACATATCAAGAATGTATGTACTCTTATCATACATATGGTCTCATTGTTCAGGTCCTCAATCTGAAGACATATGTCATCAAGTCACATCATTCTTTAGACATATATTATGTATGTGACATCATCTCATGAGTGAGACAAACATAATAGATGGAATTACCTTTATTATCAAATCAGGTATCTAATGCCTCATCGCAATCATCATATGATTGGCTCGCTGGGCATACCATACCAATAGTAACCCTAGGTTTTTTTGCCTAAGTAAGATGATTAGAACCTTGTCTTAATCTTTTAAAAATTAATTAAGACTTAAGTAGAGATTAATTTTCAAGTTTGAGCATGTTTGAAGGTTGTTTGTGTTATATATGATAGTTTTGGTGCAAATTGCAATCTACCCAAAATATGGGGTTGATGTGCAATTTATCACCTTTAGAGTGTCCCTTCTCTCCCTAGCATCATTTAGAGGAAAGATAAAAGAGGGGGTGCCTTGTTTGAGTCTTGGTTGAGTGATAGCACTCTTGGTGGTGAAAGAACCACAGAATGTTGAGTATCTTGAACCCTAGATGAGATTGTGTCAAGTTATGAAGAGCATATAGGAGTGCCTAACGGTTTACAAACCATAGAGGAGGTATCATATTGGTTTAGCAACTTTTTTGAAGTTTTCATATCAGGCTAAGCACCTCAAGTAGGTGACAAATATCTATTTAGGACTTCCTTGGAAAAGTTGTATCGGTTTACATGAAATGTGATATTGGGTTGTGATATCTTGTCAAGCAAGCTACCCAATGGCCAATATCTCATCCTTGAATTATCGACAAGAATGTTGCATGACAAGATAATTATAGTTGCATGGTGCCACCATGCATGGACATGTGTCACTTGTATACATATGGTGATTACACCTCTCATGTAGTCTCTCTCATGAGCCTCAACTATATAAGCCCCTCCTTTCACAAGAAAGTAAACCTTTTGACTCATTTACCACCTCCTTCTTGGTGGAAACCCTAGGAGCTCAAGGAGAAAGTGGATGGTTGAGAATCTTGTCTAAGGTGATGCCATGACCATCTTCAACTTTGGATAATTATGTATCTCAGATCATAATTCTTTCTTCCTTTTCTTCTTCGCCAAGTTTCTAACTATGATACCTTCTTCTCAATGGAGGTGAAGATATAGACGAATCTTGGACTTTAAAATAGGTCATCTTCAACCTTGGGAAAGTGGATATTTGAATCTTGAAGCTCTAGTAGTGATCTTGAGGTGGGTGATATTACTTGAACTCAACTCTATTATTATTTACCTACAATCATGTAATACTTGGTGATTCCTTTTCAATTTCAACTTTCCTTGGTTGAATAATGGTTCTATCAGATCTAATAGATATATGGGTTTGTTGTCCATGATCTAGAGTGTTAATGGACAAAGATTTGGAGCTTGAATATGATAGAAAACCAATATCACTTTGAAGCACCTCTAAACTGATATCACTTTGAAGCACCTCTAAACCGATATCACCTTGAAGCACCTCTAAACCGGTATCACTTTGAAGCACCTCTAAACTGGTACCACTTTGAAGCACCTCTAAATTGATATCACCTTGAAGCACCTTAAGACCAATATCATTTTGATGTGGCATGGGAGACACAAGTGATAGTGTCATGACCGACACATAATATGATAGTGAGGCTGAAACCCTAGAACATGGTGTGGCCGATACACCGATTAAGGTGAAGATGTTATACCAAAGTGAGGTGAAGATGTTACACCCGATAGAGGTAAAGATGTTACACCCAAGTGAGGTGAAGATGTTATACTAAAGTGAGGCAAAGATGTTACATTCAAGTGATCAGGTGAAGATGTTATACTAAAGTGAGGTAAAGACGTTACACTAAAGTATGGTGAAGGTAATACACCAAGAGATAAGTGAGGTCGGTGCCTTGATGAGTGAGGGTGTGAGGGAGATGATGATGCCTAACCCAATATCATCTAACCCTAACCCTAGAACTTGATACACCCCCTAACCTAATATCAATTGATGGTGTCTAGGGTGACACATCCTTTGAGTCCTTGGCTGACAAACACCCAAGATGATAGTATGGTTAATACACTAGAATGTGCTATGGCCACCACACACATGTTGATATGCATAGGAAGATATAAGTGTATATGTATTAGGCTGACACAAGTTTCATGGCCGAGACAAGTGTCTAGGCCGACACAAGTAAGAGTGTCTAGGCCGACACAACTGATAGTATCTAGGACGACACACGTGAATGTGTCTAGGCCGACACAAGGGTTAGTGTGTAGGCCAATACACTTATATGAGTGGAGGCCTAAACATGAGGAGTATAATCAAGTTGATACACTATGAGGTAACGAGATGGATACACTTTGATAAGTGTAGGTCAGTATACCCTAAAGAGGCTCAAATTAATACAATAAGTTAAAGTTGAATCTAGTATCCTAATGAGGATGAGAGAGAAACTTAAATCGCTCATGTTGATAAACAATTAATGATAACTTATGAGAGTAATCAAGTATGATTGAATACTTATGGCAATGAAATAAGCCCCTAGATGTGAGGAGTTATGAATTAGGGTTCATTTGTTGAATATATCCCCAAAAACCCTAATTGGCTACAATAGAAACCCTAACCCTAATTATGAGAGGGTTGTAACTTTATTGAGTGATTATCTAGGATACAATTGAATGTAAAGATAATAATATAAGCTTCTACAGAGGAGGTGTTATGGTTTAGGATTGGTTTTTATAACCCTAGAAACCCTAATCAGTTGAAAAGAGAAACCCTAACCCTAATCACAAGAGGGAATGTAACTCAAAATGGCATGATGATAATAATCAATGGTTACAATAATGAAATATTTTTTTTGGTCGGGCAATAATGAAATCTTAACCATTAAGGCTTTATGGATATAACTATATGAGGGCTATAGTGGTTATAATCTATTATAGCTTGATTATGTCTTATGAGGCCTATGGAATAATTGTATCACAGAAATGATGTATATAGGTTTGATGACCTGGCAAAGGCATAATTTCCTAGAAGGTGATGTGGTATTGATCAATGGTGAGTTTAAAAAATTGAGATCCCATGATGAAAATGATAGGGTAACGTAGAGGTGTTCCAACTATTAATGAATCTCAGTAAATATGATATACCTTTCATTTTATCATACTTGTAACTTGATTAACGAATTTCTATTTTATGGCATGGTGTTGATATTTAAATTGTTATCTCTTTTATCATGAGACCCTAACCATGTAAGTGTTTTGAGATAATGAACATAGCCAACTATGGAGTATGATGATGTGACATTATATAGATTGAATGGGCCTTGTGAGTCATGTGAAATACTTGTACAACACATATGATGTTTATATGGGTCTTATGACCTAGATTTGGTTGTTACTGTAAGGACCCTGACCTCCGTTTTGGGCTTATCCTGTTTGCTTTGCTTAACCCTGATGCTTAGTTGCTTTCTAATCACCTTTGTTGGTGATTAGGGTTTGTTGGTGTTTTGTTGAGAGCTGGAGGTGCTACTTGCAATTAACCCAAGTCTAGGGTTTGTGGGAAAGTTTGCCACCTTGTGAGGTGTTCCTCCCTCTCCTTACTTCCTCTAGTGTTGAGAGGAAGGTTTAGGCTCGTTGCTTGAGTTCCTTTGGGCTTGGTTGAGCTTGTTGGGCTTTGTGGTGCCTTGCCTTTGCTTCTTTGGACCTTGTGTCGGGAAAGAGTGCCCTGTGTCGGCCTAGGTGTGTTGGCCTGAGCTTGTGTCGACTTGTGGTGTGTCACCCAGGGTGTGTGTCGGCCATGGTGTGGGTGTGTCGGCCATGGTGTGGAGGTGTGTCTCCCATAGACCCCTTTGACCTTATTTGACCTCGTTTGTGTCACCACTAGTGGACACTTGGTGCTTGGTGCTTGCATGTGGCAATGACCGTAGACATGTGTTTAGGGCATGTTAAGAGTGGTGGCTTTTCACATGGACAAGTGTCCCTAGGTGGGCGAAACCTTGCCTTGTCTTTCCTTGGTTTCTCCTCCATCCCCTTCTATATATGCATTTCCTTTCCCTTGCTAAGGATCCCTTTAGTTCCTTAGTCTCCTTCTCCTTTGGTGCACGACACCCCTCTTCTTTTGCAAGCTTGGTGGCTGATCCTTCTTGGATTTTCCTTCTTCCTCTAGTGGTGGTCGAACCCTAGAGTTCTTTGCTCTTCTTCTTGTGGTGGTGCTTAGAGCTTGGAGCTAGGAGCTTGGAGCTTGCTTAAGGCGGGTTACATAACTCCTAACCCTAACTACATCACCATCTTCTATGTTCTTGTTTATATGCTTCTTATGATCATATCGGCTATGTATGTGCTAGTTTGGTTTCTTGCTTAGTTGCTTCTTGTTGGCCGAACCATGTTCTAAGGTCTCTTGGTGAGCAATACCCCTTTCTCTCCTAGGTCTAGAGGAGTGAGCTTGAGTTCTAGTAATATGGGCAACACTCCTCTCTCGTTTGAGTTGAGAGGTGAGCTTGTGTTCTAGTTGCTTGAGCAACACCCTCCTCTCACCATGGACTTGAAAGGTGAGCTTTGTGGTGGTTGTAGACCTTGGTTGTGGTTGAACCTTGTGTTGCCCAGTTGGTGTTAAGAAGCTTGGCAAGACCCCTCTCTCTTGATAGTTGAGAGGTGAGTCATCTTCTTGATCCATTTGGGATTTTGGTGCCCTTATGCTTGAGGTTGGTGGTGACCCTGTCGGGTTGCATCTTCGCCGATATGGCTTGGAGTTGGTGTTGCCCGATACCCCTCTTGACCTTGAGTCTTGGTCGACACATGGTGGCTGTGTTGGGCGTCATACCCCGGTCCTTGACCCTTTGTGTGTGAGCATCACATCTGGTTTGGGGGTAGGCGTTATGCTTGGTTCCTGCCCTGGTGTGTGTGTGTGTGTCGGGTGTCACACATGGTGGAGTACCCTTCCCGACATACCTAGTTCAGATGGTAGCTTGACGCCGTTATACCTCAGATGCTCGACGGAGCATTGCACGATACCATAGTGCACGACACATGTGGTTTCCCGATATGCATGGGTGCACGGTATGCCTGGTTCCCTGATGCATGACGTGCCGTTGCACGACATGGTGTTGCGCGTTACACCTTGCACGACACGCCCCTTGAGCCCAGTAGCCTGATAGGCCTTGTGGCTGCTATCCTTGCATTGCACGACACGCGTTGCATGATACACATGAGTGCTCGAGATGGTTTAGTTCCCTATTTCCCGATACACCTAAGTGTGTGACACATCCTGAGATAGTAGCTCGGTACCCTTGCTAAGTGCTTGGGCGATATGTGGTTGGTTGGCTTGGTCGTTTTGTGGTCAGAGTGTTGGGCGTTATGGGAGAGTACCCTGCCCGATACAACTTCTAGTGAGGGTGCCCTACCCGACACACCTTTGGTGAAGGTAGTGGGTACTTTTAGTGAGGGTTATGTTCCTTCTATACGCTGGATCTTGTTCTTATAACCATGTTTTGTTATGGTAGTGATCCTTGAGATGCTTGATGGTAATTGCTATAGTAATTTCACATCTATGTATCACACCTTGATAGTACCCGTGTTTATGATCATCTTGAATCATCTGTATAATGCTAAAGAAATGATAAGCATGTAAGAAGCTTTGCATGATGACATGACCTACATCAATGGTCACAGGTTGAGGCATGAATGATAACATATATATAATCATCAACGTGGCTCTATGTTGATAATATGAATCTACTTTAATTTATGATGAGTGTGTATACTAACCATGCAGGTGACTCATACAGTTGCATAGCCAGGAATAAGGGCTATGAGGTATATATATACATGTTTGAGTAACACTACTTTGATGGTTACTCTTCATGATGAGATAATAAGCTTGATGTGTTTTGGTCTGAGGACCTGGGTTGGCTAAAGTGCCTAGATGAGGTGTTATCCTTTGATGATGGCCTAGGATTGCTATCCCATGGTGATGATGTAAGAAGTGGCACTATATGATGACGGATTGAGATCCCATGGTAATGTGATGATCCTTGTGATGGATCTAGATGTTTGGCAAGAGGCCAAGTGGTAACATGTAATGTTGGATCCCTGTGATGGATCAGGATGATGTTGATTTCAGTAAAAGCATAATATTGAGTTTCATGTTGTTTATTCTTGTTATAGTTTGCATGTTATACAGCTTGGCTGAATCTTGCAATCCACTTAAAATACATTAAATAATCATAGTGGAACATATCATGTAGTTGCCCTAGCCATAGATCCATCATCGTCAGGAGTTGGTGATGGTGAAACTGGTTCTCCTGTGGGTTAACCCAGAGCGCATATTATTGAATATGTGAGGTTTCTCCCAGCCTAAAGTGAGGAGGTAAGAGTGCAACTTCGGTTGTAGACTCCAGAGTGTGGTTTCAGGCCCGTAGCTCAATACGTTGTAGCATGGTGAACAGGCTCATGGCTCAGAATGTGTGATAAGAAGAGCATGAATGTGTTCATGGCTCAGAGCATGGTGAATAGGCCTGTGGCTCAGTTTCACTAGCACAGATACCTGTACCAAGGCAGGCTAGGCAGAGGGTAGCCCGACCCTGTGGCTGAGGCCACTTAAGCACAAGACTGTGGTCCTTCTTGTGTTGTACTCATGCACTGACCATGAGGTGGGAGGTCGTGGAGTCTGGCTCTTCCATTGACCTTGTATATCACCAGCTTGGGTTTCGCAACTGAAGGTTGGATTTGAGTGGTACGGCTCACTTCCTCAGGGCATAATAATACGTAATCCAGCTGAATAGTATTTACTGCTTAAGGCAAAACACAAAACATTGGTTGAGGCCTTGCCTGTGTAGTTAATCTTATAAACCTTATCTTGTTAATCATGTTCCATAAAGAAATACATGGGTATACACCTTCCGTACATTCTGGTAAGCTTGATGGTGTGAACAGCTTTACTTATAAACTGCTCTGGTTTTACTCTCTATCAGTTATCTGCTATTGTTGCTTTAATCTTTCTATGGTTTTCTAGTTTTGGCGGGGAGTTATGTTTCTCGCTGGGACTGTGTGTCTCACCCCGCTGGTTTATAACCTTTTTAGGTGTTTGAGCTAGACGTGGTGGTGGTCGCGGAGTTGCGGCCGAGTAGCAAGACGAGCAGTAGAAGGCAAGCGATGGACATGTTGTTATTTTGGTCATTTTGTAGTAGAGTCCTAGAGTCATCCCTATACTCTTAGGTCCTTGGAGGCGTTTTGACATTGTTTCACGATGTATAACTGATGATGTTTTATATATCCTACTGCTGGCCGGATGTGGGCTGTGGTGTATGTAATAATAGGTGATGAACTCATGTGAGGACAGAACAGCTGATCTCCTAAGCTGTGGACACTACCAAGATCTTGTAAATATTTATATAACATGTTTCTTTGCAGGATGAGGACCTAAATGTAATAGTTTCTCAGTTATTCCGCTTTCTGCAATCGGTTTTAATTAACTTGTGGTTTTGGTAATTTTTTGGTTTATGGTGTTTTCTGCACGTTTTCGCGTAACACCTCGCTGTCTGTGTGATAGCGTGATGTGTTGCCACAGTTACCAGATGGGAGGTGACATCGTTCAACAATGAACTAAGGGGAGTGAAACCTCATATCATGTGATAATCAAGTATATGGGTCTAATGACCTAGACATGATTGTTGCTTGGTAAGAGGTGACACTATTCAATGATGAACTGAGGGTTTGACACCCAAAACATGTGATCATGATAATGAAAATGTTGAAGGGACAAGGCTCCCAATAATATGTTCAAGGGATTGAGATCCCATGATAGGGGTAACAAGATGTGTACCAATTGATATAAGATTCATTTAAAATGTATTACACCTTTCTTTGTAGAAATTGTCTATAATTCATTCTTGTAACTTGATTGATGCTAAAAGATGATGTAATGTACTTAACTTATCAAGTGAAACTAAAAATGTAGTTTGCCTTGGCCATAGATCTATTCAGTGTCAGAACTTGCTAGATGGTGAAACGAGTTGTACTCAGAGTGCATTTATTTGACTATTTGAGGTGAAAGATGAGTATTTTCCTTGCTTCCTACAAACCTTAGGATTGTATATTGGTCATACCCTGAAAAGAGTGTGGTTGTAGGCCGTAGTTATAATGCAACATTGGGATTGGCAGTAAAGTCATACCATGAGAAGAGTATGGTTGCATGCCATGAATCTCTCTCTCACTCTCTCTCTCTCTCTCTATATATATATATATATATAATGTGTGTGTAGGATTGACTGTAGGTCATACCCTGGACAGAGAACAAGTTGCAAGTTGTATCTCTATAGCATTGAGCCAATATACCCTGGCTAGCTAATTTGTAGTTCGACTTATAATGTCACTGCCAATAATCTCGTACTAAGTGAGGGGGTGAAGTCATGGATTCTGGCTCTTCATGGACCTTGTATGGAACTGATGTTACCTAATTTAGGTTGGTTGGAGTATGTACAGTATACCTCATCTCCTCAAGGCATACGATTGATTGTTGAAAGATGTAATCAGTCGTGTAGTGTATTTGCTTAAGGATCAAATGCAAAAACATTGAATGAGGCTGCAATTACTTTTATAAGTCATAGTTGATAAATGTTATACATGTTCTTCATATTCCATGTAAAAGAGATTAGATAATCTATTGTCATAGATATCTGAACTACTTAAATGATAAGATTGGTTTACTCTGCATCATAAGCTTGAGCATTGTGTGCATAAGTGTATGCATAATCATGAGAATGATTATTGAAAGATTTAGTTATTTATGTAGCATATTTCTCTTGAGATTGGAATGCAGAAATATTGATTGGGGTTGTAATTGTATTTGTATGAAATAATTTGTAGTTGTCATACTTGTTGTTCATATTCCTTATAAAGTGATTACTTGATCTACTATTCAGTCATAATTATTTGAACTGCTCATATATGATAATATTCTTCCATGCTCATAATATATGGTCAGATCTATTTAGTATAGTGCAACTTTACTTTCTGTTCTAATAACAGAATATATGTGATATTAATAGTGTTGTTGGGGAGTTATATCTCCCGCTGGGACTTTTGTCTCCCCCCGAGGTTCCACAACTTTTTAGGTGGATGTGCACGAGGTCATAGAGATTGTATAGCTGAGATAGGACAACGGCAGGGAGAAGACTTGGAATTCTGAGGTGGTGTGCTATAAGTTGTTCCTTGTTGTTGATAGAAGACCTATGTGTCGTAACTATGCTCTTAGGTCCTTGGGGGATAGTTTCATATTTGGATTTACAATTGAACTGAGTTTTTGGATAAAAGGTTGTTATTGCTAATAGTTTGTTCATGTACATGTTTTTGGTAAAAGCAAACTAATATCAGATGAAATAAGGATATTGTTGAGAGAGCACATGTGTGATGCATCATGTTGTATATGATAGGCTTTGGGCCTTTCTACCATAAATTTGCTGGAAATGGATCTTTATGAAAAATGGTTTTAATTTTTAGTAATTTTCAATAATCCATTGTTAATGGTTGTTTCCGCGTGGGTTTTGTGTGATGTTGTTATCGGTTTTATAGCGGTCGTCACATGCATGATGTTTCCTATAAGGCCCCTGACCTCGCTTTTTGGTTGAACATGCTTGATTATCATAATTATGTTCTTAAAACCTTAATCTAACCCTAATACGTGATTTTATATCATATGACAAGCTTACATTTCTAGTTTGGACCCTATTTGTGCAAGTTATGCTATTATATGCTTATTTTGGGCTTTTCTACAATTTACCTATATTTGAGGTTTTTCTTACAATTTGTCATATTCTTGTGGTACCTTATATGTTTATTTATCATGCTTGAGATTTTTGAACCATGGGGCGCCTTGCTACACCTTGGTTTGGTGGAGATACTATTCTTGGGTTGAGTTAGGGTTTTTCCCTCATAGATGAGCTACCTTGGAGGCCAAAACTTGATGGTTCTCCTAGTTGGTTGGGATCCAATGGTGTTAGGATCCGATGTTGGTTCCTTGAGGGTCCCTTGAGGTGTGAGGGTCGATGGTTTTCCCTCTTGAGGTTCCTTAGGTTGGTGGTTCACCAAGAGAGGTGCTCAAATGATGGTTTTCACCCTTGTGGCCTAGGGTTCCAAAATTGATGGCCACCATGCTTTGCAACTCGATGGTCACCCTAGGAAGCCATCATCTGATGGCCCTATAGACTCCCACAACCAATGGAGCTCCTTCTTTGCATGGGCGTGACCCTTTAGGCCATGGACACTTGGCAAGCCTAGTAGGACACCTTAACCTTCTCTCCCCTCTCACCCATAGCTTCTTATACCTTCCCTCTAGCATGCAAACGATCCCTTTTGGACCCCCTTTCTCTTCCTTACTGTCTCAATCTCCTCCCTCCTTTCTTTGTGGAGAATAATAAGCCCAACATAGAAGAATGTGGTCGATCTCCTTAAATGTGTGGCTACGGTTCAGATCTACCCTCCTTTTGAGCTTATGAAGCTTCCTTTGCTTTTTCTTGGCCTAAGAAAGTAAGTTCTCACCTCTTTCCTTCATTTCCCTTGTTGTCCTACCTCCTTCTTCCAAGTCAAACTCATGGTGTTTCATGGTATATCTTTCTCTAGACCTAAAGAACACCTCTTTCTTGCTTCCTTGACCTAGGGTTTGCTTCTTCTTTGGAGAAGGAGATAGCTTGGCCAAGTGAAGAGCTTGAGATAGGGTTTCTACCTTCTTTTATTGACATTCCTTGTTGTTTAGAGCTTCGTCTTCTTTCTAGAGGCAAGTTATATAACTTTCTTCACATTTGTTTCTTACTACTAGCTTGCATGTACATGATCTTGCTCTAAATCGAAGTTCTAAGTATAAAGATGCTACCTTTGCTTATGGTTTGATTTTTTGTGATGTTTCTTGGGTATTTATCCTCTTAGATGAAACCTAAACCTAGTTCATGAACCCTTCCTTGGTATAGGAAGCTCTAGACCTTGCATAAATATGAACATATGGTACTCTTGGGGTTATAAATGATAGTTTTTGACTTAGTGACTATTTTGGAGATCCATCTAGTTCTTGAGGACAATGGTCATGTTACCCTCAAACAACCAATGGTTTTGGTGTCCCTTAAGTCTCAAAAGATGGTCATACTTACGGTTTTTGAGCTTTTTTCCTTCTTGTTTGCAAACATATGGTTTGCTTCCTTGCTAGAACTGATGGCTTGTTCTTGGTAGTTTTAGTTACCCACCCCATGCCAACTAATGGTAATGACTTAAGTTAGGTTTTGGACTCTTTTATGCTCAAGAAATGATGATCTTAGTGCTCTTGTTGTGGTTTCAATTGATGGTTTCTTTCCTTCCACCAAACAATGGTTTCACTTTCATTTTGGATTCGTTCCTCTACCTGTTGACCAAGCTCGATGGTCATACTGGGTTCCACAACCGACGAATCTTCTGACCCAACAACCAAAGGCTTCTTTGATTCGATGGTCAACAATCAACAATTTTTTGGGACCCAAGATTTGATGGTTTTTCTAACCAATGGTCATTAAATGATGGTTGCCCTAGTTCAACACTCAATGGTGTCAACTGATGGTCCTTCTGACTACATGATTTGATGGTGGTCCTATGTACCACAACCAATGGTGTCAGTGGGCACCACAACCGATGGTAATCCAATGTGTCACAACCGATGGTGTGTCACATGCCCACAGACAATGGTTTTGTCTATCCCACATCTGATGGTCTACAGTATGGGTCATGATTCGATGGTTTGGATTGATGCTCCAACATCTGATGGTCTTGGGTGAATCTCATGATTTGATGGCTTGGTTTGATAATGTAGAATCAAAGGTTCAATTTCTTTAACTTGTAGCATTACCTTTGCCCTCGTATAAATGTAGTTGGTAGTTAAATGTTGTGTTATCCATGGATCCATACTTGAGGAGAATATGGGATTTGATGGCAATGATTTACCTATGCATCCATGATCCGATGGGGTTTCCATGTGTTAGGGTTTTTGTTGAGTGTTGATTTGTAACTTCAATGTAACTTGTCTTGTTGAACCTAACCCTAATGCAAAGAGATGATGGTGGTTAATCATGCTACCCTTCCTTGTATGATTAGTATGATGTTGGAATATTCTCCCTAATGTTGATAGTAACCCTAATGAGTTAACTAGTGGTTATCATAGCCTCATGATTTATACTTTCCCATGCTAAGTTTGTACACTGTAAGTAAGATGGTGGTAAATCATACCTAGACTTCCTATAGGTTGATATAATGAAGGGATACTATTAATGCTAAGATAACCCTATTATGTTATCCTATGAACATATTTTAGCTCTTCAATGCAATATCATGTTGAGCATGTGTATTGCATGTATGATGGTTTATTGAACCTTGTTATAAGGTATGGAAAGATAATGATGTTCTTGTCGAAAATGATGTGATGGTCTTAATGACCTATGGGCATGTATTGAGCCCTATGGAGGTGTAATCCTCTCTATGTTGGCAGAGGTTGGTACCTTGGGATAATGTGATAAGGATTTCTATGTTGTTGTGGTATGATGACAACTATGGTCTCATGAATGGAAATGAAATAGTATTGTGGTGTTGTGATCAGAAATATACCTCATACATTTTATATCTCTTGATGTTGCTATATATCAATGCTTGATAGAAATACATTAGGGTTTGTATTTCCATTTGTTTGATGCAACCTTAATTCACCCAATTAACATTAACTAATCAAGTGAAACCCTAATCATTTAGTTTCCCTAGCCATAGATCCAATCCAGTGTCAGGATTTGTTGGATGGTGAAATGAGTTCTCCCTTAGTAAAATCTCAGAGTCATATACTATTGAGTATATGCATGTTCACAAGGATGGTTGAGGTCATACCTTGACAGGAGAATCATTGAGGTTGTATCTCAGATTTTATGATCATATATATATATATATATATATATATATATATATATATATATATATATATATATATATATATATATATATATATATATATGTATATATATATATATATATATATAATGTGATTGAGGACAGTTGAGGTTGTACCTCAAATGGTTGGGTTGATACCCTATTTTCACTAGTACCATGACCTTTTAAGCGCAGAATAGGTTGTTCACTAGTGTTGTGACCTATATACCAAGGGAGGACTAGGTTGTTTTGTAGCTTGACCCCATGTGTCACGGTGGCAGACTCGTACTGACCGAGGGTGGATGAGATCTAAGGATTCTGGCTCTCCTACAGATCTTGTATGGAACTAATTTTGACTTAGTAGTGGTTAGTTGGAGTTGAGTGGTATACCTCAACTCCTTAGGGCTTAATAAAAGATGTAATTCAGCCATGTGGCATATCTGTTAGGGTTTTACATAGCGCTTCTCATTGGATGATAACCCTTGTTTGATCTTTTCACACATAGATGATGTATGTTGAAATAAGAGAAGTTGCCATGCATATGTTGTTAGATATATTAATATTGTTGGTTATGTTAATAATGTTAGTTATCCCATATTGTGAGCTATTCTTATACTGATAGACATGCCTATGTATTTAGATATGCTTAAACTGCTAGTCATGTTTATGTTGATAGTTGTGCTTATGTTGTTAGCTCTATTTTTTATGCAGATATGCTTATACTATTAGACATGCTAATAACTATTAGATATATTCGTGATACTAGTTAGACTCATATTGATAATTTATTGTCCTCATGAGAATAAGGATAGCCTTTCAATGTTACAAATAAGACTCTGATTAGAACTGTTCTAAAGAAGTTTATATCTGGTATCTATGTTTTGTTATATAATTTGCTCTATCTATTTAATTGCTTAACTTGTTGAAACCAATAAGCATTTTTTAGAGTTATATCTCTCACTGGGACATGGGTCTCTTCTTGTGGGTCACCACATCTTTCAAGGTGATCGGCAGTAGATCCATGAACAGCAAGGAGTAGTTGCGGAGATGGACCTCAGAGAAATTTTTGTATATTTCTAATGTGTCCAGAGGCATCCTTTTACTCTCAAGTCTGGGAGGGAAAGTTTGTATATGATGTTTCATTCAACTTGAGCTTTTAGTAGTATTTTGATGCTTATATATGTGGATAATGCTCTTATGTATGTATATGTTGTGGTTGAGACCGTGGAATAATTGTAAAAGATATTTGTCATGATATATGAATACAAGAGATTTTGGGAATTTATGTAAGTGTTTGAGAGTATGTTGGTGAAATAAATCAGTTTCAGACCCCCTTTTCTGCTATATGGTTAATTATTTTTCGATCGCATGTTTTGTTTTGAGTAATCTTGTTTAGCGTGATAAGTTCTCACACTTCCCTAGATCTATATAGATTCTAATCATATCCCCTATCCCTAGTGGTGGATCTAAACCCCTAGCCCTTACCTTGATTGTGTCCCATGGTGAGTGGGTGGGGTGGGGTGAGTTGGTCTTCTCTTAGGTTGGGGCCCCTTATGGTCTTGAGTGGATTTAACTGTGGGTCTTAGTGTTGGGCCATCTTTTGGCCTACTCTGTTGTTTTTATGTGGTTGGCCCAGTGTGGTCCTTTTATATCTACCCTTGGGTGGGTCCTAGGGCATTGGATTTCTACATGGCTTCCTTCTTCGACCTTCCTTGTTGGGTCCTTTATGACTTTGTGCTTTTTTGGATGCTCTGAGTTATGGTTTGATGTGTGGTTCTCTAGCCTTGGGATAGAGTAGGAGGGTGGTTGAGTATCTTGGGAGAGTGATTATGATGTGGATGTATGATTTGATGAATAATATGATGTGGAGGATTCAATGGCTACAAAGACTTTGTAGAGGCATAGCTAATGGTGATTTTGATGTGCTTCAGGGTGGTGATGAGGGTGAGCATGATCAGTATGTCAGGGAGTGATATTTTGTGTCTAATGAATGACACTATATTAGTAGTCTTCTTGGGGAGGGAAAGATGAATAAAAAGTTACCTCTGCAACTAATAGTTTCACAAAAAATGTTGATGAAATTTGAATATCAAACTAGCAACCATGGAATCTTGTTTCAATTTTAATTAATTTGTACCTTTGGCTTGGCCTTTGGTTAACTCTAAGTTATATCTTTTATGAATTTTTGTTTTATGTGGGAAGAATATAAATAGTCTTAAAATCTCTTCATGAAATTTGTATATTCAAGAGTGTGATGCGAGTAAGATGACCCTTTTTATTATGCTTCATTCATCTTGTCCATTAATTGGGCTTCAATTGAAAATAGACATGTAGAAGAAAAAAATTTAGAAAGATGGATCTCCTAATTAATAGATTTTTAATATTGTCTACAATTTCTTCTGAATTGCTAAAAATATGAAAAATGGCATGTACACTTGGGAATCATACTGAAGTGGAATTTTCATTGTTGAATGTAGATGTTTCCCATTTAGGAAACATTTCCTCATGGATTTTTAGAGAGGTCAAGGGAGTGACCCATTAGAGGTGATAGAAATGTGGAACATAGTTTCTCTAGGTGTAGTTTGCTTTGGAGTGATTTAAGGAAGATGATACATGCTGAGAATGTGAAAACTAGGATAGTTGAGTGGTTGTAATGACAATTGCAATGCACTTCTGCACTGCTCATTAAATAAGAATTTTATATTAGACTATCATAATTGGAAATGAACAAGCATCAGTCCCTATCTGTTAATTTGATGTACTAGCATGAGAACCAAAGGTGGTAGTAAGAAAAAAACCAAATGATGATATTTCTACTTATGGTGTTCTCATCTAATATCACTCATAACATATTTACATTTTTTTTATTTTTTTCTTGGAGTTTGTCTTGATGAGCTTAAATTTTGTCTCAAGCTACAACAACTTGATCGACTATAGTGGCTTGTGTATATGGGAACCAAACATCAAGTAATTGGGATACAATATAAATGAGAATGGTAATAGTCATCTGATATTTAGAAGAAAAAGTTAACTAATCATCATTATCCACTTCAAATTCATTATTTTGATCAAGTAGTTGAGTTGTAGATGGAAAACAAGACTCTAATGGAATGACTCGAGGTAATGTTCATAGGTTGTATGAAATAACAAAACATAAGCATCAACTTGTTGCACAGTGTTTTCTTGCAATCAGGAAAAATGACCCTAAATGTATAGGGGGACATGTGAGCATAAGAATTTCTAGTTTTGAAACTCCATTTGGTTGAACATCATCATTAATCTCTTGTGCAATTGATATGTATGTCATTCTGGTTTTTCGTTACTCCTTGGTTGTGAAGGTTGGGGTTAATCGGTCAATATTACTTATAAATGTAAGCAGTATGGAATATATACTCCCATATCAACCTATACCATTGTAGTAACTTGATATATTATATTCCTAAAATATACTAGAGGCAAAATGTCATTGTATTTGTATCATAAGATGGTACTTGAACTCATTTATGTGTAGATGCCAGTGGCAAATAATTATATTTTGAAGATGGAATAATAGGGTAGAAAGACCAGCTTATGGAATTTGAAATGCTCCAAAAGAGTTGTAATTTCACATTCTCTAGTATAGTATCATCCTTAGTATACAAGAATATTGGTAGTTAAATTCTTCTTGAGAAATGATACATCATAGATGTCTATATCTATAAATGAAGTGGAAAATCTTGGTAGAGGTTTTTGGAACTTGAACTGAGCAGACCAATTGATAGTTTTTTTTTGTTCATTGTGATAATATTAGCATGCCTCAAATGCTTCATATCATCGAAGTCGGGCCACTCTCTCTTACAGATTACTTTACTTGATGAATGTTGATATTGTACATCCTCATAATAATTAGGGTCATGATGGCATCCATCATCAGAAGTTTAATTCCCCTCGTATTAGTGAATTGATCAATCACAAAGTGAGGAACATTTTCTAGCAAACATTTTTGCACACTAGAGTGCATACATATTCTTCTTATCGGAAATCACCTTCTCATATCAAGCGAGCAACATTTAGCCCACAATCTTCTGTAGACATGTATAAGAGTGGCTTTGAATTTATGGGCATTTACCTTGCTTGTGATGAAAGTCAGCTTTTAAGGGCATTTACCTTGCTTGTGATGAAACTTAGCTCCCCTTACATTACTTTACATGTTTTTATTTTAATTAAAATTAGGATTTTATCCTCTATGGGAGTTGTGTTGTAGTATTTCTAATATTTTTCAGATGGGATGAGGATTTACTAGATATTTTCAATTTTCATCTAGGACTGCTCATTTTGAAGTCAAAACTATGGTATGTTGTTTCATCTTCATTAGTATTTTCTCACAGGAACTCGAAATATTGAATGTAATCTAGCATGAAGTTGAGGATCTTAAAAAAGTTCTAGTTTTGTAAGATTAGTGTGATGTAGAAAGTGATAGAGCCATAAGATCTAGGGTTTTATCATATGTGTAATCCACTAATTGTATACCTCAGAATTTGAGTTTCTTTAGCATCTTGTACTTCTAGTTGTATCATAATTGAAGTGTGTGATTTGCTATTTTGGGACCAAAAATATAAGTCAAAGGTATGGTATTTAAGGAGTAGAGGAACATATTTGGTTCTAAATGCAGGTGATCAAGAAACCATCATTTCATCACCATTGGTGAAGAGTGGAAAAAGTCTCCCTGCCTATTCTCAATGGTGGGTTTAGTCTTCAGGTGAAGAAGCAATGCTCCATGAGGTCTTTAGGATCCTAAACTTACTTATATTATAGAAAATGATGTTAGAGATCTTTGGAGTGGAACCAAAAAGTTTTTTCAAGGGATTGGTTTTGGATTTTCCTAAACTATATCTTCAATTTGGTTTTAGAATATAAGATATTATATCAGGAAATTTAAGGTATTAGATTGGGTACATGTAAAACATGGAATAATGCAAAATATTTGAAATTCAAATGTCAAGAATAACTATGGCATATGTCAAAATATAAAGATGTTTCTGGCTCGGTGTATAAAGGGATGACATTTTTTATGATATATGGATTTAGATCGATATAGGTTTATGTCAATGGAACCATCATCAAAGGAGAAATGGCTTAATATGAAGGAAGTATATTGGATAGATATACTATGTAATCTTTTGGACTGGTCACTTTTACAAACCTATAGAAATTAAGCATTGAAAGTAGATGTTGTGATGTATTAACAAATTTAAGGTGGGAAGTGGTGTTGGTGACTTGATGTAAAATCACGATGTAGCATCTAAGATAATTTATTGTATATCTAATTTATGGATTAAGAGGTATCATATTGTCCTTTAGGATATTTTGAGGATCCGTCCCACTATTAACCCCAGATCATCATTATGCTAAACCCTCAAGCAATCTCCAACATAAAACTAGAAACCATAAAAAATTCAAAATTTTGAAAATAAAGCAAACTCCATAAAGATCTGACTACAAAAAATTATTATAAAATCTTACATAGGTCATAAAAAATCTTACAAAACGTCATCAACATCATTTCACAAGTACACCTAATAGATAAATGAACCAAAAACTCATTATTGATATCATCATATAAGCCTAGAAGAAGATCCATTTCCATGAAGATGCAAAACATGTTTAGTTCACAACTCATTATCATAAGAAACACTAAGGAAATTAGCTTATCATATATATCAATAAATACTGACCCATCTCTTGGGAAAGTGAAAGGTATGCTTGAGACATAAATATGTTATCTCTGGTTAAGTGTTGATCACCAAGTTCTTTTTGATGTGCCATTGTACCTAAAACATCATGGGAGAATCTTGTGAGATCAATAAAGTGTTCCAAAAAGAGGATTACTACTTGACAATACATACACATGTATTGGAAGCACATGAAGATGGATTGTAACTAGTACATAATATACCATTATTAAATTTACTTTCCAATATCCACTTTAGCTTGCAAATTAGAACAAGGTATCTAGTAACAAAAGATGTAAGACAATTCAAATTACAATTATAGAATTCACATATACCAATCGTCCTAAAGAAAAGGAAATAGCATTGGCAATAGTTCATTAGCTGTATAAACATCTAAAAAATATCATGATTAGAATTATCATTCATAACTTTTTGGTCATGATTATCATTAAGAACCTACTATATTTTACTAATACAAGACTTTTGCTCTGATTAACTTGTACCATCCAAATTACAAGCTTATAATTGTGACGTACCTAAGCCTGCTATAGAAGATCCCAGGATTACTAGTCTCCATGGGATCTCCCATGTCTCAGCCGGCATGAGGTGTAAAGAGTGTTGCCCACATTGACCAATCCAACTCATAAGGCTGAAAAGCCTACCTACAATATTAGGCATGTTATAGTTACACATGACATGGCACCTAAATCATGTTTATGACTACCCATATACACATCACATTTATTATTCACATTATAACACATCAGTGGATCTATGGCCTCGACCACACTTATATACATATCCATATTTAAATGGTGAAGAAAACAACCTCCAAACACGTGTATATCCAAAGTGGATTCTAAAGAAAACAACCTCTAGTCATAAGTGTATGCTCAACATTATACGATTACAACCTTCTCATTATACTAGGGTTGCTACAAGGATCACTTCATTATCCATCCTTTTCGACAATATAATTTATCTATGGTATAAATGCATACAATACATAATTAAGATTCAGCTTTATTACTCATTCAAATTACTATTTTGAATTTACATCATTCAATGACAATTTTCATGCTTAGTCCGACTCTACTAGATATTTTTGGCTTATTATCATCATAAAAAATCAATATTGTAAGTAATAAAATGCTACAAAAAAAACTAGTATGTAATATGAATACTACATGAAAGATCTATATTATAGCAAACAACAAATACCATGCATCCTTTCATATTTTATTTCATGATAGTTGGGCTATATGCCCTTAATCATCACTATGCTCACTTGAGGATCCCCTTTGGGTATGAAATCTGATGCACATGCCCCTTTATGCTACATATATTCAACACCTATCTTAAACAAGGCATCAACATGATGTATTTTCCTTTTCCACCATTCATATTCCTTTTATGTATATAGAAATCACATAAGATAGACCATTAGTTCGTGTCTAGGAAGTCTCATAATCATCCTATAAAATAAGTAATAATCATGTCAAAAGATTAACCATCACTATTTTAGTGTAAAGTTTATCATGAAGGGCTATCAAACTATATTGCATTTAAGAAAGAATGAACTCAAGGCTAATCAACCATCACTACATTTTCTTCTCGATCTTGTTTAATTATTACGATGTATGGTATCATTATAAATACAAGTGTATGAAACACATGACACAACATATTTTCATCCCTAAAAAATCATAATCTTCTTCCATCATCTTATACTTTATTCATACCCGAACATTGGTTGAACTCCTTAGTCATTGGTGATTGCCATCATGTCTATGATAGCATCCATATCATTTCCCTCAAGGCATTAGCTCTGGAATCAAACCTATATGATATACCAAAACTAAGGATACATCTTATAGTTTCACATTTGAATCACACTTAAGTGTATTATGATTAGATAAAGACAAAATGAGAATGTATAGGCCTTCATTTTAAGAGAAAAAATCTATTAAGAGTCCTCTTCAATATAATGTTATCATCTTTAACATAGAAGTTCATATTTGACTAAAAAATCTAGAAATGTATTCATTTTACTTTCTTAATTTTATCATATTATGAGCTAGAATGAATATGTTTATTCACTTCTAGGTCTACATTCACTTTTAGATCTTCAACCCAAGTTAAGTGCAAGTAATTATTTCCATACCATATGCATAATATTGAGTGATAAAGTCAACATTGGCCACATTATCATAAGGTTTCAAACTTTACACTAAAGAAAATATTTCTCATCACATTTTAGTAATGAATCATCATGACAACTTTTGTGTGTTAACCATGAAGTATAAGAAATTTATGACAAGAATAAGATTATGTAGAAAAATGCCATTTTTTAGATATATATGAGACACCCTAAGTATGGAACATAGGTTTCACAGAAATTAACAATTATAAAATTTATGAGAACATGTTATTTTCACCAAAGTAGGTTATGCAAATAGTAAGCAAGGTTTTAGAATTCATTTGTCATCAACATGGAATCTGAAAGCCACAAAGAGTCATTTTTAACGACAAAACGTTTTTTTTTTTATTTCAGCCCTTCTAGCCTCAAGAGGGCATAAAATATTAATCATGGGGCATTGTTAGAAGGTAGTACAAGTCAAGAAAATTAATGTTTTATCATTTTATTTCTAAAATAGTCCATAAAGATCATAATTTGAAAACAAAATTCACGTTTAAAAATTAGGGTTTGCATAAATGTTTAATCAAGAGAAAGAAAATCACTTGAAAATGTGTGAAAAAAATGTTGTTGTTCAATGTGATGTGAAAATCTTTCAAACATCACCATTATCCCTCCAAAAATTCCACCAAGTCTCCTTCTAGCTACATCTAGCCACAACTCGAGCAAAGAGAGATAACAGAAGGGATCTTTAGGCATTTGGAAGGAGTTTCCTATAGAGGAGGTGTGAGGGAATATCTATATATGAGAAGGGTCCTAATTAAGGTATTCCCAAGAAGTAGGGGACATTTAGGGTATCGACCATGTAGACTTATATTGCACAATGGGTAGCCTCATGATTGCCAAGCTAAGTGGCTCAGAAACTTTAGCCAGACCCATGGCAGATGCTATCCTAGACACCTCCACCCTTCACATCCCTAACTCAAGGACTCCCCTAGACTCACAATAGGGTGAATGAAGTTCATGTGACCATGGTGTGTGAACATTAGCTCTGATACCAACTGTGACGACCCCAATTTTTTACACCTTCCAAGTTGGCATTCCCTAGATATGTGTGCACTCATATCTAATAGATGTAAAGAAGTAAAATGTAAGAGATTGTGATTGTCAACTATTTTATAACAAGAAGTCGGATCATGTTCACAAACATCATTGATTAGCCACACAAACAACATTCATTGAAGATGAATTCATACATATTATTCAAAAAAGAAGAAGAGAATAGTTTTATGAAATGAAAGTACATAAAATTTAGATAATCATATACATCATCTAGAAGAATGAATGACTATCTAACTGAAAAAGATATAAGAAATAGAAACCTAGATAGTCTATCTTCCATTTCCATTTATTTGGTAGCTTCAGGTACTTTGAGATGCATTATGTGTTCCTTGTACCTAGAAAATACAGAAACAAAATCATCAACATAATTTGGTACGTGGCTCAAAATACAGTACTATGATTGCATAATTCAAATACTTGGAGAAACAAAAGAAAGAAAAGAAAACCATTGTTTAAGGTGAAAAATTAGGTAAACACATCTTTTAAACATATCATTAGATGTAGTTGTACTACTATTCTATCAGCACTTTATCATACATCCACTATGGGCAAACTACTAAAGAATACATCTAGCATGGGCAATTCATCTTACATCCGTACTAGGCAAAATATCATGCATCCATACTGGGCCATATCTCATTTGGTCTTATCTTAGTAGCTACAACTCATCAACAATTCATTTATATTCCATTTAGATTTGGCGAAGCATAAATAATAGTAATCATCCAACAATGTATAAGCAAATAAGTCACCCAAAATACATCACATCTTATGCAACCATGGAAAACTAGTATTATACTTAATAAAGGCCACGTACCTGATTTGATTAGATATGAATTTCAAGACTCTAGAAGGACATTAAAAAGATCACCCTGAAAAGAAAGTAAGGGTGTGGGTTACTATGAGTCCATATGATCGCAAACTAGGTTTTCCTTTACTTAGGATTATTTTCACCTTTCTATGATTTGATCAGGGTTTATCGTTCCTTTTTTTCTTGTTTCAGAGTCACAAGAATATTTCTTTATTTTTGGGTTTCCATTATTGAATGACACCTACTTATGTTGAAGAAAAGAAATGTTCACCATTAGGGTTTCTACTATGGGTTAGATCATTAATTACTTCTTTTTAGGATTCCATAAATTAGATAGGTCAGGGTTGAATCCAGGGTTATCAGGGTTGGTCATGATCATAGTGGGGTCATAAGAAATTAGGGTTTACATTTGATTCATGAAAAATACATATGAAGAGAGAGAGAGAGAGAGAGAGAGAGAGAGGAACTTGAATTTCGGGTTTCTAGATGACCATTCATACATGATTAGGTTTTTGTGCTATTGTGAGTATTAGGGATTCTATTAGGGTTTAGGCTTCACAAAGATCAGATCATATTAAATAATAGCCATTGTTACATGATTACTTTACCTAAGTATGGTCATTAGGATTTAAACTAATATTTTTGGAATAGAAAGTTAGATATATGTCTTGATAATATTTTATTCGAATAGCTCACATTTTTCTGATGAAAATGATATATAATTTCACTACTATCAGATATTCCTGTTAATTTCTATGATTTTTCTAAGATAATATGTTTTCTATTGATTAAATAAAAAGATCGAGATATTACCTTGATCAAAGGCCGGAACTGACTGGATCAGTGGCCACGATTGATCGAGTCTTTGCAAGGGTTGAGTGTGGCTCAACTGAGTCAACCTTAGGTGGCATTGTGTGGTTGGTCCACGTAGGTCCTGGTCAGCGCCACGCCTTCCCCTCCTCTTCCTTTATTGCTACTTGCTTGAGCAGCAAGGTGGATCTCCGGTGGGGCTCCTCTCGCTCCTGGGTGGTGCTGGAGTATGGGTGAGGATGTGAGCATGTTTGTGTGCTCATCCTGACGTCGGACATCCAAGTCACCTATTGTGGCTCCCTATAGTTTGGTGCACCACTGCAACAGGTAGAGAAGCTCACTAGCATAAGAGGGATCAGAGGTGGGGAGCGGTCTTGGTCAGGTATGAGTGGTCGTTAAAGCTCGCGGTGGGATGGTGAAGGTGATGGAGCAATGGATTTGGATCGAGAAGAGATGTGGTTGTAAGGTGGTGAGGTTTCTTGGGGTTGAAGATGATGCGGCTGGGGAGAGGTGTTTGGGTAACCTTGCTCGCAATTGCTGGTGGGGAATGAGGAAAGGAAGGGTGGAGGAGCAACTGACATCCTTAAATAGATGTTAGGGGGTCTAGAAGAGGAAGCCCTAATACCGCCGCCACCGGAGTGAGATGTGCAAGAACCCAGGGGCTGGTTCTCTATGATCCAGGAACAAGAGAGAGGAAGTTAGGGTTAGTTGAACTCATCTTGATGAGAGGATTTTATCCTCCAAAGATCTCACTTAGATAGGGGCAACTCCGTTAGATTGGAGTTGATTGAATCTGGCTAGAGCTGGCTGAGATATGCGGGAGGAGGAAGATGAGATCACAGTCATTGGATCCTTACTTGATATGCAATTCACCTTATCCAACGGCTGAGATAAGGGCCGTGTAGGTAGTTTAGCTCAGGTAACCACGTGACACATTAAATGTCACATATGTGCTTAATTAACTCGCGAACTTAGGTCCTTGGTTTGATTAATTGGTATAAAATGCATCGAATTCAAATGATTATAACTCCTAAATGGCTTATCTAAATAAAATGAAATTTTAAACCAAGCTTAAAGATGATATTATCTAGCCATGGTAGAAAATTGAGAGTCAAACTCATATGTTACTTGCATAATTTGACTATATACCCTAATACATGGATTTCATCTACTATGAAATTAGGCTTTTGATTTCTATGAAATTGATAATATATTTTAATCAATTTAGCAAGGGAAAAGGTTGAGGGTATTATTGGAAATAAGAAAATTACAAGAGAGAGAGAAAATATAAGTAAAAACTCACTCTATTACATTCTCCCCTCCTTTTTAAGAATTTTGTCCCCAAAATTCTAGTGGCTTGAAAGAGATGAGGATATTTTTGGTCGACCTCAGACTTGAGCTCCCAGGTGGCATTGGTCTGATCATGGTGGCTCCAGAGAACTTTTACCATATCTATATGCAGATTAATGTGAAGTTCCTTTGTCTTGAAATCAAGAATTTAGACTGAGGACTTAGCATAATATAGATCATCTTTCATCTCGAGAGGCTAATGATTTAGAATGTGACTAGGATCCTCGATATAAGGCTTCAGACTTGATACATGAAAGACATTATGCATGGAATTATATTGAGGCGGCAAGGCAAGATGATAGGAACATTCACCAACTCTATCTAGGATCTCAAAGGGTCCCACATAATGAGGATTGAGATTTCCCTTATTTTTAGCCAAAGCTCGAATAGGTCTAATCTTCAGAAAGACGTGATCACCTTCTTTGAACTGACATTCCTATCAATGAGCATCTGCATAAGATTTATACATATTTTGTACTTGCTTCATCCTCTGCCTGATTAGTGCAACTTTGTATGTATACAACTTCATCTCCTCAGATTTCATCAAAGTATGTTCCCTGATGTCATCCCAATGTAGCAGAGATCTGCGAGGTCATCCATAGAGAGCTTCATAGGGAGGCATCCCAATACTCGCCTGATAGCTATTATTGTATGCAAACTCAGTTAAAGGCCAATAGTGGTCCCACGAGCCTTACCAATCAAGAACACAAGCTTGCAAAAGGTCTTCTAGAATCTGTATTGTGCGTTCTGACTACCCGTCTTTCTGCGGATGGTAGGCTATATTGAAGTTCAGTTTTGTGCCCAGTTCTTTTTGAACATGTTTCCATAGCTTTGAGGTGAACTTTGGGTCCCTATCTGAGACAATGGATGTTGGAACTCCATGCAGATGTACAATCTCCCGTATATAGAGGTAGGCCATTTCAAATACTTTAGCAGGAGTCTTCATAGGGAGAAAGTGAGATGACTTTGTGAGACGATCCACTATAACCCATCCAGTGTTGAATCCCTTCCTGGTCATGGGGAGTCCCACCACGAAATCCATGGTGATGTGTTCCCATTTCCATTCCAGGATTTCCAAAGGTTGTAGTAATCACCTGGCCTCTGGTGTTCTTCCTTAATTCTCTGGAATATCAGACATATGGATACGAATTTAGAAATATCATGATGCATGCCCCTCCACCAAAACTGGCGTTGTAGGTCTTTGTACATCTTAGTTGTGTCGGGATGAACTGTTTACTTTGACCCATGTGCCTCACTGAGAGTCTTTGTCTTCACAGCTAACTGCTCAGGAACCCACATATGGTTCTTGTATCAAATACCACCATCAAGACCCACATATAGATGTGTTTGAGGCTTTGTCAGGAGAGAGGAGAGCTCTAAAAGATCAGGACTAGCTTTCTATGCCTCAAGAATTTCATACTGAAGTCTAGACATAATAGAGATATTCTTGACATGGACATGATCATGCAAAAATTGTGGCTTCCATCCCATAAGATCCTCCATATTCCTCCATTTAGGAATAGATAAAGATGCACATACTACCCTTGTTATGCTAATAGCATCAGTGATTACACTAGCTTTTCCTGGATGGTAGCCGATAGTAAAACCGTAGTCCTTCAGGTACTTTATCCATCGACGTTGATGCAGGTTTAGATCTTTCTGAGTCAGTATGTAGTTTAGGCTTTTGTGGTCGGTAAAGATATCAAACGTCGCCCCGTATAGGTAGTGCCTCCAAATTTTGAGAGCATGAATGATTGTAGCTAGTTCCAAATCATGTGTGGGATAATTAAGCTCATTGGTTTTTAGCTGTCTAGATGCAAATGCCATCACCTTTCTGTGTTGTTGCAGGACACATCCTAACCCATTTCTTGAAGAATCAGTGAAGATCACAAACCCTTCATTGCCATATGGTAGGACTAGAATAGGAGTCAGCGTCAACTTCTGCTTTAATTCCTGGAAACTAGACTCACAAGCAGTTGATCAGATGAAGTGCTCGTCCTTCCAATTTAGCTTAGTCAGAGGAAGTGCCACTTTGGAGAAGTTCAGAATAAAGTGATGATGGTATCTGACTAGACCTAATAAGCTTCGAATTTCAGAAGGATTTCGAGGAGTTTGCCAATCGAGTACTACATATACTTTGGTGGGATCAACAGATATGTTACTCCCAAAAATGACATGTCCAAGAAACATGACTTTATCGATCCAGAATTCACATTTAGAAAGTTTTCAATAGAATTTTTGTGCTCAAAGGATTTCAAGAACGGCCTTCAAGTGCTCACGATGTTTTTCCATAGAGTCGGAGTAAATCAAGATATAATCAATGAAGACGACCACAAACTCATCAAGATAAGGCTAGAAGACTTTATTCATCAGATTCATAAATATGCCAAGTGTGTTAGTCAACCCGAATGGCATCACTAGAAATTTTTAATGCCCATAATGAGTTCAAAAGGAAGTTTTACAAATATCATAATATTTGACCTTAAGTTGATGGTAGCCAGAACTAAGATCATTTTTTTTTTAAACATTGGCAGTGTGAAGCTAATCAAAGAGGTCATTAATACGAGGGAGACGATACTTGTTTTTAATAGTGGTTTGAGTCAACATGTGGTAGTCAATACACATACGCATTGAACCATCTTTCTTTTTTATAAAAAGAATAGGTGCACCCCAGGGGGACACACTAGGATGGATAAAACCTTTGTTGAGAAGTTCTTGTAACTGTTTCTTCAACTCCATAAGCTTAGCAGGATCCATCCTATATGGTGCCCTAGAAATCAAAGTGGTTCCATGAAGGAGGTATATGGAGAACTCAATGTCTCTATTTGGAGGCAGCCCATGAAGCTCCTCGGGGAAAATGTCAAGAAAGTCATGTACCACCTCCAATCTTTCTACAGGCCCACTACTAGGACTGGTCTCTGAGACTAATGTGAGGAAGACTTTACATCCTTTATAAATGAGCTTTCTAGCTTTAAGAGAGGAAATTATAATATTATTATAGAATCTGCTTCCCCTAGGGATCACTACAGGACAAGAATGAGGCTAAGAAAGAACTACCATCTTGTTTCTATAGTCAATTTGAGCATGATACTTGTATAGACAATCCATACCAAGTATAATATCAAAGTCTTCCATGGTTAATAGGATGAATTCAAAGGGCATGTCATGATTTTTGAATTTTAGAGGTAGTGTATCAGTTTTCAATAAGGTGGTAAGTATTTTTCCACTACAAGTCGATACATCAAGAATATATCCCAAATCCCTTATATGCAGATGCAACATAGACACCATATTTTGAGAGATGAGTGTGTTTGTTGATCCAGAATCAAATAAAGCTTTAATAGGATGATTATTCAAGAATACAATGCCTACATAGGATAATTATATCAAAAATAATTTGGAGGCATTGAGCAAGATACTAGATATATGAAAAGAATTTAAGTTACCTTCAACATGTTGGTTGTGTTTTTCCATGGCTTCCTCTATAGTAGCTACAAAAACTCTGGTGTTGCGGTGTCCCTGAGAGGGTGGAGCACCCATTGGAGGGAGGCCAAGGATGGACGCAATAGGGCACTTGGCAATGAAATGGCTCTCCTTTTTGCAGTTGTAGCAGAAAGACTTGGGGTGACGACAAGGTCCATCGTGTCCTTGTTTGTATGACTTACACTTGTTGTGGTAAGCCTCCAGTTGATTCTGATTATTCTAATATCCTCCTTTTCCTGAACCTCCTCCTTTTATTGATCACTTATTGTTATTTCCAGGGTGGAACTTCCTAGACTTATCCTCCTCGGTGGTGGTTAACCCTAAGTATCCCTTGCTGGAAGGCTTCTGCAGACCTTGTTCTATTTCCTACTTGAGGGCCATGTCTAGGAATTCATCTATGTTGCTGGGATGGGAGGCTATGACTAGGGTTTTCTGATGGGAATCTAGGTAGTTGACATAATGCTCCACGAGGTAGTCTTCAGTCTTAATAGGAGCATAATGTTCCAGAAGCCTAAACTTCTGAGTGTAGTCAGCCATTGAGAGATTACCTTGTTTAAGCTCGATACACATCTTCTCCTTCCTTTTCCTCTCACCTATAGGCATAAATCAATTAGTGAAGAGGGTTTTGAAGGCTTCCCACCCTCATGTTATCTACTTCTTATTCCCTATTCCTGCCATTGTTTTCCCACCAGATTTTTTCCCCTCCCTTAAGCAGATGTGTGGCAAATTTGACCTTCTTTTCATCGGGTACTTCTAGAGTACGGAAGGCATTCTCCACTGACAAGATCCAAGCTTCAGCCTTATCCATGACCTCAGGCTGGTCCTCCCCCCAAAAGGTGTCAGGATTAAGCTTAATGAAATCTAAGACAGTCACCTCCTTCTTCCTAGATGAGTTGGGTTCAAGGTTTCCTTTTAGGGAAAGGGTCTCCATGAAGTCTAGAAGGATTTTCTTTTGTTCTTCCCACCTTTCTTTGGCCTCACTATCGGGATCAGGTACTTCAGAGGTTTCAGGTTTCTTCCTCTTCTTAGATTATGACACTTTGGAGGCCTTGGAGTTACAGGTCTTTGAAGGCATCCTAAAATTAGGTGAAAGATATTAGATTTATCGTCATCATTTTTTTAAAATAATGTTATATTTCATTATTCTTCTTTATTAGTTATTAATGATCTTAATGTTATAATTTGTGGTGGATACCCTAAAATCCTTATCATTCGGTCCTTAGGACTTATAAATAGAGTGACTCTTTTTCCTAACCTTATGTCATAGAGGTGAGAGGGAAAATATTTATAAACAAAGATGATTGGGGAAATTTTTCCTATAGAGGAGGTCCGAGGAAATATCTATAAATGAGAAGGGTCCTAATTAAGGTATGCCCAAGAAGTAGGGACATTTAGGGTATCGACCAAGTAGACTTATACTGC
This sequence comes from Alisma plantago-aquatica, assembly GCA_963693085.1. NCBI lineage: Eukaryota > Viridiplantae > Streptophyta > Magnoliopsida > Alismatales > Alismataceae > Alisma > Alisma plantago-aquatica. The sequence goes on from OY856409.1 coordinate 1,554,641,480, forward strand.
CATATAGGTAGCCTTGTGATTGCCAAGCTAAGTGGCTCAGAGACTTTAGCTAGACCCATGTCAGATGCTATCCTAGACACCTCCACCCTTCACATCCCTAACTCAAGGACTACCCTAGACTCACAATAGGGTGAATGAAGTTCATGTAACCATGATGTGTGAAAATTGGCTCTAATACCAATTATGACTACCCCAATTCCTGTACACTTTCCAAGTTGACATTCCCTATATATGTGTACACTCATATCTAATAGATGTCAAGAAGGAAAATGTAAGGGATTATGATTGTCAACTATTTTATAACAAGAAGCCAGATCATGTTCACAAACATCATTGATTAGCCACACAAACAACATTCATTAAAGATGAAGTCAAACATATTATTCAGAAAAGAAGAAGAGAATAGTTTTATGAAATGAAAGTACATAGGATTTAGATCATCCTATACATCATCTAGAAGAATGAATGACTATCTAACTTAAAAAGAGATAAGAAATAGAAATCTAGCAAGTCTATCCTCCATGTCCATTTATTTGGTAGATTCATGTACTTTGAGATGCATTATTTTTTCCTTGTACCTAGAAAATAGGAGAAACAAAATCATCAACATAAGTTGGTACATGGCTCAAAATACAGTACTATAATTGCATAATTCAAATACTTGAAGAAATAAAAGAAAGAAAAGAAAACCATTGTTTAAGGTGGAAAATTGGTAAACACATCTTTTAAATGTATCATTAGATGCAATTGTACTACAGTTCTATCAACACTTTATCATACATCCAGTATGGGAAAACTACTTTATCGTACATCTAGCATGGGCAATTCATCTTACATCCATACTAGGCAATATATCATACATCCATACTGGGCCATCTCTCATTTGTGCTTATCTTATTAGCTACAACTCATCAACAGTTCATTATTCCATTTAGATTGTAATCATACAACAAAGTATAAGAAAATAAGTCTCTCAAGATACATCATATCTTATGCAGCCATGGGAAACTAGTCTTATGCTTAATAAAGGCCGCATACCTGATTTGATTAGATCTGAATTCTAAGACTCTAGAAGGACAATAAGAATATGACCCTAAAAAGGAAGTAAGGGGTGGGTCACTATGAGTCCATATGATACCAAACTAAGGGTTTCCTTTACTTAGGATTATTTTCACCTTTCTATGATTAGATCAGGGTTTATTCATTCATTTTTGTCTTGTTTTGGAGTCACAAGATCAGGCCATTATTTTAGGCTTTCTATTATTTAATGACACCTACTTATGTTTAAGAAAAGAAATGTTCACCATTAGTGTTTCTACTATGGGTTAGATCTTGAATGATTTGTTTTTAGGATTCCATAAATTAGATAGGTCAAGGTTGAATCCAGGGTTATCATGGTTGGTCATGATCATATTGGGGTCATAAGAAATCAGGGTTTGCATTTACTGCATGAAAAATATATATGGAGAGAGAGGAACTTGAATTTAGGGTTTCTATATAACCATCATACATGATTAGGGTTTCATTCTATTGTGAGGATTAGGGATTCTTCTAGGGTTTAGGCTTCATAAAGATCAGATCATATCAAATAATAGCCATTGTTACATGATTACTTTATGTAAGCATAGTTATTAGGATTTAAGCTAATATTTTTGGAATACTAGTCGGATCTAGGTTCTGATGATATTTTATTCGAATAGCTCACATTTTTCTGATGAAAATGATATACAATTTGCACTACTATCTGATATTCCTATTAATTTCTATGATTATTCTAAGATAATATTTTTATTGATTAAATAAAAAGATCGAGATATTTCCTTGATCAACGGTCGGATCCAACTGGATCAACAGCCACGATTGATTGAGTCTTTTCCAGGGCTAAGCACGGCTCAACTGATTCAGCCTTAGGTTTTGTTTTGTGGTTGGTCCACGTAGGTCCTGGTCAGCACCATGCCTTCCTTCCTTTGTTGCTGCTTGCTCGAGCAGTAAGGTGAATCTCCGGTAGGACTCCTCTCGCTCCTGGGTGGTGCTAGAGTATGGGTGAGGATGTGAACATGTTCGTGTGCTCATCTCGAATCCAGACAGGCAAGTCACCTACTGTGACTCTGTATAGATTGGTGCATCGCCAGGGTAGGTAGAGAAGCTCACCGGTGCAAGAGGGATCAGGGGTGGGGAGCGGTCTTGGTCAGGTACAAGTGGTCATGGGTGCTCACATTGGATTGGTGAAGGTGATGGAGTGGTGGATTTGGCTCAAGAAGAGTTGTGGTTGAAAGGTGGTGAGGTGTCTAAGGGTTGAAGATGATAGGGCTAGGGAGAGGTGTTCAGGTAACCTTACTCACAATTGTTGGTGGGGGATGAGTAAAGGAAGGGTGGCAGAGCTACTGGCATCCTTAAATAGATGTGAGGGGGTCTAGAAGAGGAAGCCCTAATATCGTTGTTGCCAGAGTGAGATGTGTGAAAACCCTGGGATTGGTTCTCTATGATCTGGGGACGAGAGAGAGAGGAAGTTAGGGTTAGTTGAACTTGTCTTGATGAGAGGAGTTTATCCTCCAAAGATCTCTCTTAGATAGGGGCAACTCCATTAGATTGGAGTTGATTGAATCTGGCCAGAGCTGGTCGAGATGTGCTGGAGGAGGAAGGTGAGGTTAGCATCATCAGATCCTTATTTGATCTACAATTTGCCTCATCCAATGGCTGAGATAAGGGTCGTGTAGGCGGGTTAGCTTAGGTAACCGCGTGACACATTAAATGTCATATATCTTCTTAATTCACTCGCGAAGTTAGGTCCTTGGTTTGATAAATTGGTATAAAATACATCCAATTCAAATGATTATAACTCCTTAATGTCTTATCCAAATAAAATGAAATTTTAAACCAAGATTAAAGATGATATTGTCTAGCCATGGTAGAAAACTGAGAGTCAAACACGTATGTTAGTTGTATAATTTGACTATATACCGTAATACATGGATTTCATCTACTATGAAATTAGGTTTTTGATTTCTATGAAATTTATAATCTCTTTTAACCAATTTAGCAACAGAAAATGTTGAGGGCATTATTGGAAATAAGAAAATTATAAGAGAGAGAAAATATAAGTAAAAATTCACTCTATTACAACAGTGTTACATGCATGCATAGATGTTTATACTAAATCTGAGTATTTGACCAAGAATTATACATGTCCTTATGTATTACCTCAGTAAAGAATAGCTTACCTCCTCTATTGTCTTCCTCATTCATATCTCTTCATATTCATATTCTCCTCCCTTTACATAGGATCTTAATTTCACATATGAATTCATATAAATGTATTGCATTGAATAGTATATCTCTTGAGTGCTTGTCTTCCCTTCTAACTAGAAGAAGAAGGATCACTTCCTAAGAAAAAATAGTGATGTTTATCTTCTATGCCAATGTATTTAGTACAACCAGTCTCCACTTTAAATGATCTCAATCAATGTCTCATTGACTTGAATGGATGGTCCAATTGCTGGAGAGACACCCTATATGGGATATATTTGTGTTGTTATTTCATTGGTTCATGATAGATTTGTGCATTTTCTAACATAGATAACATATTCCACCCCTCCTCTCTACATAGGAAAATCTATATTTGTCGACCCACCAACTAGGATCAACCATATGTGATGAGCCATAGGGGGAACCAACAAGGTGGAGACATTGGTTTTTGTAGTAACAAATATGATGCATAGAATGATAAGATTTTAGTCTTTTTTTGGCAATTGTGAATGTATATATATTTTTAGTTTGTACTATTTTTAAAAATATATGAAATAATCAACTTCCATGGTAATAATGAGACTATAAGTTAGTACAGACATACATATAGACAATTAAAGCAAATAGGGATTGAAACTTAACTAAAAGAGATTAAAGAAAAGGTATATAATAGATTTGTAATCATGGGTCCCTCCTAAGAAGCGTAGTATTTGGGTGCCATCTTGACCCAGTTTAAACTCCAGGTGTTTGAATTCTAGTTTTATTGATCCATAGGATCAGGATATTGTCTAAGAATTTCTTGTAAAGGCTGAGACTTTGTGACTTTGTGATTAAAGATTATTTATTTTTAGTTAATTTATTTATCTTTTTTACCTAAGTAGTTGAATGTCCATCAAGTGAATCAAACATAAAAACTAATGATTTCTCTCATAATGATCCTATTTGAAAGATAGGAGTTCATCAATGAAATATGTATTAACATGTTAAGATTTCTTTTTAAGTTACTCTCTTAGAATCCATGTCTGTATTTTTTCAAATCTAGTTAGTTTTTTAGTTTGATAACTAGTATTTGTTGTTGTTGATTGGTTATAGCTCATACCATGTTTTATCCCTATTTTTATCATCTCAATCGCTTATAATTATTAGTTTTGGTCACATAATGAACTTGTAATTGTATTTTAGTGAAATTGTTTCATTTGTTGTCATATTGAATAATTGGATGCATTTTCGTGCACATTTCATGAGGCACAATTCATCTAGAACTCAAGTCATGGTCGAAATTATCTCTAGGGATCCATGATCTTCAACTTAGACCTCCTATATCTAGACACAATGTGCTCAACTCCATGCGGCATGTCCTGTTCTAGGATCTAACCAAGCCCTCGCAGTAGAGGATGTGTTTTTCTTATGTGAGGACACATTGTATCCTCAACCAAGGGTTATGATCAATTCCACCATCAAGTTTGACATTAGGTACACAACTTTTTTCATGTCTTGGGTTCGCCTCAATAGATTTTGGCCAACTCAACCCCAAGAACACACATTGTGTTCAAACAATCACACTGCATGCATCCTCATTAGATATGTTTTCAATATCCATTGACATTGTTTGTTGAATATCATGAGTGTCGTGTCTAAGGGTTTTCAGCACTATCTTTTGACAACTACCAAGGGACATGATGTGTCTGTCACACCTTGATCTTTGGAACCTAGAAAGTACATGATTAAGTTATTGATGAAATAAATATAGGATATATTTATGGTCACAATAAGGTTTATCTGATTTCATGATATTTAATCTAATGATATGAGGTGACACCTAAAGTAGAATATTGAAAGAAATTTAATGACTCTAGTTAACTATTTGAGCCCTAGACCTAGTTATGATCTTAATAGTTAGAAAGAAATGTAATATTGATCAAATGTAACATAAAGAAGCTTCAATTGAGGAATTATTTTAGTTCACACTTTGATTTTTGTAATAGAGAATAGGATCAGTCTTATGGACACATTGTAAGACCAATGAATGAGCTAGGTGCTCTAGAAATAATTTCAAGCCCATTTGGGTCGATCATAGTTTACATACGGGTCCTTGGAGTAAAAATTTGGGGATTTAGTGTTTTATAATCATGATAAATTCTCAAAATATTTTTATGGATAGATAACCAGAATATGAGATTATGGAAGAAATTTCAGATAATTATGATTTAACCAGTGGCCAAGGTAATTGAATCGGTAATTATCCAGTATTTATTTAAAGGACATGTTTGAAGTGTCTATCTAGTTAGTTTTGACTTCATATCTTACTCATTTAAAGATGATGGTAATATATTGTCTACCCCAAAATTTTTAATCAAATGAAACTATGCATTGGACTATATAAATACTTCTTGAATTTGAACTTTTATCAAATTTTAGAAGGAAAAAAAATAATAAGGGGTGACTCCAGTCCAGAGCGGACTGGAGAACACTACCCAAGAAACAGGGCTCACGTAGGATCTCGAAAAAAAAGAGGATCTCGCCCTTGGTCTCGGGTATGGGAGGCTACAAAAGCCCCAGATTCTGGTATATGAGGGGCTAGCAAGTTCTATGCTAGGGTTTCACACGAAACTAAGAATGAGAGGAAGACAGAGAGTGTGAATAGTAAGGCAAAGATGAGCCATGGTGGGAGTAGTAGGGCGGAGGATAGTGTTTCTGAGTATGGCCTACTATTTCTCAGCAATAGCGCTGCCCAGGCCATGGAGTTGGTGTCAGACTAGGCGGAGGCCTTAGGGAGCGAACTAGTGTCCTATTCATCTCCATGGCGGTCCTCAGAGGTGCTCCAGTTGTAGGTACCCTATTTTGACACCAAACAGGGGAGCCATGATCCCCTTTCACGTGTGTGATGATGGAAAGGCAGTGCTCGTTGAGTTTGGGCCTACTAGGCGTGCAGTTGCGGCCAGATCAAGATGGCTGATTTCAATATCAATGGTCTACATCAACCCAAAATAGGTATTCTTCTAAAAATCATATCTTGAGATAGCAGTCTTTGATTTTATAAAATAAGGTACCTATGGAAAGCTCTTTGAGTGTACAATATCTAAAAATATTTCTATAATATGATGTAGATTTCTACTATTTATTATCTATTGGGAAGCCAAAACTATACGATTTTGATGTTTTGTCAATTAAAAATAGCAAACGAATTTAGAAATTCATGCAAATTTTACTGAACGTGTATTATGATATTCTTAACATGGTTTCAAAGCTCGATCTCTCTTATATGAAGTTTTATTGAGATTTCTTATATAAACCTAATAAGGGTATTTTGGGTATTTCACCCATGACCTGATCATAAAATGACCTGGTATTTTTATTCAGGACATTACTACACTGTATGATTACTTTTCCAGAGATTTGATAGATTTTCTTATGTTATTATGTTAGTATGTACTTTTGGACCTAAGTGGACATTATCTAGAATAATAGATGATTATCTTGAGACAATAAGTGATATATATACCTAATGAAGTCTGATATTATTTATCTAAATGGTATTTTAATTTGATTTCATAATAGATTCAAGTAAGATTAGTATGTATGACTATGTTTGAGATTTTATTCTTATATGATCTATATGTTCATATTAGTGCATAAGACAATTTATGTCTAATTTGAGTATGAAGATAATATTGATTATATAGTATGAGTTATATTTTATTTCAATGCCAAAATTTTATGGTGATCATAGATTAAATTTATGTTTAAGGACCCTAAGTTGGTACATATAGTTAGGAAGATGGGATTTGAGATTTAGAAATAAAAAAAGGGAACGTAGGCTTGCACTGATAAAACTATGATGATATCCAGGTTATTAAAGTTATGGAACTTGGAATTGAGACTTCCTTATCGATACCATCTGTACAAGAGGTAAGTAGTTCATGCCCATGAGTATTCATATTTTACGTCACCATGTTTACAAGTACATTAAATACGACTTTCATGATTTATGTGGTTCAATGTTGGAAGATTTTAATGTTAAGCTATGTGAATAAGATTTTCCTCATGGTTCTATGATTATTTAAATTCTTATGCCCAAAATCCCAAATAGAGATATGTTGCCCATAATGTTTGTGAATCATGGGCCATGTCCATGAGTAAAACAACGAATCATGTTCTGATACAATTCCTTAGAAATGATTCAAATTATTGAATAAGATTTCAATATAAGATAAGCAAGTAATATAGTCATGGTTGGTTAATGATTTGGGATAACTTTGTATCAATATTTTAAGTGCAAGTATGTTTTTAGGATTTATCATATACATAGATATAGCCATGTATTTAAATTTCAATTAGAATCATGTTTTCTTATATATAGAGATCCAAGAACTAAGTAGTTAATCATATTCTATAAAATGAGTAATATCTTTAAGTTAAGTACAAGGTGAGAATACATGTTTTGAACATATTCAGACATGATCCAATTTTCAAGATAAATGTACTGTTCGGATTAGAATGTGTTGTTAATTGACTTATGATGATAATATGAATTATGATGCATTAAGTTATGATTAAGTTTCAAGATAAGATTATATAAGATTGCTATTTTAAGGTTTAAGTTGTAAGGTGTGGGCTCATATGTAAATATTAAAATTCAAGATAAGATCAGATTTAACAAGAACTTATAAAGGTTAAATGATCTTGTCAGAATTCAAGTTTTTAGATACTTTGTACTTAACCTACTTTCATAAAGTTGACTTAAGGTACCTTGTATGCTTAGTCTTTCTATATGTAAGTTAGATCCTTTTTCCTAATCCTCTAGAATCATTTGTCATATGATTATTATCTATGAGGTCATTCTAATAAATCAAAGTTTCAAATTAAGATGTATCTAGATAACAAGGACATCAGATTTAGATTCAGACTTAGACTACTCATTGTGTGAGTAGCCAGATACTAAATAAAGATACATGATAAGGGTTTTAGACCCAATCTCAATTATGAAGTAATTGAGATCCATATTCATATTCAATTGTAGATTCAGATTATCATTTAAGAATAAAAGATTCAAATTCAGATTCAGATTTAGATTCAAAATTCGGTACATATTCAGTACTTAGATTCAGATAAGTTCAGATTCAAAATTTAGTAAGACTATACTTAAGATAATTAATTCAAAACTTTCACATAATACATTATATGATAAGTCCTCACGAGAGCGTCATGGGACGATTCAGAGGGTGCACTGCGCCAGACACTACGAGTGTCACAGAGGGCATGTTGTGCTAATAGAGGGTGTGCAACACCATAGAGGACACTTCAATGTCAATAGAGGGCACGTTGTGCCAACAGAGGGTGTGTTGCACTATAGAGGACACTTTGGTGTCAACAGAGGGGACATTGTGCCAACAGAGGGTGTGTTGCACCATAGAGGGCACTTTGGTGTCAACAGAGGGCATGTTGTGCCAATAGAGGGTGTGTTGCACCATAGAGGACACTTCGGTGTCAACAGAGGAGGATTTATTGTATAATGGTGGCCACAGTCAGATAAAATTTGTAAGTAAAAGATACATTAGGCTAGAGCATGTCCATAATCTCATCCATAAGTATGATGAGAGGGAATTAGATAAGATAAGTACGACCCATGCACGGTGGTGCAGGTCTTGAGATTCATGTACCAGGGTACATGTTTCTAGAGAATGATAAGGTAGAAAGATAAGAATTAAGATTAAGTAATAAGAGAGAACATGTTATAGATTTAACTCAGAGTTTGATGTTAGTTTCTTGTTTATAAAATCTAATTTCAATTCTTTAGCAATGTATATTTTAGAATACGCATGCCACTTACTCTAACAACTGTTATTTTCCCAATGCATGGTTGGGGACGTGACGTCTGCAGGTTTTAGAGCATCTAAGTATTAAAGGAAAAGGAAAGGTCTAGGAGATTTCCAAGCTTGCCTAGTGGGGTTCCATCTACCTAGACGGTCCAGAGTTTAGACATCTCTTTTTATGCATAGTATTGTTACCAGAGTATATTAGATGAGTTGTAGTTTTTCTTTTATCAAGGACTATGTATGAATCAATTTTACTCAATGCAAAGTGTTTCATTTGCCTTTATTGCAATGATTATCATGTTTGTGACACTCCCAGATATAAAAAAAAATTGCTTACGCTCATGTGTTATGAAAATATGGGTATTACAATATGGTATCAGAGCAATTTGGTAAATGGCCACTAGGCAAAGATGATTCTCAAAGTCACCCTAGGATGAAGATAAGAGATTAGGGTTTAGGGATAGATTTCCAAAGAAAGATACAATGACCTAGAATGACTAAGAGTTTTCACCTTAGAAGAAATAGAGATGTCATAGATAGATGTTTACCTATTCTAGGTCTCAAGTTTCAACCTAATCCTAGCTAATGACGTTGCTTCTCCATTCTCAATGGTTATGGCCAGCCAATTGAGAATTTAAGAGGAATGTCATAAGCACTAGATTTTGATGCATCTCTCATTTCTTACTGGTATGTGTGGTATGGGACACATGTATTAGTAGGTTAGTGAGAGATAGCATGTCAGGATCTCACATCTCTGGGTATGTGCTTGATCACCACATATGCAAAAATGTAGGAGGTACCTGGAAGACCTAAGATTAGACGTTCAACTATACCTAATGTTAGAAATGTATGACAAGGTTGAGGTAGATGCCCTAAGTATAGAGCCAAGTTTATTTTCATAAATCCTAAGGATGAGTTGATCAGTAGACCAAGATAAAGATTAATGCTCACATAAATATTTTATGAAATACACTACATATCTATTTTCGTGCAATTTGTTTCATACTTATATCTTAATATGTTGACTATTAGTTGATGAAGACATAAGAAAAAATCTTCAGGTAGGGTAACCTCCTATAATTTATTTGTATTTTGAGGATGAAATTCCCAAAAAGGTGGGTAGTATTGTCACACCCTGATCTTTGGAACCTAGAAAGTACATGATTAAGTTATTGATGAAATCAATATAGGATATATATATATATATGGTCACAATAAGCTTTATCTGATTTCATGATATTTAATCTAATTATATGAGGTGACACCTAAAGTAGAATATTGAAAGAAACTTGATGACTCTAGTTAATTGTTTGAACCCTAGACCTAGTTATGATCTTAATATTTAGAAAGAAACGTAATATTGATCAAATGTACCATAAAGAAGCTTCAATTGAGGAATTATTTCAGTTCACGCTTTGATTTTTGTAATAGAGAATAGGATCAGTCTTATGGACACATTGCAAGACCAATGAATGAGCTAGGTGCTCTAGATATAATTTCAATCCCATTTGGGCTTATCATAGTTTACATACGGGTCCTTGAAGTACAAATTTGGGGATTTAGTGTTTTATTCTCATGATAAATTCTCAAAATATATTTATAGATAGATAACCAGAATATGAGATTATGGAAGAGATTTTAGATAATTATGATTTAACTAGTGGTCAAGGTAATTAAATCAGTAATTATCTAGTATTTATTTAAAGGACATGTTTGAAGTGTCTATCTAGTTAGTTTTGACTTAATATCTTACTCATGTAAAGATGATGGTAATATATTGTCTACCCCAAAAAATTTAATCAAATGAAACTATGCGGTGGACTATATCAATACTTCTTGAATTTGAACTTTTATCAAATTTTAGAAGAAATAATAATAATAATAATAATAATAATAATAAGGGGTGACTCCAGTCCAGTGTGGACTAAAGAACACCGCCCAGGAAATAGGGCTCGCACATGATCCAAAAAAAGGAGAGGATCTCACCCTTGGTCTTGGGTATGGGAGGCTACAAAAGCCTCAGATTCCGGTATATGAGGGGCTAGCAAGTTTATGCTAGGGTTTCACACGAAATCGAGAATGAGAGGAAGATAGAGAGTGTGAACATTAAGGCAAAGATGAGACATGGCAGGAGTAGTAGGGTGGAGGCTAGGGTTTCTAAGTATATCCTACTTTTTCTCAACAGTAGCGCCGCCCAGGCCATGGATTTGGAGCTGGACTAGGCGGAGGCCTTAGGGAGAGAACTAGTGTCCTATTCATCTCCATGGAAGTCCTCAGAGGTGCTCCAGTTGTCAGTACCCTATTTTTGATGTCAAATGAGAGAGACACGATCCCCTTTCACATGCATGATGATGGACAGGTAGCGTCCGCTAAGTTTGGGCCTACTGGGCATGCAGTTGCGGCCAGATCTAGATGGTTGATTTCAATATCAACGGTCTACATCAACCCAAAATAGGTATTCTTCTAAAAATCATATCTTGAGATAGCAATTTTTGTTTTTAGAAAATAAGGTACCTATGGAAAGATTTTCGAGTGTACAATATCTAAAAATATTTCCAGAATATGATGTAGATTTCTACTATTTATTATATGTTGGGTAGAAAAAACTATATGATTTTGATGTTTTGTCAATTAAAATAGAAAATGAATTTAGAAATTCATGCAAATTTTATTGAATGTGTATTATGATATTCTTAACATTATTTCAAAGCTTAATCTCTCTTATATGAAATTTTTATTGAGATTTTTGATATAAACCCTAATAAGGGTATTTTGGGTATTTCACCCATGACATGATCAGAAAACGACCTGGTATTTTTATTCAAGACATTACTACACTGTATGATTACTTTTCTAGAGATTTGATGGATTTTCTTATGTTATTATGTTAGTATGTACTTTTGGACCTAAGTGGACATTATCTAGAGTAATATGTGATTATCTTGAGACAATAATTGATATATATGCCTAATTAAGTCTGATATTATTTATATAAATGGTATTTTAATTTGATTTCATAACAGAGTCAAGTAAAATTAGTATGTATGACCACATTTGAGATTTTATTCTTATATGATCTATATGTTCATATTAGTGCATGAGACGATTTATGTCTTATTTGAGTATGAAGATAATATTGATTATATAGTATGAGTTTTTTTTTATTTCAATGCCAAGATTTTATGGTGATCATAGATTAAAGTTATGTTTAAGAACCCTAAGTCGGTACATATAGTTAGGAAGACAGGATTTGAGATTTAGAAATAAAAAGAGGGAGCATATGCTTGGACTAATAAAACTATGATGATATCCAGGTTATTAAAGTTATGGAACTTGGAATCGAGACTTCCTTACCGATATCATCTATACAAGAGGTAAGTGGTTCACGGCCATGAGTATTCATATTTTATGTCACCCTGTTTAAAAGTACATTAAATAAGACTTTCATGATTTATGTGGTTCAATGTTGGAAGATTTTAATGTTAAGCTATGTGAATAAGATTTTCCTCATGGTTCTATGATTATGTAAATTCTTATGCCCAAAATCCCAAATAGAGATATGTTGCCCATAATGTTTGTGATTCATGGGCCATGTCCATGAGTAAAACAATGAATCATGTTCTGACACAATTCCTTAGAAATGATTTAAATTATTGAATAAGATTTCAATATAAGATAAGCAAGTAATATAGTCATAGTTAGTTAATGATTTGGGATAACTTTGTATCAAGATTTTAAGGTCAAGTATGTTGTTAGGATTTATCATATACATAGATATAGCCATGTATTTAAATTTCAATTAGAATCATGTTTTCTTATATATAGAGATCCAAGAACTAAGTAGTTAATCAAATTCTATAAAATGAGTACTATCTTTAAGTTAAGTACAAGGTGAGAATACAAGTTTTGAACATATTAAGACATGATCCAATTTTGAAGATAAATGTACTATTCGGATTAGAATGTGTTGTTAATTAACTTATGATGATAATATGAATTATGATGCATGAAGTTATGATTAAGTTTCAAGATAAGATTATATAAGATTGCTATTTTAAGGTTTCAGTTGTAAGGTGTGGGCTCATATGTAAATATTAAAATTCAAGATAAGATCAGATTTAATAAGATCTTATAAAGGTTAAATCATATTGTCAGAATTCAAGTTTTTAGATACTTTGTACTTAACCTACTTTCATAAAGTTGACTTAAGGTACTTTGTATGCTTAGTCTTTCTATATGTAATTTAGATCCTTTTTCCTAAGCCTCTAGACTCAGTTGTATATGATTATTATCTATGAGGTCATTCTAATAAATTAGAGTTTCAAATTAAGATGTATCTAGATAACAAGGACATCAGATTTAGATTCAGACTTAGACTACTCATTGTGTGAGTAGCAAGATACTAAATAAAGATACATGATAAGGGTTTTAGACCCAATCTCAATTATGAAGTAATTGAGATCCATATTCACATTCAATTGTAGATTTATATTATCATTTAAGAATAAATGATTCATTTTTAGATTCAGATTCATATTTAGAATTCAGTACATGTTCAGTACTCAGTTTCAGATAAGTTCAGATTCAGAGTTTAGTAAGACTAGACTTAAGATAATTAATTCAAAACTTTCACATAATACATTATATGATAAGTCCTCACTAGAGAGTCATGGGACGATTTAGAGGGTGCACTACGCCAAACAATGTGGGTGTCACAGAGGGCACGTTGTACTAACTGAGGGTGTACGGCACCATAGAGGACACTTCAGTGTCAACAAAGGGCACGTTGTGCCAACAGAGGGTGTGTTGTACCATAGAGGACACTTTGGTGTCAACAGAGGGTGTGTTGCACCATAGAGGACACTTCGGTGTCAACAGAGGGCATGTTGTGCCAACAGAGGGTGTGTTGCACCATAGAGGACACTTCAGTGTCAATTGAGGAGGACTTATTGTATAATGTTGTCCAGAGTCAGATAAAATTTGTAAGTAAAAGATACATTAGGCTAGAGCATGCCCATAATATGATCCATAAGTATGATGAGAGGGAATTAGATAAGATAAGTAGGACCCATGCACGGTGGTGCAGGTCTTGAGATCCATGTACCAGGGTACATGTTTCCAGAGAATGATAAGGTAGAAAGATAAGAATTAAGATTAAGTAATAAGAGAGAACATGTTATAGATTTTACTCAGAGTTTGATCTTAGTTTCTTGTTTATAAAATCCAATTTTGATTCTTTAGCCATGTATATTTTAGAATACTCATGCCACTTACTCTAATGACTGTTATCTTCCCAATGCATGGCTAGGGACGTGATGTACGCAGGTTTTGGAGTAGCTGAGGATTAAAGGAACAAGGAAAGGTCTAGGCGATTTCCAAGCTTGCCTAGTGGGGTGCCATCTACGGAGACAATCCAGAGTTTAGACATCTCTTTTTATGCATAGTCTTATTACTAGAGTATATTATATGAGTTGTAGTTTTTCTTTTATCAAGGACTATGTATGAATTAGATTTACTCAATGCAAAGTGTTTCATTTGCCTTTATTGCAATGATTATCATGTTTGTGACACTCCCAGATAAAAAAAAATATCACTTCCGCTCATGTGTTATGAAAATATGGGTATTAGTATGTTAGTGAGAGATAGCATGTCAGGATCTCACATCTCTGGGTATGTGCTTGATCACCACATATGCAGAAATGTAGGAGGTACTTGGAAGACCCAAGATTAGACGGTCAAATATACCTAATGTTAGAAATGTATGACAAGGTTAAGGTAGATGCCCTAAGTATAGAGCCAAGTTTAGTTTCATAAACCCTAAGGATGAGTTGATCAGCAGACCAAGATAAAGATTAACGCTCACATAAATATTTTATGAAATACACTACATATCTCTTTTCATGCAAAACAAAATTCATAATTGTACCTTAATATGTTGACTATTAGTTGATGAAGAGGTAAGAAAAAAATCCTAAGGTGGGTTAACCTCCTATAATTTAACTGAATTTCAAGGATGGAATTCCCAAAAAGGTGGGTGGTATTGTTACACCCTGATCTTTGGAACCTAGAAAGTACATGATTAAGTTATTGATGAAATCAATATAGGATATATTTATGGTCACAACAAGGTTAATCTGATTTCATGATATTTAATCTAATGATATGAGGTGACACCTAAAGTAGAATACTAAAAGAAAGTTAATGACTCTAGTTAACTGTTTGAGCCCTAGACCTAGTTATGATCATAATAGTTAGACAGAAACGTAATATTGATCAAATGTACCAGAAAAAGGCTTCAATTGAGGAATTATTTCAGTTCACACTTTGATTTTTTTAATAGAGAATAGGATCAGTCTTATGGACACATTGCAAGACCAATGAATGAGCTAGGTGCTCGAGAAATAATTTCAAGCCCATTTGGGTCGATTATAGTTTACATACGGGTCCTTGGAGTACAAATTTGGGGATTTAGTGTTTTATGCTCATGATAAATTCTCCAAATATTTTTATAGATAGATAACCGGAATATGAGATTATGGAAGAAATTTCAGACAATTATGATTTAACTAGTGGCCAAGGTAATTAAATTGGTAATTATCCATTATCTATTTAAAGGACATGTTTGAAGTGTCTATCTAGTTAGTTTTGACTTCATATCTTACTCATGTAAAGATGGTGGTAATATATTGTCTACCCCAAAAAAATTAATCAAATGAAACTATGCAGTGGACTATATCAATACTTCTTGAATTTGAACTTTTATCAAATTTTAGAAGAAAATAATAATAATAATAATAATAATAATAATAATAATAATAATAAGGGATGACTCCAGTCCAGTGCGGACTGGAGAACACCGCCCAGGAAACAAGTCTCGCACAAGATCCAGAAAAAGGAGAGGATCTCACCCTTGGTCTCAGGTATTGGAGGCTACAAAAGCCTCAGAATCCAGTATATGAGGGGCTATCAAGTTCTATGCTAGGGTTTCACATGAAACTAAGAATGAGAGGAAGACAGAGAGTGTGAACAGTAAGGCAAAGACAAGCCATGGAGGGAGTAGTAGGGTAGAGGCTTGGGTTTCTGAGTATGGCCTACTTTTTCTCAGTAGTAGTGCCACCCAGGCCATGGAGTTGGTACCGGACTAGGCGGAGGCCTTAGGGAGTGAAAAGTGTCCTATTCATCTCCATGGCGGTCCTCAGAGGTGCTCGAGTTGTCGGTACCCTATTTTTGACGTCAAATAGGGGAGCCATGATCCCCTTTCATGTATGTGATGATGGCCAGGCAGTGCCCACTGAGTTTGGGCCTACTGGGCATGCAGCTAAGGCCAGATCTAGATGGTTGATTTCAATATCAACGGTCTACATAAACCCAAAATAGGTATTCTTCTAAAAATAATATCTTGAGATAGAAATTTTTGTTTTTAGAAAATAATGTACCTATGGAAAGCTCTTCGAGTGTACAATATTTAAAAATATTTCCAGAATATGATGTAGATTTCAACTATTTATTATATGTTGGGTAGCTAAAACTATATGATTTTGATGTTTTGTCAATTAAAAATAGCAAACGAATTTAGAAATTCATGCAAATTTTACTGAATGTGTATTACGATATTCTTAAAATGATTTCAAAGCTCAATCTTTTATATGAAGTTTTATTGAGAATTTTGATATAAACCCTATAAGGGTATTTTGGGTATTTCACCCATGACCTGATCATAAAACGACCTGGTATTTTTATTCAGGACATTACTACACTGTATGATTACTTTTCTAGAGATTTGATGGATTTTCTTATGTTATTATGTTAGTATGTACTTTTGGACCTAAGTGGACATTATCTAAAATAATAGATGATTATCTTGAGACAATAAGT
Organism: Alisma plantago-aquatica; assembly: GCA_963693085.1. NCBI lineage: Eukaryota > Viridiplantae > Streptophyta > Magnoliopsida > Alismatales > Alismataceae > Alisma > Alisma plantago-aquatica. The sequence continues at coordinate 1,554,658,417 of OY856409.1, forward strand.
GATATATATGCCTAATTAAGTTTGATATTATTTATCTAAATGGTATTTTAATTTGATTTCATAATAGAGTCAAGATTAGTTTGTATGACTATCTTTGAGATTTTATTCTTATATGATCTATATGTTCATATTAGTGCATAAGACGATTTATGTCTTATTTGAGTATGAACATAATATTGGTTATATAGTATGAGTTTTATTTTATTTCAATGCCAAGATTTTATGATGATCATAGATTAAAGTTTTGTTTAAGAACCCTAAGTTGGTACATATAGTTAGGAAGATGGGATTTGAGATTTAGAAATAAAAATAGGGAACATAGGCTTGGACTAATAAAACTATGATGATATCCAGGTTATTAAAGTTATGGAACTTAGAATCGAGACTTCCTTACTGATACCATCTGTACAAGAGGTAAGTGGTTCCTGCCCATGAGTATTCATATTTTACTTCACCATGTTTACAAGTACATTAAATAAGACTTTCATGATTTATGTGGTTCAATGTTGGAAGAATTTAATGTTAAGCTATGTGAATAAGATTTTCCTCATGGTTCTATGATTATGTAAATTCTTATGCCCAAAATCCCAAATAGAGATATGTTGCCCATAATGTTTGTGATTCATGGGCCATGTCCATGAGTAAAACAACAAATCATGTTCTGACACAATTCCTTAGAAATGGTTTAAATTATTCAATAAGATTTCAATATAAGATAAGCAAGTAATACAGTCATAGTTGGTTAATGATTTGGGATAACTTTGTATCAAGATTTTAAGTTCAAGTATGTTGTTAGGATTTATCATATACATAGATATAGCCATGTATTTAAATTTCAATTAGAATCATGTTTTCTTATATATACAGATCCAAGAACTAAGTAGTTAATCAGATTCTATAAAATGAGTAATATCTTTAAGTTAAGTACAAGGTGAGAATACAAGTTTTGAACATATTAAGACATGATCCAATTTTCAAGATAAATGTACTATTGGGATTAGAATGTGTTGTTAATTGACTTATGATGATAATATGAATTATGATGCATTAAGTTATGATTAACTTTCAAGATAATATTATATAAGATTGCTATTTTAAGGTCTTAGTTGTAAGGTGTGGTCTCATATGTAAATATTAAAATTCAAGATAAGATCAGATTTAATTAGATCTTATAAAGGTTAAATCATCTTGTTAGAATTCAAGTTTTTAGATACTTTGTACTTAACCTACTTTCATAAAGTTGACTTAAGGTATTTTGTATGCTTAGTATTTCTATATGTAATTTAGATCCTTTTTCCTAAGCCTCTAGACTCAGTTGTCATATGATTATTATCTATGTGGTCATTCTAATAAATTAGAGTTTCAAATTAAGATGTATCTAGATAACAGAGACATCAGATTTAGATTTAGATTTAGACTTAGACTACTCATTGTGTGAGTAGCCAGATACTAAATAAAGATACATGATAAGGGTTTTAGACCCAATCTCAATTATGAAGTAATTGATATCCATATTCACATTCAATTATAGATTCAGATTATCATTTAAGAATAAAAGATTCAGATTTAGATTTAGAATTCAGTGCATGTTCAGTACTCAGTTTTAGATAAGTTCGGATTCAGAGTTTAGTAAGACTAGACTTAAGATAATTAATTCAAAACTTTCACATAATACATTATATGATAAGTCCTCCCTAGAGAGTCTTGGGACAATTCAGAGGGCGCACTGCGCCAGACACTGTGGGAGTCATAGATGGCATGTTGTGCCAACAGAGGGTGTGTTGCACCATAGAGGACACTTCAGTGTCAACAGAGGGCACATTGTGCCAACAGAGGGTGTGTTGCACCATAGAGGACACTTCAATGTCAACAGAGGGAACGTTGTGCCAACAGAAGGTGTGTTGCACCATAGAGGACACTTCGGTGTCAACAGAGGGCATGTTGTGCCAACAGAGGGTGTGTTGCACCATAGAGGACACTTCGGTGTTAATTGAGGAGGACTTATTGTATAATGGTGGCCATAGACAGATAAAATTTGTAAGTAAAAGATACATTAGGCTAGAGCATGCCCATAATCTCATCCATAAGTATGATGAGAGGGAATTAGATAAGATAAGTACGACCCATGCACGGTGGTGTAGGTCTTGAGATCCATGTACTAGGGTACATGTTTCCAGAGAATGATAAGGTAGAAAGATAAGAATTAAGATTAAGTAATAAGAGGGAACATGTTATAGATTTTACTCAGAGTTTGATGTTAGTTTCTTGTTTATAAAATCCAATTTCAATTCTTTAGCAATGTATATTTTAGAATACTCATGCCACTTACTCTAACGACTATTATTTTCCCAATGCATGGTTGGGGACATGATGTCTGCAGGTTTTGGTGCAGCTTAGGATTAAAGGAACAAGGAAAGGTCTAGGAGATTTCCAAGCTTGCCTAGTAGGGTTCCATCTATCGAGACGGTCCAGAGTTTAGACATCTCTTTTTATGCATAGTCTTGTTACCAGAGTATATTAGATGAGTTGTAGTTTTTCGTTTATCAAGGACTATGTATGAATCAGTTTTACTCAATGAAAAGTGTTTCATTTTCTTTTATTGCAATGATTATCATGTTTGTGACACTCCCAGATTAAAAAAAATAGATCACTTGCACTCATGTGTTATGAAAATCTGGGTGTTAGAGTGTTTCTGCCTTTACATGATGTGTCTCCTCCAATTTCTAAAAAAATGTATAAAGATTGCTAAAACAGTTATTTGGGGATATCTCTTATTTTATTGTGTTATAACTCTAGGATCCATGCAATCCAAGGGGTGATTCAATTTAATATGGGTGTTGAAGGGAATATGAAAAGAAGCTTGAGGGACATTATCCTTCCTTTTGGTGGTTGAAGCTTTCTTTTGCATATCCATTTGTAGATGAATCCTTATCTATAGTAGTTTCTTTTTCCTCTATTCATCCACATATACTCCATGTACTTTTTATAAAACTTGTTTTACAAGTTATTTTGTGAATCCTACATTTTTACAGAGTAAATTTCCTTGTATTTGGTGCTTTCTTGGCATCAATCGAACATGTGATAAGCAAATTAAACAAAGAAAGGGATTTTATAGTTTGTTTGTAGTTCATCATATTATGAATGGAGGTCATGGCACAATATACTTATCCTTTGAATACACACGTTGATTGATCTTAACTACATATACTTTCATTCATATTTCACCTAATTGGTTGATAATCATTAGCACATCAATATTTCTTATTTTGCATGTATTTTTCTTGAACTTATCATTCAACATATTGGATTAATGTGTTGCACATTTGATTTTAGGTAATTCAAGTGTTTACTGATAGATTTTATAGCACCAACTCTCAATTGCATGCCACCAACATAAATATGAAGAATTTCCTAAAAAATAATAGGGTTTTCCATGTTGTAGAGTCAATGCACCGACATGACTTGGTTGTACTGAGATCCAGTGTCAATAACATTGACACTCTTTTCGGTGGCACTGAGACAGCCATCAGCTCAACCAGGAAGATATGATATTGAAGTTGATGGCATCAACACAACTCGATGGCACCAACGTAGTACACAATCAAGAAAGCATTATAGGAGTCACTAAAATTGACAATGTAAGATATAAAAGGATGAGTTGATGTTTTAAGAGTTGTATTTTGATCCACTTAAGACCTAAGCACCACACATCCTTCATACCATCCCAATATAGAATGAAATTATGTCCATGAAGAGGAGGGTAAGAGAAAAAGAAGAAGAAGAATAAAAACTACTTGATAGATACAAGAAGTGATTACCTAGTAAAAATGGTGGTAGATCATGACCAAATATAGTTGTACGCTCCTATAGTGTCATCTCTAGGGTTCCATATAGTTCCTTTTATGTTTTTTCCCCCATTTTATACTATGATACCATATGAACAATGTTGGGACAATCCTCTTCTTCTCTAGGACAAGGGAGTAGCCTAATGTGATTTTGTATCTGACTACTTGAAATTTATTACTATCACTTTCATTGCATAATTTATATGGAATTTAGATATATCACTGTTCACAATGCTTGATCAATGTACATAATATTTCAAATAATTTATTGCTAAGAAATAGGGATTTTCTTTGGAGGAATTTCAATAGACTTAGTTAATAATGGGATATGTAAGTAGGCTAACAACTAGTAGTTCATAGTATAGAGATAAAACTTCATAATTCAATTTGTAATAAGCAATACCATGAAAGTAGTATTTATAAAAAATTGAACATGGCATCATGTTTTGAGAGAAGGTATTACTATTTTTAGATCCCTAATCATAAGAAATGATACTTTTTAATAAATAATAGAAACAAAATGTAGATAGAACTATAGTGTTAGAAATCTGAGAGATCTCTATCATGTTGATCATAGCTAGAACTGACTATTTCTATTTTCAATTGTTTTCCCAGCTATTGCAAATATTTTGATGGTTTCTCTAGTATAATGTAATTTGCACATTCTTTGATCACTTTTAGGTACTAGTGCATGTTACATACTCACTCTACTTATGAAGGTGAACATACACCATTCATATTAGATCCAGAGAAGATAATTTGTCAAGTGAGAGATTTTGTTGCTTCTTATCTAAAAAATATTCATGTTTGATCATAGTAGAAAAAGAAGAATAGATTGAGATGGCACATCTAGAAAAATGGGTGTATGTGATAATGGTGATGTTTATCTACAACCGGAGTAGGAACATATTGTATGGGAAAAGATCATGATCTCTTCAGTCCTAGCTCATTAGGATCCAATTGTATGGAAATAAGTGGACGTAGGAAGCTATAAAACTCATCCTAGTGTTGTGGAGTCAGTGTAATATCATGCATTCCACTGACATCAACTTGAAGATCCTATTCATCATATCAACAACTTTATACATTGAGCACTCATCAGGTACCAACAACTTTGATCTATCTTAAGCTCTTTCCCTTTTCCATGATAGCTAGAGACAAGACATGGTTTGAAGTCTACTGTAATACTCAATAGAGACATTAGATCATATGGTGGACAACTTTTTCATACATACTTTCCACCTCCAAATACTATAGAGCTTGTGGGAAAAATCCACATCTTCAAGAAGGCAGCTGATGAGTCATATCATGAAGTGGGAAAGAGATTCCAAAACATGTTGGTCAAGTGTCCTCATCATAATATCTATGACTTTGACCAACGCAAAATTCTCTACTATGATCTACATCTCGGGGGGGACCATGCTTAGATCAATTGGAATGGGATTCTTTCTAAACAATCAGGTGTCCAGGTGCAAAACAATTATGAAGAATACGTTCATGCATCAATCATGAGGTAATGAGTGTGAAAATCCACTAGCAGAGAAGAGTGTTCTCAAGATCAAGTATATTAATGAATTAAAATCACAGCTCAACACTCTAACAAAGAAATTGGGTGCATTACAAGACAACTCTACATTGTCTACATATGAATATGTAATGTCCATAGGCCAGTAATACCATGGGAACAGGCATGGAAATTTCAATATAAGAGGAAAAAGTCACCTTGACTGGCTTGAGGACATGTTTAAGAAGTATATGTGAAATAATGAACAATATTTTAGCCAAACTCACATAGAGAAATAAAAAAAGGGTGAGGATCAAGAGTCTATAGATGCTAATTTCACAGGTAGAAATAGATATTCTAGGCTTGAAGAAGCCAATAGAACATGTCAACTTTGTGACCCTCAGGAACAATAAGGAAATTTCAGCCACATATGTTTTTTAGGGGGGGGGGGGTGAACCCCATGACTTCATCACCATGCTCACTCTACCAGCACATGAGGAGAGCTTCCATATTGAGGATTCTAGCAATAATGTGCCTATATCAAGTTTAGGGGAGAAAGTCCCTAATGATACTTACATCCCTCCACATCAGTGCACATATGTCGACTTGATTCCCTTCCCTAACAGCTTGAAGAGTGGGAAGTTTGACTAGTAGTTCAAGAAACTTCTGGATGTCTTATGAAATTTCATATAAACATTCCTTTCTTGGAAGTCCTACAACATATATTAGCCTATGCCAAGTCTATAAAAGACATCATCACCAAGAAGCATAAGATTAAAGTTACCAATTTGGATGTGATGCATGAGTAGGTGAGTACTTTGATATTGAAGAACTTACCAATGAAGAGTAAGGACCCTAGAAGCTTTCACATCCCTTTTTCCATATGTATGGTTTATTTTGAATATATGATATATGATTCAAGGGCCAATACTAATTAATGTCTTCATATATTCATAAAGTTAGGATGGAAGAGGCCCAAAAAGCCATTAGTATGACTATTCAGCTTGTAAATAAGTCTAAAGTGATCAAGGTGGGTAAAGTTATTTTCCTAACATACTTCAGCGTCACGGAGATGCAAGAGGAGGGTGTTATGAAGATACTCTTGGGAAGACCTTCCAGGTTAATGTCGATGTGATTGTGGTATGAGAAGAGGACACTGTCATTGGGTATAGAAAATGATTGCTTAGGTTTAGGTTACAAACACATGGCACCCCCATCACTAAAGATTCACTATCACTAGGAATTCACTATCATTAGGAGTTCATTCAGTATGAGATACATTGTGTCATCCTAGGATGTTAAACAATGGAGAGGCAACCCACCAATTAGGTCTATTTCCTTAGTAGTTTTTCATGTTTTTGTTTTATATATTTTATTACATTTATTTTTGTAGATTTTTAAATTAAGATCATAGTTTAATTTTTATTGAAGTAAAGAAGATGTGGTGATCAATTTTTTTGAGTGTACAAGATCTTCATAGAGTTGGTGCAATCATAGTTAGTTCCATCCACATGTTCTTGAGTATCTCTATAAAGTGAATTGACATAACTTGCACCAATGGCACCCCCGTCAAGGTCACTCAACATTTTTGTATGACAGATATAGAAAATCCCAGAATTGAACTTAACAACATTGATGGAAGCATCTGTAACACCAAGCCTATAAGCAAAAAGTGACAGAAAGACCCAGAACTTTTCTTGATGCCACTGAAAAGGTGTCAGTGACATTGACTCCATCAGGTATTAGCAAGAGTTTTCAAATGCCTCCAAAGTATTCTCCTCTTTGTTTGTTTTGTACTAGCATAAACTAAGGTTAAGAGGATGCAGTTATCTATTGTGAGGTGGATGAATTGCTTATTGCAAGTGATGATCTGTACTTTCCCGATTTGCTCTTTCCACATAACCCAAATACGTCTTGAATATCCCAACACCTCAACTCTGTAAGATTTATTAAAACCCGGGGTCTTGATAATGTTGTCTGCCTTGGAGCCACTAGTTCTAGGTTCGATCACTGCTAGCATATCAATTTTGTGATGCTGAATTATGTCCTTCAATATGTTTTGGGTATCTACTCTGTAGATTCCTTATACATTCCAGGCTGAAAAATCATTAGACAGATGGTTCTATAAGTACTTGGCCTCCACTGTCCTCGGTAGGAGTCAGGTTTTCATTCTCTACTTCCATTCTTTTAATTTCTTCTGTAGTAGAATTTTTTATTCACTTACGAGAGCCACTTATTATAGTATCCAGTGTTGTAAAGACCTTCATGTTTTGTAGGTGGATTCTGACTGATGCCCAAAAGTAGATTTGTCTGATGGACCCCCTTGACTGCAAAGATCGATGAGATGTAACCTGGGTTGAACTATAGTGTCTCGACATTGTGTTCTTCATCTTCTGGGATGACAATAGTTTCATCATCTAGAATGGTTGTTGCCTGGTGTGCCAGAGCTTTCCCGTTGTCTTAGTTAATTGTCGAATGGTTACATTCTTGATTATCCCGGGATGACTATGCAGACTGTGAAAGATTTCCCTTCTCTACGTTTGTTTTCTTTCTAAACTCAGCCTTCTCTTATTTCCAGTCAAACCTTATAACTTTCTCAGTGATTTCCTCTAGTATCTGTTCTTTGTCCCCATCTTCATCGTCCATGTTCAGGTTCCTGAATCTATTTCTCATTTCCATTTTATTACTTGTCTGGTCTCCTTGTTTCCTTAGTTTCCTCATAATGGGTTTGGCATACATTGTTTCTGAGAAGTTACCTTGTGGCTACGGTTCTGTATGTTGGGTTGTTGTCGTTGAAGGTTCACTGGATTGAAACTTGCTCCTCACTTCTTCTCTGGCTCTACACGTCATGTCTATATGACCTATTCTCCCACAGAACATGCAAATGCTTTGCAAATGTTCATATTCCAACTTGTAGTTTATGCCTTGTATGATCACTTCTGGTGTTAATGGCTTCATTGTATCTAGCTTTACTGTTATGCGAGAAAATTTCCCCCTTATCTTCAAGTCTGTATTTGTATCCACCCTGATGGTTGTGCCAATGTTATCTCCTATCTCCTCCAAAAAATGTCATTGGTATAGGAATATTGGAAGATTTGGGATACGGACCCAAGCTACAATATAATGAGGATTCGAATTTTTAGGTGAGAACGTTGGATCCCAGGGTTGAACTGTAAGTCGGAACCCATCATCGTCTAGGGACCCCCAGTTAGAGCTTTCAGATAATCATCTTTCGGAAGCAATTGCACCAAGAAGTAGTTATTTTCCAGATCGATAAGTCTGAAGTTACCCACTGGTCTCCATGTAGTTTTGATTCTGTCCTATAGGGTTAAGAAACCCACTTCTCTGGACAAGACTTTAATGATGACTAAGTAACACCATGGTTTTAGCAGTTAGTTGTACATGATTTCCTCTATGAAGAGGGTTGGGGTGTTGTCGATGTCTTGTGATTTGATATATTCCTTTGTGAGTTGGACGTTTAGGTCTTCAAATCCTATGAACGGTAGACTCCCACTTCCTTTCCCCCTGTTCATGATATCCCTGTATGAGACCGGTGTTCTGGGCTCTGAACCCACATTCATCTTTTGAGTTGACATTGTAGGTATGGAGTTTCCTTCTTTGGGGAGAATAGGAAATTGTTCTATTGCGGTTGAGGATGTGTCGACTTCCATTGAGCGTCATGGAACGTTTCTTATTGATCCTCATCAGAAATCTGATTCTATATGGTCTTCATTGTGAAGTTCAGATGGATCCCTAGTCTTTTTAGGATCTTTGCTTGTTAATGACCCTTATTTGCAGTCTTGGGGCTGAGAGGATGTTTATATGTGGTCTTTGTTTGGTGTTGTGTAAATTCATCCGTTTTTGCTATACTTCCATGAGCATCCACCTAATGGATCGGGGGGACGAAGTCCTCTCCCTCCTCCTCCTCCTGTGCGGCCACGACCTCTCAAAGTGAACCCTAGATCCATTCTGATGATTTTATAAGGGATATTTTGTTCTTTGGTTATTAATATAAGACAATTCCACTTAATATGTTTTCTTTATTATTGAGATAATAGTAAACTTAATATTTTCCTAACAATGTTTTAACTCGATGACGTATGGTTTAGGTTAAGGATCTAAACTTGTGAATCATATAATAATAAGAGTATTCAATTTTGGTAAGTCCTTAGTCAGCTATTATTGTGTATAGTATAGGACAACAATAATATACAAGAGTAGTAAGTATGGTGAATGATGACTATGTCTTGTTAGAGATTGAGATATTGGATATCAACTCAGATACATTGGTACTTTTTAGAGAATAAGTAGTACTAGATGGACCCACCTTGAGATTGACACATAGAAGTCATGTAATGACATGTCAGAGTCATATCTCAATGTGACAGTGGTGATTGCGATCAAACCTAAAGCCACTGCAGTAACACATGTACTTATGTCTACTTTGAAACTATCCCAACATGCTCTAAAATATGAGTTGTGAAAAAGGTGGTGATTGAGTACACTATGTCACATGGGGGCATATTGTGAATGGTGTATAAGAAATTTCTCCCTCTTTTAGAATGATATCCTCATGACACATACTAAGCAAAACTATGAAATGTATGGCCATGCTCATGTGAGTCAATACATTATTCAGAGTACACAATATTTCGACTAGTCTGTTCAAGTTTAAGGAACATAGACATGTTGGCTTTTTGGATATGTCGCACTCTAATTTTGATGATGCAAATATTTCCCATTTATTTTAGGAACAATGTGAATTTAGTATTTCGGTGATCAAGGAACTTAGAAAAGATTTCACATCAAGTTGTGCCATGAATGTACCTTGTAATAATACTTTTTATACAATTTGTTAGGAATGATGTAAGAACAAGTGATGATCAGCCATATCATATCCTAAACCCTTTTCAACACTCACATCAATTCTTTTGCATAGTTATGTGCCATTACAAAAATCATTTAAAATGTTTTCCAAAATTTAGAATTGACTTTACAAACTCTTTTTAGTCAAACTCTTCTCAGACCAAACTCATTCCCGCCAAACTCTTCTTGGACTGAGATTTAGCCATTGTAGAAAAAGAGTCATTGTAGAAAATTTTCGTTACAAATTTTGCAAAGACACTGACATCTGGTCAAATTCTTTTTGGACCAAAATTATTTAGTCAAACTCTTTTTCTACTGAGATGCAATCTGCAACATGTATTTTCTATCTGTTGCAACTCATTTTTTTATATCCCAACAACTAGTTTTGAGTTTGAATTGGTCTAAACACTCCCAACAACTATATTGATTATTCCTAAGTGTTTCCTATATATAGGATTGCATATGAACACTTAGGACACACACTTGAGAAAATCCATTCATGTTATCTTTTTCAAAGCTTAGAATTTCATATTGCTATCCTCATATGTAAGTTATTGTCCTAATCCACCAAAACAGCCTTTCCTATCCTTGTGGAGGGTTGATCATCACTTTTTCATAGAGAGAGTTGTCTTCTTCCTTTCTCATTCTGGTTATTTTATTCTGGATTGCTCCCAACCACTTCTTGGGAAAAGGTTTCTGCAAAGCTACTTGGAACTACTTCTTGTGAGAAGATTGCGACCAAGATGTGGATGTGTATTGTGATCTGCTCCAAGTTGATAGTTCTCCTTGAGCTAGAAATGGAGGGTTGTCTAGAGCCACAAAAGACACCAATGGATTTTTGTGTTTTGTATCAGTGGATAAAAGGAATAAATTACATGTTGAAAATCATGGTTGGTATCAACTAGTCAGTGAAATGAAGTCATTTTATGGAACCACTATACATTGTGTGTCTCTTATGGTTTGCCTTCTTTGTCCATATAACTTGCTTTACATTTCTGTTGCATTATCTTTTTAAGCAAGTTGCAATCTAACCTGTTTATGTTTGAATCATAAGTTTTAATTATCTTTGTTCACCCCCCTCTAGATATCCTATAAGTGACATCATAGTGGGTCTTCAAGGAGCCGTTACAAGTCTTGAAGGATGGGGAAAAAGTGGTCTGACGATTCAACCTTGAACGATCACATGTGTAGCATCCCAAGATTTAAGGCCTCAGATAAAATGATATTAAAAGGAATGATTGGACTACCCATATCACCAAGGTGCACCTCCTTTTCAGGGATTCCATCACTAAAGAATTTTGTAGTTAAGCATACTCAGCTCAAAGTAGTACTAGGATGGTTGATGTAATGCATGGGCCCACAACCTAATACTCTAGTAGAGTTTTAGGAATGACGAATGGCCCTAGATACCACCACTAACCTTAATTGTGCACTTTTCCTCACTCACACGCAATCTGAGGTCAACTGCGTGACTGGTCACCCATCCTAGTACTACTCCAAGCTGAGCATGCTTAACTACAGAGTTCTTTAGAGATGAGCTCCCTAAAAAGAAGGTGCACCTTGATGATATGGGTAATCCAATCATTCCTTTTAAGTTCGTTTTATCTGAGGCCTCAAATCCTGAGACGTTTTAATCTCCCCCACTTAGACTCTTGACATCCTTGTCAAGACTCAACTATATGGCTATATCACCATGGAAAGCCCTTTCTGACTTGCCTGGGCCGCATGACTCAAGACTGGCATGCTACATGCCCATGTGGGCCCACCTACTGGAGGGGTTTTGTCTCTAATATCATTTTTACACATGAGCCCACTGCCTAATGCTCTAGTAGAGTTTCAAAAATGACGTATGGCCCCACAAACCACCACTACCCTTAACTGCATGCTTTTTCCTCACTCACGTGCAAGCCGGGGTCAACTTCCCGACTAGTCACCCATCCTAGTACTACTCCAAGCTAAGCATGCTTAACTATAGAGTTCTTTAGAGATGTGCTCCCTAAAAAGGAGGTGCACCTTGGTGATATGGGTAATACAATCATTCCTTTTTAGATCATTTTATCTGAGGCCTCAAGTCTTGGGATGTTACAATTAACCAATCAGGAAATTTGTTGTAAGGAGTGAGAACTAAGAGGGGAGTTCCACTCCCTACTAAAAAAATTGAAGAATAAAACATCCATTCCAAACACACTTAAAGACATGCTGGAATAGGTGTAAATTTTCAAATTTCAATAAATGCTATTCAAAACAACCAAAGTGTAGTAGCGGAATTAAACAAATGATTATATTCAATTTTCACAAAATATTACAAAAGTACATCATAATCTCGCATACGAGTTTACTGTGTGAAACAACATAAGGATCAAAGCAGAGGGAAGTCTAAACTACTTCAAACCTATCTCCAAGTAACATCTCCAAGACTTAGGTCCATGTTGGAAGCTATGTTCTCCTCAGTAATATTCAACACCACAATCTAAACCTGGGTGGTTGGGAAAACACCGAGCAAAAGGGAAAGGAAAACAAAGTATGTGTCAACAAATATGAATAGGATAACAAGGAAAAGAAAACATGTAATAAAGGCTAGTTTTCATCTTAAGATGAAGATTTCAAGAGTATGAGGCTATTTTTAAATCGATGCTTGTCATAAAAAATATAATAAAAGGGTTGCATGCATGATAATTATGACTACCTTAACTAAGTAGGGTTGAGGCACCTACCGGACCTCAACCTATAGGTGAGGGGAGAATTAATACATTCCCAGTCACCTACACATATTTTTATGGGGGAGACAACATGTTCCCCAGGGCAAATCAATACATGCCCTATCTATGAGTGGTTGTACACAAGTACCACTACTATAGCTAAATAGTCCATAAAATCAACATGCTAGGAAAGAAATCATGGTAAGTAAAAGCATCATATCAATTAGAACATGGTAGGGTACAAGACCCAAACAAAAGAGAAACAATATTGATTTAGTGGCATATATAACAAAGGATTCAAGAATAGAAGATGTAGGGTTCATTTAAGCCTCATTAGGGAAATATAGGATTTGGTTGCAATTATCCCAACATAGGGTGTAAGGAATGCAGATACCTCTCTTACTGATATCAGTTACTGACTTTCACCACTCAAATTGAGTCCAAGTTCCACTTTGCCTATTTTGAATGTATTAACATGTATTAGAGTACATAATGCACATTAATGTATAGAAATCATAACTTTAGAACTCTTTAGAAAAACTCATATTTAGATTATGAAAACCTCACCAATGAACTTATCAGGTTCTCGTGATCAAGAAAAGATATTTTTATGTTAATTTTGGAGTTATGATGATTAAGACGTACTTTTTATGGATTTTATGCATTAAATTCATTTTCCAAAAATCACCCTTCATAAAATCTTGAAATCAGACCTAGAATTCATTCCTATTAGATAGAGATTATTTTTTATGATTCCAAAACATGTTTATTTGTCAAATTTGGAAAATCAGATTAAAAGATATGAATTTTTCAATTTGAACAAATCAGGAAATGACAAGTAAAATATCCTTGTGAGAGACAAGAAGAGAGAAAGAGAGAGAGAGAGAGAACACCATTTGACCCAAGATTAGGGTTGGAGATGCATAGGTAACCAAACTAGATCTTGTAGAGAAGATAAAACATCAAGAAACCAAAACCCTAGAAGATCATGGTAAATAGAGATGTAGATCGTCGATTTTAAACATAGAAGCATGAGTGTTAAGCATGTATTGAGAAATATTTGAGAAGGTGGTTATAAAACTCACCTCTAGGAATGTGGATAGGTTCAAATATTAAGGTTCCCAAGATAGAGAGGTTGTTTTCTCCACCAAAACTCCTATCTTGAGTATGAAACACATTCTCCATTTTAGAGGTGAAAAACCCTAGCAAAAGAACATGGAGATGAGGTGTTTAAGGGCTCTAGGTGGGGTTACACCATGTAAGGCCATGGTTTAGACCTGAAATAAGGTGGGAGGATGATGAATAGAATGAAAATAGGGAAGGAAAGGAGGAAACTTACTGGTTTTGGTCGAAATCACTAAGAAGGAGCTTTAGAAACCCTAAATAGAGCAAATTCGGAACTCTAGGAGCCTTCTTCACCAAGGTAGGCACCCTCTTTTACCTTGGGACAGAACCTTCATGGACAAACTGAGTAAGAATGATGTTCTAAGCTGGAGTAAAGAGAAGGAGAACAATATTTTTCGAATGGGGTGGTGGGAAGGGGTAGATATGGCTTTATAAAGAAAGGGGGCAAGCATGAGGTGTCTATGGGACTTTCCATGTGTCCTTAGCCTAGGGCTTCATGGACATGCAAAAGGATAGCTCATAAAGGCTTCTTGAATATCAATTGTCAGTTCTAAAATCCCATGGATACTTCTAGGCCATCCCCACCATCCTCAAATTAAAAAAATAACTCCATTGGTTGATAGCCTTTAAAGATAAGTTCATGTATAAAGAGGGTAATCCCTAAAATGTCCTTGGAGAGAAAAACCTTCTAACCAAGGTGTAACTAGGTGCACCATGGTTAAAAATCTCAAGAATGGTAACGGAATATCTAAGTATTATAATGCATGTGATAATTTGCAAAGAAAACCTCCCAATTGGGTATTGCATAAAGGTCCATAATGTACCTAAAATTGCATAACTTACACAAAAAACATCCAAATTGAACCAAATTTGAAACTTAGGCTCATTTTATGATTGAAAATACATCACAAAGTTATATTAGGGTTTAGAGCACTTAATTATGGTAATTAAGCTTATGTAATATATTAAGAAAGGTTTGGGGCCTTGCACTTCTAGCACAAATTTATTTACCATTGTTCCACTTAAGTGGTGGTTTTGCATTTTAGATCCTTAAATAAGCTTTCACTAAGGTATTTATGCAAAAACCCTTCCATTGGTATAATTAACCAAAGCACTTATAAATTTCACAATTTAAACATTAAGGACAAAAAGGATAGAAAGGAAAAGAAAATCTTGGAAAAGGGCCAAAAAGAGAATATGCCCAAGTTTTGATATGTTACAACACTCCATTCCTTAAAGAAGATTTCATCCCCAAAATCTCAAACAAAAAGAGAAGCATGAGTATGCAACATCCCAACACTAAACTCCCAGGTTTTTTCCATAAAAATTCCACCAAAACTTTCACTAACTCAAACTCTTTATTTTTCAACTACTTAACTTGGGAGTTCAGAATCTTCTCAAGCAACTCCACATAGGTCAGGTACTCATGGATAACTAAGGGTTCCATGATTAAGATTTCTTTTTATCAGATATAACACAGTTACATATTAGGCTTATTAATATTATATTCATTATGATATTATATCATCCTTACTATTCTTTTAATTATGGCATGTTATATTTACTTTGTTGCCAAAGGAGTTATATTTTTTTATTATACACAAAGTCCTATATATTTATTATTTATATCATTAAGAGTTTTAGCACAATTAGGGTTTACTCAATTATCTCAATATACTTTATTATTATCTTAATTTAGTCTTTGTTGTCAACATAATGAATTATAACAGATCATTTTTAAGAAATAAGACATTTTATCCATTTTTTTACAATTAATCCATATTATGTCATATTAATTACTTATATCTATATTAAACATTGTCACATTATCTTTTTTTACATTAATGTCATCAACTAATCATTTTCTCATATTTATTCACTTCTTATTATTGATTATACACATTTATGTGAATGAATTGCTTCTTATCCATATTGAAGTCATTATATGTATTTTTGTGAACAAAGTGGAATATATTATATTTTAATGATTTGATTCACCTACCAAGTCATGATTAGGTGATTAATAAGGTGTGCATTAGAGAACAAGGTGATATGCATTTCATATTGATGACCTTATTAGTTTATGATTAGGTGATTATATATTATTTATGTGTATTTAACTATGTTATCTGATTATGACACTTAATGTCACTAATGTATCAAGAATTTCAATAAGGATGTATAGGTTAAGGTTATATGATTACAACTTAGGGTTTAGGTCAATATGATCATTATTCTTCATTTATACATTCTTAGTATGAATTAAATACAAGATTAGGTTACAATTATCTTGCTCATCATTTCATTAGGATTTATTGGTCTAAGAAATGTTCAGACTCATGTGTACCCACTATTAGTATTATATGTGAGTTACTCATATGATTTACATTAGATATTCATTAGGTTTCAAACATGTGAACTATTCATTAGATGAACATTATATGTTCTTTAGGATAACAACAAGCATGTGGGGTTACAACTATAATTTGTTGGTCAAAAATAAGGATCCATACAAACTATCCTCCTAATCATGGACTTAGGGTTTCTAGAGTCAATGTAGAAAGATTTTGATATGTTACAGGACTCCATCCCCTTAAAAAGGATTTCGTCCTTGAACTCTAACTACCCAAACATCATCAAACCGACTACTCTCCACCCCTTAAAAGGTTTGACCTACCAAGCCAGCCTAATTTAGAGCTGAAATGGTGAGTTTAACTAAACCATGTACAAGATCCATCATGCTTACATTGTGCACTCTAATTGCTTACTAAACACCAAACTTCAAAGTCTAGGTTATTTGGGATAGACTATCCAAACATGTGGTTCTAGGGGACATAAGAGAACTATATTGGGTGTCCAACATCAAACAAGTCATTTCACCAAAAAGACAAGGTCAACATATTAGGTTCTTAGGTTTATCCAACTTACGTGTTGAAGGCTACTACTGTTCATAGGCATGCTATTTTGGACAGTCAGTATCATCTCAAATTAGGAAGGAATCATATGGATTTGTGAGTCCTCATAAACCAAGATAGTGGTGCAGAGGAAAATCTTTCTATCCCCCAAACCTTGATCCTTTCTAGACACCTTTGTTTTCAACTTATGCCCTAATAGCTACCTGATAGGCTCATCACATTGTGGTTAAATAAATATGTTTCCAGTGTGAAACTCTTATGATCCTAAATCAATCTTTCATCATCACAAGTGTAGCATAGATCAATTATACTACAAACATGTCACTTAAAGAGGAACTATATGAGGCATGGGTTCTAATTAGGGAGACAAAATTGAAATAGTCAGAGACTGACTACCATGGGATCGGATACCATTCTATAAGGACTGGGACCCAAGAGGGAAGTTCCGCTCCCTACTAAAACAAATTGAAGAATAAAACATCCATTCCAAACACACTCAAAGGCATGTTGGAATATGTGTAAAATTTTCAAATTCCAATAAATGCTATTTAAAACAACCAAAGTGTAGCAACGGAATTTAACAAATTACTATATTCAATTTTCACAAAAGATTACAAAAGTACATCATAATCTCCCATATGGGTTTACATGTGTGAAACAACATAAGGATCAATTAGAGGGAAGTCTAAACTACTTTAAATATGTCTCCAAGAAACATCTCTAAGAGCTAGGTCCATGTTGGAAGCTATGTTCTCCTTGGTCATGTTCAACACCTAAATCTAAACCGGGGTGGTTGGGAAAACACCCAGGAAAAGGGAAAGGAAAAAAAGTATGTGTCAACAAATATGAATTGGATATCAAGGAAAAGAAAACATGTAAATAAAGAGTTTTCATCATTAGATGAAGATTTCAAGAGTATGAGGCTATTTTTAAATAGATGTTTGTCATAAACAAAATATAATAAAAGGGTTTCATGCATGGTAATTATGACTACCTTAACTAAGTAGGTTTGAGGCACCTACTGAACCTCAAACTATAGGTGAGGGGATAATTAATACATTCCCAGTCACCTACACATATTTTTATGGGGTAGAATAAGACATTCCCCAGGGTTAATTAATACATGCCTTATGTATGGGTGGTTATACATTAGTACCACTACTATAGCTAAATAGTCCATAAAATCAACATGCTAGAAAAGAAATCATGGCAAGTAAAAGCATCATATCAATTATAACATGGTAGTGGGGTACAAGACCCAAACAAAAGAGAAATATTACTTATTTAGTGACATATATAATAAAGGATTCAAGAATATGAGATTTAGGGTTCATTTAAGCCTCATTAGGGAAATATAGGGTTTGGTTGCAATTATCTCAACATAGGTTGTAAGGAATGCACATACCTCTCTTACAGATTTCATTTACTAACTTTCACCATGCAAATTGAGTTCAAGTTCCACTTTGCCTATTTTCAATGTATTAACATGTATTAGAATATATAATTCACATTAATGTATAGAAACCTAATTTGAGAACTTTTTAGTAAAACTCATATTTATATTATGAAAACCTCACCAATGAACTTATTAGGTTCTCCTGATCAAGAAAACATATTTTTATGTTAATTTTTGGAGTTATGATGATTAAGATTTACTTTTTATACCATTATGTAGGGAGTGGGACCCGAGAGGGGGATCCACTCCCTACTAAAAATTTTGAAGAATAAAACATCCATTCTGAAGACACTCAAAGGTATGTTGGAATATGTGTACAATTTTGAAATTTTAATAAATGGTATTCAAAACAACCAAAGTGTAGTAGTGGAATTAAACAAATGACTATATTCAATTTTGAAAAAAGATTACAAAAGTACATCATAATATCCCATAAGGGTTTACATGTATGATACAACATAAGGATCTAAGTAGAGGGAAGTCCAAACTACTTCAAATCTATCTCCAAGCAACATCTCCAAGATCTAGGTCCATGTTGGAAGCTATGTCCTCCTTGGTCATGTTCAACACCTCAATCTAAACCTGGGTGGTTGGGAAAACACCCAAAAAAAGGGAAAGGAAAACATAGTATGTGTCAAAAAATATGAATAAGATATCAAGGAAAAGAAAACATGTATATAAAGGCTAGTTTTCATTATAATATGAAGATTTCAAGAGTATGAGGCTATTTTTAATTAGATGTTTTCCATAAAAAAATATAATAAAAGGGTTGCATGCATTATAATTATGACTACCTTAACTAAGTAGGGTTGAGGCACCTACGAGACCTCAACCTATAGGTGAGGGGATAATTAATACATTCTCAGTCACCTACACATTAGAACATGGCAGTGGGGTACAAGATCCAAACAAAAGAGAAACAATATTGATTTAGTGGAATATATAACAAAGGATTCAATAATAAAAGATTTAGGGTTCATTTAAGCCTCATTAGGCAAATATAGGATTTGATTGTAAAAAACTTTGTATTTGCATCACCCGCCTTTAACCAGTCACATCTTGATTTTTGTCTCCACTCTTCAGTTTCGAGGGCAAGGATGTTGTTATATTCCATTTATAGTTTTGTTGTGGTGATATCAAGCTCTTACGTGTACTAATTAGCCAATGTGGTTTGGTGTTTAGTGATCTCCTTGAGTAAGAAGGATCTTCTGAAGTTGGTTCTCGCCCTTTCCTTCCTATCCCATTCATTTGCTCCTATCATGAAGTTTCCTGCTGCATCCTGGAATTAGATGTTGTGGTTCCAGTTGTTATTTAAGAAACTATTGAAGGATGGTCTCTTATTCTAGATGGAGTTTGTTTTGATGGCATAAGAGCTTTCAGATCTATTCATGTCCATGTAAATCAGTACGGGGGAATGATCTGAGGTCATTCGAGGAAGGGTTTTGATATTAGTATGAGGAAAATAATCTATCCACTCCTTATTTGCGACTGCCCTATCCAGTCGTTGTTGTAACAGCCCTCTTTTAAATGTCATCTTGGGGCTTGTGGCACCCAGATCTTCTAGTTTGGCTTCTATTCGTGCCTCTGCAAATTCTCAGCTACTGCTGATATTTACTGGTTCTCCTCCATTTTTCTCATCAATGTTCAGAACAGTGTTGAAGTCCCCATCTATAAGCCAAGGGAGTTTCGAGATCATTCATCTATGGTGTATATTGATTTGTATCAACATTCAGTAGGCTTTCGGTTCTATGCCACTAACACACTATTGGTGGCATAGACCTTCACAACTTTAGCCAATTAGTATCCATGAAATCAATGCATTGGTAGATATGCTAGTAGCACTAACCCCCACAGATCAGGGAAAGCATGGAACGTGGAAAGCTTGATAAGGTGTTTATTTGCAACATCACATGTACTCCTCAAGCATGAGGAATTAGATAATCTCAGACACTACATCCGGCATTCTTCATCAAGCTTGGGAATTCCTTGGGGGCACAATTTTCATGCAAATACCAACCCACCCCGATTCTGCCCTGCACCTCTTCCATGGTGAAATTTGAAACACCCTTGCAATATATTATCATTTTCTCTTGAAATGAGGACAATGTCAAATTCAAGTTTGGAGGGGGAACAAAATAATACATACTTCTATTTTTTTTATTTATCTTTCTCTCTTTATTTGATGTTTTGTTATCTTTTATTGTAGTTGTTTTGCCTTTATTTTTAGAGTATACTTCTATCTAGTGTGATTGTGCATGTAAATGATGACTAAAAATGAAATAAAAATAGTTAGGAAATTCTTCTTGTGGCATGGTGTCTGCATTTATGGCTTCTTCTTTAACTCTGAACTTGTAAGCTATAATTGTTAATCGAAGTGTTCACAACACCTAGAATTTGATTGAACCATTCAGCTTGAAGATATATAGAATCAAAACACCTAACTTGGCCCTATGGTTTGTGACATGACTAAGGTGTTGGAGTCCAAAACTAACCAAGTTGTTGGGATAAAGAGAGGCATTCTCTCCCCCTCTCCCATGCCTGTGACAGAGGTTGAATGTCTGGGAGGGTGGTAAACAAAGGTGGCAGTTGAACTAACCAAGTAGTTGCGCGAACTATTATATAATTTTGGAAATAGAGTTTAGGATTTCCTTAATTCATCGGCTAATAGGAGACATATGTGTCATGGTTTACGGATATAGTGTCTCCAAGTCAGATGATATCATCTACCTTTATTCCATTAATCACCACAATAATATGAGCATGTCAATTTAGGTCATTTTCCCTTTTTACATTGCATTACATGATAGGATTCATATAGTTTGTTTTACATTAGCATTAGAAAAAAAATAAAGGATATAAATGTTTCATCTTAGTCTTGCATAAAATGAATTCATTTAATAGTGTATATAATTCCCATGTATATTGCATTTTCAAACATTTTTCATAATGTGTATTATGAGTGTGATCTATAATTTACTAAATAGAGATAATATGTTATCATCACTACATCTCCTTTGTGAAGGCCCTGGAATAAATTATTTATCTTTCTAGAAAAGGATAGATGAAATAAACTAATATGAATGATAAGAAATTTAAAAAAAAAATTGAAAAGTATCATTACAATTCAAAGTGTACTCCCTACATCACAAAGAAGGAAAATTGTGGAGTAAGTTATGTAAAAACACCTTTGGCCTTTAATCTCATCACTAGGATAAAGCATTCCATGTATGCATCATATGAACCTCATTTTTGTATTCATTAGAAGACATAACATATCATACATCATATAGGTGCATCATTTCTATGATTTCACAATGACATAAATTATATTGTGACTCTTGTTTTAAGCCCCCTAAAACCATCCACCCACCCATTGGATAGTATGTTACGCCACCACCATGTTATTTTCCCCTCATGCAATTTTATACAGGGACTGCATTCACTTTAAATTTTCATATCTTCACATAGAAATGTGATCGTGTGATAATCTCAACATGTGTTGATATCTATCTACTTTGATCAATTTATGTGATTACTGATCTTTTTGTCAATGTTCATGTTTTATAATGTGTGATCACTTTTAGAGTAACTACATATTTTGGATAATATTGTGTAGGACAACTATAAGAGTTATGTTTATGTCATCCTACTGAGTGTTTCAATCAAATCTAAGCATATTGTTTCTCAAGGAAAAGCACATCAGTCATCATATGACTTGCTTAATTAATTTATAGTTAATCTCAAACCAAATATTTCCTTATTGAATCAATCAGTCAAGTGGATTGAGTTAAGGTTATGATTGCATTGGCTCTTTGTCAAGATATGTCCTTAGGCTATGACTACACTATGACCCATACTTTGTGCCCTAGTTGTGTTCTTAGATTTATAATTGACCGCACATGCTTCTGTGGGCATCAACTTTCGGCATCATTGTTAGGGAGCTAATTACTATTAGACATATTCAAGTTGAATCTTATTTTTAATTCATTTTTAATTTGGCATGGTAAATATCATTTATTTGTATAGTTCTTGCATTTCTTACAAACTGATGTTGAACTAATATCCTTTTGTTTATTTAGCATGAACCATTCATGGTTCACACCAAGTCTAGTTGGAACTCATATTTCAAGATCCTTTACAATCCCAAGGTGGATTGATCAATAGGAGACCGCAAGCAAGCATAAATAAACAAAATAAAGAGAAAGCCATTTTAAGCAGAGTTGCATATACAACAATGGTAGCAGAAAAGTATTGTTGGTCTACACCTCCCCTCATCCTAATGAAGTTTCAACTTTGGCCATAGTTCGACCAGATGTATACA
The DNA here is from genome assembly GCA_963693085.1 of Alisma plantago-aquatica. Classification (NCBI taxonomy): domain Eukaryota; kingdom Viridiplantae; phylum Streptophyta; class Magnoliopsida; order Alismatales; family Alismataceae; genus Alisma; species Alisma plantago-aquatica. The sequence goes on from OY856409.1 coordinate 1,554,681,148, forward strand.
TATCACACTTCATCCTAATGAAGTGTCAAGTTTGGTAATAGTCCGACCAGATGTATATGTATCACACTTCTAGTAAGACTAGAATCTAGTTGTCATCATGCATCATAACTAGTTCCCTAGACTAGATAGTGAAGATCTGAATATTCATGTGGAAATCTTTCTAGATATATGTGACATCATAAATATCAATGGGATTAAGTATGAATATCTAACTCTCCTTCCTTCCCATTCATTCTATGAGACAGGGCTAAGTCGTGGATCCAAGGTCTGGAAAATGGGTCGATTCAGACTTGGAATGCCCTATTAACTCCTTACTGACAATTTTTTCTATCCAAACAATATTGAAGAGATCTTATTTATAAGAAAATATCCATATTTGAGAAGAAAGTCAGGGAAACATTCATTGACTCTTGGGAGAGTACATGGAATCACTTCGGAGGGGTCCACACTAGAACCAAGATGAGTGGATGCAACTAGTATGCTTATTATGTTTTATCACATGACACCACTTCACTATTGATGTAGTTTTTGGAGGAAGTCTCTTGAAAAAATAAATGTTGGTGAAGTAAAAAAGTTGATTGAGATTATGTCTATGAACCAGTCTGCAAAGGGTGTAAGTCATAGCAACAAAATCAATGGCATGGAGGTCATTTCATCCCTCAATGTAAAGATTGGCAACCTTACTAAGAAACTTAATGATGTAACTAGGTCATGGTGTGCGATTTTTACAATGGTCCCCATAAAATGTCAAGTGTAGTGCCTCAACATCGAGATGTAGTGAAGAGAAAGTAAACTTCATTGTGTAAAACCCAAGGAACAATATCATTTTAAACTCCTACAATATAGGGTAGAGGAAGCCCAACTTAAGCTTAAAACAAAATGATTAGGAACACTAACATCAACAATGACTAGACAATAACCAACAACAACTATAAAAGACCAATAGACTTGAAGGTATCCTTTCCTAATTTATAAATGAAGCTTGAACTCCAACGCAAAATAAGGAAGCATCCATCAAAGGACTTGAGCACCAAATGGGGCACCTAGCCTCTTTTTTTGGCTCTAAAAAGTGCATCTTGTAATGAATATGACCAAAGCTTTAGGTACAAACTAAAAAGAAATGTGCATCCTAAAGCCTATGCATCCATCCCCAAAGGGGAAAAGGCTTATAAACCAAAAAATGTAAGATCTTGGTGCTTTTTTGGAAAAAGGCATGCATGCCTTGATCAAAAACCCAAAGATCAAAAGAGAAAGGAGGTGGACAGTTAGAAACTAGAACTAGATTGATTTGATAAGCTCATCCAGAGTGCATCTAGCCACAACCAACCTATTTGTCTTCTTTGGTTTTCTTTTCTGTTTCCTTGATCTAGAACCAAAACCTTCTATCTATAATGATTATAAGGATCTGACTCTACTTCAGTCAGTCCATCCAGTAAATCTTCTTCACCTTGATAACTATGCCACACATATTGTGTATTGAATAATGGAATATTGGGACCAATGAATAATAGGTTTATATTCCTTATGTATTTACTGCTTTGACTCCATCTCCCAATCAAACAAAAATCTATTATTGATTACCATTAGTGATGACCAATAACAAATGAGGTATGGCTCTTCTAGAGACAAAATGAAATCAAAATTAACTAATGAAGCTCTATTAGTGGAAGGAACTTCATAAGAAGGAATGTGGTTTGAAATCATTGGTTGAAGAACCACTTCTTCCTCATGAGACTAAACAAGGATCTAATCCACGCTCACCTCCTAACTAGTGCCATCTCCTAAAATCAATTGACTTGACCAAACAATTATCATAGGGGAGAGATAAGAAGGAGTATTTCCATGGGGCTCTAAAGGAGGTTGTTCATGATCTCTTGTTCCCCTTATTGTATCCTCATCATAAGATTCATATATTTACATTGTTATTTTAAATATCATCCTATTTAGTAGTTTTGAAATTGAAAATGGTATAATCTTGCACTCCAAAAGTCTAGATCTTATGTTGGTCAATGAATTTATGATTATGTCAAATCCCTATATAGATCTCACCACTTTTTGACAATGATAATAATAATTACAGGAAAGATGATGAGATTTGTAACTTAGATTCAATTAGATAATGTATTTAAAACGTTATATACTTGGTTATACTTGAATCTAAACATAAACTTAAACTATTTTTGGATTTGGTAAAAGATTATAATTTAAAATTATGGATTTCTCCTATATGATTTATGTATGTGGGATACTCCTTTAAATATGATGTCAAAATTGATTATAGTCTAGGAATGCTTGAATATGTGGTTATTGTGTATTAAGGATGAGAAACCTGACCTAGAATCATTATAAGGATCCTAAACCCTAATTTTTAATCATTATGACCTATGTGTTGAAAAGACCATATTTGACCCTAAAAGATCTATATCTTGTTTGACCAGGATCGACTTGCATCTTGTAACTCAAAACCCTATTTGATCTATACTACAAATCATAAAAAGGTGTCGTTACTCCTACTTGACCCAAATAGTAGTATTTCTTATATTGTTTGAATTCTCATTGTGTATAATTTTTGTCTATTATATTGTGTGACATATTTAACCCCACTGTTATTCTTCCATTTTTATTATATATATGGGTGTGGATGAAAACCCAAAGATAAACAAGAACAAAGTTCCATTATAGTTGTGTATCTGCAAGGAGTGGGACCTAAAGGGGATCCACTCCAATTTGAATAATAAAACATCCATTCCAAACACACTCAAAAGGTATGCTGGAATAGGTATAAAATTTTCAAATTTTAAATAATGGTATATAAAAGACCAAAGTGTAGAAGAGGAATATAAAATATGACTATAATAAATTTTACAAAGGTACATCATCATCTCCCATATAGGGTTTACATGGATATTACAACATAAGGATCTAGTAGAGGGAAATAGAAACCATATCAAGTTTGTCTCCAAGAAACATCAAATTCATGGGTTAGGTCCATGATGAAATCCATGTACTCCATATCCTAATCCTACGCTTTTCCTCCATGCTCTTGTTGTACAACTCTGATCCTAAGCCTGGGTGGTTGGGAATTTGCCCAACAAGAGAGAGAGAGAAACAAGGTATGTGTCAATAGTAAACAAGAACAAAAAGGTAAATATATAGCATGGAAATAAAGGCTAAGATTTCATCATAAGATGAAGAGATCAAGAGTATGAGGCATAATCAAGTAGATGCTTGACATAATAAGAAAATAGAAAAAGATTTGCATGCATGATTAATATCGAGGCACCTATCGGACTTCAACGTATAGGTGAGGGGAGAGTAAAATATTCCCAGTCACCTACAACAATTTTATAAGGGGGAGAATAAACACATTCCCCAGGGAAAAATAATGCATGCCCAATATATGGGTGGTTGTACAAAAGTACCACTATGTTAGCTAAATAGTCTAATAAAATCAACATGCTAAAGAGAAACTATGGAAAATAGAAGCATCATATATTTGAAAAAAAGGCAGTGGGGTACAAGACCCGAGAAATAGAATATCAATCCTGATTTTAAGGCAAGTATAGCAAATAAAGATTTAAAGAGAGAGCAGGGTTCATATAGTACCTCATTAGGGAAAATAGGGTTTGGTTTGCAAATATTTCAACTTAGAGTGTAAGGATGCACATACCTCTCATATTGAGTTCAAATACCAACTTTCACCACTTTTAGATGATCCCAAGTTCAACTTTGCCTATTTCAATTTATTAACATGTATTAGAGCACATAATGCACCTTAATGTAGAGAAACCCTAATTTTGGACCTTTTTAGCAAAACTTGGATTTTGACTCTAAAAATCTCACTAATCGACTTATTAGGTTCTCTTGATCAAGAAAACACATTTTTGTGTCAATTTTAGAGTCAATAACATCAAGTTGTAATTTTTATGGATTTTATGCATTAAATTCATTTTCCAAAAATCATCCTTCAATAAACCTTAAAATCAGACCTTGAAACCATTTTATTAGATAGATCTTAATTTTTTAATCCCAAAACATATTTATTTGTTAATTTTGGATAAGTGGATTAAAAGCTATGACTTTTACAAATTTGACCAATCAGAAAATAGATAAATCCATGTACGCAAAGATATCTCGTGAGAGAGGGGGAAAAGAGGGTCGGGACTGGCTGACTTGGCTTAATTGGGTGCGGCCAAGTCACCCGGTCAATGCCAGCATGACCCGCGGAAAAACAAAGGGAATAGGTGTGAAAAGACGATAATGTCCCTAAGAAAAAATCAAAGAAAGAAGGAAAGAGGGGGTAGAAAGGAGAAAATACATGGGGAATTCATCCCCTTCCCTCACATGTGCAATTGCTACTCGAAGCAGCAGGCAGTAGCTTGGCCAATTTGCACAAATCTCGAAGAGACGACCAATCGTCAAACCAACACAGCCAAAGTGAAGAGCAGGTGTTGCCAAAACATAGTTCAAGGAACAATTGATGCAAGACAATGTGAGAGGAGAGCACGACTTGCTGGCATTGCGGTCTGATCCTTGGCCTTGCAGTAGTAGAACACGAAAGAAAAAGAGACACTAAAACGAGGAGAATGTTGTAATTGAGATTGCAGAAGTCTGGGAATAATTTATTATAGGTGTGGAGGGGTATATGGTTGTGTATGGGTAGTTTCTCCAGAAGCTCGAGGAGAAAATTATTTGTTTGCAAGATACTCAATCATAGTTTTTGAGTAGGGGGTCATTCTGTGTAGAATTGGATATAGAAATTGTGGGCAAAGAAATCTCGAGCAAAGATGGAGAAACGAGGAAGAAAACTCCAAAAAAACAGGCCACATTCACAACTTTTTCTTACCTTATTAGTGCAAGGTAGGTGACAATTGTGAGTTGTATGATCATGGATCTGAAGGTCCATGATTACACAATCTTGTTGACTGAAGGGAAATGATGTGTGCGACACATTCATTTGATTCCTAATCAATTTCGAATGAAGTGTGTATTAAATAATTCCCCTTTTCTCTCTCTTCATTTGAGGCTGCAAATGAACTATAAATTAATTGAAATTTGGCACCTAGTCTATTTTGGACATGTAGAATTTGAATATGGCCTTATCTTTCACTTTTGAATACTATAGATATTTTATTTAATTATTTTAAACTAAATCATATTTTCTCTTTCTTAATGCATTAGATACATGTAGAATCCTCCAATTAATGTGAAACATCACCCCTAAGCAAAGCAAAACATGTGGAACATGAATTGGTCATTAATTTTATCCTTTGGGATTATTTTGATCATTATTTATTATTTTGGGCTTTTACATAGTTTCTCTCTTACAATCTACACACATTAAAGATTATCCAAATTACATGAAAATTCACCCAAAGGCTATTTTTAATGTGTAGATTATGAATCTATGATTATTTTACATATTTTGAGTCATTAAATGATTTATCTCATATTATGGAGGAAAATTCACCTTTTCTTTTCTAAATAAAATTGATATAGTTATTATTATCCTAAAATTGTTAAACTTGGCCTCCAAGCCAAACCAAACCCAAAGAAAATGAATCTGAAGTTATCTTTAACCAATTAGTCTTCCTTTTATGAATTTTAGCCCACTATCCAATATTACCACTATTTTTCATATTAATTAATTCAATGTCATATTAACATGTTTAAAGCATTATTATTCATTCCTTTATCTATTCCTTGTTCCATAAGGTTGAGGAATGTTCTAGAATGAATTTATTCTATCATTAGCCCACTTAAGTGGTAAGTTTGCATTAGACCCTAGTTGAAACATTCCATCGCAGAACTGTTTGTTACCCTAATTTCACACTCCTAATGGCTACAAAGCCAAAGGCGAGTGGACCTCGGTGTATGTCCCTAGAATGGATCACATAACATATGGATGAATAAAACCATAAAAAACAAGATAAGAGATAACAAGATATTAAACATGCAGATAATAGACATATAACCATTTCTAGATTTAAGTATACCCATTGGTGTTTCATTTCAGAGCTTAGAGTCTTGAGTGCAGTGGATCATCATTTGGCAACTACAAATTTGATAAACAAAATATATTAATGCTAAAGAATTAAGTACACTATGAAAAGGCATGTAAACAGTTTAAGAATATTATAAAAGTTTGCTTGGATAGAAACAACATATAAGAAAGATGATGAAATAAGGCGAGAAAAACTAACAACATTCTTTTATCCAAAGCATATTTTAGGTGTATTCCCATTATACTCAACAACGTATTATGGTCATTGACCCGCTTCCCATTGGAAGGGTCTATAAGGGTGCTCAAGATTAACTACCCTTTTATCGACATGGTCTATCTTATCTTGACATCTCAAGTAAGCGCCCAACCTTGTGCCCTTACCCTGAGAATACAAGCAGGTACGCTAAGTTTGTATAATGGAAAAGCTTAATTATGTTCAAGGTTTGTTCAACATATTTCAAGAAAAATGAACATACTAATCATAAGGAACAAGTAGCTCGAACAAGTAATTAACTATCCAAGCATTTACATGAGCATACATACAAATAAGCCAATACCATAGTAGGGTCAAGAGAGTAAGTGTACCTTAATATTTATGATTCTTGAGTAAGATACCTAGGCATGATCCAAACCAAGAGAACCTCACAAAGAAAGATATAGAAAGGTGTTTTAGATCACTAGGTTGATAATCTAATCATCATATGATACATGTGGATACTCCCCTAGATCTAGTTTTCAAGTATTTCATTCTTAGCTCCAAACAAGCATGCAAGCATTCAATCATAGACCAAAAGTCATAAAAACACCTTAGTCTAGGTGGCACATCCACATATGAGTACTACAAGATAGATATAAGCTCTAATTTATGAGTAGGGGAAGCATGAGGTCTATGTTATCATCACTACTAACCACATTTTATATCCATTTCATGCAATTGGGTCTTAGTTCCAAGTCATAGATGCATAAAAGAGTCTAGGATAGATCAATTTGTCTTATAGTGCTACATGTAGAGTAAACCTACATATTTGGAGTCTTTAAGGTATTATCTGCATCATTAGAGCATGTTCATAGCAAGGTTAAATTCTAGAAAAGCAACATGTGCATCTAGATCACACTAGGCATTACATACTATCAAAAGGATTACATGAGTATGATACTTGGTAGTTAGTAAAAGAAGTCATTCAAGGGATGATTGGGAAGTGTACATAGAGGTTTAAATAATTAATGATCAAGTTTAGCACAAGAATCAAGGATACAACCACATAAGTACATGAACATCACATTTAGGGCACATAAGTTCTTCAACTTGTCATATGAGCCCAACATTGGAGAAAGAGCCTACCCTTGGTTAAAAGTGATAGCGAACACCATGAAGGTTACTGATTTCAAAGTACAAATCATCTCAAAAGGCTAATTAGGTCAAGACTTTACACAAGTTCAAATTACATCAATCAAAAACACATATGAATCACTTTTAGGTCATGGAAGGTCAACATGACATTAGGGTGTATGTAGATGGTCCAAGTCATTACATTATGCACACAAAAGATTAGGGATATTGATTTGCATGAATGGTATCCTAAAGATTATTATACCCTTATATTAAACATAGTAGAGGGTGATTAACACTCAAAAAGTCATAAAGGGCACTTTTTAGTAAAATAGTAGGATATGATGTAGAAATAGCATAAAAGGATAGAATCATTAGCAAGATGGCATTTTTTGAATGAAATGGTATATAATTTTATGCCATTTGGTTAAGGGGTTAAGTAGATATGAAGGTTTGAAGATTAACCCTTGATTATGGTTAATGGGGGATTTTTACCTTCATTGGATCAATATTGGGTCACGGGTGAGGTCTTCTTGGGCCTGCACTTGGGGAGAGGGGCGCTTGGCTCTGTTAGAAGTGGTGGATGATGGTCGTGTGTGGTTTCATGAGGCGTGGATCATCCAGCGGTGGTTGGTTGTGAGCTCCAGTGATGGTGGAAGATGGGCCGACCAGGGCCCAGTGTGGCACTGCCACATGAGCGAGAGTGGGGCCCCGGGGTGGCGTGGCATGCCGGTAGTGGCTGGGATTCACCTAACTCACACAGAGAGAGTGAGGGAGACAAGAGGGGGAAATAGAGTGAGAGAGAGAGTCACGATCATGGGAGGGTCATTGGATCTTCATCCAACGATGCATGTCCTTCTTCTCCCTTGCACCCGAGCCACGCAGCAGCCCTAAGGCAGTTGGGCCTTGTCGGAGAAGGTTGGGGAGAAGGGTAGAGGGGGCGATCAAGCCTGAAAAGTGGTCGTCTCGACTTGCCCATTCCACATAAGTCTGAAGGTCACCATAGATCATTCGGAAACAGCCAAATTAAGAAGCACCCAACTCTCCCAGTTGCGGCGGTGCCGCCATGGAAGAGAAAGAGGAGAAGAAGAAGAAGGAGAGGGAAGGAGGGCACGATAGGGACCAGAAACAAGGGTAAAAAATTAAGGGAGTGTGTGGGGAGTGAAAGAGCAAGCCAATTTTGGGGGTTAGGTAAAGTGTCGAGGCTCCAAGACAACCATTGGTCATCGTACACTGTTGGTCTGTAAAAAGGAGGGAGACAAAGGAGCATTGTTGTATGATGCTCATATTTGAAATTGAAGGATCCAACGGCCCAAACGAAAGGTCGTGAGATCCGACCTTGAGATTGGTCTTAAATAGGTGTTGTGGATTGCTGATCTAAGTGATTGGGCAAAAGGGGTGCCTTGTTTGATTGGGACACACTCCTAACTAGGCCCAATAAGGATCAAAACAAAATATAAATAAGGATCATAACATCAAAGTTTAAAAGACCATAACTTGGGCTAGGATGATCCAATTGAGGAAATTTTTAAGCCGTTGGATTCAAAATTGAATCCTCTACAACATAAAATATATACCACAGCAAGAAGAGTTTATTGAAAAGGTTAAATTTTAATCCCAAGTAGATGATACATGAAAAAAAAATACGACACATAGTTCAAACCCAAATTAGGGTCAACAAAAGGTGCAAAGTGCCATTCTATGAACTCCAACTCATCAAGTAGGCATGAGGTGACTAGAAGTCATAAATTGGGAGTGAGGAAGGGCCTCGAGTATGATAGGGCATTTAGTGAGTCAAGATGTCCATTAATTAAATACGGGGGGGGGGGGGGGGGGGGGGATGGGGGATACGTTATCACATCCTCCCCACCTTAAAAGAAATTTTGTCCCCAAAATTAAACCAAGTCATCAGTCAAAATTGAGTTTTCCCATTCAACGTCAAGATCATCATAAGGTATCATCATCATTTACAACGTCCATCTCATTTTGAAATCGAGAAATCGAGCACCATGGTCAAAGTCTTGTCACATAGATCATCCAATTGGAAGTATCATCACAAGAGTCACAATTTTTGGAGAGATTATTATATATATCACCAATTTGGAGAGATCACATTTCAAGTCAATAGAATAGATTTCTTCGAGAGTAAGGCATGACTTTTGTTCCCAACAATTAGGGTTCTAGCCTCTACATTGTCCTAGGTGGGGCTATGCACCCATGATTGAGATTTCATATTTCAACAATTCAAGACTAATTCCATATTTCAACATCATGCTTTCATGCTCAAAATTGATGGAAGGTCCCACCCTAGTGCACATGCATCTTAACCCTAAGTCATAAATCAAAAGAGTTTACATAATCATTGTTACAAATTTTTTGACATTTGGGAACATAAAAGTCATCAGTCATATATTGAGGGCGATTTCAAGATCCAAATAGAGTGATTTTAGGATCCAAATTGATGTCAGAATCAATAATCGTGAGTCAAGATTTTATAAAGCAATGTCTAGAGTCAAGTTTGGACATTGAGGTCGTGGGTCCAAGCTTTTCAAAGCTAGGGTTAGATTCCTATTTAGATCTAAAGGTGATCATTCCTCCATATACAACAATTGAGCAACAATTAAGCAACATTTCAAGCATTATTTGGTCCACATTTTGAGGTATCTATATCGATTTCATTATCATAGTGTTCAAGTTCGATGAATGATCTAAACCTAGGTCCTTCTAGGAACTTAATCGCTAACTATATTCAACATCATCATATTTCAAGATCAAGTTGAGATTAACGATTGAGTATCAAAGTCATCATGGAATTGACCTATTAGAGGCTTAGGTCAACAAGTCAAAATTAGTGTGTAAGGGGTAACCTTTCAAACTCTAAATAATCATAAACATGAAAATATAGAGGCAATCACAATAGGGATGTGACCTATGTTAGGGGGGTCATAATTCAACTACCACCCTAGTCTAGCACATTAGTCTATATTTATAATGAGTCATCAAGTATTTCCAAATAGGGAGAGTACCAACTATCCAATAAAATATCATAAGATCATAAGTCAAACATTAAGATCATAATAGGGAAACCATATTTCATGATTCTTGCAAGACCAAGGTCATAATAGGGAAACCATATTTGCAATATCAAGGTCATAATCGCATTCCATCCGTCTCATGGTCAAGGTAAGGGTATACTTTAGAAATAAAGGAGTCAAATTGGACAATCTAAGAGTTAGAGCATAATCAAGCAACAATGAGATCCATATCCACCACATTGTTTGAAATAGAGATTATCAAGAGACATAGGAATCAATAGAGTATATGTTGCTTCTATCAAAGTCCTTCATCATGACATTGAGAGTCCAAGAGCTCAGCAATTCCATGGCATGATCATGGTATATATCAAAATAGGGAAACATTTTCTTAATCATGTTTGAGGTTTGGTTAGGAATAGGGCAACATGGATTCAATCGAATAGGGACCTCATCAAAATGAGGTATATGATAAACATCCTTATTATCTCATATATCAAGATTATTATCATTTTACCTCAAACATAGAAAGCATGTGGTCTAAATTTGGTAAAGTTGGGTTAACATGATATGAGGGGTCATACATAAGTGCTTAACTACAAGAGTACTTTCATTAGTCATAATTGAGATTTTCAAATTAAGGTCAAATCATGGCATCATCAACATTTTACTCAACTTTTGTCAATTTTATCCAGATTTTAATTTCCCCATACATAAGCTACCCATAATCGAGAGTACATGTGATCGATAGTCATGAGTGGATGAATCACAAGCGGTGATGAGAAGATAACTAATCATCTAATGGGTGGCTTCGGGTAGTCCTTAAAGAAGAGATGAGATGATAGGAGATTGTATAGGATGTGGGGTATTGGGTTATTAAACACGCATAAAGGATATGTGTTTGCTCTGATACCATTTGTCACGGAGTTGTTTGTTACCCTATGTCCACACTCCTGATGTCTACAAAGACAAAGGTGAGTGGACCTGGGCATCCATCCCTAGAATGGATCACATAACATATGCATGAATAAAACCACAAACAAGAACAAGATAAGAGATAACAAGATATTAAACATGGATATAAGAGACATGTACCCATTTCTAGATTTTAGTATACCCATTAGTGTTCCATTTCAGAGCTTAGAGCCTTGAGTGCAGTGGATCTTCATTTGTCAACTACAAATTTGATAAACAAAACACATTAATGCTAAAGTAATAAGTACGCTATGAAAACGCATGTAAACAGTTTAAGAGTACTACAAAAGTTTGCTTGGCTAGAAACATCATATAAATAAGAACATGAAACAAGGTGAGAACAACTAACAACATTCTTTTATCCAAAGCATATTTTAGGTGTATTTACATTATACTCAACAATGTGTTATTTCCATTGACCATCTTCCCATTGGAAGGGTCTGTAAGGGTGCTCAAGATTAGCTACCCTTTTATCGACATGGTACACCTTATCTTGACATCTCAAGTAAGACACCCAACCTTGTGCCCTTACCCCAAGAATACAGGCAGGTACATTGGGTTTGTATAATGGACAAGTTTAATTATGTTCAAAGTTTGTTCAACATATTTCAAGAAAAATGAACATACTAATCATAGGGAATAAGTAGTGCAAACAATTAATTAACTAGCCAAGCATACCATAAAAGGGTCAAGAGTAAGCATACCGTAAGAGTTATGATTCTGGAGTAAGATACCTAGGCATGATCTAAACCAAGATAACCTCAAAAAGAAAGATATAGAAAGGTGTTTTAGATCACTAGGTTGATAATCTAATCATCTTATGATACATGTGGATGTTCCCCTAGATCTAGGTTTCAAGTATTTCATTATTAGCTCCAAACAAGCATGCAAGCATTCAATCATAGACCCAAAGTCATAACAACCCCTTAGGTCTAGGTGTCACATCCACATATGAGTACTACAAGATAGATATAAGGTATGATTTATGAGTATGGGAAGCATGAGTTCTATGTTATCATCACCGCTAGCCACATTTTATATCCATTTCACGCAATTGGGTCTTAGTTCCAAGTCATAGATGCATAAAAGAGTCTAGGATAGATCAATTTGTCTTATAGTGCTACATGTAGAGTAAACTTACAAATTTGGAGTCTTTAAGATATTATCTGCATCATTAGAGCATCTTCTTAGAAAGGTTAGATTCCAAAAAAGCAACATGTACATCTAGATCACACTAGGCATTACATTATGTCAAAAGGATTACATGAGTATGATACTTGGTAGTTAGTAAAACAAGTCATTCAAGGGTTGATTGGGAAGTGTACATAGAGGTTTGAATAATTAATGATCCAATTTAGCACAAGAATCAAGGATACAACCACATAAGTACATGAACATCACATCTAGGGCACATAATTTCTACAACTTGTCATATGATTCCAACATTGGAGAAAGAGCCAACCCTTGGTTAAAAGTGATACCAAACACCATGAAGGTTACCAATTTCAAAGTAAAAATCATCTCAAAAGGCTAATTAGGTCAAGACTTTACACAAGATCAAATTACATCAAAAACACATATGAATCACTTTTAGGTCATGGTAGGTCAACATGACATTAGGGTGTATGTAGATGGTCCAAGTCATTACATTATGCACACAAAAGATTAGGGATACCAATTTGCATGAATGGTAGCCTAAATATTATTATACCCTTATGTTAAACATAGTAGAGGGTGATTAAAACTCAAAAAGTCATAAAGGGCACGTTTTTAGTAAAACAGTAGTATATGATGCAGAAATAGCAGAAAAAGATAGTATCATTAGCAAGATGGCATTTTTTGAATGAAATGGTATATAATTTCATGCCATTTAGTTAAGGGGTCAATGAGATATGAAGGTTTGAAGATTAACCCTTGATTAGGGTTAATGGAGGATTTTTACCTTCACTGGATCAATATTGGGCTGCGGGTGAGGTCTTCTTGGGCCTGCACTTGGGGAGAGGGGTGCTTGGCTCTGTTAGCAGTGGTGGACAGTAGTCGTGTATGGTTCCATGAGGCGTGGAGCATCCAGCGGCAGTTATTTGTGAGGTCCGTCGATGGTTGAAGATGGGTCGACTAGAGACCCAGTGTGGCACTGCCACATGAGTGAGAGTGGGGCCCTGGGGTGGCATGGCATGTCGGTAATGGCTGGGATTTGCCTAATAGGTACAGAGAGAGTGAGAGAGATGAGAGGGGGAAATAGAGTGAGAGAGAATCGCAATCATGGGAGGTTCATTGGATATTCATCCAACGATGCTTGTCCTTCTTCTCCCTTGCCCCTGAGCCACGCGGCGGCGCTGAGGCAGTTGGGCCTTGTCGGAGAAGGTTGGCGAGCAGGGTAGAGGGGTGATCAATCGCGAAAAGCAATCGTCTCGACACGCCCCGTACACGTGAGCCTGAAGGACACCATAGATCATCCATAAGTAGCCAAAAGAAGAAGCGTCCAACTCTCCTAGTTGCGGCAGCACTACCATGGTGGGGAAAGAGGAGAAGAAGAAGAAGGAGAGGGAAGGAGGGCACGATAGGCACCGAAAACAAAGGTAAAAGATCATGGGAGTGTGTGGGGAGCGAAAGAGCAAGACAATTTTAGGGGTTAGGTAAGGTGTTGAGGCTCCAAGCCAACCATTGGCCATCGTAAACTATTGGTCTACAAAAAGGTGGGAGACAAAGGAGCATCGTTGGATGATGCTCGGATCCAGAATTGAAGGATCCAACAGCCCAAACGAAAAGTCACGAGATCCGGCCTTGTAAATGGTCTTAAATAGGTGTTGCGGATTGCTGATCTAAGTGATTGGGCAAAAGGGGCGCGTTGTTTGATTGGGCCACGCTCCTAACTAGGCCCAATAAGGATCAAAACAAGATAAAAATAAGGATTAAATCATCGAAGTTTAAAAGACCATAACGTGGGCTAGAATGATCCAATTGAGGCAATTTTTGAGCCGTTGGATTCAAAATCGAATCCTCTACAACATAAAATATATACCACAGGAAGAAGAGTTTATTTAGAAGGTTCAATTTGAATCCCAAGTAGATGATACATGAACAAAAAATATGACACATAGTTCAAACCCAAATTTGGGTGAACAAAAGGTGCAAAGTGCCATTCTATGAACTCCAACTCATCAAGTAGGAATGAGGTGACTAGAAGTCATCAAATTGGGAGTGATTAAGGGCCTCAAGTATGATAAGGCATTTAGTGAGTCAAGATGTCCATAAGTTAAATAGGGGGGGACAGGTTATCACATCCTCCCCACCTTAAAAGAATTTTTTTCCCCAAAATTAAACCAAGTCATCAGTCAAAATTGAGTTTTCCCATTGAACATGAAGATCATCATAGTATTCTCATAAGGTATCATCATCATTTACAATGTACATCTCATTTTGAAATCAAGCAATTGAGCACCATGGTCAACGTCTTGTCACATAGATCATCCGATTGAAAGTATCATCACATGAGTCACAATTTTTAGAGAGATTATTCTATATATCACCAATTTGGAGAGATCATATTTCAAGTTAATAGAATAGAGTTTGAGAGTAAGGCATGACTTTAATTCCCAACAATTAGGGTTCTAGCCTCTACATTGTCCTAGGTGGGGCTATGCATCCATGATTGTGATTTTATATTTCAACAATTCAAGACAAATTTCATATTTCAACATCATGCTTTCATGTTCAAAATTGATGGAAGGTCCCACCCTAGTGCACATGGAGCTTAACCCTAATTCATAAATCAAGAGAGTTGACATAATCATTGTTACAATTTTTTTGAGATTTGGGAACATAAAAGTCATCAGTCATATATTGAGGGTGATTTCAAGATCCAAATAGAGTGATTGTAGGATCCAAGTTGATGTTAGAATCAATAATCGTGAGTCAAGATTTTATAAATCAATTTTGAGAATCAAGTTTGGACATCGAGGTCATGGGCCCAAGCATTTTGAAGCTAGGGTTAGATTCCCATTTAGACCTAAAGGTGATCATTCCTCCATATAAAACAATTGAGCAACAATCGAGCAACATTTCAAGCATTATTTGGTCCACATTTTGAGGTATCAATATCGATTTCATTATCATAGTGTTCAAGGTCAATGAATGATCTAGACCTACGTCCTTCTAGGAAGATAACCGCTAACTATCGTCAGCATCATCATATTTCAAGATCAAGTTGAGATTAAAGATTGAGTATCAAAGTCGTCATGGAATTGACCTATTAGAGGCTTAGGTCAACAAGTCAAAATTAGTGTGAAGGGGGTAACCCTTCAAACTCTAAATAATCATCAATATGAAAACTTATAGGCAATCACAATAGGGATGTGACCTATGTTAGGGGAGTCATAAGTCAACTACCACCCTAGTCTAGCACATTAGTCTATATTTATCATGAGTTATCAAGTATTTCTAAATAGGGAGAGTACCAACTATCGAATCAAATCGCATAAGATCATCAGTCAAACATCAATATCATAATAGGGAAACCATATTTTATGATTCTTGCAAGACCAAGGTCATAATAGAGAAACCATATTTGCAATATCGAGGTCATAATCACATTCCCTCCATCTCATGGTCAAGGTAAGGGTATATTTTAGAAATCAAGGAGTCAAATTGGACAATCTAAGAGTTAGAGAATAATCGAGCAACGGTGAGATCCATATCCACCACATTGTTTGAAATAGAGATTATCAAGAGTCATAGGAATCAATAGAGTAGATGTCGCTTCTATCAAAGTCCTTCATCATGACATTGAGAGTCCAAGAGCTCAGCCATTCCATGGCACGATCATGGTATATATCAAAATAGGGAAACATTTTCAAAATCATGTTTGAGGTTTGGTCAGGAATAGGGCAACATGGATTCAATTGAATAGGGACCTCATCAAAATGAGGTATATGATAAAAATCCTTATTATCTCACATATCAAGATTATTATCATTTTACTTCAAACATAGAAAGCATGTGGTCTAAATTTGGTAAATTTGGGTTAACATGATATGAGGGGCCATACATAAGTGCTTAACTATAAGAGTACTTTCATTAGTCATAATCGAGATTTTCAAATTAAGGTCAAATCATGGCATCTTCAACATTTTACTCAACTTTTGTCAATTTTATCCAGTTTTTAATTTCCCCATACATAAGCTACCCATAATCGAGAGAATATGTGATCGATAGTCATGAGTGGATGAATCACAAGCGGTGATGAGAAGCTAACTAATCATCTAATGGGTGGCTTAGGGTAGTCCTTAAAGAAGATATGAGATGATAGGAGATTGTATAGGATGTGGGGTATTGGGTTATTAAACATGCATAAAGGATATGTGTTTGCTCTGATACCATTTGTCACAGAGTTGTTTGTTACCCTATGTCCACACTCCTCATGGCTACAAAGCCAAAGGTGTGTGGACCCAGGCATCCGTCCCTATAATGTATCACATAAATATGCATGAAGAAAACCACAAACAAGAACAAGATAAGAGATAACAACATATTAAACATGGAGATAAGAGACATGTACCCATTTCTAGATTTAAGTATACCCAATGGTGTTTCATTTCAGAGCTTAGAGTCTTGAATGCAGCGGATCATCATTTGGCAACTGCAAATTTGATAAACAAAATACATTAATGCTAAAGCATTAAGTACGCTATGAAAAGGCATGTAAACAGTTTAAGAGTACTATAAACGTTTTCTTGGCTAGAAACATCATATAAGCAAGAAGATGAAACAAGGTGAGAACAACTAAAAACATTCTTTTATCCAAAGCATATTTTAGGTGTATTTCCATTATACTCAAAAATGTATTATGGCCATTGACCAGCTTCCCATTAGAAGGGTCCATAAGGGTGCTCAAGATTAGCTACCCTTTTATTGACATGGTCTGTCTTATCTTGACATCTCAAGTAAGACTCCCAACCTTGTGCCCTTACCCCAAGAATATAGGCAGGTACACTAGGTTTGTATAATGGAGAAGTTAAATTATGTTTAAGGTTTGTTCAACATATTTCAAGCAAAACAAACATACTAATCATAGGGAACAAGTAGCGCAAACAAGTAATTAACTAGTCGAGCATTTATACGATCATACATATAAACAAGCCAATACCATAGTAGGGTCAAGAGTAAGCATACCTGAAGAGTTATGATTCTTGAGTAAGATACCTAGGCAAGATCCAAACCAAGAGAACCTCACAAAGAAAGATACAGAAAGGTGTTTTAGATCACTAGGTTGATAATATAATCATCATATGATACATGTGGATGTTCCCCTAGATCTAGGTTTCAAGTATTTCATTCTTAGCTCCAAATAAGCATGCAAGCATTCAATCATAGACCAAAAGTCATAAAAACCCCTTAGGTCTAGGTGGCTCATCCACATATGAGTACTACAAGATAGATATAAGGTATGATTTATGAGTATGGGAAGCATGAGTTCTATGTTATCATCACCACTAGCCACAATTTATATCCATTTCATGCAATTGGGTCTTAGTTCCAAGTCATAGATGCATAAAAGAGTTTAGGATATATCAATTTGTCTTATAGTGCTACATGGAGAGTAAACCTATAGATTTGGAGTCTTTAAGATATTATCTGCATCATTAGAGCATGTTCTTAGCAAGGTTAGATTCTAGAAAAGCAACATGTGCATCTAGATCACACTAGGCATTACATACTGTCAAAAGGATTACATGAGTATGATACTTGGTAGTTAGTAAAACAAGTCATTCAAGGGTTGATTGAGAAGTGTACATAGAGGTTTGAATAATTAATGATCCAATTTAGCACAAGAATCAAGGATACAACCACATAAGTACATGAACATCACATTTAGGGCACATAAGTTCTTCAGCTTGTCATATGAGCCCAACATTGGAGAAAGATCCTACCCTTGGTTAAAAGTGATACCAAACACCATGACGGTTACTGATTTCAAAGTACAAATTATCTCAAAAGGATAATTAGGTTAAGACTTTACACAATATCAAATTACATCAATCAAAAACACATATGAATTACTTTTAGGTCATGGTAGGTCAACATGACATTATGGTGTATGTAGATGGTCCAAGTCGTTATATTATGCACACAAAAGATTAGGGATACCGGTTTGTATGAATGGTAGCCAAAAGATTGTTATACCCATATGTTAAACATGATAAATGGTGATTAACACTCAAAAAGTCATAAAAGACACGTTTTTAGTAAAATAGTAGTATATGATGTAGAAACAGCAGAAAAAGATAGCCTCATTAGAAAGATGGCATGTTTTGATCAAAATGGTATATAATTTCATGAAATTTGGTTAAGGGGTCAAGGAGATATGAAGGATTGAATATTAACCCTTTATTAGGGTGAATGGGGAATTTTTACCTTCACTGGATCAATATTGGGCCGCAAGTGAGGTCTTCTTGGGCATGCGCTTGGGGAGAGGGGCTCTTGGCTCCATTATCAATAGTGGACGGTGGTTGTGTGCAGTTGCATGAGGTGTGGAGTGTCCAGTGGTAGTCATTTGCAAGCTTCGGCAATGGTGGGAGATGGGCTAACTAGGGACCGAGCGTGGTGCCGCCACATGAGCGAGAGTGGGGCTCCGGGGTGACGTGGAATGTTGGTAGTGGTCAGGCTTCGCCTAACTGGCATAGAGTGAGTGAGGGAGATGAGAGGGGGGAAATAGAGTGAGAGAGAGAGAGAGAGTCGTGATCATGGGAGGGTCATTGGATCTTCATCCAATGATGCCTGCCCTTCTTCTCCCTTGCACTCGAGCCATGTGACAGTGTTGAGGCAGTTGGGCCTCGTTGGAGAAGTTTGGCGAGCGGGGTAGAGGGGGCAATCAAGCTTGAAAATGGTCGTATCGACTCGCCCAATCCACATGAGCTTGAAGGTCACCATAGATCATCCGGAAGTAGCCAAAAGAAGAAGTGCCCAACTCTCCCAGTTGTCGCAGCGCCGCCATGACAGGGAAAGAGGAGAAGAAGGAGGAGAGGGAAGGAGGAACGATAGGGAGTGGAAACAAGGATAAAAGATCAAGGGAGTGTGTGGGGAGTGAAAGAGCAAGCCAATTTTGGGGGTTAGGTAAGGTGTCAAGGCTCCAAGACAACCATTGTTCGTCATACACTATTGATCTGCAAAAAGGAGGGAGATAGAGGAGCATTATTGTATGATGCTCAGATTCAAAATTGAAGGATCCAACGGCCCAAACGAAAGGTCACGAGATCCGACCTTGTGATTGGTCTAAAATAGGTGTTGTGGATTGCTGATCTAAGTGATTGGGAAAAAGGGGCACCTTGTTTGATTGGGCCGTGCTCCTAACTAGGCCCAATAAGGACCAAAACAAGATAAAATAAGGATTAAATCAACAAAGTTTAAAAGACCATAACTTGGGTTAGGATTATCCAATTGAGGTGATTTCTGAGTTGTTGGATTCAAAATTGAATCCTCTACAACATAAAATATATATCTCAGCAAGAAGAGTTTATTGAAAAGGTTCAAATTGAATCCCAAGTAGATGATACATGAACAAAAAAAAATATGACACATAGTTCAAACAAATTAGGGTCAACAAAAGGTTCAAAGTGCCATTCTATGAACTCCGACTCATCAAGTAGGCATGAGGTGACTAGAAGTCATCAAATTGGGGGTGAGGAAGGGCCTCGAGTATGATAGGGCATTTAGTGAGTCAAGATGTCCATAAGTTAAATAGGGGGGACAGGTTATCACACATTCACTGAGGTATTTGTGCATAAACCCATTTATTGGCATAAATAGTGATCAAATTTACCCCAAACCACTAATATTTCCAAAAATTCAACATCTAGGACAAAAAAGGTAGAAAAGAAAGGGGAAATCTTGGAAAAAGGATGAACTGAGAGTATATCCAGATTTTAATTCGTTACAGCACTCCGCCCCTTAAAAAGGATTTTGCCCCCAAAATCTCAAGCAAAATATCACATATTAATGAATTGATTCACATACCAAGCTATGATTAGATTATTAATTAGGTGTGTATTATATAACAAGGTGATATGCATTATATATTGATAACTTGATTAATCTATGATTAGAGGATTATATAACATTAATGTGTATCAAAGTATGTTATATGATAATGACACCTAACATCACTAATGTATCACGAGTGTCATAAAAGATGCATGTATTAAGGTTATATGATTAGAACTTAGGGTTTAGGCCAACATGATCATTATTCTTCACATATATCTTCTTATCATGTATTAAGTCCAAGATTAGGTTACAATTATATTGCTCATCATGTCATTAGAGTTTATAGGTTTATGACATGATCAACACCATGCATCCACCATTAGTATTAATAAGTGAGTTACTCCTATTATGTGCATTAGATATTTATTAGGGTTCAAATGAGTCAACTATTCATTAAATGACCATTGTATGTTCATTAGTGTATAAACAAGTATGTTGGATTTCAACTATAACTTGTTTTCGTCAATTCTAATGATCTAAGCTCACTAACCTCTTATTCATGGAGTTAGGGTTTTTAGAGTCAGAGAAGGTAGATTTCGGCATATTGTAGGAATCCATCCCCTTAAAAAGGATTTCATCCTTAAAATCAGCATATCCATGATCTATCAAGGTACTACTACTGCCCCTCCACCCCTTAAAAGGTTTGACCTACAAAGTCAAACTAAACTAGAGGTAAAAGGGTGAGTCTAAATAAACCATGTATAAGATCTATCACTTTATTGATTACTAATTAATATCATCAAACCTAAAAGTCTAACTTCTAGGGATAGACTACCCAAACATGTGGTCCTATGGGACATAAGAGAACTATATAGGGTATCCATCCTCAAACAAGTCATAAGGTCATCACATTAGGTTCCCAAGAGTATCCAACTCAGATGTATAAGGCTACTATTGCCTAAAGGTATGCTATTCTAGAAAATCAGTATCAGCTCAGGCCAGGCAGGTATCATATGGATATGGGAGTCCTCATAAAATAAGCTAGTGGCGCGGAGGAAAACCTTGCCAGCCCCCAAACCCTGATCCTTTATAGACACATTTGCTTTTAACTTATGCCCTAGTATCTATCTAACAGTATCATCACATAAAGGTTAACTAAAAATATTTCTAATGTGAAACTCTTATGATCCTAAATCAACTTTTCATCATCTCATGAAAAACATAGGTCAATACTAGGGTGAACATCTTAACTGTAGGGGAGATAAGGCAAGGTTTCTAATTAGGGAGACAAAATTGAAATAGTCAGATTCTAACTACCATGGGCTCTGATACCATGTTGTAAGGAGTGAGACCCAGAGGGGATCCACTCCCTACTAAAATTTGAAGAATAAAACATCCATTCCAAACACACTCAAAAGGTATGTTGGAATAGGTGTAAAATTTTCAAATTTTAAATAATGGTATACAAAAGACCAAAGTGTAGTATCAGAACATAAAATATGACTATGATAAATTTTACAAAGGTACATGATCATCTCCCATACAAGGTTTACATGAATATTACAACATAAGGATCTAGTATAGGGAAATCTAAACCAAATCAAGTTTGTGTACAAGCAACATCAATATCATGAGTTAGGTCCATGCTCAAAGCCATGTACTCCATATCCTAATCCTAGGTTGGTCCTCATGATCTTTTTGTGAAACTCTGATCCTGGGCCTAGGTGGTTGGGAATTCACCTAGCAAGAGAGAGAGAGAAACAAAGTATGTGTTAATAGTGAACAAGAACAAAAAGGTAAAGATATAACATGGAAATAAAGGCTAAGATCTTATCATAAAATGAAGAGATCAAGAGTATGAGGAATAATCAAGAAGATGCTTGCCATAATAAAAAATAGTAAAAGATTTGCATGCATGATTAATATTGACTACATTAACTAAGTAGGATTGAGACACCTACTGAACCTCAACCTATAAGTGAAGGGAGAGTAAAACATTACCAATTACCTACAACAATTTTATAAGGGGGAGAATAAAGACATTCCTCAGGGAAAAATAATACATGCCCTATCTATGGGTGGTTGTACAAAAGTACCACTACATTAGCTAAATAGTATATTGAAATCAACATGATAAAGAGAAATTTTGACAAGTAGAAGCATCATATATTTGAAATAAGGAAGTGGGGTATAATACCTGAGAAATAGAATACCAATCCTAATTTTGAGGCAAGTATAGCAAAGAAAGATTAAAAGAGAGAGTAGGGTTCATATAGTGTCTCATTAAGGAAAGTGTGGTTTGGTTTGCAAATATCCCAACTTAGGGTGTAAGGATGCACATACCTCTCATATTGAGTTCAAATACCAACTTTTGCCACTGTTATACGATCCCAAGTTCAACTTTGCCTATTTCAATTTATTAACATGTATTAGAGCACATAATGCACCTTAATGTAGAGAAACCCTAATTTTAGACTTTTTTAGTAAAACTCAGATTTTGACTCTAAGAATATCACCAATCGACTTATTAGGTTCTCCTGATCAAGAAAACATATTTTATGTAAATTTTGGAGTTAATATGATTAAGTTGTAATTTGTATGGATTTTATGCATTAAATTCATTTTCCAAAAATCATCCTTTGATAAACCTTGAAATCAGACCTTAAAACCATTTTTATTAGATAGATCTTAATTTTTTGATCCCAAAATATATTTATTTGTTAATTTTTCATAACTGGATTAAAAGTTATAAATTTTACAAATTCTGCCTATCAAAAAATTAGATAAATGCATGTAGGCAAAGAAATCTCATGAGAGAGGGGCAGCTAAATTGGCCCAATGAGGTGCGGCCAAGTCACCTGGTCGATGCCAGCGTGACTAGCGGAAAAACAAAGGCAAAAGGGATGAAAAGGCGATAATTCTCCTAAGCAAAAAATCAAAGAAAGAAGGAAGGAGGGGGTAGAAAGAAGAAAATACATGGGGAATTCATCCCCTTGCCTCGTATGTGCCATTGTTGCTCAAAGCAGCAGGCAGTAGCTTGGCCAATTTGGACAAATCTTGAAGAGGCAACCAATCGCCAGACCAACACCGCCAAAGTGAAGTGCAGGTGTTGCCATAACATACCTCAAGGAACAATTGATGTGAGACAATGTGAGGAAAGAGCTTGGCTTGCCAGTGTTTTGGTCTGATCCTTGGCCTTGCGGAAGCAAAACATGGAACCAAAAGAGAAATTGGAATGAGAAGAAGGTTTTAGTGGAGCTTGCAGAAGTTTGCGCATAGGTTTTTATAGGCGTGGAGGGGTATATGGCCATGTGCGGGTAGCCGCTCCAAAAGCTCGAGGAGAAAAATTAGGTGTTTGCAAAATACTTTATCATAGTTTCTTAGTAGGGGGTCATTGCATGTGGAATTTGGTATAGAAATTGTGGGAGAAGAAATCTCGAGTAAAGATGGAGATATGTGGGAGAAAAATCCAAAAAACTAGACCATGTTCACAATTGTTGCTTACCTTATTAGCACAAGGTAGGTGACAATTATGAGCTTTCCGATCGCAATTTGATGGTCCACAATTGCGTGCACCTACTAATTGAAGGGAAATGATGTGCGTGACACATTTATTTGATTCCCAATCAATTTTGAATAAAGTGTGTATTAAATATTTCTCTTTCTCTCTCTCTCTTCATTTGAGGGTTCAAATGAACTCCAAATTAATTGAAATTTGGCACCTTGCCTATTTTGGACATGTAGAATTCGAATATGACCTTAGTTTTTATTTTGAAGACTCTAGATATTTTATTTAATTCTTTTTAAGTAAAACATGTTTTCTCTTTCTTAAAGCATTAGATACATCTAGAATCCTCCAATTAATATGAAATTTCATCGTTAAGCAAACCAAAACATGTGGAACATGATTTGTCTATTAATTTTATCCTTTGGGATCATTTTTCTCACTATTTAATATTTTGGGCTTTTACAAACTCTCTCCTCTAATCAACATAGGTACATTAAAGATTATCCAAATTATATGAAAATTCACCCAAAGGCTATTTTTAATGTGTAGATTACGAATCTAAGATTATTTCCCACTTTTTGAGTCATTAAATGATTTATCTCATATTTTGGAGGAAAACGCACCTTTTCTTTTCTAAACAAAATTGATATAGTTATTATTATACCAAAATTGTGAAGATTGGCCTCCAAGCCAAACCAAACCCAAAGAAAATGTATCTGATTTTATCTTTAACCAATTCGTCTTCCTTTTATGAATTTTATCACATATTATCCAATATTACCACTATTTCTCATATTAATTAATTCAATGTCATATTAACATGTTTAAAGCATTATTATGCATTCTTTTTTTTCTTCCTTGTTCCATAAGGCTAAGGAATGTTTTAGAATGAATTTATTTCTATCATCATCCCACTTAAGTGTTAAATTTACTATTTAGACCCTGATTGAAACATTCACTGAGGTATTTATACATAAACATATATATTGGCATAAATGGTGATCAAATTCACCCCAAACCACTAATAATTCCAAAAATTCAACATTAAGGACAAAAAGGGTAGAAAAGAAAGGGGAAAGCTTGGAAAAGGGATAAACGGAGAGTATTCCCAGATTTTAGTTTGTTACAGCACTCCACACCTTAAAAAGGATTTCATTCCTGAAATCTCAAACAAAGAGGGAAGGGTGAGTACCTAACATCTTATCTTTAGACAAACTATAAAACTTTCACTAACTCAAACTCCTTGTTCTACAACTACTAAATTCAGGAGTTTAGAAATTTCACAAGAAACTCCTCAAAGGTAAGGTTCTTATGGATCACCTAGGGTTCCACTATTAAGATTTCCTTTTATTAGTTATAACACAAATAACATGTTTGGCTTATTAGTAATATTTATTTATTATTACATTATCATTATTATTCTATTAACTGTGTCCTATTATATTCACTTTGTTGTCAAAAGAGGTACATTTCATTATTATGAACAAAATCATATATGTTGTCAAAAGAGTTTTAGCCCAATGAACAACAATTCAACAGACATTAGGGTATGGACGGAGATGGCAAATGGAATGTTTTCCACAAAGTTTGCATATCAGGTCCTGCGAAGACAACGTGATATACACGTAGATGGAGAATGGAGCACCATCTGGGAGGCAAAAGTGTCGGCCAAAGTTAAATTCTTCATGTGGCTCATGTCACATGACGCCCCACTTACTAATAGAAGATGAGTTCAATGGAATCTGACCATTAATAGCACCTATGAATGATGCAACTCTCATGAAGAGACTAGCACTCATGCCCTAAGAGACTGCTACTATGCCAAGGATGTATGGAGGGTGATTTTCAATGATTATATACCTATGTGTTTCTTCCAACTAGATCCCAGAAGCTGGCTCAAGGAACAGCTAAAGCAAGGAAGCCCAAGGTTGCGATAGTTTATGATTACTTGTTGGCACATTTGGAAAGCAAGGAATAGCTAGATCTTTGAAAACCATACACCACCTATTAACCAGTAAGTACAACGCATCCTAAAAGACATACAACTAACAACCCAAGCTTAGAGAAGAGACAATCTGCACAACAAGCATATGGAAGATCGATCCTGGTCAAGACCACCCCCTGACTTCATTAAGGTGAATATTGATGCAGCTTAGACCAAGGAGAAAGCTACGACAGCACTGATTGCTAGAGACCAAGATGGCAGGTGGATTGGAGGTCACGCAAGGCCTACGATAGATAATTCTACCTTACATGCTGAGATAATAGTTGTGGATATTGCTTTTGAAATTGCGCAAAGAAACGACATTCAAAAACTAATTATGGAAACTGATTGCAAGGTGTTCGTGGAAATGTTGCAGTCAGACGCAAAGAGTAACCCAAAATTTTCTACGATGATTGAGAGAATACAAAGAAGGATGTGTGAGAATGTTGAATGGAATATAAGGTTTGAGCCAAGATGTTGTAATAGGGTTGTTGATACCATGGCCAAGTTCCATCAAAAACATACCAATGGGTGTTTTGATTACACCAGACCCCCTGACTGTATCACATCCATCTTACTAGAAGAATTATATAATGGTAGTATTACTACCAAGTTTCATTCACATGCTAATTTAGAGCCCTATAATTGTTATCCTTATTGGCTTGCAAGAGGAGGGCAAGATGAATAAATATCCTCCTGGCTTCCCCAAAAAAAAAGAGTTCACTCAGTTATCTCAATGTCTATTAACATATTAGATGATTATCCTTGATAATTTGGATTTTAACTCCATTATCCTCATATTGTCACCATATTGATTATATCAGACCACTTTGCATGAAATAAGACATTTTATTCATTTTTTATTAAGTCAATAATTATTCTAAACACTAATTACTTATATCTATATTGAACATTGTCACATTGTCATATTACCCTTCTTGCTCACATTAATGTCGTCATTAATCATTTAATCATGTTTATACATTTTCTATTATTTATTATGCACATTCAACATCACATTATCCTTTCATTTATGTTTATTTGAATCAAATTACTCATTAACCATATTTGAGTCATTAGGTGGATATTAGCAAACAAGGTGAAACATATTACATATTAATGAATTTATTCACATACCAAGTTATGATTAGATGATTAATTAGGCTTGTATTAAAAAACAAGGTGATATGCATATATATTGATAACTTGATTAATCTATGATTAGGTGATTATATAACATTAATGTGTATCAACGTATGTTATGTGATTATGACACCTAACGTCACTAATGTATCATGAGTGTCATCAAAGATGCATATATTAAGGTTGGATGATTACAACTTAGGGTTTAGGTTAACATGATCATTATTCTTCACATATATCTTCTTAGCATGTGTTAAGTCCAAGATTAGGTTCAATTATCTTGCTCATCATATCAATAGGGTTTATAGGTTTACGACATGATCAACACCATGCATCAACCATTAGTATTAATATGTGAGTTACTCCTACTATGTGAATTAGATATTTATGAGGGTTCAAATGAGTCAACTATTAATTAGATGACCATTATATGTTCATTAGTTTATAAACAAGTATGTGGGGTTTCAACTATAACTTTTTTTGGTCAATTCTAATGATCTAAGCTCACTAACCTCTTATTCATGGAGTTAGAGTTTCTAGAGTCAGAGTGGGTAGATTTTAATATATTGTAGGACTCCATCCCCTTAAAAATGATTTCATCATTGAAATTAGCATATCCATTATCTATCAAGGTATTACTACCACCCCTCCAACCCTTAAGAGGTTTGACCTACAAAGTCAAACTAAACTAGAGGTAAAAGGGTGAGTCTAACTAAACCATGTATAAGATCTATCACTTGATTTCTTTTTAATTCATATCATCAAACCTAAAAGTCTAAGTTCTAGGGATAGACTACCCAAACATGTGGTCCTATGGGATATAAGAGAACTATATGGGGTATCCATCCTCAAACAAGTCACAAGGTCTTCATATTAGGTTCCCAAGAGTACCCAACTTAGATGTTTAAGGCTACTATTTCCTAAAGGTAGGCTATTCTAGAAAATCAATATCAGCTCAAGCCAGGAAGGTATCATACAGATCCGGGAGTCCTCATAAACCAAGCTAATGGCACGGAGGAAAATCTGTCCATCCCTCAAACATTGATCATTTGTATATAGACACATTTGTTTTCAACTTATGCCCTAGTAGCTACCTAACATTCTCATCACATAAATGTTAACTAAACATATTTCTAATGTGGAACTCTTATGATCCAAAATCAACCTTTCATCATCTCATGAAAAACATATGTCAATACTAGGGTGAACATCATAACTAGAGGGGAACTATGTAAGGCAAGGTTTCTAATTAGGGAGACAAAGTTGATATAGTTAGATTATGGCTACCATGGGCTATGATACCATGTTGTAAGTAGTGTGACCCAGAGGGGATCCACTCCCTACTAACATTTGAAGAATAAAACATCCATTCCAAACACAATCATAAGGTATGCTGGAATAGGTGTAAAATTTTCAAATTTTAAATGATGGTATACAAAAGACCAAAGTGTAGAAGTGGAATATAAAATATGAATATTATCAATTTTTAAAAGATACATCATCGTCTCCCATATAGGATTTACATGGATATTACAACATTAGGATCTAGTAGAGGGAATTCTAAACCATATCAAGTTTTTCTCCAAGCAACATCGACTTTATGAGTTAGGTCCATGATGAAAGCCATGTACTCCTTATCATAATCCTAGGTTGGTCCTTCATGCTCTTGTTGTGCAACTCTAACCTAGGCCTAGGTGGTTGGTAATTCACCTAGAAAGAGAGAGAGAGAGAGAGAGAGAGAGAAAAAAAAGGTATGTGTCAATAGTGAACAAGAACAAAAAGGTAAAGATATAACATGGAAATAAAGGCTAATATTTCATCATAAGGTGAAGAGATAAAGAGTATGAGGCATAATCAAGTAGATGCTTGCCATAAAAGAAAATAGTAAAAAAATTTCATGCATGATTAATATTGACTACATTAACTAAGTAGGATTGAGGAACCTACCAGACATCAACCTATAGGTGAGGGGAGAGTAAAACATTCCCAGTAACCTACAACAATTTTATAAGGGGGAGAATAAACACATTCCCCAGGGTGAAATAATACATGCCCTATATATGGGTGGTTGTACAAAAGTACCACTACATTAGCTAAATAGTCTAATAAAAATCAACATGCTAAAGAAAAACTATGGCAAGTAGAAGCATCATTTATTTGACACAAGGAAGTGGGGTACAAGACCTGAGAAATAGAATATCAATCATGATTTTTAGGCAAGTATAGAAAAGAAAGATCAAAAGAGAGAGTAGGGTTTATATAGTGCCTCATTAGGGAAAATAGGGTTTGGTTTGTAAATATCCCAACATAGGGTGTAAGGATGGACATACCTCTCATACTGAATTCAAATACCATCTTTCACCACTTTTCGATGATCCCAAGTTCAACTTTGTCGATTTCAATTTATTAACATGCATTAGAGCACGCAATGCACCTTAATGTAGAGAAACCCTAATTTTGGACCTTTTTAGCAAAACTCAGATTTTGAATCTAAAACTCTCACCAATCGACTTATTAGGTTCTCCTGATAAACAAAACATGTTTTATGTCAATTTTGGATTTAATATGATTAAGTTGTAATTTTTATGGATTTATGCTTTAATTAATTTTTAAAAAATCAACCTTCCATAAACCTTGAAAACAGACCTTGAAACCATTTTTATTATATAGATCTTAATTTTTCAATCCCAAAACATATTTATTTGTTAATTATGAATAAGTGGATTAAAAGTTGTGAATTCTACAACTTCGGACAATCTGAAAATTAGATAAATCTCAATAGGCAAAGAAATCTCGCAAGAGAGGGGGAAAAAAGGGTCGCTCGGCTGATTCGGCTCAATCCAATGTGGCCAAGTCACCTGGTCAATGCATGCATGACCCGCAGCAAAAGAAAGGAAAAAGGGATGAAAAGACGATAATGCCCTGAAGTGAAAAATCAAAGAAAGAAGGAAAGAGGGGTAGAAAGGAGAAAATACATGGGGAATTCATTCCCTTGCCTCTCCTACGCCATTTTTGCTTGAAGAAGCATGCAACAGCTTGGCCGATTTGGACAAATCTCAAAGAGGCAACCAATCGCCAAACCAACACTGTCGAAGTGAAGAGCATGTGTTTTCAGAACATACCTCAAGGAATTATTGATGCGAGACAACATGAAGGGAGAGAATGGCTAGCCAGCATTGTTGTCTAATCCTCGGTCTTGATACAGCAAAACACGGAAGCAAAATAGAAATCGGAATGAGGAGAAGGTTGCAATGGAGCTTGCGGAAGTCTTGGCAGAGGTTTTTATAGGTGTGGAGGGTATATGGCCATGTGCGGGTAGCCGCTTTGGAAGCTCGAGGAGAAAAATTAGGCGTTTGCAAAATACTTAATCATAGTTTCTAATTAGGGGGTCATTGAGTGTGGAATTTGATATAGAAATTGTGGGCGAAGAAATCTTGAGCAAAGATGAAGAAACGAGGGAGAAAACTCTGAAAAACCAGGACACATTCACAACTATTACTTACCTTATTGGCGCAAGGTAGGTGATGATTGTGAGCCATTCGATCATAGATCTAATGGTCCATGATTACACGTGCATGCTGACTGAAGGAAAATGATGTGTGTGACACATTTATATGATTCCAAATCAATTTTGAATAAAATGTGAATTAAATCATTTCCCTTTTTCTCTATTTGTATTTAAGGGTGCAAACGAACTCCAAATTAATTGGAATTTGGTACCTAGCCTACTTTGGACATGTAGAATCTGAATATGACCTTAGTTTTCACTTTTGAAGATTCTAGATATTTTATTTTATTATTTTAATCATATTTTCTCTTTCTTAAAGCATTAGATATGTCTAGAATCCTCCAATTAATGTGAAACTTCTCCCTTAAGCAAAACAAAATATGTGGAGCACGTTGGCCAAGAATTTTATCCTTTGGGATTATTTTGATCATTATTTAATATTTTAGGATTTGTCATACTTTCTCTCTCCTAACACATGTACATTAAACATTTTTCAAATTATGAAAATTCACCCAAAGACTATTTTTAATGTTTAGAATCTATGATTATTTCCCACTTTTTGAGTCATTAAATGATTTATCTCATATTTTGGAGGAAAACTCACCTTTTCTAAATAAAATTGATATAGTTATTATTATCCCAAAATTGTGAAACATGGCCTCCAAGACAAACAAACCCAAAGAAAATGAATCTGAAGTTATCTTTAACCAATTCATCTTCCTTTTATGCATTTTATCCCATTATCCAATATTACCACTATTTCTCATACTGCTTAATTCAATGTCATATTAACATGTTTAAAGCAATATTATTCATTCCTTTTTTCTCTTTCTTGTTCCATAAGGCTAAGGAATATTCTAGAACGAATTTATTGTATCATTATCCCACTTAAGTGGTAAATTTGCATTTTAGACCCTGATTGAAACATTCATTGAGGTATTTGTGCATAAACCTATATATTGGCATAAATGGTGATTGAATTCACCTCAAACCACTAATAATTCCACAAATTCAACATCAAGCACAAAAAGGTTAGAAAAGAAAGGGGAAAACTTGGAAAAGGGATAAACTATGAGTATACCCATATTTCAGTTTGTTACAGTATCACACTTATGTGGAAATGGTTATGTATCTTAAAACACTTGCATTAGGATTTGTTTCTAGTGGATATTAATAATGGACACTAACACACTTCATGTAGAAGTGTCTATATCTTTGGAAATATGTATCATGCTTCATTTCTAAATTGGTAAAGTCATTGGGAACCTAATAATAACAGAATAAATCATGTAAAAAATGATAAGTTTTGTAACGCCTGATGCCACTACCCTAGGCTCTAGTGGAGTTTGAGGAATGATGACTGGCCCCATAGACCACCATTAGCCTTAACTGTGCACTTTGTCCTCACTCACGCATAATTCAGGGTCGACTTCTCTACTGGTCACCCATCCTGGTACTACTCCAAGCTAAGCACACTTAACTATGGAGTTCTTTAGTGATGGACTCCTGGAAAAGGAGGTGTACCTTGGTGATATGGGTAATCCAATCATTCCTTTTAATATCATCTTATCCAAGGCCTCAAGTCATGGGATGTTCATGACTACCAACGCAAGGGCGGATCCATCAACTCATATAGCCCTTTCCAACATGCCCCGACACTACTAGCACATGGGCGGCTCCATCAACTCAGATCGCCCTTTCCAACATGTGTGGACTGCACGGCTGAAAGATCGGCATGCTACAGGCGCATGTGGGCCCACCTACAGGAGGGTATTTGGCTCTGATACCATTTGTAATGCCTAAGCCCACTGCACAAGCCTCTAGTAGAGTTTCAGGAATGACGATTGACCCCACATACCACCACTAGCCTTAGTTGCGCACTTTGTCCTCACTCATGCGCAAGTCAGAGTCAACTTATAGACTGGTCTCCCATCCTAGTACTACTACAAGATAAGCACGCTTGACTATGGATTTCTTTAGTGATGGGCTCCTAGAAAAGAAGGCGCACCTTGGTGATATGGGTAGTCCAATCATTCCTTTTAAGATGATCTTATCCAAGGCCTCAAATCCTGGGATGTTACAAGTTTTCTATGCCATGTTTTCATAATAACAAAGTGTTTACTCTTTTTTACAAGTCTCCATCATGAACACTTTAATTTTTGTATGACTAACTATGTTAATTTACCTACAGTGTACGATTGTGTTTTCCTTGACCTTGTGTCCATTTTTATTATTTTAGGTTAGAACATGTGTATTTCTAAGATCTTTCTTCTGCACTAGTTTTAATACTCTAATGATTTGGTGAACAAGTTGTACAAAACCAAATTAATGAGGGATCATCTTAATATAAAGGTTTCTACACATTAGTTATAAATTTTGTTTTCTCATGTGTCTCATTTTCTATGTTTGCCCCAGGGCCATGTTGTAAATGTTGGTAAGGTATGCCCATTGAGACAATCATGTGATGACTGACATGGCATATACCATAAAGTATTTGATTAATACTCATAAAGGCAAGCTTCCAATTTATTTTGTTTCATTCAGTTATGAGATAGTGAGGAAACATTATGAATGTCTGAAGAATGACAATACTCAATGACATATGTCTTAAAGTATGTGACTTGCAGAATGAGATCACACAAATGCAATGAGCGTGTACATTCATATTATGTCCCTAGTTGGTTGTTACTGTGGAAGGAAGATAGACACCAATAACACATAAGACTGGAGTGTGGGTCAGTTGATGACTAAATCTCATTAATCATGATATGCCAATATCAAACCAAGCACACAGATACATGTTAGGGAATAGTGTATCAGACAGACCCACCTTGAGAGTGACACATGGAAACGATCATAGGTTGTCATAGTCATCTCTCATAGTGAAGGTGGTGATTGTGGTTCTTAGACCTAAACTCACTATACTCATCACATGTTGTTGGGTATACTTTGACATCATCAAATGTAATTTAGAAATATGGGTTGCCATAAGGGTGATGATTGGGTAGATTTGACACATGGGGATAGACTGTGAGTGATACATGTGGAATTTGTTACTCCTACTGGAGTATGATATCATGGTCACTTGATAAGAGAGATTGAGAAATGCATGTGCATGCACATGTGAATCCATATATGATATTGATGTCACATTATCTCAGACAGACTGTTGTTGGTTCAAGAAACATGAGATGAATGTTGAGAGGATGACAATATCCATGCCTCAAGTTCACTCTAGATATCAGAGACAAATGAATTATACAATCACTACAGCACCTTATACAGATTGTAGGTTGAAGTTGTTCTCCAACGTTCCATTCACTTGGGTAGCACTGATGTGCGACTAGGAACCGATCTCTACTTATGATGTCATAATTTATTTATAAACATTCACTGCCAATGTGATATCAGACCTATAGGGTCACACACATAGGAACTCATCTATAAGAGGAGTTTAACCTTGAATGATGATTGGATCAATTACTAAAGTGATTAGGTACTCAATTCACACAATAGATCAGTTGTCTACACTACCAGTCGATCATCTCACTGGGTGAAATGGTCGTTTGGAGTTCCAAATGATCATTTCAAGGGTTGAGACGGCCGTCCAGAGAGTCGAGCTGATTGGAACGGAATTGGCTGGAATTTTACATGAATTAGACCCAATCGATCGGCTCACTAGGTAAACCGATCGGCTCAGTTGATCAAAATGACCGGTTCACCTGGTAAACCAATCATCTCAATTGGGTTGGTGGAAGGTTCTAGCAACTTTTCCAAATTCGTAAGAAATATTACTCATTTTGATTGTTCAATTTGATTGGAATAAGGAATTAATGGTTGCATTAATTAGAAATGATTTTTTCAAATCAAGAAACTTCCAGACGACCGTCTCGTAGTACCAAATGACTGTATGGACTGCTAGATGACCATTTTGTGTCTCACAAGTTGCAAAAATTCAAGATCTTTCAGTCCCTTTTACTCCCAGATAGATCATGAATAGAATGGGAACCCTAGCCCTAACCCCGCCTACATATAGAGGGAAACTGGGGGCTTCCCAAAGCCCAATAATAACACAAAGAATTGAGAATCAGCTGCTCTGACAATTGTTATACTCTCTTGTTGTGGTAACCAAGAGAGCCCAAGAAAGTCCTACTCGAATAGGGAGGGATAGTTACGGGGAAGAACAATTGAGGATCATTGTTGTGGGAGAGCAAGTTGGTGACTAGTATGCCAACGGGAGAGACAACTCCTTCCTATTCGTTCTAGTAGGATAAAAGGAGTTCTAGTTGGTCCGTGTGGACTACTGTAGAGGCAGGAGTCCTTTGGCTGCTACTAGGAGGGCAACGTCAGCCTACAGTCCATGGTGAGACCACAGGACCCGTTGTAGAAGATGAACCAGTCTGTCATCTGTGGTGAAGACCAAGAGCTGCACAGACATCGTCTAAGAGTAACTAGAAGGTAGTTGCAATTGCAACAAGTTGTAGTCATTGGACTTGCTCTAGGACCAAGTATAAACATGTTAAATCATTCTTCTTATTTCATGGTAGTTGATGAGATCTTGTTGTTATGGGAATATGGATAGATTAAAAAAAATTATGTTGCCTTATGTTGTACCTATATTTCCTAATAGTGGTATCAAAGCCACATCAACTTACTATATTTTAGGATAATCTATATGATCGGATTTTTTATTTTATCATTTATTTATTGTATATGATGTAAATATTTAATCTGTCTCATATGTGTATCTGAACAAAGACCACATAATCCCAAACTAATATATATATGATATCATATATACACAATTTACACGTGTCACCCTAAAATCGGTTTTGGTGGTGGATGTGTTGCATGGTTATGTCCTAAAATCAAATATTTGTGTGTTGTTGGATGGTTTGGATTTATTCCTATTTATCTTAGTCTGCGTACCAAACCTCTACCTCCTCATTCCCATTGTGACGTTAATTCTTTCCAACATTTTCTCCCCTCAAATGTAAGTCGCGGCTTCTCTTTATCATGTAATAAAGCAGTAAGAGGATAGTTTTCTTTCTTGCAACGACGACAAAGATTATCATTGTTAGATGAAATGACCAGTTCGTTAGACGAATTGACCATTTGGAGGACCATAGAGGATAGAATGAGGGAGCCATATGACCTTCTAGTGAACCCAACCGATCATCTAGAAGGAGTCCAGACATCGATTGGACAAGAGGCCAGACGACTGTCCCATAGGGCCCGACCGACCGTCTAGAAGGTGTCCAGACATAGGTTAGACAGGAGGAGTGAATCGAATGACGTGTGTCTATCCAACCGTCTAGAATGAGTCCAAACACCAGTGGGATAGAAGGTCGATCATTTTAGGAGACCAACTGACCGGCCAAGAGGCGAGATGACATGTTTAAGGGTTGAACCAATATACCCAGATTGGCAAGCACATATCTACACCAACAACAGGTTCATACGTATGATATGATGATTGACCAAGGTGGTAGTAATTCCTTGTGGCTCAAAGGAATTACAGTATACATGGCCATAACCAACACTTTTGTTTTATATTGCATGTTCACATTGTGGGATACAGCATGTATATTATATGTACTATATATGTGGGTGATTGGACACACTATATGTATATATATGATATATATATCCCTCAAAACAAAATATATTAAGTCTAAGATGCTTTCCATTAGCAACACACATGAAAACTTTGTTTGACTAAGCACAGGCTACGTCTTCATGTGGTGTGTCGTCCACCTCATGGAAGTGTGATGGTAGTAATGTAGGTTCCTCCTTTGTGGGGTGCATTATTATCATGTCGGCTATTGGGTTAGGCTTCATGGGTGATTCTTAGAGCATCTAAGCCCAGAAGTATGCAGATGATTATGACAAAGAGTTGTGCATTTTGTCTATCAAGAATTGCATATGATGCAATTGGAAAAAGTTGCCTACCTTGACAATTTATTATATGTTGTGGTGTTGGTCGGGCCATAGTTGGATTGTCTTGTATCTTGCTCATTAAAAAATTATTCATTGCAATTTTCTGAATTCATACTTGAGAGTTATAAATTTGAACAAAATAATGAGAATGGTAACTAATTAAAGACCTAGTTATTATCGCCCAATGTTTAATCAAATCAAATAAAATTTGAATTTTTGAAAAAAAAATACAAATTTCTTTGTAGAATCAAATGGCAACAAACAATAATAACTTGTTTTACATTCAGTCCTTGAGAAGGAAAAGTTAAATGGAAACAAATTTCACAATTGGTTTAGGAGGCTGAGAATCATTCTCACAAGGAGCACAAGCTCTATGTCCTGGAGACGCCAGAACCATATGAACCCCTTCCGACTACACCTAGGGCTGACAGGGATGCTTACAAGAAGCATATTGAAGATGTCGTGGATGTCGAGTGTCTGATACTATGCTCCATGGACTATGATTTGCAGAGGTAGTATGAGAACATGGATGTCATTGAGATGGTCACACATCTCAAGAACATGTTCCAAGATCAAGCAAGACAAGAGAGATATGATGTGTCCAAGGCATTGTTCAAATGTAACATGACAAAAGGAGATCTAGTAGGTCCTCATGATCTCAAGCTTATTGGGTATGTGGAGAACCTAGCTAGATTGGGATTCCCCTTGGGTCATGATTTGGCCACTGATGTGATTCTATAGTCTCTTCCAGAATCATACAGTCAGTTTGTCATGAACTACAACATGAACGACTTTGATAAATCATTGACAGAGTTGTTGGGCATGTTGAGAATAGATGAGGGATAGATGAAGAAAGACAAGACCAATTCTGTGATGGTGATCAACAAGAAAAAGTGGAAGTTTAAAGGCAAAGGAAAATCTAAGAAGAGTTCTAAAGCTATCCAGAAGTCAAAATCTATAGATCTCAATGCAAAGGGAGGAGAGAAGAAAAGAGGCAAATGTCAACATTGTCACCAGCCTGGACATTGGAAGATAAATTGCCCACTCTGGTTAGAGGAACTGAAGAAGAAGGGAGGCGTTGAGGCCTACAATTTAGGTATATAAATTATAAAATAAATTTTATTACTTCTTCATTTTGGTATGTGATACCAAACAGGGACCTAACTTGATGTGCAGTATCTAAAAAGAAGTAAAAGTCCTCATGGAAGGACAAGGATGGACAAGGTAGAGCAAGAGTTTCTGGAGCTTTAGTCTACATTTTATCTTATCCCAATGGACATGTAATAGAGTTAGTTGAACTTCTATTTCATTATGCCAACAAATAGAAAATTTACTTTAAGGCATCTTGCATGACAAGGATGGAAATCAATAAAATGAGATATTAATGTTTCTATTTTAAAAGATATGATCTTGCATGGAAATGCACAAATTTCTAAATATTTTACTTTGAAAGAATCTTTAACGTTAATACCAAATGATTATAATTGAGAAGTCAAGGTTATCATTAGCAATAGTCACCTTGCACATATATATGAGGAATGCATGTCTAGAATGCATAGTGATGTTAAGCTAGATTTCCTTGGTTATCGAACCTAAAGAAACATACAAAGCCTTATTTATGCACTATATGACATGACTTCATGAAATGTAGTGGAAGGATAAGCCTTCCATCATACCTCATATATACATGCATGAAGATCTTATGGAATGAATGCTATAGATAATTACTCATACTTTGTTTCATTTACTGATAATATGATGATATATACTCAGTAAAATAGAAACATAAATCTCTTGAGTGTTCAAGAAGATTATAAATGAAGTATGACTTTGATCAATACCTTGAGAACCCTCAAAGAAAGATCTGTGATAATGTATCACAAGGCATATCCATCTGAGCATGATGATGTGTCAGAATGAAGGAATTATACCATTATGAGTCATGATATAGTTATCAATTAATCAAATCTTCTTATATCGTAATAAATGTATACCTATCACTAAATCATGTACGATATGAATGGTTTTATAAGGCATCATATATGATATGATATGGGAATGTCCTAATATGTCTAAAGAATTGAAAACTGCATTGCGAAAGTAGTTTCTTGAAGAAGGTTTATCAATAAACCATAGTTTTTGAATGTTACTATTATTCCCAATCCTATAACAAAATGTTTGTTGATAGGATAACTGAGTTCCTAAAGAATCAGTGGGAGTAAAAGTAGAACTCGAAATGTTCAAGGAAAACAAAAGAGGTACAATGAGAACTAAGGGAATCACAAGTTGTTGTGAAATATCAAGTTTGTCACACATAACAAAATAGTTCTAGTAAAATACATCTAAAATTGGAGGAATCTAATGACTCATACAGGCTGGTCATAACAGGATGAGCCAACTAATCAACTAGAAGCTATTAAGAACCAAATTTGAGAAGTGGCGTAAGGCCATTATGGAATCCATGTAAGCTAGCAATGTATGACTTTGATAGTACTACCTGAAGGGGTGAGACCCAAAAGGTGAAGTTGGTGTCTTATTTAAAAGACCTACATGGATAAAATAAAAGGACAAATTGGTTGAATAGTTTTTTAAATCAGTTCAAGTCATTGAACATGATAGAAATTCCATTACCAATTGTCATTCTTGTTGTTGTAGTTGAAATAGACTATGAGATTTAGCATGTGAAGATAGAAACTGGATTCCTTAAAGGGAATACATCATAGGATGTGTACCTGCACAACTTAAAAGGTTTTTACAACTTCAAGAATGCAAATAAAGTCTATAAACTACAAAGTTCAATTTGGGATTGAAACAAGCATCTCAGAGGAGGAATCTTTAGACTTGACAAGATAATCAAAGAGTTTGACTTGAATTAAGATAAAAGATGAAATTTGTGATTACGAAACATTTAGTGGGAGTATATATGAATATTCCACATATGATGAGGAATAACATCTCAATATTGTGAATATTAAAAGATGGCATGAAAAAAACCCTTCAACAATGAAGGGTTAGGTGAAACATCTTATGAGATAAGCATCAAGACCTATAGAGATAGTTATTGAATGTTTCACAATGAAAGTTTAATCACATACAATAGCAATGTGTTGAAGGAGTTCAACACGGAAAGGATTCAATGAGAAAGAATCCAGATTAGTCTCTCATGAAGCATATGTTCCAATACTTGTGAAGAATAGAAATGACATGATAAGATGCCATAGGTTATATAAATGGATCTATCATGAATGTTGTAGATGTGCTTATCCCATATAAACTTGTATGTATTGGACATTACAATATGATATTAAATTCCAATAAGGGTTATTGGAATGTCATTAAAGATATCCATTAGTACTTGTAAAGTACCTCGGGATAGGTTGCTAGAAAT
The DNA here is from genome assembly GCA_963693085.1 of Alisma plantago-aquatica. Lineage (NCBI taxonomy): Eukaryota > Viridiplantae > Streptophyta > Magnoliopsida > Alismatales > Alismataceae > Alisma > Alisma plantago-aquatica. The sequence goes on from OY856409.1 coordinate 1,554,720,942, forward strand.
TAAAGATAGAAATAAAGGAAGAGTTGGATGTAAATGGTTACATCAATGCAAGCTTCCATAATGACAAAATGATCGCAAATTAAAATATTTCTTAATTTTTAAGGAAGAAATGTTGTTAGTTGGAAGGGTTCCGAACTAATATCTATTAATTTTATTATACAATAGAAGATGAGTATATGTGTGTTACAAACACTAAGTGATATTATATGGATCTAGAAGTTCATATGATGAACTTATAGATGTTATAACCATTGATGACTCACTAATAACACTGTGACAACAATGGAACTAATTTTTAGGAAAGTAATATCAGATACCATATTACGGCAGTTTTATCTCACAAAAAGGAGATAAGAAACATGAAATATATTGACTAATAAGCAAAAGTGTTGCTAACTCGCTAGATTGGCACTTACGTAGCAAAAACATGGTGGAAAAGTTTGGATCACTAAAGAATGAGATTCATGAGTGATTGGCTCTAAGTGAAAGTGGGAGTCTATTGGTAAGGTATGCCCATAGAGCCAATCATGTGATGATTGACATGTCATATGCCACAAAGGATTTGATTAACACTCATACAGGCAAGCTTCCAATTCATTATGTTTCATTCAGTTATGAGATAATGTGGAAACATTATGAATGTCTAAATAATGAAAATACTCAATGGCATATGTCTTCAAGTACGTGACTTGGAGAATGAGATCATACGAAGGCTAAGAGTATGTACATTCTTATTATGCTCCTATTCGGTTGTTACTATGGAAGGTAGATAGATACCAGTCACACATAAGACTAGAGTGTGGGTTGGTTGATGACTAAATCTCATTATTCATGTATGGAAATATCAAACCAATCACATAGATACATGTTAGGGAACAGTATATCAGACAGACCCACCTTGAGAGTGACACATTGAAACCATCATTGGTAGTCATAGTCATCTCTCATAGTGAAGGTGGTGATTTTCATTCTTTGACCTGAAATCATTGCACTCATCACATGTCGTTGGGTATACTTTGACATCATCAAATGTAATCCTGAAACACAGGTTGCCATAAAGGTGATGATTGGGTAGCTTTGACACATGGGGATAGACTATGAGTGATAGAGACAGGATTTGTCCCTCAAACTGGAGTATGATATCTTGGCCACTTGATAAGCGAGACTAAAAATGCATGCACATGCACATGTGCATCAATATATGATATTAAGGTCACATTATCTCAGACAGTCTGTTATTGGTTCAATAAACATGGGATGAACATTGAGAGGATGACAATATACATGCCTCGAGTTCACTCTGGATATTAGAGACAAAGGAATTATACAATCACTGCAACACCTTACACATATTGTAGGTTGAAGTTGTTCTCTAACTTTCCATTCATTTGGGTAGCACTGATGTGTGACAAGACATCGCTCTCTGCTTGTGATGTCATAAGTTAGTTATGAACATTCACTGGCAATGTGATATGAGACAGATAGGGTCACACACATAGGAACTCATCTAAAAGAGGAGTTTAATCTTGAATGATGATTGGATTGATTATTAAAGTTTTTCGTACTCAATTCACACAATAGATCAGTTGACTGCACTGCCAGTCGACCATCTCACTGGGGAGACGGTTGTTTTGAGTGTTAAATGATCATTTCAATGGTTGAGACTGTCGTTTGGAGAGTCGGACTGATTGGATTTGAATTGGGTGGAATTTGCATGAATTAGACCCAATCGATTGGCTCACTGGGTGAACCGATCGGCTCGGCTTAGCAATACAACCCGTTCACCTGGTGAACAGATCGGCTCGGTTGGGTCAGTGAAAGGCTCTAGCAACTTTTTGAAATTCGTGAGAAAGATCACTCATTTTGATTGTTTAATTTGATTAGAACAAGGAATTAATGTTTGTGTTAATTAGAAATAATTTTATCAAATTGGGAAACTATCAGATGACCATCTCACAGAATGAGACCGTCTCGCAAAATGAGACAACCTTCCCACAGTATTAAAAGACTTTCTAGACTTCCAGATGGCCATTTCGTGTCTCGCATGTTGTGAAAATTCAACATATTTCAGTCTCTTCCACTCCCACACAAATCCTAAACATACTATGAATCATGTCCCTAATCCTACCTATAAATAGAGGGGTATTGGGGCTTCCCATAGCACAACAATAACATAAATAATTGAGAATTAGTTGCTCTAACAATTGTTGTCCTCTCTGGTTGTGGTAACTAAGAGATCCCAAACAAGTCCTACCCGACTAGGGAGGGATAGCTACAGGAGAGAACAACTAAGGATCATTATTGTGGGAGAGTAAGTTGGTGACTAGTACACCAAAGGGATGGGAAACTCCTTCCTATCTATTATAACAAGATGACATGAGTTCTAGTTGGTCCATGTGGACTACTCTAGAGGAAGGAGTCCTTTGGTTGCTTCTAGAAGGGTCACATCAGCCTGTAATCTATGGCGAGACCACGGGAACCACTGCAGAAGCTGAACCAATCTTTCATCTGTGTGGTCAAAACCAGGAGTTGCACACCCACCGTCCAAGATCAACTAGAATACAGTTTCAACTGTAACAAGTTGTAGTCGTTGGACTTGCTCTAGGACTAAGTATAACTTGTTAAACCAGCATTCCTATTTCATAGTAGTTGACGCAATCTTGTTGTTATGGGAATACGGATAGATAACATTTTATTTATGTTTCCTTACTATGTACCAGTATTTCCCAACAGTAAGGCCTGAAAGGTTCATCCTTCTAATGAAAATAAAATTTTACTGAATTGTTATAATTTGTGTGAGATGTTCGAGCCACTCAAGGACACACACTCTAATCTCTTTAACATTGTTTGTCCAGGAATTGGAATTGATATTGGGGTGATACAAATTTGTGATAGTTCATATACCTCCCCTACTTTGGCATACTCGAGAAAGATCAGAATGTAGTATATAAAATTAGAGCTCTAAGTACGTATTACATGAGAATGAATACAAGTTACCACATTGATATCTCCTTACTTGTAAATGATGGATAGTATTTTAAATAAATTTTAGAAAGATCTTTCTATATGTTTGGTTGAAACTTGAGAAATATCAATCCTCATTTTTGGTTGATCAATAGTTGACAAACACTACTCACGTCAGTTGGAGATTGTACGAATAAGGGAATTCGATATGTTTAATCATATTGTCTAGTATAGGTCATGACACAACATACTTTCTTTTGAATTGATAATTTTGTAAACGATCCCGTGACTTTCTTAATTAATTTTTATTAATCTCAAACCAACTTTTTCCTTACAAATACAATCAATCTAATGAATCAGAATAATTTTCGGATTGCATTGGTTCCTTGTAGAGATGACCTTAAGGAGCCATTCTTCTGCAACCATTCATAGTACTAGTGTTTATACACAAAATTTTAGTTAGATTAACAACTAATTCCGTTCGGTAGTTGATATGGTATTTTTTACTCAATATGACTTTTTGAATATATATATATATAGGATTTGCGATGTCACAGCCTCTAGGGATTGGGAGAGGCGGTGGCCAAGGGGGACGTGGAGGTTGTGGGCATGGGAGACTTGATCGTCCTCCGGATGAAAGATCAAACCCCAACTCTATGGACTCTTCACCGTTAGCCGACGGAGAGATCCATGCTTATCAAGATGACCCTGGCACCGAGATGCAAATGACTGGAACTCAGCAAACCGTGAAGGTCTCGTTCAAAGAGGTAGCGGCAAGAAGCCTAGGCACGGACCTTCCCAACCCGGTATCACCAGACACCCTTAAGAAAGAGGATATCATAGTGGAAAGTGTTGGTATCCTTCCTTCATTCACTGTCAACCCTAATGTTCTCCTACCTCTCCTAGAACCTTGGAAGAACATTGTCATCGTCAAGGCTCTAGGTCTGAATCTAGGGTATCATGCCCTGGTCAACCACATCCAAATCATCTGGGGCCTATCTGAGCGCTTCCAGATGATCGACTTGGATTATGGATACTACATCGTACAGCTAGAAAGCGAGACTGATTTCATTAAGGTCATGACTGGAGGCCCATACACGATCTTTGGGAATTATGTGTTAGTGCAATCTTGGTACCCCAAGTTCATGCCATCTAACCAGATCCCTCGTTGGCTAGTGGCCTGGGTCAGGATACCAGATTTACCGATCCATCTTTACCAAAATATGATGTTAACAAGCATCGATAACTCCATAGGAAGAACGATCCGGATAGACGATAACACTATCCAGAGCCACAGAGGGAAATTCGTGAGAATGGCTGTTGAGTTTGATACTTCTAAGCCACTACTACATGGATTCATCCTTAATGGTGAACACCTTCCCCTTGAATATGAGAACTTTCCCTCGATCTGCATGCACTGCAGTAGAATGGGCCACGTTGATGTGGAGTGCAACTTCATTGAAGTTGGTACTCCATCGGGCGATCAGGTGCCCACCTATTTGCCCTCAATCCATGCCAAGAAACCTGAATGCAAATCTTTAAGAAAAGAGAAAGAATATACCATGGCAGCCTCATCAGGGAATAGTTTTGGTGAAACTAGCACCGGGGCACCTCCAAAGGAAGCACTAGCTTTGAAGGAGGACTGGCAACCCAGAGGCACCAGACACCAAAGGAAGCATGCGGAGAAGAAGCATCGGGTCATTCCACCACCACCCGACAAGCCTGAGATGCCCAACATTGCGGTAAGACTGATCGATGATGAGGTGGCCCAAGGGAGATCACTGACGTCTGCCGTTACGAACCCTTCCAATTCAGTTCAGGTGACCCTTGTGATTTGTCACCCCTTTCACCTTGGTTCCAAACTGCTAGGGTCTAACTCTTTTGTGCTACACAACAGAAAGGTTATCGTGTAGGTTACAAGGAAGACACCTGATAGGATTCACAAAAAAGGAAGACTGGCCCAAAAACTGGTGGGTTCCTCCGTCAGTGCCAAGAAAGTACTTGACTTCAATCTCCAAAACAAAGACCTGGATCAACAAGACGGTGAGGATTTGGAGGAGGAGGTTGTGTTGGCTAAATGGACATCATTTAAATCCCTTTGTTTTGATAATGACAAACATTTCATTCTTGTGGATCTAACGTGCTACTTGAGTGTTGCAGAAACAAGGTGGATGACAAACCTTTGGAAGATCTATATGCTCAAAATGTTTTAATTTCATGATTGTAATCAAATGTAAAAATGTATACAAGTATATAATGTACAAGTACTTAGATATCATTTAAATCAAGTGTTTAGATCTTCCCTAGCCACACACAACACTTAGATAGGTCATCCCCTACAAAAGTATCACAACTGCACACTGATACACACACTTAGTACATAGTTCAAAACATTGAAACAGAGTCATTCTCAGTCGACAAACTTCTCAACTGAGACACTCTCGGTCGACAAACACCTCGACCAATAATTGACCCAAATAGTCGTTAGACCCAGCAGACAAGGTGATTGGAAGTTGGAATCAAATGTTATATACACTTTCTCCAGACCATCCCTCGATCGACAAAGACTTCGACCGACTGATGTCTCGGTCGACAATTTCTTGACCGAGAAGAACTCTGTCTACACTTTTCAGAATTAATAAACTAGCTGTTGCTAAAGCAATTAGTGGACAACTAACGGCTAGTTGAGCACTAAGAACCCCCTAGAAAGTGTCTAGAACGTCCTTAAGCACTCATAGGCCATTCCTATAAATAGGACATGGCTTAGGACACCCCAAACACACTTGTACAATACTTGAGCATACATACTTACAATTGGAAATCCATTCTTGTGAGCAATTGAGCAACTCCAACATTTGCTATTCATTTCCATTGCTCCAATTTTGTGTCCTATAAGCTAGCATCTCCTACCCACTGCACTTCCACTTTTATACACATTGGTTAGGATATCAAAACGCTTGATATAGGAAATCAAGCCTTGTTCTAAAACGGTAATTGTAATTTCCATTTTCCTTTCTTGTTCCTTCTTATCTATTTTGTACTCTCCTTGCTACTCCTAGGTTGGAGGCTACGGATTGGAGAGGGTTTATCTTCTCATGTTGAGAAGGGTCTTCTCGGAGGAGAAGGTGGACTTTGGATTACTTCTATAAGGTCTCAATGGGAAGATACTTCAAGGAGGAAGGCTACTTCAAGGGGGAGCTTGAAGTTACTTCAAGTGAAGGTTGCTTCAAAGTTGGTGAGACAACTTCAAGGTGAAGGTTGTCCAAAGGGTTTGGGAAGGTGTTGTATTTTATGTAACATCCTTGTGAGGTAATAAAATACAGGTTCTTTCAAATCCCAATTGGAAATAATTGGTTAGTGGACTGACTCCCTTAGTATTTTCTACGGGTGGAACCACTCTAAACATTGTGTCCCCTTGTCTAATTTTTGTGGTTGATTGCTTGAATTGAATTATTGTTAAAATATTTATAAAACCCTATTCACCCCCCCCTCTAGTGGTTTTTCATTTGGTATTAGAGAAAGGCTTCAAGGAACTCTAACAAAGTCTTCAAGAATGGGTGACGGGGTACTCAACAACCTCAACTTGGAAGGGACACTCGTGGCTAGAACTCCACCTTTTGATGGCACTAACTACACCAACTGAGAGAGGAGGATGCAATTCTATTTCCAGGGAATTAGATGGGATCTCTGGAGGATGGTGTCAAATCCATATGACTTTCCTCAAATAGAGTATGCAACTTGGGATGCTAATACGGTAAGATCAGACCAAATGAATGCAAAAGTTGTAAGTATACTCTATTGTTCAATTTCCGTTGGTGAATTCAATAGAATATCAAATTGTGAAACAGCATATGAGATATGGCATAGACTTTCTATAACCTGAAGGAACTATTCAAGTTAAGAATTCTATAATCGGAATGCTTAAACAAAAGTTTGAATAGTTTCATATGGATCAAAATGAGTCTATTAGTGAAATGTATGCAAAATTTTCTTCTATTATGAATGGTTTAAATGCTTTAGGTAAAGTAATTAGTGAAGAGGATCAAGTATCAAAGATTCTTAGGTGCTTGCCTCCAAAGTACAAACCAAAGGTGACGGCCATTGAAGAATCAAATGATCTCACTACATTAAGGATGGAACAACTCATTGGCAACTTGGAGGCTCATGAAGCTACCCTAGAATAAGAAGAAGAAAGATTGGCGGGTGAACACAAAAAGGAGAAAAGAAAGGACATTGCATTCAAAGCATCAACCAAGAATAGTCATGACACAAGTGAAGAAGATAGTGAAGAAGAAACACTCATTGTAAATGGTAAGTAGTATAGAAGTTTTAAAACTAACAAAATTACTAGTGTTTCTTCCTCCAGGTGCTTTGAATGTGGCAAAAAGGGACACTTGAAAAGTGATTGTCCAAAACTCAAGAAGGGGAAGAAATCATCTCACAAGAAGAAAGAAAGAGCATATAAAGTTGCATGGGATGATTCAAGTGATGATAGTGAAGATGGAAAAGAAGAAGTTGAATGTCTTATTGCTAAAACCAATGAAGAAGAAGAAGAGGTAAGCCTTTTTGATCTACCAAAAGTAGATCTAATTGCTAGTCTTTAAGATACACATGAGAAATACATTGATTACAAAAAGAAACTAAAGAAAGCTACTAAAACTAATGAAGATGTGTATGCTAGATTAAATAATCTTTCTTTTGAAAAGGACATCATTGTTTCTGAAAATCTTACCTTGAAATCATCTTTAAATGATTGCAATATGAAGTTGCTTACTTTAGAAACAAATCATGATCTTCTTTCTCAAGAAAAGGTTGATTTGCTTGCAAAACTATATAATTTTTAGACTCAGCCTATCTTACGTAATCATCTAGATTATGATGCTATTGTTAAGAAAAAAGATGCTTTATCATCTAATCTAGATCAAGCAAAGCTAAATATCAAAAAGAAAATGAATGAGATTACCAAGTTACAAAGAGAGATTAATAGCTTGAGAAACAATGATGTTCTTGACAAAATTCTGAATAATTCTTTGAGTTATAATGGAAGGAGAGGTTTAGGATATGTTTCAAAAGGGAAATCCTATCAACCTAAACCTAGAAGAACACAAGCACCCAAGGACAAGATTATGTATGTACCCAGAAATAGATCAACTCCTAGAAAGAGAAATGAGATTGATTTTATTAGTTGTCACTATTGCTTGCATCTTGGACACTACGCATTTTCATGCCCATACAAGAAAATGAATTATGATCTAGTTTGGGTTCCTAAAACTTAGAAATTTGAATTTGATTAGTTGAGATTTGACCTAAAACATTTCTTTGATATTCAAATGTCTTATCTCAACAAAACGAAGCTTCAATATTTATATTCTTGCAAAATTGTATTACCTTTTACTTGCAAATAATTACTGAAATACAGAAACATTCTTGATCAAGAAAATGTTCGACTGAGAACACTTTTGGTCGAGAATTAGTCGACCGAGTAGGTTGCTATTTTTAAGCTTGCAAAAATCTGATAAAACCTATACAAATGGCAGAATACTCAGTCGAGAAAATCTTCGACCGAGATAAATTCGATCGAAGAAAAGTTCGACCGAATCAAGTTCTACTGAACCTATTTAATTGATCTAGTTTGCTATCAATTACTATTAATGATTGATTTAATATGCAAATCAAGAATGAATCTTGGAGAAAATTCTTTAAACATATAGCATAAATTGCAAGTTCATTTTTAATTGATATAATCTCCTACATGGTTTGGCTTAAAACTGAAAATTATGAACCATGTTGATTTAATTACTATTTTATAATAATCCGCATGTTTTGTCCTAAGTATTCCTTGGTATATCCATATAAAAATCATGTGTCTTGAAATTTTCTTTTAAATGATCATAATCATTGTATTTCATGAAATTATGGATATGCTTCTATTGTTCCATCATAATCATTATAATTATGGATATGCCTTTATTGTTTCACCATAATCATTATGTTTCATCTTTTACTTGGTTTGCCTAAAATGGTCTTTGATATATATATAAACCATGAATGGATATTGTTTTCAAAATAATCATAGTGATTCAGTTCATCACACATAAAGATGATATTATCATTGAAAATGTAATTTTTGCATTAAGATAAATCTACATGGCACAAATGCATCTTAACATATAAGTTAAATGATTATCTTATGCTTAGCTTATGGAAAATGATATTCTTTAATAATACTTTACAAGCTATGTTTCAAATATTCAATCAAATAGATCATTGAAAATGCTTAAATTAGAAATTTGCAGAAATTGCCTCTTGGTTGAAATCAAGTTTGACCAAGGGGCGCCTTGGTCAAAGTCAAGGTCGACCTAAAATAAGCTTGACCAAATACTTATTTGTAAATCATTTTCTTACAATCAATCTTAGTATATTGAAAACAAGACTTTAATGCATAATTCTCATAAAAGGTTAACTTATTATGATCTAATGCTTATTATGACCTTAGAATCCTTAAATTATCTTGATTATAAGATTAAGGGGGAGTTCAAAAAAACTTTATAAACATCTTAAAGGAAATTTGAAACAAGTTATGACCTTAGTATTTTTAAGGTAATCTTGGCTATGAAAAGGAGCCTACAATATTCATGAATGTGATATATAGCTTGTTCTTAATGGAGTTCTCTAAACAAATTTGGGCTTAACATCCTGTGTATTTGGTTAGAGATACATTCATGTACTCTAAGCTTAAAGGATTCTCATGTCATTTTTAGGGCTTAACATCCCTTGTAAAATGGATGAGAAATTAATATATGTATCTGCCATGAACCTAAGAGGATCTCATATCATTTCAAGGCTTAACATCCTTTTGCAAATGATTGAGAAATGAATTGTGGCTAAAATTGACAACACATGGTTTGCATTCATATTAAATCCCTTACTTTTAAAACTAAATATCTTATTTAGGGGGAGCATAGCAATAAAATTAAGGGGGAATGGTAAAATTCATACTTAATGATTATCTTGGTTATCTTTTTGAAATGACAAAGGGGGAGAAATAATATAAATCTTAAATACTCAATCAATGAGTTTCATAATCTCTTGGTTTTTCATTAAAAGTTGTTATATTCTCTAATAGTTGGACTTTATGTTCCATACTTATTTGGGAATAATAAGCACACATTCCATAAATAAGAGAAGGGATACACAAGGTAAATCTCAGGTATGAAACTCAACTCATTTTAAGATTATTTGATTTATATTTTGGAAATGTTTGTCATCTTCAAAAAGGGGGAGATTGTTGGCTAAATGGACATCATTTAAATCCCTTTGTTTTGATAATGACAAACGTTTCATTCTTGTGGATCTAACGTGCTACTTGAGTTTTGTAGAAACAAGGTGGATGACAAACCTTTGGAAGATCTATATGCTCAAAATGTTCTAATTTCATGATTGTAATCAAATGTAAAAACTTGTACAAGTATATAATGTACAAGTACTTAGATATCATGTACATCAAGCGTTTAGATCTTCCCTAGCCACACACAACACTTAGATAGGTCATCCCCTACAAAAGTATCACAACTACACACTGATACACACACTTAGTACATAGTTTAAAACATTGAAACAGAGTCATTCTCGATCAACAAACTTCTCGACCGAGACACTCTCGGTCGACAAACTCCTCGACTGAGAATTGACCCAAATAGCCGTTAGACCCAGCAGACAAGGTGTTTGGAAGTTGGAAATGAATGTTATATACACTTGCTCCAGACCATCCCTCGGTCAACAAAGACTTCGACCGACTGATGTCTCAGTCGACAATTTCTCGACCGAGAAGAACTCTGTCTGCACTTTTCAGAATTAATAAACTAGTTGTTGCTAAAGAAATTAGTGGACAACTAATGGCTAGTTGAGCACTAAGAACCCCCTAGAAAGTGTCTAGAACGTCCTTAAGCACTCATCGGACATTCCTATAAATAGGACATGCCTTAGGACACCCAAAACACACTTGTGCAATACTTGAGCATACATACTTACAATTGGCAATCCATTCTTGTAGGCAATTGAGCAACTCCAACATTTGCTATTCATTTCCATTGCTCCAATTTCGTGTCCTATAAGTTGGCATCTCCTACCCACTGCGCTTACAATTTCATACACATTGGTTAGGAGATCAAAACGCTTGATATAGGAAATCAAGGCTTATGCTAAAACGATAATTGTAATTTCCATTTTCCTTTCTTGTTCCTTCTTATCTGTTTTGTACTCTCCTTGCTACTCCTAAGTTGGAGGCTGCGGATTGGAGAGGGTTTATCTTCTCAGGTGGAGAAGGGACGTCTCAGAGGAGAAGGTGGACTTTGGACTACTTATAGAAGGTCTCAAAGGGAAGCTACTTCAAGGATGAAGTCTACTTCAAGGGGGAACTTGAAGTTACTTCAAGTGAAGGTTGCTTCAAAGTTGGTGAGATGAATTCGGGGTGAAGGTTGTCCAAAGGGTTTGGGAAGGTAATTGTATTTTATGTAACATCCTTGCGAGGTAATAAAATACAGGTGCTTTGAAATCTCAATTGGAAACAATTGGGTAGTGGACTGACTCCCTTAGTATTTTCTAAGGGTGGAACCACTCTAAACCTTGTGTCCCCTTGTCTAATCTTTTATGGTTGATTGCTTGAGTTGAATTATTGTTACAATATTTATAAAACCTTATTCACCCCCCTCTAGTGGTTTTTCAGGTTGGCCTACTCGTGGCCATCGCCTGATTGTACCACTTCCTTTACCATCTATGAATATCATCAGCTGGAATATTCAAAGAGCATGCTCCGATGAAAAACTCCACTACTTAAAAGAGCTTACACATTGCCACAGACTACACCTGATGATCATTATTGAACCTCGGTGTAGTGGCAACATAGCTGAAGACATTATCAAAAAGATTGGCTTTCCTTCCTCTCATCGTGTTGAAGCGTTGGGTTTCTCAGGTGGCATTTGGATCCTTTGGGATGATGCTAGATGTAACATGGAGATTCTCCTCAACCACAGACAATTCATCCATTGTCGTCTCAACGACGGCACCTTCTTCATTGCTATCTATGGTGGCCCTAACCCGTCAAAAAGGAAGATGCTTTGTCAATGCCTTTCGATCCTATCACCATCAGGTGATGCCCCCTGACTAGCGATGGGAGACTTCAACACCCTCCTAAGTAGAATGGAGAAGAGAGGTAGTAGCTAGTTTGATTTGACCTCCTCACTCCTCTTCTACAACTGCCTCCACAGCACATGTTTGGATGAGATTGGCACATCTGGGCAACCTTTCACCTTCCAACGCAGAAACGTTCGAGGGAAGCTCAATAGAGCCATTTCCAATGAGTAATGGGTGTCCTGATACCCAAATAGCATCATTCAAATACTACCACGGGTTACTTCGGATCACCATCCTCTCCTCATCACTATGGGCACCAGAGCATCGATGGGGCGGGCACCCTTTAAAACTAAAGCAAGTTGGAACCTAGATGTGAACTTCAAAACCTGCCTCGACAATAGCTGGGACATGGACGCCGACTTCACCAGTGCCTTGCATGTCTTTCGGTGACTGCTTCTCAATGGAACCGGGAGGACTCATGGAAGAAACACAAGGACAAAGCTGAAACGCTCCACAAACTCGATCACATTCAAAGACAGGCGGATTACATTGAACACACGGACAAAGCAAGATTGGCGATTGATCTACAAGAACAATACCACCACTTCCTCCTTGCCAAAGAGGCGAACTGGAAACAAAAGGCTCACATTGACTGGATGTAGCTTGGTAACCGGAATAAAAATTTCTTTCAATCTTATGTCCGGGCAAGGCGACATCACAACAAAATCTCCAAGCTCAAGGATAATGTCGGGGGCTGGATTTTAGATCCTAGAAAGCTCAAGGAACACATCCACTCCTTCTTCCTTAATCTCCTTACTACCTCAATCACTATATCTCCAAGCAGTGCTAACTCCTTTGTAGGTCATTTTCTGGATATTTCGGCCAATTTGATGCAGGCTCTGGCGACTATCCCTCCTGCAAAGGAGGTTCATCAAGTCATACTCACCATGTCACCATCTAAGGCACCTAGCCCAGATGGAGTCACAGCGGATTTCCTCCAGCAACACTGGAGCAGGGTTGGGCCTTCGGTGGTTCGAACAATCCAGATGGTGTTCTGCACCGGCCGCATGAGTGCAACACTGGAAAACTCCCATATGCTGCTGATTCTGAAGATGAAGAACCCACAGTGCTGCGGGGATCTCTGCCCGATCTCCCTCAATAATGTGGTCTTCAAGGCAATCTCTAAGACAATTGTTGAGCAGATCAAACTTCTACTGAACGATTGGATCTCACTGTGCCAATCCAGCTTCATTCCAGGTCATAAGATCACCGACAACGTCCTCCTTGTGCAATAGATCATGCACTCCATGCATACTAAGAAAGGGAAGAAGAAGTGGATGGCTATCAAGATGGACCTCTCCAAGGCATTTGATAGAATGAATTGGGTATTCATCCATAGTACCCTTTCCATGGTAGGCTTACCACAGTGCATGGTCGAATTGATCATGGCTATCATTCAATCAGGTGAGACCTCGCTCCTTTGGGAGGGTGTTCCACTGCCGCCCTTCAAGGTCAACCAGGGTGTTCTCCAAGGCAATCCCCTAAGCCCATATGTGCTTGTGCTCTGCCTAGAGAGACTGAACCAAGCCATAGCACTCTCAGCTTCAGAAGGTTCATGGAAACTAGTGGTTCTTACTAGAAGTGACACGCCTCTTACACATGTATGCTTCATCGATGACTTTGTGCTTCTAGCGGAGGCGACTCTAGCCCAAGCCTCGAACATCAAGAAGATATTCTGATCCTTTTCTTTAGCCTCCGGACATATTGTCTCGGCCAACAAGTCAAGGTGCTTCTTCTCCGCCAATGTCTCTCTCGTTGACAGCCGTGCTATCAGCAGGAAGCTGGGGTTCCAAAGCACGTCTGACCTTGGGAGATACCTCGGTGTACCAATTCTTTACAAGAGAGTTAACAAGGCTACTCACGCTTCCATCCTAGAGTCTATACAAGTGAGAATGAATAGTTGGACATCTCGACACCTTGCTCTTGCAGGAAGGATCACGCTAGCCAAAGCTACCCTGCAAGCGATCCCTACCTACACAATGCAGACTGCCTTGATCTCGCCGGCTCTGTGTGATGACATCAACGGTCACATTAGGAAATTCATCTAGCAAGGCTCTTCTACCCAGAGGAAGATGTCTCAAGTGTCCTGGAAGAAAATCTCTTCTAGTAAGGATTGAGGTGGCCTAGGCATCAAAGATGCTAGAACTAGGAATGAGGCTCTGATGTTGAAGAACGTTTGGTCTTTCTTGAATGATCTGGATAAACTCTGGGTGATCGTCTTGAAAGAGAAGCACCTACCCACAACGCCAACTCCAAAGCCTCATGCTCGATGGTGTGGAGATTCATTCGCTCCAACTTAAATAGAATCAAGGATAGGTGCTCAAATCGGAGACGGGCTGAACACTCGTGTCTGGACAGATAAGTGGCTGAGAGGACAATCTATTCCATCTCTAGCTCCCGACCACCCCATACCTACAGATTTAGTAGATATGCTAGTCTCGTCCATGAGGCTAGACAGTGGTGTCTGGGACTAGAGCTTCATCAATTATTATCTTCATGGATGTGTTAGAGAGATTCTGAGGTTGTTGCCACCACCATCCACCAAGGCCAGACCAAATAGCCTCATCTGTCCGGATGAGGCGGACGATGAACTCGCAGCCAGATCGGCTTATCATTGGATGTGGAGGGATAAAGAGAATCCAACCCCTGGTGCTTGGTCCCATATCTGGATGAAACAAGTTCCTGAGAGGGTCAAAACCTTCCTTTGGCTGCTCCAGCACTGAGTGACCCTTACGAATGTAGAGAAGAAAAGGTGATATCTCGACGTGGCCCCGACCTACGCCAGATGCAACTTAATGGATGAATCCATCTTACCCTATCTTAGGGATTGTCCCAGAAGCGCAGAAATATGGCAGGCCCTAAATCTTGACCAGTGCTTCTTCCAGGACGAGGAGGAGGTATGGATCGAAAATTCTCAAAGGAGAATATCATGACATCAATCCGACTACCCAAGAAGTTACCTATTGGCATCTCTGGACAGTGAGGAACGACGAGGTCCATGGCGGGAAGCCTTTCCGCCCCCATGTTGCCCTCTGTTTCATCACTCTGAGGACTGAGACGATTCAAAATTCCCTAAGCTCTACAAGCAACTTAACGACGAATAGAAGCACCCAACCACTATTATGGGGCTCTATCAGACCTCCACGGGTGATCATCTTCACCGACACAGCCTTCCAGGCACAGTCCATGAAGTCTAGCTATGGTTGCATTGCTATCAATCCGGCTGGCCAGCTCATCAGAGGAGTAGGTAACCTGACGTGCTCAAGCTCAGTTGATGAAGCTAAAGTAATATCTATCATTCAAGCACTCTATCTGGCCAAAGACAATGAATGGATAGATGTGGAAATCATCTCGGACTCCAAATCTATAATACACACACTATCTTCTCCTACCAAGCCATCGGCGAAGTTCAAATCTTACAGGAACCTATGGAAGAAGAATTCCATCAGCCCTCCCTCGGTCTATCTTATTCATAGTCCCCGAGAGGTGTTAATAGTAGCTGATTCAACTGCAAAATTTGTTCTTAAAAACAACACTAGTGTAGCCTTTTCTACTTGGTTGGCTTGGCTCCCATGTAATAATATCATCGATTTGGCATCTTTCCCTCCAACTTTCCGTTTAAATGAATAAATAGGTAGTTGTTGCAAAAAAAATATGACTTTTTGAATGAACAGAGAAAGGATGCCTATGTCCGGGACCCTTGATCTGGGATGACCACCTACTATCCCGATAAATGGAAATTATCATCTTATGTCTGTATGAAATCACCCCATGATCGAGAAAATGGGAAAGGATCAGGATACAAATACTGTGATTTATGACAACGGGGACCGAACGGCCCCAAAGCTACTAGTACATGCTGAGTCGTACTATTGTGGGCCTCCATGTGTGTCACTTAGGTTTATCGTTGATCATAAAATCTTTATTGGGAGTCATTTACCCAATGTAAGTTCATACTAGATTGGGTATTCAATAAGAAAACCATGGGTGTTTTCAAGTTCTATATGTATCTTTATACTAGGTGACGTATATATGTGTTTATTTTTTACGTGTCTGTGTGTTTGCTTCTCCAGCAGCTAAGGTATCTATTTGGACGTAGTTTAAAGCTAGGGTACCTGCTTAGCACGCAGTTCAATATTTTTTCTTTTTACATTTCTAATATATGTAATAATAGTCACCTATTTCGTTATTTTTAATTATTTATTAAGAAATAGAAGATTGGTTTTTAATTATTAGAATCATATATTTTTTCTGAACGTGCGACGCTAGGGTTAGCTCTGGCGATCAGTGATTTTAGGCTTTCTCACATTGGGAAACTAAGGTGATGCCCTCTTGTTTTTTGCAGGTCCTCTCCATCGCCATGGCGGATGAATTGTGGATAGGTATGTGGCACTCAAGGTACAAGATGAAGAGGAGACCGAGGTTCTCGACTTCAAAGCAGAAGAGATCAAGACAGAAACATAGCATATGGAACTCGCCCTAGTGGGACGGTTGATCACAAACAGGCCTTATAACTTTTCAGCCCTAAAGCAAACCCTAACGATGGCTTGGTCATTGAAGAAGGAAGCGAGTTTCCACCAGATCGCCAACAACCTCTTCATCATATAGTTCCTATACTAGAGAGACAAGGAGAAAGTGGTGAATGAAGGCCCGTGGAATTTTGACAATCACTTACTGGTTATCAAGGATATTTCACCAGAAGATATACCAATGGAGGTGAAGATCATTAATAGTTTCTTCTGGATCCGCCTGTACAACATGCCCCTAGGGTACAGGTCGGAGGAGGTGATCGCAACAGTAGTTGGACGGATCGGGCGGGTGGTCTCGGTGGACAGGAAGGATCTCAGATGGGATACTTCATGTCGTGCTCGCGTCAAAATTGATATTACGAAGCAGATCCAACAGAAACAGAAGATCAGGGACAATGTCGGGAACGTAGTGGTGATCGAGATCCACTACGAATGCCTGCCATCCTTCTGCTACCTCTATGGATACATGGGACATCTTGAGAAGAACTGTGGTGAAGAAGACGACAACAAGGAGGACTCTCTCAAACCTAGAAGATGGGGTCCATGGGTTAGGGCCTCACCAATCAAACGGTGGACAGTCCCGATCAAGGAGGAGATTTTTGTTTGAGAAAGTGCATCAAGAGAACTGAAGTTCATCTCCAATCCGACACAAACACAGGGGAACTCTGAGGGCCACTCTGAACATGTTTCCAAGGGTAGTATGCACAAAGAAGACAAAGCTACGGAGGTTCAGGGGGAATCCGAATTTCATGTCTCGTCTCAACAACTAGAAGTTGCTTTCCTAGGAATAGAAGCGGGAGGAGGAAGAGGTTCAAGAAAATCTAAAGACCCAGGCAGAGAAGAGGCGGCACCAAGTAAGGTATCTACGGCGAGGGAAGGGATGGTTCTAGAGACTGGTCTGGGGACAACAGGTGGTGACCTTTTAAAAACTAATGGAGCGGTGACGATCAATTGTGATCAGGTCAGAAAGGTCCCCATGGAATAGGGAGGAAAAGGAAAGACGACGTGTCCAACGGCCACCATCTTCAATAGGCTAAAGACAAGCCTGGGGGTGATCAAAGGGGAATACAGCGCCAAGGATCACAGGGGGAAGAGAAGAGGTTTACTAGGCTTACGAGAAAGAAAGCAGGACGATAGGAAGGGAGGACGTCGGTGGATAGGGGGACAGGATCGAAGAGGGGTAGGGATGTTATGGGAAGTGACATAGGTGACGGGGGTCAGAAGGAGGGGGAGAGCAAGAAGATAAGGGTACAAAATTGTTTGCAGATGACAAACAAGTAGCGGGTGCTAGGGTATCCCAGGCCCGTGAAGAGCCATGAAAATACTGTGTTGGAACGTCCAGGGCCTGGGCCACCCTGGGATGGTGAATTCCCTCAAGAGGAGGTGTTGGAGGGAACTGGCCGACATAGTTTTTGTTATGGAAACTATGTGCAGAAGTAGAGATTAAGAGGATGTGAGAAGAAGATGCAGTTTTGAGAATGAAGTGGGGGTGGATAGTAGGGGGAGATCAGGTGGTCTGGGTTTATGGTGGAGGGGAGATGAGGTGAATGTGAAATCCCTCTCAGACCATCATATTTGCGTGGAGGTAGGGGCTGAGGACAGGTTTTGTTTTGTTGGTGTCTATGGATGGGCAGTAGTGCAGGACAGATGGCGAACGTGGCAGCTCATACAAGATTTGTGCATGAACTCAAATTGGCCTAAAATCATTTGTGGCGATTTCAATGAGATCCTTACTGATGAGAAGAAGCTAGGGGGACAGCCAAGGAGCGAATGACAGATGAGGAACTTCAGGGAGGCCCTTGACATATGTCAGATGGCTAATTTGGGATATGCTAGTTCCAAGTTCACTTGGAGACGAGGACTGCGGGCAGATAATATCATCAGAGAAAGATTGGATCGCTTTGTAGCAGATAAAAGATGGTGTGACATTTTCAATATCAAGTGAGTCAAGAATTTCCCTATCAGCAATTTGGATCATGGACAGATCATGGTTTGGGCAGAGAGGGGTCATAGTCGACAGAAGAATGAGAAAAGGTTCAAGTTCGAGACTTTATGGTTACCCTCCCCAGGGTGCAAAACTATTGTGGAGCGTGCTTGGGAGGACAACCAGCAAAAAGGACTAAAAGAACAGACGGAGGTGTGTGCAAAAAATTTGAGTATTTGGGCTGCTAAAGAATTTGGGGATATCAAAAAAAAGATCAATGATACTGAAAAGAAATTGACTAGAGCTCAGAATAGACCACCTTCAAATGACATGATCAATGAATGCACAGATCTCTCAAAGGAACTTCAAGAACTACAACGTCAGGAGGAAAGCTTCTGGTTCACAAGGGCAAGGACGAATGAGATGTGGGATGGGGATAAAAATACCAAATACTTCCACCACAAAGCAAGCCTGACGAGGAGGAAAAATCAGATTGAGGGTATTTTCAATGAAATGGAGCCTGGAAAACTGAACCAGAGCAGGTGGAAAACACTATCACATCTTTTTTCAACTCGTTGTTTTGTTCCTCAAATCCAAGGGGGGAGGCTTTTTTGGAAGGGATGGATGGATCTATCTCGGAAGAGGATTGTGCGAGGCTTGTTGAAGAACCTTCTAAAAGTGAGGTGATATATGCAGTTCAGCAGATGCACCCTAACAAAGCGCCAGGTCCAGATGGGATGAAGGTTGTCTTCTACCAAAAATTTTGGAGCATTGTAAAGAAAAGTTTGCTTATTTTACTGTTTCTTGGTGGAAAGGGGAAGCTAATCTAGAAGACATAAATGAAACTGATATAGTGTTGATACCCAAAACTGCGCACCCCAAGCGCATGACTGAGTTCTGGCCCATTAGTTTGTGCAATGTATCTTACAAGATCATAACAAAGGTGATGGGGAACCGAATAAAACTACTGATGGAGAGTATTATTTCGCTACAACATAGTGGTTTCGTGGGAGGAAGAATGATCACTGACAATGTCTTGGTGGCGTATGAGCTGTTTCATACTATGAAGAAACGCAAGCAAGGGAGAGAAGGACTGATGGCTCTTAAACTCAACATGAGTAAGGCTTATGACAGGGTAGAGTGGCACTTTCTGGAGAGAGTCATGGAGAAAAGGGGGTTGCTGGAATTATGTAGATCGAAGGTGAATGAGTGCTTTATGAGTGTGTCGCACAAGTTCATCATTAATGGTAACAGGAGAGGATCTTCAAAACCCACACGGGGGTTGCGCCCAGGTGACCCAATCTCTCCCTACCTATTTCTTTTTTGTGTTGATGCTCTTTCCTTTTCTCTTAATTCGGCTGCACAGATGAATAAAATTCATGGAGTAAAAGCATGCAAAAGGGCACCACGGGTGTCACATCTCCTTTTGCTGACGACAGCATTGTGTTTGCAAGGGTGACCTCAGAAGAATGCTCCATTTTAGTTGAGATTTTCATCCAATATGAGAGGGCATCAGGATAGAAAATTAACTATGAAAAGACAGAGGTCTCCTTTAGCGCCAATGTGACAGCAGAAAGAAGAACAACAATCAAAGCTATGCTGGGGGTGAAAGAGGTGGACAAGCATGACAAATACTTGGGACTCCCCACGGTGGTTGGTCGGTCTAAAAAGCAAGTCTTTGCAGCCATTAGAGATAGAGTATGGAAGAAGTTGCAGGGGTGGAAGGAACAACTTTTATCCAAACCAGGTAAAGAGGTCCTTATAAAGTCTGCCATCCAAGCAATCCTTACATATGTGATGAGCATGTTCAAACTCCCAGATGGTCTCATTGATGATATTCAGGTTATGATTGTAAGGTTTTGGTGGAGATCTAAACAAGGGGAGAGGAAAATCCATTGGATGAGCTATGAGCGCCTATGCAAACCAAAAGACTGCGGAGGGATGGGCTTTAGGGACCTAAAGGCTTTTAACCAAGTGTTATTAGCTAAGTAAGGATGGAGGCTAGCAACAAAGGAAAACTCCCTTGCTGCCCGGGTCCTTAGGGCAAAGTACTACAAAAATACGTCAGTCACAAATGCTTCTATTTGCGGGGTGCCAAGCTACACATGGAGAAGTATATGGGGAGCAACTCAGGCTATAAAACTGGGCTTCTTATAGAGGGTGGGAGAAGGCAAAAGGATTGACTTGTACAGAGACAGGTGGATTCCTCAGCTTGGAGGCCCAGTACATCGTTATCTAGTGAGTGGACCTACCGAGTATAGCACGGTGAGCCAGTTGATTAATCAGGAGACAGGCCAATGGGACCAAACAATGTTAGAAGAATGCTTCCCGTCCCACATAGGAAGTATGATACGCATGATTCTGATATGTGGTCCGGGAGAGGATGACATGATTTGCTGGGATAGGGAGGAGGACGGGAGCTTTACGGTACGTAGTGCTTATGCACTTCTACAAATGTGAGCACATCTCCAGGATTGGGTCAAGGAGGATGACTGGCATAAGATTTGGAAGGAAAAGTGGCCACCCAAACTGAAGCATTTTATTTGGCGGGCTTTGAGGTATATTCTTCCCACAATGAAGGAATTCTATAGAAAGCAGGTAGTACAGGATGAGGTATGTCAAAGGTGCAAGGAACAGTAAGAAGACCTCACACACACTCTACTTACATGCAAGTGAGCAAAGGAGGTATGGGCGGCAGGTAACCCGGAATGGTCCAGCATGACTAGTACTGTGGCACGTGAATTCATCATGGATCTACTGCACACGCACAATGAGCAGCAGCGGACAGAAGGTGTTACCTTGTTATGGGTGGCGTGGACAGCGAGAAACAAACAGCTTTTCGAACCCAAGCCCCCATACATTCCAGCACTAGCGGCGGGCTTCCTGACGTTGGTGAAGGACTATAACACCTACACGATAGCCACTGCGAGCACGACGCGGCCGGTCCAAAACAAGGAAACGCAGCAATGGAAAAAACCAGCTAGGGGAAGGATGAAACTGAATGTTGACGTCAGTGTCACGGCAATAAGCGGAGGGGGATGTGGAGCGGTATTAAGAGACGAGAGAGGCCAGGTGCGCATGACCTTCCAATGCAGACTAGAGCATACATTCTCAGTGCTTTGGGCAGAGGGAATGGCTACTTTAGAAGGTATGAAGGTTGCTACCAACCTGGGCTTCTCCAATATCATCATGGAAACGAATAGCTTGTTGTTGGTCCAGGCATTCAAAGAAGGGGGATGGGGGAGGGGGTATGTGGATGTGCTGGTCCGTAAGTTGAAGTCTCTCTCTGAGGTCTGTGTGTCCTTTGATTTGTGTTTTATAGGGAGACAAGGTAATGGGATTGCTCATACATTGGCTTCTACCGCCTATCATGTTGATAGCCCTCGATTGCGTATCGGGGATTATGATGATCACATTGTAGTTTCTGCCTTGAAAGAGGCTAAATAAATAATATGATAGGCTCCCTTTCTCAAAAAAAAAGAAATAGAAGATTGATGGGGCACTATTTGATCGGTAATTGTGTGTGACACACCTTAAATGTGATGTGTCACCTTATATATTATAAGAAATTTTTCATTATTTTTAAAATTATAAGTCAGTCCCTATGATGGTACACTACAATATTATCTTTTCTTTTTAAAATTTTATTTATATAATAAGACTCATCAATACTATACAAGAAAGACAGTCGGGTCTTAATGAAATTTTTTCCATTATTTTGTAGAATTACAAACTGGTCTTTATGTACACTACACTTTTGTCTTTTCTGTTTAAAATTGTATATTGTATAAAGAGGCTCATCTATAGTATATAAGAAGCTCAAAGAGGAGGCTGAATGCAATTTTTTTATTATTTTTTGGAGTTACAAATAGGTCCATATGTGTACACTACACCTTGGTCTTTTTTTTAATTTTATATTCTATAAGAACACTCATCTATACTATATAAGAAAGCATGTAGAGAGTGTTGAATGTAATTTTCTCCATTATTTTTTATGATAGTGGTGTGTTTGTGTGCCTGCTTTTTACGCACATATTTGCTTGCTTCTCCAGCAGTTAGGGTGCCTTCTTGACACATAGTTTAGATTTTTTTTTCTTTTGACATTTCTAATAAGGCAGTTGATATGCCTCTATGCTTGCTTTTTCAGCAGTTAGGGTGTTTGTTTGGCACACAATTTAGATTTTTTCCTTTTTACATTTCTAATCTATGTAATGATGTACTTTATTTTATTTTTTATTATTTATTAAGAAATAGGAGGATGAGGGGGCATTATTTGACGGACAATTGTGTGTGTCACATTTTAAATGTGATGTATCACCATATATATTATATAAGAAGTTCTTTATTATTTTTAAAATTACACACCGGTCCCTGTGATGGTACACTACACTGTTGTCTTTTTTTTATTATATAATGAGAGTCATCAATACTATATAAGAAAGGTCGGGGGAGCTGAATGAAATTTTCTCTATTATTTTTTGGAACTACAAACTAGTCTGTGTGTACACTACACTTTTGTCTTTTCTTTTTAAAATTGTATATTATATGAGGAGGCTCATCTAGTATATAAGAAGCCCAAAGAGGAGGTTGAAAGCAATTTTCTATATTATTTTTTGAAGTTACAGATAGGTCCATATGTGTGTACAGTACACTTTATCTTTCTTTTTTAAATTTTATATTCTATAAGAAGACTCATCTATACTATATAAGAAAGCATGTAGAGGGTTATGATTGTAATTTTCTTTATTATTTTTATAATTACAAACAATCTCATGTGTGTACACTATACTTTTGTCTTTTCTTTTTAAAATTATATATCGTATAAGATGACTCATCTATACTATACAAAAAGCATATAAGAGGTTGAATGCAATTTTTTCCATTA
Organism: Alisma plantago-aquatica; assembly: GCA_963693085.1. Taxonomy (NCBI): domain Eukaryota; kingdom Viridiplantae; phylum Streptophyta; class Magnoliopsida; order Alismatales; family Alismataceae; genus Alisma; species Alisma plantago-aquatica. Next base: position 1,554,744,436 of record OY856409.1, read on the forward strand.
TTTTTTAGAATTACAAGTCGGTCCTTATGTGTGTACACTACACTTTTGTCTTTTCTTTTTAAAAGTTTATTGTATAAGGAGACTCATCTATACTATATAAGAAAGCTCACAGAGGGGCTGAATCCAATTTTTTTCATTGATTTTTGGAATTACAAAGCAGTCCCTATGTGTGTACACTACACTTTTGTCTTTTCTTTTCAAAAGTAATATTATATAAGGAGACTCATCTACACTATATGAAAAAAATCCTTAGAGGGTGTTGAATGCAATTTTCATTATTGTTTCTTAGAATTACAAACCATACCCTCTTTTAGTGGGTAGAATGTATCTTATTTTGAATACTAACTACAAATTAATCATCAGCATACACAAAAATGATAGTTCAAACTCACACAAAAAGCTTATCAAATGACTTTGTTGTAGCAAACAAGAATAAATGTCAACCAACTCATTACGCATATTATATTTATTCAACTCGCATGTGTCTTTTGCTCGTATAAAAATAAAGACATGGGTTCTCATTCTTGTTGCCTTTATTGGTACACCTTTATGGACTCCTAGCCGTTGTATTGTAAGAAAACAACTCTAGAACATGGAATTAGCACCACATATAGGTGAAATATTTGATCAATTCAATAGGAACATAAAAAAATTTGCTCTGGTATGGATTTTAACCTTCATGTCCATCTAGTTATTAAAAAATGATCTGATTATAATAATTCGATCCATCTTGCCATTAGTGAAATCAACTCTTTTGAGATCGTGCATACTCAATTTTCGACGGGAGGAAGATTGGTATCCTAGACAAGATTGAAGGAGTTTATTGTTTGAGTATTACTTGATATAAAATTACTCAAAGACATATCATTGACTCTTTTAAGACATTTACCTACATCACAATATATGAATGACTCTTTTGTAGTAGTGTTGGGGACTTTTGTAATCTCTATATTAAGATTTGTGGGTAAATCATTAGTCAATAAACACTATGGTAAATCATTATGCAAGAACTCACGTTTATTACATGTCTAACACTCCCAAGTCTCAAGGATGTCTTCTATCCCCTTATGGTATTAAATATTTGATATCTATAATGCCGATCTTAGTAGGGTAAAAAAAATATCGATGCAATCATTATGCAATTATTTGTAACTATAAATTGTACTAACAAGAATTGTGTTATATCATGATTCTTCCTTGTAATAAAAAGAGAATAAAATATGAACACATACATTATCATGTGGAAATCCCTTAGTCACTATGAAATTGTTGAAACTTATGAAAGTTTGAATGTGTTGGGCATGGTTTTCTATAAGACCACTATTGAACTATCTAGGCTGAGTCAAACTAATGATACTAGTGCATGCATGATGATTTATGCCGAGTGGCATATCGACCATACTAGTAAGAACATTGTTTACTTTAGGTGTGACATAATCTTACAGAGGCTTACCTATCCTAGAATTCTCATTATTTTTGGATTTACCATTCTGCAGTGACCTCAAATTTTAGTACTTTTTTATCTGAACCAATTATGTGATGTGGAAATTTAAGTAAAAAATGAAGGGAATATGTTGACATTGGTTGATGAATGTAAGCCCTAGACTTAGATTTAAGTTTTCAAGTTCAGTAATATTGAAAGAACGAAAATTTATTAATGAGATGCTTCAATTGAGATATTAAACTACAAGTGGTAATTCAAATCCTTAAGTTTGTAATCAAGAATATGATAAATATTGTGGACCCTTTGGAAGGCCAACGATGAATCATGGGCCTTAGGATCCAATTGAAGAACAACTGGACTATTTGAATAGAAAATAGGTCCAAGGGACATATGCTAAAGAAATTGGAATTTCGTCTATGAATATGATGATGATAATCTTGTGAGTTGATTGGTAAATGGATTATAAGATAATGAACAATATTCTAGGAGGTTTCAAGATATAAGTACCCTAGATAAAAAAAAATTAGCAATTATCTAGTCCATGCTTGGACTTCAAGTTTCGAGTATCAAAAAAATCAAATTTTATCTAATACTTTGTCCAACACAAGATAATGGTTAAATGAAGATAAAACCAAGTTTTTGGATAATATTGTGATTATATGTGGCTTAGGTGGTTAAATAAGTAAATAATTGAAATGAAATGAAATGAAATGGTATTTATTGTACCTATAAAATCCTTAGATTTTTTAAATTTAAGATTGTATGATATGAATACAATAATAATGAATTGTTATTCAGCTTAAGATAATCAGAGTAATGAGAACAATAGTATGACTCAAATTTCATTAGAATGATGACTTTAAGTTTTAAACTTAGAATAAGTCTTCACTTCATTGAAATAATGTAATGTTGAGAAAAAAATATAAATATAAGGCTCTAGTTGATAGGCAATGCCTTGATTTCATAATTAGAAAGATAATTAGTCATGTGGACCCTTTGGAAGGCCTAAGTATGAACTATGGGCCTTAGGATCTGTAACGTCCCCGGATTATGCCGCCTCGAGACTTAGAAGGCTCGGGAGGACAAATCTGAAAATGGTAGACAATCATTTCAGAGAGTGATGTGGAAGCATAATACGCATACATGAACATACAAAATAATGCATACACCATAATACAATCTCAACATTCAACATGTATATTACATAATGGACTTAAATTTACAACATGAATTACAATTACATATTAAAAGGAGATTTTACACAAGTCTAAACATGTATGCTAACTAGGATCTTAGACAATAGGTACAACTTGTACAACTTGCTCACATCCTATTCTTTTATCCCATTCTAGCTCTGGACCTAGAAAATATGAGAAACAAAAATCATCAACAAAATTTGGTACGTGGTAAAAGATACACTAGTAAGGTTGCATAAAGGAAAATACTTGAAGAAGGAAGAAAGAGAGAAAAACCATTTCTTAAGGTGAAAATCAGGTAAACATCCTTTTTATTACATTTATTTGATGCAGGTGTACTACACTTATCTGCACTTGACTTACATCCAGTATGGGAAAAAATTATATCATCATACATCTAACATGGGCCAAAGCATCATACATCCATGTTAGGCAACATACATCCATACCGGGCTAGGTGCACTAGTAGCTACAACCCATCCATATCCTTTTATGTTATATTATATTTTGGTGAAGTATAACTGATAATAGTTCAACCAAGCAATGAATATCCAAATAATAGCATTCATGATATTACATATCATAAGCAACCAAGATATCTAGTCTTATACTTATAAGACCACGTACCTAAGTTTAGATATTCCTAATAATCCTCGATCATCTAGATATCTGGTCATCGCCTGATTAATAGCAAATATTTATCATTAATACATGGTTCATTATGTCATTGATATTTTAGTTCTAAGTTAGGGTTTAGGCCAAACCTAGGTTCCAACTGATGTTAAATATGTTTATGACAGTTTTCTACTGATCTATATGTCATAAGTAAGGTCTGGTATGAATTTCATATTATTATGATGCTTATGCTATTTTCTATAATTAATATGAGGACAAAAGCATCTAATTAGTCAGTAATAGAAAAAGACCTATTATTTAGGTATATTACTCGGATCAGAGTTCAAAGGTTCATTAGGAAATATGTAAACAAATTTGAATGTCATGCACAATATGATATCAATAATCTTGAGAAGTGATTAGTAATCTGATTTGGAGATAACTGGAAAAATACTAGAAGATTCTAAGAAGATAAATGACCTAGATAATTAAGGGAGTGATTATCTAGACTTTACTTAGATTCCAAGTATTCGGGTAGCAAATAAACATAATTTGGTATATTTTCAACAAATGAGATAATGAGTAAGGGAAGGTAAATACAAGATTTGAAGGGATAATATTAATATTTACGACCTAGGTATATTAATCAAGTATATACTTGAATTGTAAGAAAAATGATACTTACCTTTAGTTTTGTATCCCAATCTTTGCCTGATCTAGGATTAGGCTAGTAAGAAGCTAATCTCCAATTTTGGGGTTATTTGGATATTCCTAGTTTCTTATATAATTTTTAAAAGTTTTGATAAATATAATATATTTAAACATTATCTTGATTGAAGTTATCATGTTGATGTCACACTATGGTTTGGATCGTATGGCACCATAGCATGTATGACACTGATGTAACCACATCTCTAAGTAGTGGATCCCATATCTAAGGTGGTCATGGGTTATCTTGAAACCAGGGTCAGGAAGCCAACAGCAGCAAGAATCACCTTGAACCTCTCCCTCACTATCTACTGCTTGAATCTCTATGCCATCTCTCCCAACGGCCTCGGGAGATCAATCCAAACTAGATGATCCCCAATTTTTCCATTATCTCATCCCTAGGAGATAATGCCCAAAATGAGGGCAGGCTTGATCCTTGTAGCACAAAGTGTGAGGGATATCTTGACCCCTCACACCTATGAAAAAGGACTGGAAGGTTTTGTCTCTCTCCCTATAACAGGAATAGCCCTCCAATTTCACCATAGATACTATGACACTATTCTTCCACCTCCATCTCTCTACTTCTCTGGCCTAGCTCTAGTCTACATCGCCCTAGTCGTCCCTTGCCATTGGAAAAGCATGCTTGGAGTTCAAGAGACCATGGTGATGGTCCTTATCCCTCTCACTTGATTTCCATGGCCAAGTATCATATATTTAACAAGGAGATTGACCACCTTCATAATGTAGGAGGATTTGAAGGTGTACTCATAGGAAGAAGATGATTGAGGATTTGCCATTATGAGGTTAGGGTCATTTTTGACCTTTCATTCTCCTTTTCCACCTTAGCCTCACTGGAGTGGGTTGCCAAAGTGGCATGATCCTATTGGCTCAAGACAAACTGTTAGGTATTTCTAAATAAACAATGTTTGCTTATGTGGTGATCACCGATTGTTCTAGTTGTGCTAAATATCTAATAATTGTATAATTTTATTAGAAAAATGTGAAGACAAAAAATAAAATGAATTCAAAGCTTGATTCTTATTGTAGTTCAAAATATATAGTTGATACATGAAAAGTAAGTCGTTTATACATGAAAACCTAGATTTGAGGAATAAAATGCTCATCTCAGTATATACATTGATTTTGTGATAATATATCATATTGTTAAATAGAGATGATATCCTAATGTATTCAATCATATTAGAATGATAGTAATCACATTTAGGGTTCTAAAGTGAATAATCAAGCACATGTTGAGTTAGTGATATTAAACCAATGTTTATAACGTGATATGGTCTGTAGCCATATAATCAGATGTAGTTATTCTTAATGACATCATATGTTCATTATGCTAATTAGAGTTACACCTAATTGGGGTTTCTAATCCTTGAATACATGGTATGATGGAATGAGGGTTTGATACACTTATTCCTAGTCCACACCCAAGATGACCCTAAACCCTAGTTAGGATCTTATCTAGACCTAAGTAGTATCTTTGAATATTTGGTGACACTTTAGGGTTATACATACATGTTGATAATGTTCATTGATTATGTTGATTGCTTGGATGTTTGGACTTATGCTTAAAGTACTTGAATTATATTGTATGGTTCTACGTTGAGGTAAATGGTTACTTATGAGTACCCACATTATCGATTGTCAATGGTTTGTCATATGATTTTTGAAGTGATGATTTGATGAATAAATTGTTGGATGTTTATTTTATTCAGTTCGTTATAATGCCACTATAAGTATCACATAAAGTACATTAGAATATTCTAAAACTTGGGTTACAACCATAAAAGGGTAATGCACATAAGTCTAGATGGACAATGATTACACTAGAGGGTCCATACCAAATTTGATGAATGTACAAGTTTCATATGTGCATATATTTGGTTGTGAAATTTATATGTTGGTATTATACATGCACATATTTTTGTTGCACCAGTTATGTAGTATAGAGGTATACATATCCACTTTTGTCAGTGTTTTAGGTACCTATCACATATAAAGTTATCAAGACATGGTGATTTAGATGAACCCAATTGAAGATATTAAAGCTAAGTCACAAGCAGGAATAGCTAGCTAGTCTTAGCATTTCTTCTATATATGCTAGTTTCTTTTGACAAATCCATGTAACTCATTATAGGAGAATTATTTTGCATCTTGTAAACATTCTTAATTCAATTAATGAAAATTTATATTACTATTTATTATTTATTAGAACTAGATCCTAAAAAATTTAGGTAATGAGCCTCGACTTTAAGGTCTTCCTTTGATTGGGGACACTCAAAAGTGGGGTCATTACATTTGATATCAGATCCCAGATTTATCAAATAATATTTAATAGTAGAATTATAAGGAAAAATATTAGGGCATAACCTAAGGGTAATCGTATCTAGAAATGATTGCAACTTTGAGGGCTATCAATATTTTCCTCTGCACCATTAGGTTGGTATACAGGGACTTCCTTAGCTAATGTGATACATGCCTTGCTAGAACCTAGGATTTTTCAGAAGTAATGTTTCCCTAGGTCTTCTCATATCTAATTTCATCCAATTCTGATACCCTTGCTTAATAAACCCAAAAATTCACTTCTCTTCTCATCTTGAACTAGGGTTTCAAGAACAAATAGGATTAAGGCATCCACTACCAATTAAAATAGAATGTTCAGTAGATGTAGAAAATGTGACACGTGCTTTATATCTCTCTACTGAGGGTAAACCTTAGAATGACCTAAGTGTGGGTGGAAAAACCTAGTTGTCCATAAAGGATAACTCAATAGGGTATGAAACCTTAGTGGTTGAAGGGAATCATAAAATCCTAGGATGTAGGGTGTAGTCCCTAACCCTGGATAATGGGATGTTGTGGGTGAAATAATAATCCTACCCAAAGCAACCCTAATTAGGGAAAATGAAAGAAAAAATACTAATGTGTTGGGTAATCAAGTCTGGTTAGCACAAAGTAGATACCATATTCCCATGAACGTAAGTATGTGGAGTAATGCATGTGTGCTACATGTAAATGGTTTTGAATATACAAGAAAAATAGGAAACTAATGGTTACATAAAGATTATTATAATACCCTCAATTCACCTTTTAGGGGTGGTGTCCCGACCTGGGGTGGGTCAACCCAAGAATGAGAAAATACCAAAGGGGGAGGTATAATCCTAAACTCGAGGGGTCAGGTTGTATATAAAAGCCTAATCTCCTCGTGTAAGCCAAGAAGGCACCTCAAATTAGGACCTTCCCTAGAAGGGTGAGATGACCAACCTAATTTTATGATTTGACGTAATCTGGGATGCCCAAAAAAGACCTAACCTTAAAGAAATAGGATATGATGGGATGGCATAGGTTTGGGGTAGGGAAACCCTTACCTCTACCTAGTCATAATATGTTGTCATTTTTAATCGAAAAATAGTTACAACCTATATCAAATTTGAAGTCTTGGTTAGAGATAATACAAGGGTAATTATGTGATGGCAAGTAAACTACATTGAAGGAAATGTGATAAATTGTGCATTTAAGGTATATAAGCCCTACTTCCACCAATTTTGAAGAACAAAGGTATGCATTTGGCTTGATGCCTTGGATGCATAAATAGTGAATGAAAACTTTAGTTAGAGAAATCTCAAGTAAGATGGGTAATGGGGAAATTAACACTAAAATAAATCCTATGAAGGAAACCTAAGTTATAGACTCTCCTTGAGAAGGATGAGTCAAGGGATAATAAAATACAATGATGTTGGAGACCCTTATCCCAAAACAAGGTGTAATTAATAAGGGAAATGAAATGAAGTTGTGACATCTCAATAAATCCTAAGAAAGTAGAGCCTTAGTCAATCCTAAGGTTATGTAGGGATGATTAAAGGTACATAAGACCTAAGGGGTCAAGAGGTGATCATGCCCCAAAATTACATAAGGCATGAGGGGTCAGGAGAAAGCAATGCAAGACTACTTACAGCCCGTGAGGTTAGGAGAATGGCCACCTCCAAAAGTACATAAGGCCCAAGGAGACAATATGAAAGGCACTCTATAAGTACATAGCACCCATGCGGTCAAGAGAAGATCACTTCAAATGTACCTATAACCCTAGAGACCCTATGGGAATGGTTGAGGCTAATGATACAAGAGATCCAGATACAAAGAATATAAGAAGTTATGTAATAATGGTTGAAATAAGAATCTTAAGGAAAGTTGTCCATAAACTCAAAGTTGAGAAAAGCATTATCCCTTGAGCTCATGAAATTTAGGTAAATTCATGGAAATAAAATGTATTCATGCCTTGGAGTCACCTATGAGGATGACTGGACCAAAAATGTGAAATTGAAAGATAAGGTGTGGGTACACCATCTCTACACATAGAATAGTCAACAAGGAGGTTGATCACCTTTACAGAGCAATAGGAATCAAAGGCATGATGGGAGGAAGAACATGATTGGGGTGAGAAAATGTGCCTAAATGTGGGATGCCATTTTGAGGTAAGGGTCATTTTTGACCTTTCATTCTCATTTTATACCTCACCATCATAGAGGAAGGTTCCCAAAGTGGCAAGATCATACTGTCTCAGGTCCAGTTGTGTGGATATTGCTAACAAAAAAGTGGTTTCCTATGTGTCAATTATTGATTTGTCAAGTTATGTTAAATTTGAAATAATTATATTTAATTATTAGTAGATCGTACAATAGTCAAAATATAAGCCACTTTTATCAGAGTTATGCATAGATTATAAATACAATAAATTAAATGCATGTGTCTAATAATAGTTCAAAAATGATAGTTGATATATGAATAGTACGTGTTTTATACAAGAAAATCTAGATTTGAGGAATATAATGCTCCATTAAGTAAATATGTTTATTTTGTGATAATATTTCATACTGTTGAATAGTGATGAGATCATAGGTCTTAAATCATATTAGAATGATAATAATTGTAGTTAAGGTTGTAAAGTGAATAATCATGTAAATGTAGAGTTAGGGTTATTAAACCAATGTTTATAGATTTTCATGATCCTAATCCACATTATCAGTTGTAGTTGCTCCTAATTTCATTGTATGTTCAATATAATCATTAGGGTTACATTTAATTAGGATTTCTAGTCCTTGGAAAACATGATATGATGGAATTAGGGTTTTATATTCTTATTTCTAGTCCACACCCAAGATGACCCTAAACCCTAGTTAGGATTTTATCTAGAACCAATTAGTATCTTGTGAATTTTTGATAGGGTTATCCATACATACTAATAATGTTGATTGATTGTGTTGATTGGTTGGATGTTTATATATGCTTAAAGTACTTGAAGTATATTGCATGGTTCTACATTGAGGTATGTGGTTACTTATGAGTACCCTCATTATCCATTGTCGATAGTTTGTTGGATGATTACTAAAGTATTGGTTTGAATACATTTTTGGATGTTTATTTTATTCAGTTCATCATAGTGCCCCTGTGAGTAACACATAACGTAAATTAGAATATTTGAACCTTGTATTACATGTATAAAGGGGTAATGCACATAATTCCAGTGATGGAGAGTTATTACACCCAAGAGGGCATATAAAACATGGATTACAATATGCAATGAAATACATGTTTCATATGTGAAAATATTTGGTTGTGAACATTATATGTTGTTATTATACATGTAAATGTTTTGGTTGCACCATGCACACAGTAGCGATAGACAGATTTGTTTTGTTTGTTAGAGGTAACTACAACAAATAAAGTTATGAAGACATGATGATTCAGATGAAACCAATTGATGATAGTAAAACTAAGTTAGAAGGAATTGCTAACTAGTCTTAGTACTTCTTCTATGTATGCTATTTTCTTTTGATAAATTCATGTAACTCCTTATGGGATCATTATTTTACATATTGTAAATAATTTTTATTCAATTAATGGAAATTCTTTATTATTAATTATCATTGTTAGATTTGGATTTTGGAAATTTTTTTAATGAATCTTGACTTTAAGGTCCTCCTTGATTGGGGGACACTCAAAAGTGGGGTTTGTTATAGTACCAAACCTGGACCCAAACTTGGACAAATCCTCGATAAGGATAAAGTGGAAGTAAACCTAAAGTGTGGCATTAATTGGATAATCCTAGAGACCTATACAAACTTTAGAAGTATTATAAAATTTCAAGTAATGTGGATGTTAGATTTCAACTAAATCGGGATTATCCATGTCACCCCAAAAATATGAATAGATCGCGACTATAGGGTGACACAGGATGTAGCTGTAAATCCCAATAGTGAACAGTGTATTATACAGTCACACCCAAAACTCCATCTGGATCGGGAATCCTGGACCCGAGTAGAACTACGAGTAGGGAGATGATCTCTCTCACCCAATTATTGTCTTATACCATGGGAAGAAGAGGTTGTTCCTCCCTATACTTCTCCTTCTCTCTCTCTATCCCTTAGGTATACTGGAGAACTACTCCATCCTCTTTGAGAGAAAACACAAGACGCAACATACTCTAGAATTAACATTATCTTGAAACATGGAAATAATACGCAAATCTTAAAAATCCTAGGAAGATAGGGATGATTTGTTATTGACTCTCCTAATCTACATGTCTATTTAGGGACATGGGATGATCATTGTGATCCTTCTATCTAAGTGTTACCTCTATCACAAAAATCCTTGAGTTGTGCCATCAAGATCCACCTCTATCACTGGTGACATACACCCTCTTCCGACTAGCTTGACCTCATCCAGCCAATTAACTTTGCCTAAAGCTACTCTAGGGGTCCTTGAGGGTGCTAAAACCTCCATACAAGTTTGAGGAAATTGGGAACCCCTTTCCCTGACTCCATTGTTGGTAACTCAAATCTTCTCATCAATATGTTAGCTTAGGTCATTATGAGGCCTCGAGGGAGATGGAAAGGCATTGCCTAGCCCCCAACCAAAGGGTTCTTCAAGTCTAGCCAAGGCTACTGAAGACAACCACAACCTTGGATGGAGTTGTCCAGGCTTGGAGGCAATATTCAACTCTCTAGTTGACCCCCTCCATTTCTGATTAGCAGAGACTCGCATGGGGAAGAAGAGGGGAGACAATTGCTGGGGTAATCTGACCAGATTTCCCTAGTCTGTGTGACACATTTAGATCATTACACATGGGCAACCAGGTCATTTTGCATGTTATTAAAGCCCAACCAACATGGACTAGGGGGGATGATGTGGCACAAGCATGTTGGCTTGGGCCCCGCCCTGTGCCAACTATAGATAAGGTTATGTTTGCTTGTGTGCAACCACTGATTGGTCTATTTATGCTTAACATGCAATAAAGGTAGAGAATATCTGGTAACTTTAGATGTGTTGATATTATATATCATTTTTTATCAAAAAAATATGTAAAATCTAAGTAAAATGGTTTCAATATCTAGATCTGATTGTAGCTAAAAAATTATATCTAGTAAATGAATAAAGGGTGATGAATGCATGTAAATCCTAGTTTTCATGAATACAATGTCGAGTACATTAAATAGGTTTACTTTGTGATGTAAACTATTATTAGTTAATAATCATGAGATGCCAAGATATTAGAATGATAATGACACACTACTTAGGGTTCTTAAGTCATAAGATATTGAATACATATGAAATTAGGGTTTGAAGCCAAACCCTAAATCAACTCTAGACCTAAACATAAATTCAACCATGAATCAATTGGATACAACGGTGTCACTATAGGGTTATCTATAATTTCATATCATGTTCATTTCTTGGATCTACATATGCTAGGTTTTTTGGATCATACACTTGAAGTACATATTGCATGGTGTTTTCATTAATGGTACGTGGTTATTTATGGATATCTACATATATCTACTTTTGAGGATTGTCTATGATTTCCTGATGTTTAATGAACAAACTGCTTGGATGCTTATTTAATTCCAGATCTATATAATACCTATGTGTATCATATAAAGAAACAATAAGATATAATGAACCCAGAGTTAGACCAACTTAGGGGTAGTTCATATGAGTCCAATGATGGATAGACAAGTGAATACACATGAGGCATGACAAGCATGGGTTAGAATATTCAAAAGAATATACAAGTTCACGTGTGTTATTATTTGATTTTTGAGCAATATATGTTGTTATCATTCATGCACAGTTTTGTATGCACCCACACACACAATATAGCAATATACTGATCCCTAATTATTATTTTGGTATTTAGGTAGCTTACATGTATAAAGATATGAAGATATGGAAATCTAGATGGATGCATCAAAGAGAAATAAGCTAAATTCATAAAGGATTATTAGTTAGATAATAGTTCATGATATATTCTTCCTTATAGTGATAATGTTCCCTCTCACGTGGCATATTTATATTGAAAGACCAAATAAACTTCGTTACGGAGAAACGAGCAACTTTTTGTATCATCTTTATAAAATAAATCACTTATTATTATTTGTTATTTCTTAAGTTTGGATCCTGGAAAGCTGAGGTTATGATCCTTATTCCTAGATCTATATTCAATGGTGGATGATTGGGTAAGGGGGTCGTATAACATTCATTACTCATCTCTATTTAAATCTTTAGGGTCCCCCAAATCAATAGGATTAGGTGTGAATGTGTTTATTTGATTTTGCATAAGTCTAACGAATGGCTAGTTAATCATAGGATCAAATTCATAGAATTTTATGGTGTAGAGGATCTTCTCATTTTAATCCCCTAAAACATACTTATATATGGAGTAAAAAATAAAATAATGATGTAATCACAAGAATAATAAATCAAAAAAAGGAAGAATGTCAAAAAAGTTCAAATATGATAAATAGAAAAATATTATCTATTGTTTGATAACATCCATTGTTGGTGTTTATTGTACCTATATGTAGTTCCATTATGACTTGGAATTTACGTAAATGTGTATGTACTTTGCTTGAATCTTGATTCCATTATGCCTTATAATGTATATAAGTATATGTCTCTCTTGTTTGAGTCTTGATATTCTACATTTGTATGTAGGTTACACAAGGAAAACACATATTGATGTGATTTCAAACACAATGTGGGACTTATTTTAATAATTCTCTGTAGAATTTTGAAGCCCTTAACAAATCATGGAAGAACCTCTTATCAATGATGAGGTCCTAGACAACTAAAGGAAGAGTCATCTGACACATAAAAGGCATGCAAGTAAAACACAAGGGCATGTGTTGAGTATATAGGATTGTTGAGTCATGAGTTATCAAACATGGGGAATTGTGCAACTAGAAACTACTATTAAATAGAAACTAATAAGCTACAAAAAGAAAAGTTTTGGTTTCATTATTTAAAATAGGAGTTGAATTCCATAAGGCAATGGTTTAAATTTAGTTGTGAATAAAAAATGGATTCTCTAGGATCTTACGGCTTCATCAATTTATCAACTCATACGTAGTTTCTCTTTATTCAAAAAAAACTACTTTTACTTTTAGAACTACTCACATGCAGCCAACATTACTCTCACACACAATGTAATCTACTATTCAATCTGATTAAATTCATGATTTTGCAGTGTTGATATAGAAGATCAAAACCTTCTATTTCACTCTATATATTAAATTTGTGTAATTGTTGGCCCACTTTTGTAGTGTGTCATTAATTGTGGTGAAACGACATTTCCAATTATTAACCCCACTTTTTAGTGATTAAAAATATTTAACATAATTCAGGTTGATTGGGCATGAAGATGGAAATTCAAAGTAACTATTATCGTCATAGTTTGAATAAAGAATTTGATTATTATTAAAAGTTTGTCATGTGCAAATTTATACCAAGCTACTCTTAGGTCCTAGAGGATAGGGGATTGGAACCGCATTTTTGGCATGGTATCACACAAAAAATGAGAAAAGAAGGAAAACATGAATCTGAATGGATGAACCATGGGAGACATTTAAAAAGGAGATTCTCTTTGAAGTTGAGCGTGAAAAGGTAGCATTTTGGATGTCAAATTACCCTCCAAAGTTGTAAGGATCACTAGTTTATGTTGTCTCCTTCTCTTTCTCCTCTTCTTAGTTTCTGTGCACAGCCATCAGAGTTAATGATTGGATGATTTTTGGCTATCCTTCCTTGGCCTCGGTCATGGGGGAGTCAAATCTTTAAGCTATAACAATAACCATCAAATTTTTAATACCTTTATCACAGTCATATGCCTAAGAGTTGATGTTGCCGACTTGAAAGTCGGTACCGCCAAATTTTGAAGTTCTTTTCCTAGTCAAATTGCATGCAAAGTTGATACTCTCAACTTTTGGTATATTGCCCAGATTTTGCATTTCTTTTATCAACTCTGAATGCATTTTTTATACCACCTAGATGTGGTCGGTGCCACCAACTTTTGGCATTTCTTTTCCACCTTTCCTACAATGAAACAAGAAATATTAAGCCAATGAATATTATAATAAAAATATGATTAATTATGTACAATAATAGGAAGGACTAATGCACAAATAGTAATATCCTATCTTGGTGAAATATGAATGAAAATCTATTCAATTAAAAACAATTAACAATACAAACAACTAGATTAAGATATCATAATAACGATAATTATGTGTCTGTAAAATCCCTTAAGCTTGAATATCGTTCATCCTTGAGCAATAGTACTCTTGTATTTGGTTGAAGAAGTCAACATGTAGACATAAATAATAAACTTGACTCTATTAACCTCCCTCCAGTGGTAGGCTTCAGACTGGTCCTTTCCAACCATGGTGAAAATAGTTAATCTACAAGCAAAAAATATGCAAATAACTAGGCATTAAAAAGATATTTGTGAAATCATAAATAAGTTGAAGCGGGTTGAACCTCATGTAAAGTTGGATACAGATTGAGTGTGCCACAAGATCTCCCTATCTATACTTCTCTAGAAAAAGAATCAATCTACATTGGATGCAGTTCCTCAGATATACAAGAATGAGGGGTTAAACCACTTTTGGTAGTCTACCATACTGAGTATCTGGTGGATGGAATGGGTGCCTTGAAATAACAATCACAAATAATCCACATGATTTACACAATAAATAAGTATTTTGCACCTAAAAGACGGATATCATGCAATATTATGCCTTATAATGTCTCTTTTTATTTTTGGTGGAATGATGCATGCAATGGGACTCTCATCCTAATGATGATAATATATGGATAGGTGTTTAAATAGAAGAATATACCCACTATTTCCTTCGTTGTTACATTTTGAGCTTAGGAATCATTTTCCTCCTTTCTTTCTTTTTAAAAGACTGTTTTCCCTTATTTTAGCAAGGTAAATAGCTCACGCTTGGGCTTTTCCGTCTTTTTGGAGGAGTGAGGATATAAATGTCACTTTTCTCTTTTTGATGGAGAAAAATAAAGTGTATAATGAAATCAACACCTTATGCAACATGCCATGGAATTTATATACAATTTTTATGCAAACTAAATATGCTCCAATGAGATGACATGAAGAAGAAGAAATTCTAATGCAAAATAAGATGAAATAAGTATATTCTATTATTATGCCATGTAATGCATTCAAGAAGAAAATAATTTGGATCATTAATTCACACAATGGTGGTGATGGATGTATTGGGTGTTGATGAAATCATGTGACTAAGAGATATTATCATCCTAACCATGATATGTCTCTATCATATTAACTCATGAATGAAGGTAATTACTATGTGTTTCTAAAATGATCTAATAGGTCATGATATTTCTTAGTTGGATTTAAATCAAACACAATTGTTATTGCACATTCCATAGGGTTATGTTAGGTCATCTCATTTGTTAGACACGTCTTGAAGTTGGTTGGTCTAGACAATTCCTATATTTGTCCTCTCTTAAACCAACAAAAATGCATACACAAAATTTGTGAGAGCATATAAGAGAATTTTAAAATTCATACAATGTTGTCAACGAACCCCTATTCTAACTAACACCGTTAACTATCCACGGTTACACTACAAAGGTTTGTACCCTTATATTCTATGAGATATAGTAAACCACCCCCTAACAAGTACATATAGTTAATGGATACAAATTAAGAAGAAGAAAATATAAACTAAATTGGTGGCTTGCACCCACAAATCACCCTTGTTTTATGTTCTAGGCTCGGCAGACTATTACCTCTATTATGGATTGTCACACGTGAGTGGTGAATAAAGCTTTGTTAATATGAAATCCACTCTATCATCATTATTTCCATCGTCAAGTATCCACGGGTGATCGTAATAATTGCATTGTCATGGCTTGGAATGGTCTCTCTAATAGAAACTCACACCCTTACATCCCATGCATGTCCATAACCACAAAGTCAAAGGATAGTAAGTTTATTTTATTTTGACAAACATCCTCACATATCTTGATAGGCCACACAATAGATAAATCTATCAATTCAATTGGCATGCATGTCTTTATAGGCTCCCTTAATCCAAGATTCTTGAATGTGGCAAGCGACGTGATATTAATGCTTGGCCCAGAATCACGTAGTACTTCTTTGAATTTGTAACACATGGGATATTGAAACATCCAGAATATTTCTTCTTTGGTGGAAGTCTCCCTTGAATATTCCACTCAACCTCATTGACTTCTAAAATGACAGAATCTTTGATCTTGCACTTCTTAGTGATGATTTTCTTATAAAAAATCCCATATTATGGAGCTTCTTCAATGGACTTCACTAGTTGAATAGTAATTTGTAGCTCCCTGTATATGTCTAGAATGTTTGTAGAATATACTAGTCTTCTTTCCTGACTTCAGACTGTTCAAAAAAGTAACTTCTACTACATCTATAAATGGAGGTGAAGTGGTGGTTCATTGATGTGGAGGAACATATAACTCCTAAGGGGATTTATGAATGCATATTTGTCCTACGTTTAGTTGCATTTTCATATTTGTTTTGCATTCATATTCCTTATTTTACTATAGAAACAACTTACATTTAGGTTCTCTGAAATTTATATTAACTTTTAATATCAACATCCAATTCCCTGATTTCTATGGAATTTATAAGCATCATATCTTGTGCATCGGCGTAGGATACACCTGATCTCTCAAACCAACTAGCAGGAACAAGAAACTTTTTGATAATTAGATTGGAATTTCATCAATCCATTCATTCATCAATTGATGGTTCTATTGGTATGAGCTTCGTTGGCGTAGGTTCTTGACCACACGCCATCCCCCTCGATGGTTTTGAATCCTATGACTCCTCATCAGTTCAATCAGTTATGCATTTCCATTGGTTGCCACCCGATGGAAACTCTCACACACCAATAGATGAGAAGTATACACTTTTAGCCATCTGATAAAACTCCTACATGTGCCGATCAATGAAGATGCCCCCTCTCTTCCACCAATGAATTTTCCCATTGATGCAACATCGGCATCATCAATCAAAGAGAATGTTATGACCACCTTCTGTTGGAAGTATTACACTCGTCAATAGATGAAGGTTTTGGCTCTCCAACTGACAAAGACTTTACGCATGATGGGTTTTCTACCTTTTCTCTATTGATGAGAACGTTGACTTCTCCAACCAATCAAATCTCATGCATGATGGGTATTCTAGGATCTACAAGACCCATTGTCTTCCTCATGCATCCACCTATTCACATTCATGGTGGCTGACGACTTAACAGCAAGGTGATTGGGGGGTTTTAGACCTACCAGCCACCTATAAATACAATCCCATCACCTCCATTAAAAGGATCCACTTTCGTGCCTCTAATCTACCTAAATCCATTTCAAGTATCCACATCCAATTTCCATTGCTCATCTCCATCAGTGGACTAACCTCCACCTCCACAAAATCTATAAGGTTTTGACTTCAAAATAGGCATGACCAATGATGCCCCACTCCCATGGTAGACTATTAAAAGTTATTTTCCTAATTAAGTTGTAAATGTGTAGTATTTGAATTCTCAAATATTACTCACAAATGGATGAGGTCAATTATAGAGAAATTTGGATCATAATGAGTGTAGAACTGAATCATTGGTTTTAATTACATAATTTGATCAACAAATAAGAAATTATTTATGAACTGAGAACATTGAAACTAAATTTGAAAAGAAACATATTTTACTTGATGATCAATATTCGAGTTTAAATTTCTAGATTGGATTTTAACTACCTCAAGTGTTCTATAGATTCAATTGAAACTACCACCAAGTGGTCAATTAATTTAGTGGTTGTCATCGTAGAGTTCCTACTCTCAAATTAGATAGTTCACTAAGATATTGGGGACAACACCTCTCTCAAATTCATCTATCAATACCTATTTATGTGTCATGACAATCAAAGGACCAACCTAATACACCACTCTCGAGGTCAGGTCAGATCTCCCCTCTACTTAGGGTACAACAATAAATTGTCACTATTGTGAACATAAAGACATTAGAACTTGAAAGATGATAAATAGGGAAAAAGGCATTGTAATATATATCAAGAAGTAATTACAAATGAAGGTTACCATGATTGAGGGGTTTATGCTCCAATCAAGGAGATCAAGCTTAGAAGGTAATATCTAGGTTGAAGTTCCAAAGCTCTTGGGTGGCATTTATATTGATTTTGGAATAGAAATGAAGAAAACATAATAGAAATTAATGTTTCTATGGTAGGACATAGAACTCCCCATCATAAATGGTGTAGTCTGTTTATACATCACAACATAGTTGTGGTTGTTTGATCTATATATAAGTGGAACATGATGAAGTAGTGTGAGGAAAGAGGCACAGTCTATGGTAGACTGTAAGGGAGGTGTATCTATAAATTTTGCTTTATTATAGGTGGGAGGTGGACAATGAAAATTGTTATGACCCACTCCATGATTAACCAATAAGCATAGTGATTAGTGCATCATCATGTTGATTAAGTTAAGTAAGTGCTCACATATATGATTAGTGCTTTGACCAATTGAGACAATCTAATTAGCATGCTTTCTTTCCTTGAGGTTGTATTGGATTCCGCGCTTGAAATTTTGCAAAAAGAAATCACTTCAATAGGACCTTTGAGGCAAAAGTTATGTAATTTTCAAGTTCTTTGGACCTATAGTGCAATTTACCCATAACTTATTAGTCCCTTTCCCTTATCTTCTCCCCCTTTCACCCGATCGAACAGCAACCGCTTGAAGGGGCACCAAAATAGAGCCTAATCGTAGTAGAGGGAGTGAAGGGCAGGGGCGATTTTGATGCTTCCTAGCTCCGTTTTCAGGTTGGCGTCGCCTCCAACTTCTTCGTCCTCCCTCCTTCCTTCCTCTACCTTGCCCTAGCAACAGCGCCCAACCTGCTAGGGGTGGCGCCCTACCTTGCAGCAGTAGCTGCATGGAGCAACAGTCAGGGAGCCTGACTGGCCTAAATCGTGCGTCCTAAAATTGGAGGCGGATTTGAGGTAGTCGAGCTTTCACATTTATAAACCTGAATCCTTCTAGGCCCCCGCAACTTTGTTTATGGGGTCAAAGTAGATATACGGGGTCGAACACAGGGACAAGGGGGGTAGTGTTGAGAACACGGAATCGACATGCTACACTCCGGTAGGTATAAAGAGAGATAAATTCCCAAAAAGGGAAGCAGTAAGATGTCACAAATAAAATAAAGAAAACTATCTCCAACTGGAGCTACTAGAAAGATTTAAGGTTTTAGTCATTTAGCAGTTTTTAGGGGTTTTCATGCAACAGAAACAGAAAGATAATGCTCGAGCTAAAGCGAGGTACGAAGGGTAAAACTCCGGTAAAACAAGCGGCGGTAGAACCAGTCATGTACCCCTCCTCTCGAAGCGGGTACCTCTAACAAGGCATCAGCGCCCCTCTCGAGGTCACTGGACTAAAATTAGAGTGGAAAGGTCACTAAAGAAACTTCGTTCCAGGCACTCTCGTACTCCAGAATCGGACCAAACACTAGAGATACAACACAACTCTTGAAGTTGTTGCGACGGGAAAACACGATTCGTTAGCTAAGCGAAACGCGATCCAAACATGCAAGCTAGAGTTCGGATATCAAACATAGCAGTCATCCAACATTGTGCACCAAGCATAGAGCAACAAGTAATTAAGCATCTTCTATTCCCATAGACAAATAAAGGGTCTTAATTAAAATGCATAAGTAAGGAATTAAATGACAGAAAGTAAAGATAGGTGTCACCTCCTTGATGTAGAAGGACGACAGGGTGTTGTAGCTCTCCTGCCCGATATCGGTCAGAGGCCTAGCCCAATACAGAGGTGTCGGGCGGCACGCACCGACTTTCGACCGTATCGCTCAAGGACCCTGGCCGATACGCTCATGTCGGGCGGCACACCCTATCGGGCGGCACGCTCGACAAGCTAAGTGTATCGGTTTGATATCATGTCGGGCTAAGAGCTACGCATTGTTGTTGTCGGGCACTTGTGTCGCTCATCTACGTCGGCTGATATCGGCCCGCAGTGTTGCCCAGGACGGTCCTAAGTGAACTGTCCCCTCCCTCTCGGGATGAGGAGAAGCTCACTTAGTGTCGCCCGAGACAAGCACTGGGGCACGACACGTATGCTCTCGCAATCTCCTCGGAAGATAGCTCAACTCCCAACTGTCTTTTCGGCTCCATGTAGCTGCTATTTATAGTCAGCTGGCCGGGAGGAGTTATGGTGCTCGACGCGCCACGTGGCCCCCTTAAGCGTCGGTCGATGGACGGCTGATACAGGTATAGCTCGGCGCGGAGGTGTCTGCTATCGGTCATGTGACGGGCGGCGCGCCTGCCGATGGGTGGTTGTGTCGCCCGACAAGTTGGGTTGTCGGGGCAAGCCGGGCTCCCTGTCGGGTAGAAGGCATGTCGTCCGTCAGCTTCTTCTCGCACGGCACCTCTTTGTCGAGCGTCTTTGTGTCGCCCAACCCCTGTCGGGCAGGGGTTGTATCGGGCGTCAGGGAGGCCGAGACAGGCTTGGACTTATTCATGGGCTGGAGCGGCCTTATAGCCCAAAAACGAGGAAAACTCTGCAAAAGATAGGAAAATTGGATTAAGAGCATTGCTTGACCAATTATTGTGAAAGTGCATACAAAAGAGAGGAAAATAGCTAAAATGACAGTTTTGATAACAGAAAAATAGTCTAAAATATCACAAAATTTGGTTTTATCAACTCCTCCAAACTTAGCATTTTGATTGTCCTCAATCAATATTTAAACTATATTTTGTGATGCTTCTTCTTGCTTGGTATAACTTTCAGGCCAAGAGGTAAAACAAGTATAGTAATGCCTTTAGAGATAATGCTGCTTCACTGCAAACAAAAGACCATGTGTTTCCTTGCCTTACCATTTCAGTAAAAATTTTCTCTACAGCTTCAGCGAGACTTTGTTGTATGATTCCGAAGTTAGCTTACATACCAAACAGCTTTCTTTTTGGGGCAGAAAGTTGTGTATAGGGTAGGCTAAGGCTTTTTGGGTTTTTCATTCTTGTCTCCCATCAGTCCATCCAGGTAAGGGTCCGTTAACGGGAAAGTGGTCCTTGCAGTCCAAGCCAGCTGGCTTTAGAGCAGTGATTTCACATCCTACGTACCACTGCCCCGGATCTACCATGCCTAAAGATGGGTACTTTTAGAAAACAAGAGGTGTATATATATATATATATATATATATATATATATATATATTATTGGGCACAACTCTCATGCTTTTATTCACGGTCATAAGGCTTCTCTCTCTTTTGGGATTTTTGTTGGGTAAGGGGGAACAAAGAGATTCCTGCTGTTTGGGCAGCTTTTTCCTTCTCCATACTCGTCTCTTAATTGTTTGTGAGATTATTGTATTTTTCAAAATTTTTGGCATGACAAAACATATTCTTTTGTTCATTTGAAGCAGCATTATCAAAAAGATATAACAGGACTTGCGTCACATTCAGCACAAAGAAAATAAACTTGGCAAGCAGTTGCATCAGGGTTTTTACTAATATAGCGACATTGTACATATGCATGGGAACAAAATAAGCAAAATTTTCAAAATTTTCAAAAATGTTGGTATAAACATATATATATGTACACATGATATAGGAAAGAACAAAAGGATAAAGAACAAAAGAATAAGGAATTTAAGTCATAGAGATCAGAAGATTTTTGTACCTCCCTCACTGGTACATGGTACCCCCCCCCCAAACTTACTCCACACTCTGTCCCCAGAGTTGTGAAGTAAATAAGGTGAGGTAATGTTTAATCCAGTGAGGTTGCGCCTCCATTAGATAGGAGTTCCCACACGTATTCTCCTCGTTTGCTGTGATATCATGTGTGGTGGAGCTGGTCAGGCGTTGCTTCACTTGCCATCCATTCCAGGACGAAGATGCTGCAGTCGTTGGATAAAGGAATTTGCTGCGGACTGCGGTGGCAGAACTGGAGTTCGTGCCATTTGCCTCCATGTATGTCCAAGAACTGTTCAATCATCTTTGACACTTCGTCGTAATATTTTTGAACTAAGCGTTCGACGGGTGTCAAAGGTTCCGATGTACACGGCACGGGATGGTTCTTGTTGCTGTCTGAGCTATTGTAGAAAATGTCTGCTCGTTGCCGAGTATACATCGCTAGGAGCATCTAATGATTGTAATGCACAATAGGCAGGAAGATAGTGTCTGTGACGTTGTCCTTCAATTCTTGCAGGAACATCTTCTTCGCTCCTATTTCGTTGGCGAGGCAGATATCATTGAAAAGCAAAGGATGGGCTATATATGCATGTTCTAGCTTTGGCTGTATATATTGGATGTAAGCGGCTGCAATTGTTACAGCCAAGCACCCTCCTTCCTTCACCATGTCCCTTAGATCATCTTCCAGGACTATGACATCTCCTGTCTGAAAAGCAACATCTGATGGGGTTGAGTCAGCAAGCTTCTTCTGGATGATGTTGACCTGCTCTTGTGTGAGAGTTGAACACGAAAAGCGGTCGAAATTTTTGATCTGCCCTTCAGAAGCTTCGGGCAAAGTAGTGTCTTCCTCCCCATGCACTTTCTTCAGAATTGCTAGCTGTTTGCCCGCCCCATGAATTTCGGTTGCTATCACTTCTTCTTTTTCTTCTGGGTTGCTGGATCGAGAAGAATCTTCCTCTACATCATTGTCCAACAGCTGCTCCGGCACACCTGCGTCCCAGAAATAGCACTTGTCCTTGATTAGGAGCATGGCGTAGATGCCCCTGCGCTGATAAAAGGACATGCCTCTGAGGACTCCTAAGTTTCTGATTGAGTTGAGCGCTTCAATGGCACCCAAGACGGTGATAGCGTTGTTTCCGCTCCCCTCTTCTGCCTGTTCGGGGAGGTCTATGATAGCGAAGTAGTTCCAAGGTCCTTGAAGTCGTTGGATTCCTTGCTTTAAAGCTCATAGCAGGCGTATTGGCAGGCGTTTCAACTGTCCGTCCTCTAGGCGGCAAAAAATACCCCCGGAGCGTGGTACTTCATCATTGATGTAACACAGCAGCTGGACGTCGCGGTTTCTGATGTCCGCCACACAGAGAAACCACACGTTGTGATGCTTGTACGGGGCCAACACCAGATTTGGTCTATGCTCTTCAACGTATTGCAGCATGTCGACCACCGCACAGGAGTCTTGATCTCCCTTCATCAGCCTTCTTGCCAAGGTCGGGGTGGCTGTGTATATTTGTCTTCGACCTGTCCTGCTGTCGATCTTCTCTATTATTGCATTCTCCAGGACCCTGAACACTTGTTTTCCGACGACAGCCGGCGTGCAGAACATCTTCCGAAGATCTCCCCATTGTAGGGAGAGGTAGCAGTCGCTCTAGACGACGTCTTCTTCATTGGCCTGCAACCTCAAGACCTTATTCAGCAGCTTCTGGTCTCTGATCGTTAGGTTCCCGACGGCTCTTCTATCGAAGTCGGCCATCTCGAAGGAGGGTATCTCGGACGGCTCATGGAATTTGTTCGCAAATGAGTGCTTTCCTCGGGGTGGATGTAAAAGAGTGCTGTCAAACTCATTGCTAAGCTTGAGGCACAGGAGTGTAGTTAGTGGATTCGGATTCGTCAACAGTACCATTTTTGCCTTGTCCCCGGCAACGGTGCCAAAAAGTTGATCGGCCTAAATCGCGCGTCCTAAAATTAGAGGCGGATTTGAGGTAGTCGAGCTTTCACATTTATAAACATGAATCCTTCTAGGCCTCCGCAACTTTGTTTACGGGGTCAAAGTAGATATACGGGGTCGAACACAGGGACAAAGGGGTAGTGTTGAGAACACAGAATTGACACGCTACACTCCAGTAGGTATAAAGAGAGATAAATTCCCAAAAAGGGAAGCAGTAAGATGTCACAAATAAAACGAAGAAAACTATCTCCAACTGGAGCTACTAGAAAGATTTAAGGTTTTATTCATTTAGCAGTTTTTAGGGGTTTTCATGCAACAGAAACAGAAAGATAATGCTCGAGCTAAAGCGAGGTACGAAGGGTAAAACTCTGGTAAAACAAGCGGCGGTAGAACCAGTCATGTACCCCTCCTCTCGAAGCGGGTACCTCTAACAAGGCATCAGCGCCCCTCTCGAGGTCACTGGACTAAAATTAGAGTGGAAAGGTCACTAAAGCAACTCCGTTCCAGGCACTCTCATACTCCTGAATCGGACCAAACACTAGAGCCACAACACAACTCTCGAAGTTGTTGCGACGGGAAAACACAATTCGTTAGCTAAGAGAAACGCGATCCAAACATGCAAGCTAGAGTTCAGATATCAAACATAGCAGTCATCCAACATTGTGCACCAAGCATAGAGCAACAAGTAATTAAGCATCTTCTATTCCCATAGACAAATAAAGGGTCTTAATTACAATGCATAAGTAAGGAATTAAATGACAGAAAGTAAAGATAGGTGTCGCCTCCTTGATGTAGAAGGATGATAGGGTGTTGTAGCTCTCCTACCCGATATCGGTCAGAGGCCTAGCCCGATACAGAGGTGTCGGGCGGCACACCCTCTCGGGCAGCACGCACCGACTATCGACCGTATAGCTCAAGGACCCTAGCCGATATGCTCATGTCAGGCGGCACACCCTCTCGAGCGGCACGCTCGACAAGCTAAGCGTATCAGTTTGATATCATGTCGGGCTAAGAGCTACGCATTGTTGTTGTCGGGCACTTGTGTCGCTCATCTACGTCGGCCGATATCGGCCCGCAGTGTCGCCCGAGACGGTCCTAAGTGAATTGTCCCCTCCCTCTCGGGATGAGGAGAAGCTCACCTAGTGTCGCCCGAGACAAGCATTGGGGCACGACACGTATGCTCTCGCAATCTCCTCGGAAGATAGCTCAACTCCAAACTGTCCGAATTCTAAAACTCCCAACTGTCTTTTCGGCTCCCTGTAGCTGCTATTTATAGTCAGCTGGTCGGGAGGAGTTATGGTGCTCGACGCACCACGTGGCCCCCTTAAGCGCCGGTCGATGGACGGCCGATACAGGTATAGCTCGGCGCAGAGGTGTCTGCTATCGGTCATGTGACGGGCAGCGCACCTACCAGTGGGTGGCTGTGTCGCCCGACAAGCTAGGTTGTCGGGGCGAGCCGGGCTCCCTGTCGGGTAGAAGATGTGTCGTCCGTCAGATTCTTCTCGCACGGAACCTCTTTGTCGAGCGTCTTTGTATCGCCCAACCCCTGTCGGGCAGGGGTTGTATCGGGCGTCAGGGAGGCCGAGACAGGCTTGGTCTTATTCATGGGCCGGAGCGGCCTTATTGCCCAAAAATGAGGAAAACTCTGCAAAAGATAGGAAAATTAGATTAAGAGCATTGCTTGGCCAATTATTGCGAAAGTGCATACAAAAGAGAGGAAAATAGCTAAAAATGGCAGTTTTGATAACAGAAAAATAGTCTAAAATGTCACAAAATTTGGTGTTATCAGAGCTGCCTTGGTTGTAGCTAGCACCACCAAACGCCTACCACGACTCTGACTTTGAGGTCCATGCTCGAAACCACAGCTCCCCGCCCTTATTGTGCCCGCCAACTCCTCAATTAGCAAGGGGTGGTGCCCCATCTAGAAAGCAGCAGCAGCTGCTGTGTGAAGCAGTGGCCAGAGGCTCTTGGGCATAGCTAGCACCTCAAATCAACCGCCTCTGAGCTTGTCTGTGAGATTAGGGTTCAAATCTGCAGCCCCCTCAGCCACGAGCAACACCTAGCTACATTTCTAGCTTCTCCTTTCCACCTATGTGTGAAGCAGGTCTGACCCAGGATGAACCAAGGTTGAAGAAAACCTGTTGACGCCTAGAAATAGGACTCTGGACGTATTTTCTGTCGTATTGCGGTCACCTCACCCGATGTGAGTAGAATTTCACTCACTAAGCATGTATAACTCTAATAATCAGATGTTTTGATTGAAATCGGTATCCTTCGTAGATATCAGTGTTTACCCAGGTGTCGGACAGTGTCGACGTCGCTCGATTTCTAATTTGCATGTTTTATTTACTAACATTGCACGAAGTTAATTAGTTAATTGATATGTGTGATTTGGATTAGTGAAATTACACAATTGATCGAAACTTAAATTGCTCAATTAAATGTTGAACTCAGCAGCACATGACCAGTAACAGCACAGTTTGGGTATAAACCCAGGATGTACATTTTTAGTAAGTTAATAGATGCTCGTTTTCAAAGAAATGACAATGACATGAAAAGGGTTCAATAGAAACCTAGTTGCACACCCCTGGTTATATTTAATGTGAGTGTATTAATAATTATACAAATTGACACATTTCTCAAAGAAATTATTTGAATTTCTCAATCACTATTAATAATTCATGCCATGACAAGTAATTGACTTTTAATTGAGTTATGTGATGCATAACTTAGAATTTGGGTTTATGTGCTCAATTTTTGAGGAATTATAGATAATTTACAAGTGCTATTGACGATTTCTAATATATCAAGTAATTAACTCTTGTTAGTGTGTTACGATGATCAATTGTATAATTCTAGTGTATATGAGCCAAGTTGATATGATTTTAGTTTATTTAAGAAACTTCAATCTGTCTGCATGCATGGTATATGGATTACTCAATAAATTACAATGTTTTTGAATATACTGCTCTTCCAAGTTTAGAAGGATATACATGTTGTATCATAAGCTTCAGATGAATAGACTAGGTACCATAGAGATACTAGAGTCAAGAATAAGTAATAGAGAGATACAATATAGTAAGAGCTTTTCAAGAATAATAAAATAATAGACATAGGTGCCCTGAACACCGTAGATTCCCTACGGATGTCTACACTGTAGGGAGGAAACGATCCACCCTGGAAGCAACCAGTATACGGGGATAGGATCGCACCCAAAGAGTGTGCGGGGAGATGAAGCCCTTGAGGAAGTCTCCTAAGAGAAGATAGGTTACCCAACATGAACCGGAGATCCTGGTGGTAACCTAGAGGTACCCACATAGTGTACCAAGATGAGGCCCATAGAGCATCTCAGACCCTCCGCCTGTGTACTCAGCCTAGAAGGAAAGGTCCAGTTAAAGGCCAGTTGTTTAGTTGCCTTAGTCAGACGTGACGGTTTGAGTCAAGCAGACCCAGATTCAGTTCTAGGCTTACCTTCTCGGGTTTTAAGCTAAGTCTTGTACGGTGGGATTGTAATTTGCTATGAGTCTTCATATGTAGAGTACACTGCATATGATCAAGGCATAAGATAAAATATGTTCATATAGGTTCATAGAGTTTCTTATAAGTTAAAGAGTTAAGAAATATTTGAGTTAGTTTTACAATAGTTGTCCTTTAAATTAAATTTTAGTATTCTCTATTATATAATCATATCTACAGCTTTGTAGCAGTTTTTATCTTAATGAAATGTTGACATCTCCTGTCATTTAACTTATATTGTTTAGATCTGCTCATTATAGTATTATCTTGTATTTTATTCCAATTAATAAACATAAAATGAGTTATCTGTGATGGTTGGGTGAAATTCTACTCACTGAGCCAGTAGCTCACCAACCTACTGAAACATTTTTCAGGTCAGCGTCAGCATGAGGAAGCTGAAGGATCGTATCACCCAAGTTCTTAGAAGGTAGTTTGTAGTTAGACAGAGGTCTCTTAGTCCTTTCCCCTTGGTCCTTGGGCATGTGGTGTGGTAGAGAGAGAATGTAATGTAACATGTAAATTAGTTTTGAGTTATCTGTTGTGCTTTATATTCCACATGGAAAAATGTAATATGTTGTGTAACTCTATTTTATCTTCCTAGTAAGGTAAATGGTAAGTTGCTTCCGTAGTTAATATGATTTGGTGTTATTCAAGTTATAAGACTTTCTTTTAAGTTAATTTTAAGTGATTAAGAAAATAAAAAGGTAAGGGTGATCTTTGTATTACGATAAATCTTCAATTTATGCCCTAATCTCATGATTAGTGGTAATTGTGAGATCGGGGTCTGACAAACTTTTAGTATCAGAGCATAGGTTGAGTATGTAGTTACTCTAAGTCAAGGTCAGGGGATAATAAGAGACCAATAGGATTAGGATTTGGGTGTTTTCCTTCTAACTGCAATTTTCTAACAGGAAATGTTCTATTATACTATTGCAGATGGCAGGAAGAGGACGTGGTCATGAGGACCAAGCTGAGAGCCACATTGAACCTGATCCTCAGGAGATGGGTCTAGGTGGTGGAGATGATGTGGATGAGGCATCAAGGATGTTTCTTGAGACCAGGGAAAAGTATACGATGGAGAGGCGAGATTCTACCTCGAGTAGCAAGGATCTGATGAGATCCTATGAGCTGGTTAAGAAGCTTGGAGGTATCGAGTTCATTATAACTACGGACCCTACAGTAGAAGATGAATGGCTGAGGCAGATAGAGAAAGTGTTCTGTATGATGGAGCTGTCTGAGGAAAGACAAATCAATCACGTAGTTTATTTGCTAAAAGGTGATGCAGAGCTTTAGTGGCGTGGAGTGGAAGATAAAAGGAGGGATACGGTATTGACTTGGAAGGATTTCTTTGATTAATTCCATCTTAAGTACTACCCACCTACATTTCTGAGTGAGAAGATAAGACAGCTGCAGAATATTAGACAAGGAAGTATGACAATTGGTGAATATGAGGCACATTTCACAAGGTTGGCAAATTTTTGTCCGCAACTTGTTCCTGATAATGTAGAAAAGTGCAGAAGATTTCAAGAAGGATTAAGATCAGATATTAGATACACCATTTCATCCATTGGTCGAAGAAATAGAGAAAACTTTGGGGAATTTGTGGAAGCAGTGAGACGTTTAGAAGAGTCAGTTAATGTTGATAAGCAGTCTAAGAGTAAGAAAAGATCTGGAGACTTTATTAGAAGGGGACAAAGCAGTGGTGGATACAGAGGAGGTGGTGGTTTCTTTTCAAAGATAGGACAAGGACTTGTATATTTTGGTAGACAAGGATTTAGTTTTTCATCAAGTGGAGGAAGACTGAATTTTGAAAGATGGAGTACACAGTCTACATGGACACCTCCAACTAGGTCTTCTGGATCATCAGTTTCAGTGACGGGTCCACTGAGGCGAGAGATACGAGCATGTGATATTTGTGGAAGACCACATTCAGGATAGTGTTGGGGAATAGAGTTTCAAGGATGACATCAGTGTGGACAAATGGGACATTTCAAGAGGAATTGCCCCCCAGTTATAGTAGTCAGCATCATAGGGTTCTCAGTCACAATACCAAAATGTTCTGAGACAGGCTCTGGCTGGAGGACCCAGTTCCTCTGTAGCTTCAAGTTCCCAAGGTGGTGCAGCACCCATTTCTAGGGAAGGACAATGAGGACATCGTGGGAGAGGAAGAGATTCAGGACGCTTCTTCTCTTTGACACCACAAGAAGGTATTGTTTCTTCTCGAGTAATTATGGGAGAAATGATTTTCTTTAACATCATTTCAGCTACGGTTTTGATAGATACGGGTGCTACTCACTCGTTTATACATAGTTATTTAGCTTGTAAGCTTAACCTGTTAACCCAGGAGTTGCCAGTTGATTTGTTGTTGAGGGTTCCGTTAGGTGAACCGACAGTGTTGATAGAGTTTTGTCCTGGATGTTTGTTGACCTTTGGTGGTTATACCATCGTGGTTAATCTTATACCCCTAGATGTTAACTCTTTTCAAATTATCTTGGGTATGGATTGCCTAGAGACATATCGAGTTCAACTCGACTGTTGGAAGAAGGAGGTTGTCTTTCAATAGGGTGGATTTTCTTGTGTCTTTTCTAGAGACAGGAAAGTTTTGCCTACATGTATCATATCAACTGATGTAGCAGATAAGATGTTGTAGAGAGGTTGTGAGGTGTTTCTGGCACATGTAGTAGATACTAGAGCTGAGAAGAGCACAGTCAGTCTATGGGATGTGACAGTAGTCTGTGAGTTCCCAGATGTTTTCCCAGATGAGTTGCTAGGTCTAGCTCCTGAAAGAGAGATAGACTTTGAGATTCAGGTGTTTCCAGGTAGTCACCTTGTAGCAATGCCAGCCTACAGAATGGCACCTGCAGAGTTGAAGGAACTAAAGATCCAACTACATGAGTTACTGGATAAGGGTTTCATTTGACCTAGTTCTTCACCATGGGGAGCTCCAGTCTTGTTTGTGAAGAAGAAATATGGTACAATGAGGCTATGTATAGACTACAGATAGTTGAATAAGATCACCATCAAGAATAAGTATATGTTGCCAAGGATAGATGATATGTTTGATCAATTGTGTGGAGAGACAATATTTTCTAAGATAGACTTGAGATCTGGGTATCATTAGTTGAGGATAAAGGCTTCAAATATTCCTAAGTCGGCTTTCAGAACAAGATATGGGAATTATGAGTTTATGGTCATGTCGTTTGGACTGACTAATGCCCTAGCAGCTTTCATGGATATGATGAACCGTATTTTCAATCCATTTTTGGATCAGTTCATAGTAGTTTTCATAGATGACATTTTGATCTACTCCAGAGATGATGAGCAGCATCTGAGGATAGTGTTACAGTTGTTGAAACAACACCAGTCATATGCTAAGTTTAGTAAGTGTGAGTTCTGGTTAGCTGAGGTGTCTTTTCTTGGACATGTCATCTCAAGAGATGGAGTAAGTGTTGACCCTAAGAATGTCAAGTCTGTTCTATAGTGGGAGCATCCTAAGACTCCTACTGAGATCAAAAGCTTCTTAGGATTGGTAGGTTACTACAGGAGGTTCATCCAAAACTTCAATGTTGTAGCATCACCTCTGACACGCTTAATGAGAAAGAATGCATCGTTTATCTGGTCAGACAACTGTGAGAAGAGTTTTCAGATCTTGAAGAAGAAGTTGACTACAGCACCAGCGTTGATCATGCTTGAGGTAGATAAAGGCTACATAGTGTTTTGTGATGCTTCCATGAGAGTTTTAGGTTGTGTGTTGATGCAGGAAGGCAAAGTAGTAGTTTATGCATCTAGATAGTTTAAGAAGAATGAGGAGAATTACCTGACACGTGATTTGGAGTTAGATGATGTAGTTCATGCTCTTAAGACATGGTGTCACTATCTTTATGGTGAGGCATGTCGGGTGTTTATGGATCATAAGAGTTTGAAATATATTTTCACCCAGAAGGATTTGAATCTTAGACAATGGAGATGGTTAGAATTGATCAAGGATTATGATGTGACGATAGATTATCATCCTGGTAAGACGAATGTGGTAGTAGATGCCCTGAGTAGAAAGTCAAGTTCAACAATTGATGTATTCTCTATGGCATGCTTCAAGAGAGACCTGCTAGTAGACTTAAACTTAGGGGTGACAAAGCATAGTGGTTTGATTGCACAGATGCAAGTCAAGCCTACTTTTTATGATCAGATCAAGGAACTACAACAGAGTGACAGTGAGTTACAACAGATCATGTAGGATATGATAAAGGGAAAAAGACCAGAGTTCAGGTTTTCATATGATGGTTTGTTGTATCAGCATGACAGGTTGTGTGTACCTAGAGATAGTGATTTGAAAGAAAGGATTCTTGAGGAAGTGCATGCATCGATGTACGCTATGCATCTAGGCAATACTAAGATGTATAGGAATCTTAAGGAATTGTATTGGTGGTCAGGTATGAAGAAGGATGTAGCGGAGTATGTGGCTAGATGCAGTGTGTGCTAGCAGGTTAAGGTTGAGCATCAGAAACCTATAGGTACCTTGCAGTCTCTTCCTATACCAGAGTGGAAGTGGGAACATATCACAATGAATTTTGTGGTAGGGTTGCCCAGGACACGTAAAGGTTGTGACTCGATATGGTTGATTGTGGATAGACTGACTAAGTCTACTTACTTTCTTCCTATTAAGTCGATGTCCTGAAGTTGGCTAAGATATACGTGGATGAGATAGTCAGGTTGCATGGTATCCCAGTTTCAATTATATCAGATAGAGATCCTAAGTTCACCTCCAAGTTTTGGAATCATTTGCATCGTGCTTTGGCCATAAAGTTGAGGTTCAGTACAGCTTTTCACCCGCAGACGGATGGTCAGTCAGAGAGGACCATTTAGACTCTTGAGG
Organism: Alisma plantago-aquatica; assembly: GCA_963693085.1. Classification (NCBI taxonomy): domain Eukaryota; kingdom Viridiplantae; phylum Streptophyta; class Magnoliopsida; order Alismatales; family Alismataceae; genus Alisma; species Alisma plantago-aquatica. The sequence continues at coordinate 1,554,776,811 of OY856409.1, forward strand.
ACATGCTGAGAGCATGTGTCTTGCATTTTAGTGGAAGTTGGGAAGAACACTTGAGCCTTATAGAGTTTGCATACAACAATAGTCACCATTCTAGTCTTGGTATGGCCCCGTATGAAGCTCTATATGGTAGAAAGTGTAGATCACTCGTATGTTGGTACAAGGTGGGTGAAAAAGAGATTCTTGGACTAGAGATAGTGGATTTGACCACAGAAAAGATTACAGTGATCAGAGAACAGTTGAAAGCTGCACAGGATAGGCAGAAGAGTTACATTGAGAAGAGACGTAGACCTCTTGAGTTTAAGGTTGGTGATGAAGTGTATCTGAAAGTTTCACAATTGAAAGGAGTGTTGAGGCTTGGCAAGAGAGGCAAACTGACTCCTAGGTTTATGGGCACATATCATGTCATTGAGAGGATTGGACATGTAGCCTACAGGTTGGATTTTCCATCCGAATTGGCTAATCTACATGATGTGTTTCATGTATCGATGTTTTTTTTGGGTGAACCTAGCTCATCGTATTACTATTTTTGTTTTTAAATGTACAAGTAAGGCACTCATATGGAACAACCTCCATAAGAGTGTTGCCCAAAAGAAAGAAAATTTTACAGGTGGCCAAGGCCACAGAACAAAGAAAAGAGAAAACTATATTTAAAGAGAGGCTTTAACATCACTAATGATGCAAAGCCAAAGATTAATCTCATCTCTTTCAAAATTTCTATGTACTCTGTCATTTCTCTCCCTCCAAAGCCAATGTAAAACTGCAATACTAGTCAGCCTGCTCTCCTTGTCAGTGAAAGCACAAAGATCCTCAACACTAGCAGGAATCGATTTGCTGAAGTGAGACTTGAAAAACTTCCAAACCAAAATCAAAAAGGAGCAAATGAAAAGAATATGTGCCACGTCTTCTTCTTCACTCCTACAGAGGGGACATCTCGAGGCCAGACTGATCCTCAAATGTTTGATATAACTCAAAGTAAGCAATCTGCCATGGCCAGCCTTCCACGCTGTAATGAGAAACCTCCTAGGTCCCTTAGAGTCCCAAAGCCACTGGAAGAAAGGCACAACCTCAGACTTAGCTCTGATAGTCTCAAGGAAGTCTCTAAAACCTGCATTAGGTATATTTCCAAAAAGAAACTCATTCGTCCCTCCAGTAGGGGTAGGTAGATTCTCCAAAATCAAAATCATCTTAGAATGCATCCTTATCTCCTCAAAGAACCAGTTTTGATTTCTAATGAACATATTGACCTTGGCATCAGTACTAATACCCAGCTGAATGAAGCATTGAGGACCAAGAACATCTACCAGGAAATTAGCACCAGGAAGCCATGGATCCCTCCAAATAGAAAGAGAGGATCCATCTCCAATGACAATCCTCAAATGAGCTTTCAGATTGTCCCTTGAGGAAAGAAGCTTCCTAAAAAGCCAAGAGAATGAATCACTAATTCTAACAGACCAAAAGGAAGAGTTAGTGAAATACTTTTCATGGATCCATTTGATCCAAAGACAATCCTTCTTGAGCACTAAGTTCCAGTTGTTGAACATCACAGAAGCTTTAATGGTCTCCCTAATATTTTTCAAACCCAAACCACCTTCCTTTTTCTGTTTGATAATGTTACTCCATTTGACCAAGTGAATAGGATTATTGGAGTCAGATTTACCCCAAATAAAGTCCCTACATAATTCGCCAATCTCCTCACAAACAGCAACAGGAAGAGGTAGAGATGACGTCCATAACAGATAGATAGACAAAAGAGTGGATTGAACAAGCTCCAATCTACCCGTCATAGAGAGCTAACTAGCCTTCCATCCCTCCAATATTCTTTTAATCTTATCTAACATGGGAGCACAATGTGCTTTGGTCAGCTTACCAATAAAGAGAGGTAAACTTAGATACCTCATCGGTAAAGTGGCTTCAGGAATACCCAAGATATTATTGATCATGTTTTTGTCAGCGTTCGCACTAAAAATGATAGTGCTCTTCTCAACATTGATCTTTAGCCTAGTAGACGTATAAAGAAGATCCATAACTCTCTTGATGGCTTGAGCACTTTGCTCATTAGCTTCCGAGAAGACAAGCAAGTCATCCACAAAGATGAGATGGGAAACAGAGCAAGAAGCAGAAGCTTTGAGAGGGAAAAGGTTACCTTCTTCCACCTCTTTGTCAAAAAGAATAGAAACAACTTGCATGACAAGCACAAAAATATAAGGAGCCAAGGGGTCTCACTGACGAACCCCATTGCTAGGCCTGAATGATTCACTAGCCTCTCCATTAATCAGCACATCATAGGAAATTGTGTCAAAGATTTCTTTAAGCCACATGATCCAACACTGGGGAAATTGCATGATCTTTAAAATAATAAAGATAGAAACCCAAGAAATTGAATCATACGCTTTGGAAATATCAAATTTCAAGCACATCTTTGGGGGGGATTTCCTATTAAAATCATGAATCATTTCATTAGAAAGGAGGACAGCATCCTCGATGCTTCTGCCAGGAACAAAGGCACATTGACTCTTGCTAATAATAGAAGGAAGGACAAGACAAAGTCTATTGGCTAGAAGCTTTGAGATGACTTTGAAGAACACATTACAGAGGGCAATAGGCCTAAGATTCTTAAGCTCTGACAAATCCTTAGCTTTGGGAATGAGAGTGATAAAGGTTCTGTTAGCCTCCTTGAGAAGATGACCAGTGCTAAAGAAACTAAGCATGGCTTCCATCACATCCTTGCAAATAACATTCCAAGAGAACTTCAAGAATTTACCATTCATCCCATCAGGCCTGGGACATTTTTCAGGATTAAGATTAGAAATGACGTCAATAACTTCCTTGGGAGAGAAGACTCTGTCAAGGCACATCCTGTCCACATCTGTAAGCTTTGGAAACACATATCTATGTAAGATATTCAAATCAACAGTGAAGCCATTATTAAAGAGATCACGGTAATACTTCAAAATATGATTTTTGATACCACCAATATCAGTTGAAACGACGCCATCAATAACAAGAGCCTTTATATGATTGAAATTCCTTCTAACCTTGACAGTATAGTAGAAAATTTTGGAATTAGTATCACCTTCCTTAAGCCAAGAAATTCTCGACTTCTACCTAAAAAAAGACTCCTCATGCACTCTAGCGATAGTCGCTTCCTTCCTTCTCTCAATAGCTTTAGTCTGAAACAAGATATTAGTGGGATCATTATCAAGTCTCGTTTGAGCCTCAATAGCCAGCAGCTCGAGATTTTTCGCCACATCTGAGAAGATCCTAATAGAATCTCTATTCCAAGAAGAAAGAGAAAGATGAAGACTCCTGAACTTCTAGTAGAGTTTGTAAATAGGAAACCCAGGCACATCAGTATCCCAACTTTTCCTAACAACATCTAGAAAATCTGCCTTATCAATCCAGGCATTGATAAAATGAAAAGGAATGACCGCCTTGATCGTCTCGCCAATATCAAGAGTAAGAATTTTATGATCACTAATAACATTTGAATGTAGAATTCCTTTAAACTCATTAAAAGCAGACATAGACTCAGCATTATAAAGGATCATGTCAATATAAGAAGTAACAAAAGCATCACCACTGATGGTTGTCCCACAAAAAGAGAGGACCATTTAGACGAAGCTCAAAAAGCCCAGAAATTAACATACAGCTGTTGAAATCCTCCATGGATTTACTAGAAGGCGAATCCTTTCCAATTCTTTCATCAATCCTCCTCACAGAGTTGAAGTCACCAAGAATCACCCAAGGACCAACCAGAGTAGAATTAATATCAATAATCTCCTCCCAAAGACGAACCTTATCGTTATCGAGGTTATGTCTATAAACTGCAGTAACAAAAAGAGCCCTACTATCAAAAAGAACTTCCATATGCACTGATTGATCAGTCTCCCTGATCTTCCTAACCTGACAATCAATATCTCTCCAGAGAATCAAGACTCTGCCTAGAACATGTGAGTATTGATTTGAGCACTAACTATAACCATGAAAAAACTTCTTAACAAGCTTATCAAGCTTCCTACTTCTGACTTTAGTCTCATTCAGCAAAATCAACTGTGGTGCGAAATCTCTTATTTTATTGTGAACTGTCAGGGCTTTAAGGTTAAGTCCCCTGAGATTCCATGAAGACAAACTGAAGGATCTATCCATTTACACTGCTTGAAACTAGTACTTCACTGGTGTGAGACAATGCCCTCTCTCCTTCACTGATGACCAGGTTGTCAAATTTGTTAGATAATGAAGCATGAGCAACCTGTCTCACATCTTTTGTAGTAGTAGGGCCTTTCCTGCCTTTGGCTTTCCCCTTTCTTCTCTTGTTTCCCTTCTGAAGTTCAAAACCATCCTCCTCCATGCTAACACCTTCAACATGTGGTGGAGTCAGTAAATCGACCACAGCTTCTGTACCATGTCCATCCACTTCTGAGATGTCTAAACTAGAAGACACATTCTCTTCAAAGGAATCACCCGGCACATGGAATTCATCTTCAACTTCATCCAGTACGGAGGAAACAACAAGACTAGGCGGAATTGCTTCTACCACAGGAATAGACACATGTTGTTCCCCTGAGATAATAGCATCGGAACTAGGAACCATTCTCAAACTACCAGGCCCATCATTACCAGAGGAATCAAGCAGAGCAGACCTCTCTAAGCTCCCCTATGGAATAGGAAAAACATATGGCTTATCAGGCATTTCATCAATCACCTCTACCTCAGCCCTCGAGGTAACTTTCTGAATCCAAACCTTCATCAAAATAGGGGGCTTCGCCTCACAAGCATTATGACCATAGAGCTTGCAGACTTGGCAGACTCTAGGCTTCCATTCATACTCGAAGGAGATCGTATGGGAAACTCCCTTGTCACTTACCACTTTGAGCTCTGTTAGGAAAGTAGACTCTGTCGGCATCAAAACTTGTAGTCTTGCAAACTCGAGATTCCTTAGCTCGAACGTTGATTTGTCTACTCGCAGTGGAGTATCAAGGTAAGAGCCGATTCTAGAAAACATCTTCATGTCCCATAGCTCGAGAGGGAGATCATGAACACAAATCCAAACTGGCATATCCGACATTAGAAACATCTTAAGTACTACGCCAGGCTTCCATTTCATTAGGACCAAAGGTTTGCCTCTCACAAAGTACAGGCCTCCATCCAACACACTTTCTAGATCTGACTCCTCAGTGAATTTTAATAGGAAGAAACCCTGCCTGTGGTTCATGACTTCAAGTTTCCCTTTCAGTATCCAGATCTGTGAAAGATATCTCTCCAAAATCCCAAGCTGAGGTCGAAACCAACAATGTAGCCAGCAAGACAATTCTTCCATCTCATAGCATTCCTCTCCGCCTCCTCCCCCGGGTAGACAAGCTTCTGATCCAGGACTTCATGTATCGATGTTGAAGAAATGTTACCCTGGTACAGAGAAGATAATAGACCCAGAACCTGCACAGCTCAGATCAGATGTGTCATGTGTTGAAGGACCAGTACAGATAGTTGATCGGAGGATCAAAAAACTCAAGAATCATGAGATTTCGTTAGTGAAGGTTTTTTGGAGAAATCACAACCTAGAGGAAGCCACGTGGGAGCTTGAGTCAGAGATTCGTAACAAGTTTCCTTTTCTCTTTTAGGAATTTTGGGACAAAATTCTTATAAGGGAGGGAGATTGTTATGACCACTCCATGATTAACCAGTAAGCACAGTGATTAGTGCATCATCATGTTGATTAAGTTAAGTAAGTGCTCACATATATGATTAGTGCTTTCACTAGTTGAGACAAGCTAATTATCATGCTTTCTTGCCTTGCGTTTGTAGTGGAATCTATGCTTGAAAGTTTGCAAAAGGAATCACTTCAATTGGACCTTTGAGGCAAAAGTTATGCCATTTTCAAGTTCTTTGGACCTATAGTGCAATTTACCCATAACTTATTAGCCCCTTTCCTTTATCTTCTTCCCCTTTCACCCGATCGAACAGCAACCGCTTGAAGCGGTTCCCAAACATAGCCCGATCGCAGTAGAGGGAGTGAAGGGCAGGGGTGATTTTGATGCTCCCTAGCTCTATTTTCAGCTTGGCGTCGCCTCCAACGTCTTCGTCCTCCTTCCTTCCTCTACCTTTCCCTAGCAGTAGCGCCCAACCTGCTAGGGGCGGTGCCCTACCTTGCAGCAGTAGCTATGTAGAGAAACGGCCAGCGAGCCACCTTGGGCGCAGCTAGCACCACCAAACGCCTGCCTCGGCTCTGACTTTGAGGTCCATGCTCGAAACCGCAGCTCCCCACCCTTATTGCACCCACATGTGCCTCAATTAGTAAGGGGCGGCACCCCATCTAGCAAGCAGCAGTAGCAGCTATGTGAAGCAGCGGCCAGGGGCTCTTGGGCATAGCTAGCACCTCAAATCAACCGCCTCTGAGCTCGGCTGTGAGATTAGAGTTCAAATCCGCAGCCCCCTTAGCCATGACCACACCTAGTTGTGTTTCTAGCTTCTCCTTTCCACATGTGTGTGAAGCAGGTCTGACCCAGGCTGAACCAAGGTTAAAGACAACTTGTTGATGCCCAGAAATAGGACTCTAGATGCATTTTCATTCGTATTGCGGTCACCTCACCCATTGTGAGTACAATTTCACTCACTAAGCATGTATAATTCTAATAATCGGATGTTTTGGTTGAAATCGGATGTTTTAGCAGATATCAGTGTTTACCCAGGTGCCAGACAGAGTCGGCGCCGCTCGATTTCTAATTTGCATGTTTTATTTATTAACGTTGCATGACCCTAATTAGTTAATTGATATGTGTGATTTGGATTAGTGAAAATACACGATTGATTGAAACTTAAATTACTCGATTAAATGTTGAACTCAGTAGCACATGACCAGTAATGGCACAATTTGGGTATAAACTCAGGTTGTATGTTTTTAGTAAGTTAATAGATGCTCATTTTCAAAGAAATGACATTGACATGAAAAGGGTTCAATAGAAACCTAGTTGCACACCCCCAGTTATATTTAATGTGAGTGTATTAATAGTTATATGAATCAACACATTTCTCAAAGAAATTATTTGAATTTCTCAATTAATATTAATAATTTATGCCATGACAAGTAATTGACTTTTAATTGAGTTATGTGATGCATAACTTAGAATTTGGGTTGATGTGCTCAATTTTTGAGGAATTACAGATAATTTACAAGTACTACTGACAATTTCTAATATATCAAGTAATTAACTCTTGTTAGTGTGTTACGATGATCAATTGTATAATTCCATCGTATATGAGCCAAGTTGATATGAGTTTAGTTTATTTAAGAAATTTCAACCTGTCTGCATGCATGGTATATGGATTACTCAGTAAATTACAATGTTTTTTAATATACTGCTCTGCCAAGTTTAGAAGGATATACATGTTGTATCATAAGCTTCAGATGAATAGACTGGGTACCATAGATATACCAGAGTCAAGAATAAGTAATAGAGAGATACAATATAGTAAGAGCTTTTCAAGAATAATAAAATAATAGACATAGGTGCCCTGAACACCGTAGATTCCCTACAGATGTCTGCATTGTAGGGAGGAAATGATCCACCCTGGAAGCGACCAGTATATGGGGATCGGATTGCACCCACAGAGCATGCAAGGAGATGAAGCCCTTGAGGAAGTCTCCTAAGAGAAGATATGTTACCCAACATGAATCGGAGATCCCGGTGGTAACCCAGAGGTACCCATGGAGCATACCAAGATGAGGCCCATAGAGCGTCTCAGACCCTCCGCCTGTGTACTCAGCCTAGAAGGAGAGGTCTAGTTAAAGGCCAGTTGTTTAGCCGCCTTAGTCAGATGTGACGATTCGAGTCAAACAGACCCAGATTCAGTTCTAGGCTTAGCTTCCTAATTTTTAAGCTAAGTCTTGTATGGTGGGATTGTAGTTCGCTATGAGTCTTCATATGTAGAGTACATTATATATGATCAGGGCATAAGATAAAATATGTTCATATAGGTTCATAGAGTTTCTTATAAGTTAAAGAGTTAAGAAATATTTGAGTTAGTTTTACAGTAGTTGTCCTTTAAATGAAATTTTAGTATTATCTGTTATATAATCGTATCTACAGCTTTGCAGCAGTTGTTATCTTAATGAATTATTGACATCTCCTGTCGTTTAAATTATATTATTTAGATCTGCTCAGCATAGTATTGTCTTGTATTTTATTCCAATTAATAAACATAAAATGAGTTATCTTTGATGGTTGGGTAAAATTATATTCACCGATCCAGTAGCTCACCAACCTACTGAAACATTTTTTGGGTCAGCGTCAGCACGAGGAAGCTGAAGGGTCGTATCACCCAAGTTCTTAGAAGGTAGTTCTTAGTTAGATAGAGGTCTCTTAGTTCTTTCCCCTTGGTCTTTGGGCATGTGGTGTGGTAGAGAGAGAATGTAATGTAACATGTAAATTAGTTTTAATTTATCTGTTGTGCTTTATATTCCGGATGGGAAAATGTAATATGTCATGTAACTCTGTTTTATCTTCCTAGTAAGGTAAATGGTAAGTTGCTTCCGCAGTTAATACGATTCGGTGTTATTTAAGTTATAAAACTTCCTTTTAAGTTAATTTTAAGTTATTAAGAAAAGAAAAAGTTAAGGGTGATCTTTGTATTACGATAAATCTTCAATTTATGCCCTAATCTCATGATTAGTGGTAATTGTGAGATCAGGGTGTGACAAAAATGGAATGGGAAATGTAAATGGAAGGGTGTGTGTGAAGGCTTGAACCCTAATATTGGTGAGGTAGTCTTTTAAAAGGAAATAGAGTTAGGTAGGAATAGATATGCCTTATTCCATACATTCAGGTGTAATATAGTCAAAGGTGGATTGCATCGAAGATAGGTGGTTTATATATTATATCCTCTTATACATAGTTGTTTGAATGTGGGAAATCTAGATTATATATTTGGTTAGACGGAGTTCTATCTATTCAATATGACAAAGAGTGTGATCATTTTGGCTTCATCTATCCACCTGATTCGATCATTATTAGTCAAATATTTTGAAAAATAAGGAACTTGGAACTTTTTTAGTAAGTCTTTAATACAACCAAATATAAAAGAAGTTGATCGAGTATAAGATCATTTCTTTAGTAGTTGTATCCTATCTTTATTCTTGGAACTATTGACATCTTGATTAATAATTTGATTATGGAACGCCTGGCAGATTAAATGAACACATGAATCAAGATGTAGGGTGTACTATTTAGGATGTGATCTTATTTGTCTAACTTTCTATTGAGTGTGCAATGTTTCCTAATGTGTTGCTAATGTGAATGACGAAGACCCTACAATGGAAGGATCGATTTTTTTCTCAAATAGGACATGAATTGTACTTTAATATTATTGAATTTGATAATTTTCGTGCATACAAAGATAGGATTAGGATAAGAATGATAATAGCATATATTTCTATATATTTTAGTGTAGTTGATACCATTTTCAGCTATTACAACATATTAAGATGAGTATTTTCTCTAATCATTTCCCATTGTTGTAATTATAAGTGTGATTATTAGCATGGTTTGATGTTTCCAATCTAGAGTTTTCTCACATAGTAATTTCAATCTAGTATCACCACACTTTAACATTCTTTGAGATTTCTAATTTAGATTATCTCATATAGTGGTCTCAAATATAAGATTTTAACTTCTTATATACTACTTACAAACCAACATGAGAACTTATGGCATTGATAACTACATAGTCACAATCATACATATATTACACTTATACAAATTATAGAAAAATTATGTCATGTTAGTAACATCATCATCGCATTATCAACATCATATACCGATAACATGAATACCATCATTATTATGGGCATACCAATCATATCATCATAAAAATAGCATGATGCATAACAACGTATAAAACATCAGTATATAATTGATCGTGTCATTAGTGTAATCATATGGTTCCTTATAATCAATCTAGCCACCCTAATATCTCATTGAATTTATTTGTTCTGTGTGGCTACTCATATTGTAAATTTCATGCATTAAATTCCATCTCCAATCTCCATAAAGCCATGTTTGCATGAAGTAATGCAAAGCATTTCTTATTTATATACATTACTATGGTATATAAGGTTTCTCTAGAGTCAACTATTGTATTATGATGTTGTATTCCCTTTCTACCAGTTTACCCCTTTCTAGAGTTCACTAGATTGAGTTAGTGCTTCTAGTTTCCATTCGTGTCTTCTTAACAAATTCCTTCTTGATAATATTACTCTACATACCTTAGTTCACATCATATACTATTTGATTTATTTGTGTTTTCTACTTCACTATACACTACATACATTCTCCTAAGTTTCCCATGTCATTTCCACTGCTTTACTTAAGTGTATTTCCACAAAGAAATGCTAAAAAATTATTATATCCAAATAACTATCTTGATTACATTCTTTTAATCCATCATTATATTTATAACACATGTTTGTACATGTTCCCAAACACATGCACACACACTCACACTCACACTTACTCACAGAGACATGTGTACATACACGTCTATACATACATAAATATATATAAAACATATATATGATATATGTATATATATATGTGTGTGTGTACATGTATAAATTATATAATATATATATATATATTATATACACATACATACATACATACATCTGTGTCACCGCCGACAAGGATTGGCTCAAGTGGTCAAGCACGGTGTCTCCTCATGAAGGGACCCGGGTTCGAATCCCAACTGCCGCCTTGGTTTCCCACCCTCCCGGATGTTCGGCCTCCGTCACGAGCGTGGGATAGGGGAAGAGAATGCCTCTCTTTATCCCATCTGTGTGGTCGACAAGGAGTGGCTCAAGTGGTCAAGCATGGTGTCCCCTAACAAAGGGACCCGAGTTTGAATCCTAGTTGCCGCCTTGATTTAACACCCTCCCGGGCGTTCGGCCTCCGCCACGGGCGTGGGAGAGGGGAGAAGAAATATTTCTCTCTTAATCCCATACATACATATGTGTGTCTATATTAACGCTTAATACAATATAAAGTTGACTAATATTGGGCTAGGTTCCATTACGTTAAAGAAGGCATAAGTTACTGATTCGAGTTGTATCATATGGTGAAAATTGTTTCAATCATATTTATTTTACATATATAACTATTAATAATACATTAATTTACTTGTTTAAATTAGTATATCAGTTTTCTAAGAAAAAAACGTTTAGGTTTTTTAGAGTCTAGTGTTTAGGGTTTAGGGTTTATAATAATAAGTATTGAATGTCACTAAAACTCTAGAAAAACTTTATGTGAAGTTTAAACATTGGGAAATATGATTGTACTACATATTCCATAATTTAATTAGGTTATTTACTATTTTAATTACCAAAGAACCATTATTGAGTATATCCATATATACTACCAATTATAAGAAATTCATGTAGACCGAAGCATGTATTTATGCTCTAGTTCTTTAAAGAAATCATTGTAAAGTCAATTCATATTTTTTAATGTTCCAATGACATATAATTTTCTATGTAAGAATTTTGTGCCTATTTCATTCTTTGAATTTATTTACACAATAAATCAATCACTTGTCTTACTGTTACTCTTATTATTATTATTTCAAAATTTACTGGATTTCAGAAGATACATTTTTTCTATTTTTGATAACCCTAGAATTTGATATAAAATCTTAATTTACTTCCTAATTAGTAAATCAATGTTGTCTCTATCGGATCCATCCATGATTCCCCTTCATCCCACTAAAATCACCAATAGCATAATCTATGCCACAATCTACTGTCATGTAGACTCAATATGTGTTATCCCCTTTCCATGTTGCTTCATTTGACCACACATAAACTCTAGTGAGAACCACATCCTTAGAAGAAGAAAAAATCATTGCATCCCATACCCATCATTATCTTTGACAAGTCATTGTAGGGTGAGTGAATCTCCCTTTTACATCCAAGATTCCCCCCCTTGTGAGGCGTTGCAATTCCTTTGTGTCCTCCTATTCTTCTTCGTGTGAATCTCCTCATTCATTGATGGTATGTAGATATTGTCTTGTTGTTCTATACATTTTCTACCATATCTACATCATCATAAGAATATTGGTTAGAGCTAAAAATACATGTAAGAATGAAACAACAATTGATAACTATGGTCAACCTAAAGATCTAACATCACTAAATGTAATACACAAACCCACAATCATGGATAGGTGTATCCTAAAACTAGTGTATCACCATAAAAGTACATTCTTATAAAACCATATGAGACCTTAGAAGTAAAGACCGCCAACTAGGGTTAAAAAGATATCATTTTATATTAAAAAAATCATTTAAATAGTATCATAATAGTAAAATGGTGTTGTGTCCACTAGCATTTGGATTCACATTAGATCACTCATAAAATGTACCTCATGTGAGCCCATAGAAAATTGCATCATACAAAAGATAAATCTACTTATTTTATATTTAAATTGAGTAATTACAAAGTTATCAGTAACAAATACAACATATGAAACCCTTCCTAGTACTTGAGTGTACAGGGACTACTCCACTATATGATCCCCAACACTATATTACACCTCAAGATGAGTTCTTCTTCTAGTTTTATGGTTGGGGTGGAGACTCCTTATTGGGGTAATCATATGGGGGTCGTCAAGGCCGAAAAATGTAAACCAAAACAAGCATGGATAGTAATCCTAGAGAATGATAGCATCCTATATATGAGTATATATTTCTATGTATTTAAACTAAAAAGGTATGATATGGAATTATCATATCACAAGGTGTACTTGAATATTGAAAACATGCATAATTGATATCATAGCTAGACTATACAAATAAGCTCTACTCGTCTATTTAAATATTTGTTATCATATTTTTCCCAATAACATGGGATGTGTTATCCAAGTTACAGCTATTAGACAAAGATTTATTTAGACACGATGTATAATATATTAGGGTTATCGGTCCCATAAATATCTTTCCACACCTCGATCTATGGGAAAATATTACCTTATAGCAACTCATTTGGACCTGGGCATTGAGAAACAGACACCTTATCATATCACTCAAAAATGTATTATTTGCAAGGTACATAAAACTCCAATTCATCATAACCCCAATAGCTTGGCAAATTTTTTGAACATCTCATTCCCTTTCTTCGTCTCATACATGGGCGATGGTCTTGGAAAAAAACCATGGTTCTTGGATCAATATAAGTAATCATGTTTCCATTTTTACAAATTCAGTCTTTATGGAAGTTTAATGTTGTTCAGGGCATACTAAGATACAACAATGTCTCGCTAATTTTTGTATTAATCCAATCACTCATCTATAGAAGTTTTATAGTGCTCAAGACCTACTAGATACAATGATATATCTCTACTCATGATATTAAACCCACTTACTCATATTTCATGATAAAAGGATCAATTCTTTTACTTTCTACAAGAATTTAAATAATAAAAGAATGATTGAGAGCAAATTCCTAATGTGAAATATAAACATCTCATACTTATCCAATTATATCACAATCAGTAATTTCCCATATGAATGAGTTATTTCATATGTGAGGATGGAGATACATTATTTACGTTAGGAATGTCGTGACACAATAGATGGAAAGCAATTTTTAGATGGAAAGCAATTTAGAAGGCTTCACAAAGAAATATCTTCATTTGATGTCAATGTGACCAAAATACAAAATTAACCTAAAGTGAGGTTTGAAATAATATAATTTATGTGGGCTCATATTTAGAACATGGTATTTATATATATAACATGCACATCAATGCGTTGTTGTTGTAGAAGAATACTTAATATTGACTTCCCTCGTTCCATATCCTAAACCACCTAGTATTATGTTTCTAGATAAATTTGCATTCACATATGTTAATAGAATTGAAATAGATAGGATTTGTTTTTTAACCATGAATTAGATCATTCGTCTATGTAAGTGTAAGTGTTCTAAAGTTCAAGAATGTGAAGAACCTTGTAGATCAAGACTCTCAAGCTTTCACCGCCAAAAGTTATACACTTTAGGGGTTGTTTGGTTCGAGATCTAATCTGAGGACTACGTGTTGTCTATTTGTGCCACGTAGGCGCTAATTCCGACTAATCCAGTCAGGATTTAGTCTTGTTTTGTTTGGCAAAAACTGGACTGACGGGGCCCATTTTGGATTCCATAGTCCTCTAATCCAGACCAAGTCAGTCCTGCTATCAGCAGGAATCCAGGATCCCAGTCTGGATTTGATTCTGTCTTTTGTGTTATTTTGTTTTATATGCTAGACTGAAAAATAGAAAACAGAATTTACGAGGTCAGTCTAATTTAATGAGTACTTGCAATGGGATTGGGTTGTCAAATAGAAATAGGATCGAATCCAGATAAAATAATCTGGATCTATCGACTAATCCGGTCCGGATTTGAACCAAACAGCCCTAGAAGATCTGGAATGAAGTTTCTGAAGAATATATGGCAATGATTACCTCGATGTCATTGGAGCTTCTCTTAAGGAGCTCATTCGGCTAGAAAGTTTTAGGAGACACATATCTTATATAGGTAACGGCAGTCGAAAGTGCCACTTACCAGTTGTGACCATGTTGTGGTTTTATAAAAAGGAGGCTATATACAGGTAATCCCAGCTAAGTTGGGTGATGTGCAAATGACATGAGAATATTCTGAATTCTGAATGATACCTTTTATGACGACAGGTTAGATGTGAATTGAGGGGGGGGGGGGGGGGGGGGACCCCGAACTAACGCCACATTTATATTAATTCACATCGTTTATAAAGGGGATATCCATACGCCCTTAGGTGTACAATATGATAGTCGTCTTTGGCATCATGTTAATTCTTTGTTTTCTCTCCAAGGATTATCCCATGGCTGAGATGTCCAAAATCAAAAACTTCATCGCTTTACAAGGTTGTTCACAATAGCTCATGCTTCAGCTACAACCTTTTAATTCGGTCGGGGAGGGTGTGATGAATACTCGGCTGTTGCTTATTACCCTAAGGGGATGACATTATCCGGCTCTTTTGCCCCACCTGCAAGGCTGCAACTGTGCTTGACCTGCACCACATCTTTAATTCCATCCCATCTTTAGTGTCTTGGTTGGGAGTATATTTAATAAGGAGTACCCCACTCCTTTATCCTTATGGCTTGAACATATTATCTTGCCACCGATTGCGATAAACTCCCATCAATACCTTCGTATAGGAGTTGTGTGGCTTGTTTTGTCCAAGTTTTGCTGCCATCAATTTCTTTGTATAGTTTTACCTCCTTAGTATGTGGTTTTTAACGGTTTACCGGAAGAAGAAATATGTAGTATCGATATGCGTTGCCCCTTAGTTGCGTTTGGTACAGGTAAACGTTTTGCAGTTGTTGCGGGCACATATTTCAGCGAGACAACGACAGTAAAGCACTCCTCTATCCATCCTCACAAACCACAACTTCCATCTCACAACTTGCAAGCTGCTGCGACACGCAAGGAAACAGACATGAGACGGCACCGGTAATTTGAGGGCAACATAGTCTTCAGAAGGAGGGCAACAATGAAGTCGACCCTGAAAACAAAACGCAGTTTGCGACGTGTGGTTGATCGGACTCTCGAAGATCAGTGAAGGTCCTAGAAGCTTCTGGCCTAGTGGCAGCATGCAGTACCTTTCCCGCTTGCTTGTTAGCTAGTAATTATGACTCTGAATCTGTAGCGTTAATTATTAATGTATGCAAACGCCACTAGTACAATATCAGCCAACTTCAACGGTAACTGTTGTCTGATCTGCAGCACAATCTATGGGTAGGGTGGTGCATTTTATAGCAACCGTTGAATTCAGTCCGTTCTCCCTATCTCGGTTAATCTTGGTTCTGAATTCCACGGTTCCAGTCTGAATGATCAGTCATTGTCGTTGAGCTTGAGTCGGGCAAAAAATTATAAAATACAAACATGAAACAATGACACCAACCGTTGAGCTTGAGTCTACAATATTAATAAAAAAAAATCAAACAGTGTGGCCGTAAGCCACCTATTTGTTGTCTGTCGTCTCTTATACAGAAGCTTCACCTCATCTTTACGTGAAATAATACAATTTTCATATACATGTTTTTCTTCAGTCCTACCGTACATATTTTTCATGAGCTACTATACATTCTGTTCTTCATATACATGAAAATAAAAGGCACCATACAAAAGCTAACTGGAGTAACAAAATTTGTGTATCTCCCACAATACATTAGAGAAGATATAATGAAAATATAAACTTCCTATCTTCAGTGCATTGTATCACCTTGAATAAGCTTTGCAGTAGGATGGGACTTTTAGATTTACTTCACATTTACAATAACTCCACTGGGATGGTGCAAACACAAGCAATTCATTCTCTTCCTTAACATCCACAACCGCCACACATTTTCCTTATGTCTATCTGCTTAAGACGATACTCTATTTTTTAGAGACATTCTGCAATTGCAGCTAAATGAACAACACCTAAAGCTTCTCCAAAATAGTAGAAAACTTCTGCAAATTCATAACAGAGAGAAGTAAGATAATCAAAAGATAGAAACACAAGTAAATACAATTCCAAGTAAATCATAAATCTCAATTGCCACATAAACTAGACAAGTGCACACAAGCAGCAATTCCTATACTTAAATAACATACAAATGGAAAACAAAACACATTCTAACCCCTAATATTGGAGGAGACATACATTCTTCTAGATTGAAAGCCAAAAAACATCCAGCAAGGTAGCTACACAACAACTAAAAGGAAACATTAAATATATTTACCTTGAATAGGGAAACGTGATTACAAAGGCATCAACCAAGCCTCCAAACATACATAGAATAGGTAGCAGGACCTCCAGGTCTTCAAAACAACATGAAACTACATCAAGGCACACAATAGCCCCCTGTAGTTTCAAGATAGGTGCCTACAACCCTTTATTAACATAGCAAACCATCTTATAGCTCACAAATAAGCAGTAGCTAAAGCCTCCTCAAAACTTAGAGAACAGAGAAAATAGAAAGAGTGATTCTAATCTAAGCAACAATGAAATCCCATTGCCATTCACAAACACACAGTTATCGCTAATTCATTATCTAGTAGTCGACATCAAAATGCCAAGCAGTTGATAGAAGCCAGCTAGTCAACATTTAAAAAAGAAACTTCCAACATTTTGACATTCACCTAGGAAAAGTGACTGTGGATGTCAAACTAGAAACAAGCAATAGATGCAAATCCTCAACAAAGCAAAGAACAAAAAATATGAGTTCAAACCAAAGCACAGAGCTACCTAAATGGATTCAAGACATACCTTTTTCTTAATTCACTAATAGTTGTTGAGAGAAGCCAACTAGTCAACATCTAAAAAGAAGCTTCCAACATCATGGCATTCACCTAGGAAAAGTGATTGTGTGGACATCAAACCAAAAGCAAGCAATAGATGAAAATCCTTAGCAAAACAAAACACAGATAACAAGAGTCCAACCAAAGCACAGAGCTACCTGAATGGAGCCAAACATCATCTTTGTAAATGAACCAAACTTTTTTTTGGTAAATAAGCCAAACCTTCAAGAATAGAAACCCAACAAAGAAATCTTACTGGCAATCACACTTAAACTTCAAAATTAGATTGCTTAGATCATATCATAGAGCTTGCCATGATGAACTTAGTTTGATCAACTTTTTCCCTGCCAAAAACAAAGTTAGCCTCCCCACCATTTGGTACAACAAACAAATCAAGAAAGCTAAAAATTATGATTATGAAGTCTGGCTTAAACATGCTTCATTAGATTTAGTAGAACGTAAATTATTTTTCTTAGATAAATCAACTTTAAGAACACTACTCAAAATAGAATTTGTGTAAGGCACAAGATGTGAGGGTTATAATTGTTATTACATGTGTATTGATCTTAACCCTTGCACAAAGGCTTACAGGGGGATTGGTTAAAATTTGTCCAAATGAATTGAGGGTGTAGATCGTTTAGTCAAAATGAACGACTCTGAATATTTACATAAACGGTTTCACTTTAGGGATGGATTAATTCCAGGTGCGAGGCATTATTCTAACTATCGACTTCTTCGTCGTGGAGGTTATTTCCTTTCTTGCTAGCAAATCCTTCCTTCTCCACGCACCTGGTGCCATCCATCGTTCCTAGGTGATGTCTCCACCAACCATACCAAAGCCGAAGTGGTGTAGTGCAGAGGCGACGCCCCTGTTTTGCACACAAAGTTAGGTGTCGCCCCTCTCCTTGCATAGATTGCCATCCTCCAAGCACATATGTAGAAACCATTAATAGTTTCCAGGGGTCTGAGACCCTTACTCCATTCACGATATATCATGTCTTCAGGGTAGCAAGACGTCATCCTCATAGCAACATGGCAACATTTCCCTGCATAAATCGATAGCCTTATACAGGCATGCTGATGCACAGAAGCTAACCTTTAACAAATTTGGTTGAAGCTAGGATTTGATGATGTTTTCAATTGTTCCTATTTTTCTTGATTTCCTTTTAAAACCTTTGCCAAGCATTCTACTGAACATGTTGTCATCATCAAAGTTGATTATTTTGTTTGATCTGTCTATCTAATTTTGTTTGATATGTATTTCTCACTGATTAATATGTATATCTATTGTAGGGATCTCTAGTTCAGCTTGTCAAACATGTTGTTTGAATGGATAATTGTTCTTTGGTTGGGATGTTTTATACTTAATAGTAATTCATGTCTCACCTTACTTATAGGGATGTTGTTCTCATGTTCAATCGGTAAAGTCACATGAACATCCGAGCTAACATGGTATTGAATTTCTTAGGTCTCATTCGGATTGTGATCAATCTAAAGTTTTGCAATTTTCATCCGATGACATGCTCCAAAATATTTAAATAAAATGGTGCTCTGGTAGAAATGCATATCTAGTATGCACTGGTGAACATAGTTGTTGAGGCGCCCGCCTGGGTGCCACCTAAGCGTCGCCTAGTCGGCCAGTCGCTCAAGGGGGGGTCGCCTAGCTAGACGCCCAACTTTCTTGCCCAAATAGGCTTTCTCCTAGGGCGCTTGGGCAACTAGTCGACCACCTGGGCAGGTGCTCGCCTGACTGAGCGACTGCTTTTTTGTTGGGCAGGCCGAAGCTAGGGTCCAAATACCACATCTCACCTTCTACATTTTCATTCTATGGAGCAACAATTACAATTTTGACATTTACATTGATAATTTATTATTGAAAATTGGGGTGTACAACTATAAACTACACCTTATATTCAAATATATAGAAATGATAATGTGGAATGACTTACGTTCTCATTATATATTGTAATGACTTTCTTATTATTTATGTTTGGAATGTAGATCTACATCTCTTATTATTTGTTTGCTCTACTTATTTTTTCTTAAATGCAATACAATTAGGGAATTTCAATGTTTACTAGAGTTGCAATGTATGTAAATAGTGTGAAACTTTCATTCTATAATTGTCTTTTTTAAGGTCATTCTTGAATTATCTTGTTGCTTCTTATTTAATTTAATTCATCTAATTACATCTATTATAACTTATTTTTTTTTTGGGGGGGGGGTAGAATTCTAAAATTTTAGGTGTAATATTCATGTATAGTTATATATAATAACTAAATATAATTTAAAAAAAAATCATTGCTTGGGCGACCTAGGCATCCTGTTTGGCCTGGGTGTTCAGCCAAAGAAGGCCACAGCCTGGCCGCCTTGAAAACTATGTTGTGAACATTGGAGCCAGGTTGATTTTAGCATGAATTGATTTTTTCTAGTTACCAAATAAGCATATCTTAACTGAATTATATATAAGATAGTATTAATGCCACAAAAAATGGCACATGCCGCACATCCATAGGATCCTAACATACATCCCAACTTGAGCAATTACCTATCACTAACATTAGGATGAGCTAGTTAACTCAGCAAATATGATTGACTAGTTGTCTTTACTTACATAAATAAGAGGCATAAGATTGTATTGATGTAAATCCACATTTAATGACTGCTATACACATCAAAGAAACCTAATACCAATGTAGCTAACGATCTATATGGTAATGATATCAAATCATTCACTTCTTTCTTTCATATTTCAAAATAACAAACAATGCCTTTCCACGATTTGGTATGCGAGTTACTAAATTACTACCATGCTATCCAATTTCATATAAATAATGTATCTCCATGTTATGGTTCACCTAGAGGTGCTTGTATTCTTTGATAGCATGCCTTCTTTCTAGATAATTTTACCTAACATACAACAACTTAGTAAATAATTGAAAATTTAATATTTATTTGGGGCAAAGATTGGTTTTATTTAAGAAGAAGATGCTTAGACCCAAATTTCATGGGGGAAAAAGTACACAAACATGTAAACTTTAACAAATATGGCTAAGTTCTAAGGACCAAATGACCTTAAAACTAGATGTTGAAGTTATTTAAAATTAAGAAATACTATTATCTATGTATAGTTCCCAAGAGTGTAAATGCATTACCAGCAAGAAAATTGAGCCACCAGCTTTGTCATCATCAATCTAGATGGTGCCCTTCTTCAACCTTCCCAATCCCCACTATTGACTTTCCCTCTTCTACTCTCTTTCAATATAGATGGTGCTTTTTTTGAATTAATTAATAAGGGGTGACATTGATCTTCTCATCATCATATCCTCCCCCTATGTGTTGTCACCTCTTCATGATCCCAACGGTATAAGTATGGTACATGTCTTACTTGTTTCACTTGTTTCTCAATCGCCCCAATCCCCACTACAAACTCCATGCCTCGACTCCCCACCTCTGTGGGTCCAGTCCTCCACTGACCTCAAAAGCCCATTCCCCCATCCAAACCTCCACCTCAAGCATGCCCACCTCATTGCCTCTCTTGTGGAGCCAGCAAGGAGAAAATGTTATCATCACCAAGAAATGGCTGAATGCGGTTGAGAAGCTGCCTCCTTGCATCTGAGACGTCGTCACTGCTGATCTAATAAAGGCCACCGACGAGCATAACGTGGCATGAACACGTTTGGTGAGGTGCTCAGGTGTCGTTTCAACATGTAGAAGTAGCAGATGCAACTCAGAGAAGACGTGATGAAGTAGCTCGGTGAAGACCACTCTTGATGAACCATTGCAGATACAAATTTGGTACAGGCTTAAAGATGACGAGCTTCAAAGATCAAGAAGCAACCATCTGGAACACCATTAAGGCAACATGGATGATCACCTGGAACAAATCAACACCAAAGGGACTGGAGGCCGGAATATGCACAACAAGCTCTTGTACTGACGTACATAATGCGGTAGGAACGCGAAAGTCTTGGTGTCAATGTTGCAACTGTGAGATCCTTCAATGTTGTCTAAAAAGTAATGTGATGTTAAGTGGGAATGATGTGCTACAAAGACATCAGGAAGCACAGATATGTTGAAGTACATGAAGCTCCATAAAGATAGCCTGGAGTATATCATCTCATCTCATGTCTCTCTCCTCTCTCTCTCTCCCCTCATATCCTCTCTCTCATATTCTCTTCATACCCTCCTCTCTATCTCTCTCTCCTCTATCCCTCCCCCCCCCCCACACATCAAATATGATGAGAGTGAGTAGATGGTATGGAAAAAGGAAAATATGACCCCTCCCACACATGGAAATATGCACACAGGATGGATGGGAAGGTAGGAAAGGAAAAGGTCAAATGAGAGGTGAAGTATGGAGAGAAGAATAAAAAGAAGACTACTGAAATGGAAGCATCAGTAGAAAGAGGAGATACACTACTGGAATTTTACTTGGTAGGGAAGGATGTGGCACTACCGGAATGGTTTCTCAACATGAAAACTGATGACTGGAATCAATATGTAAAAAGCAACCCAATTAAGATCCAGATAGAAAATAAATAGATCTTTTCTTGACCCAAACAAAAATTGTTGGGTCAAAAATAATAGTAGGATCCGATTATCATATTGGAGGAGAGATAGACCTTAGCAAGACGTCAAACTAGAATTGGAAGTGTTCTGACTGCTTCTGACACATTGTCTAGATATGGACACGTCATGTACTTGTCGGGGGTGAGAGGCAGACTTCTGATGACACGTCGTGTAGCTCCTTCGCTCAAAATGACCGACTTCTTACAACATGTTGTGTGGAAATGTGACATGCCGTGTTGGATGTTGGAGGCGTGAAGTGGATCTTTTTTTACACGCCATGTTCCAAGTAGACACGTCGTGGAGGCATGAAGTGGATCTTTTTTGACACGCCATGTTCCAAGTGGACACGTCGTGTCTGATGTCGGAGACATAACTCTGTTGTTCGCCGACACACCATGTTCAAGGAAGACACGACGTGTATGTTGCCGTCTGGAAGAGTTATGGAATCTAGCACACCACGTTGTTAGAGAAACGTGTCGTGTCTCTTACATTCTGGACAAAATCTTGTGTCGTGAGGATGATTTCTGGAGCGTGACACGACGTGTTGTTTGGACAACACGCCGTGTCGGCAGAAGCTGATGCACAATCTTGACAAGAATTCACGTCGTCAAGGAGACAAGTACCCTAAGAATTAGCACCACGGGTCGACGGGAATTAGCTCCGTCTTTTGTACTCATTTGATCATGACCAATGGTGACTTCTTGCTTGACCATGGCCAGATCTGGAAAGGAATTAGCACAGTCCAGGATCCCGGGAGGTGGTGTAGTGATTGATGATGGATGGATGAATGCTTTGATGGCTGGCGCGGTAGAAGGATGGGCATCATTATTTTGAGTTTGAAGACAAAGTAGCGATGTTCATCTAGAAATATCAAATTGTCACAACTGTCACTGGCCAGGACAGCAGCCGCCGCTACCTGCCCATGCGCCACCCTTATCCGTCGGGCCAGCTCCCCACGCTGTCAGTGTCACTGGTCCCCAACAGTAGCAGTCGTAGAAAAACCACCAATCACCAGATACTAGCAACATTGTCGCCTCCAGCATCAACAATCAATGCCACCAATCCCATGGAGGGGCATCTCCTCCATTGCGGCCAAGTCCTATGGTGGTCGAGAGACATAATCCAGCCATCAACTATTCTTCATCCCGTCAATGCAACCACGGTTGGCCCTCGCCATCACCCATTATCTCTGTTGATTGAGTCTGTTGTCTGCATTCCATCATCACCCCCAAGTGTTCTGTCTTCTCCCAGTTACTGACATCCTCCAAAAAATTCATCTTCAATTTTTTTTTTGTGGGGGCTCCGCCCCTTTTGGGTCGGGATTAGATCCATTTAATTTTTCTATTCGGATCTTAAATTGACTCACTTCAGATCTTCTCTCTAGATATTGGTTTCCATACAATACATCTCAGTTTCACAAATTCCTATCTTTTCTACCAATTCCTTTCCCACCAGTGTTTCCTCCGCCAGTGTTTCAAAAAGTGGTTTGTATGGCCGCATACAAGACTCAGACCACCAAATGAACTGCATAGTGGAAATCCCCCCCAAAAGCGGACCAAACCGCATAATCGGCCGATCAATCCCCAATTTTCAGATAGACATATTTTCATTTCTTCTTTTTCACATTTACATTCATCTACAGTGCATATTTGTATTTATTTAAGTTGTGATGATTGCATATTTGCATGATTGCATCCATTATTGTAATTATATTATTTACATACACAATTGTACATGTTGATTATGTAAATTCAGTTTAATATATATACATAGATTTATCATATTGTCTAGGAAGAGTATTGTTTAAGGGAGTGTATTAATCTTTTGTATGGCAGAGTGACATTTATGTTTTATCATTTCTATCTTTCATTTATCATCTCTTTTATAATTTTATTGAGTCATGTAACTCAAAGCTTCAACATGTATTTCACCCATGATCCAACTTGAGGGGTGTCCTAAAACATAGTTTCAACTCGGAGAATATGTTATGGAGAATGATCGAGGACGTATCTCAGATGAATGAATATGTATGTGTGATGTGATTGAGGGTAACTGCGGTTGTACCTTAGATGATAGGGTTGAATATCCTAGTCTCTAGTGTCGTGACATGTGTACCCAGGGCAGACTAGGCTGATTGGAACTTGAATGACTAATATGTTGTTGCAGCGGACTCACTGACCGAGGGGGAGCGATCTTAGGATTCTGACTTTCCTAGATATTGTATGGAACTGATTGTGACTTCACAGCGGTCAGTTGGAGGTTTGAGTGGTATGCCTCTAGCTTCTGAGGGATAAATAAAATGTGTAATATACACACAGCCGTGTAGCATATTTGTTAAGGTTATACGACGGTTCACATTGGGTGATAAATCTTGCTTTGTTTCTTATAATGTTTAGTTGATATATAATGTGGTAAGAGAAATCAAGTTTGTCAAAACCCTCCTATTAGACTAATATCACTTATTATTTATCAATGTTGTTTGTATCAATTTCAAGTTACATATGTATGTGTGTGTGCATGTGTGCATGTAGTTATGTAAATGTGTATCTACATTATTCTGTATGTCATGATCAACACCATGCTTGTCCTATATTTTCCAAACTCATTTTGTCATGTATTTGTGTTCATGTCCACATAGTGTCATGTGTTTGTGTACAGGCTTCTTAGATTAGAATGAAAAATTAAAGCATGCTAAACTAAAAAAGTAGGAGAGTACATATGTATGCCAGCGTTGTTCTTACAATTAAATACAGCCAAGGTCAAATCCAAACAATCTACCACAACAAAAAAGAAAACTAATTAGTTCATGAGTTTTGAAAATCATGATGAATATAATTCTAGATCCTAAGCTTAGGAGAGTATACACATGCTTCCATCTTCTACATTTAATGAGACTACATTAGTGTTTGAATTATGGCCAGTTATATCAAATTTTAGACTTCATAAAGGCGCATAACCAATGAGCCTTCTTATAGAAAATAACTGTCTACATAAATGTATTCATTAGCAAATATGGGTGACAAAGAAACATCATAACACAATTGAATATATAAACCAAACTAAAGATATAAGTATCAGACATGTGAAAATATATTGACTAACCATGTGTATATCCTCCAACCACCCTTTGCCAAAGATCTTCATTACGTCACCATCGTTCAACCTCATCTCGCTTAATTGGTTAACTATACATGCAAAATTTCAATGCCCATAATCAAATGATTTAATTAACAATAATTGAATAGAAATTTCAAGCACTAAAAACTCACAAGCCTATTGGCTTTAGTACACTTGCATATTGTCACCCCCATAAAGACAAGATTTGATTTAATCATTGATAAGTGTATAGACATTGCTATAAATGTTACAAAAACTTGAGCAAATTTTAGACTCATATATGCATCCTTCATGTAAATAGAATCATACTCTAAGTTGCATTTTTTTGTTGTAATAAGTTGCTCAATATAATCCATACATTTCCTACATACATGGATTCCTCCTTACTTTTAATCTCTACTAATCAGCTCATTAACCTAGAAAACACAAAGATATAGAACATTATTGTAACATATTTAAACGGATTTGAAAGATGGGAAAGTGGGCAAGATATTATTACAAACATCAATACATAACAAAGGATTGAGCATATTAGATATTATTGTTACAAAATTTATATTCATAAGATACTCCACCTTTTGAACTCACCTTTTGCATTGGCACATCCATAGTCTACTTGTCATCTTCCAGTTCATATAGAAGGCATTATTAATGCCTTTCGGTCAACTTTCAACAATCACAATTTTCTTAGAAATTACCATGTATAAGCAACTTGATCAAAAAGGAAATAATCCACATAAAATTTATTATAACTTTACTATGTAATTGAGTTCTTGGTTTTGTGAATAAGGACAATGCACAAAATTATTTTACTCTAGTTTTTAAATGTACAATACAAATGATTAACAAAATACAAAATATCCACTCACAACACCCCCTCCCATGCTCCTAGCACACTTTGCTAGCAGTAACCTTGGTTTACTTGTTATGTATTGAGATGGTCAGGCACTCGCCACATGGATGTAATAACATGGTTCACAACATAATGGGCAATTTTATTCTTACTTGTTGGGCATTGATGTCTAAACCCATCACATGGTAATTTAATTACTATAATAACACATGTTTTCAAATAGTTTACGTTTAGATAGAGAAGTATCAAAAATTTGTCGTGCAAATTTTCTTGGGTTGGGAGAAATTAACAAACTGTTATAAAGTACATTTGATGAAGCATACAAATTAAATGTCATGATAACATAGTGAACCACTAAATAATTCACCAAGTTATATGATTCTAGTGAATCACTAAAAGTAGAACCTTGTGCAACTGCCAATTTCATTTTAGAGCAAAAATTGTCTTGACCTATGTTCTTAATTATAGAAAGAAAATATCAAATCAAGCTATCAAAGAGAAACCACATTGCCTAGAAGAAGTGATAGTCACGATAAAATGTACTTATTGGCTAGCATAATGAGTCTTTGAGTATTCCCTCACATCTCTTTCCAGCAGGCTTTTAATTTTCTTCGACAAAGATAGAATGTAAAACAGGTCAAAACGGACCTCAATGTGTGCAAATTTTACTATATGGAAAATAGTTAGAATTCAGGAAAGGGACGGGGTTGTGGATGCAAGGGAGGTTGGGAGAATAAGTAGCTTTTGGGAAAGGATTTGGGGGCGTAAATACAGGGGAAGTTGGAAAAATTTATGCTAAGAAAAAATGGAATAGGGGGTGAAGTAAACGAGAATGAGCAATAACAAGCCAAATGAGAGTAACCTGGACATGCAGATGCATCAGAGATACCCAAATCGTGGAGCAAATATCAGTGGGATAATATATAAATAAGAAATTTTTGGAAACGAGAATAATACAACTTCTCCTCTGGGCCCCTGTTGTCACCTAAGAGAAGAAAGTCACATGATATAGACGTGGCTACATAATTAGAGTTCAAATTGAACAAAACTTCAAGCAGATCGACCACCAGGCATAAGACGTGATGAGGGCAGGAGAAATCGAGCCGATTCAGAGGAGTTGTGGGTAAGAGACAGAAAAACTAACCATGGATCGGGTTGTATGTAAGGGAGGTCGACGGATGACCGGCGGCCACGGTCTCCTTGCTTCGTTGCTCTGTAGGGATGATAAAATTTGAGCTTTGGATGAGGAAGAGAAAGCAGCAGTGCACTAGACTTCCTTCTCGCTTCCTTGCTTTTCCGCTTCCCGCCGCCCTACTTTTTCCCTTCCCGCGGCCGCGCGAAGGCGTGAAACCAGACCGCAGCCGCGGCGTGACTGAGTTAGTGGAATGGAAAGGAATCAGACGCAGGGTTTTGACTCCTCATGTAAATAATCCAGACCGTTAAACACGCATAGCAAATCCTGGCCATCCATTACTATAATGCTTGCCTTGCTATTTTATTACTAAGACGGATGTATATTTGGCTAGTGGGAGTGCGGGTGAGAGGATGAGTGGGGTGGAAGATGGGGAGGCCGTATACGAGGACAGTCTCCGTTGAATCTGCGTAGCCGTTAATTGTGAAAAAAATCACCCGTTGAATGCGGCCCCTCCTTCCAGTAGTGCGCTTTTGTCTATGTGTGAATGAGCTGGGTAAGAACATTTGAGGCCATAAATGCGTTTGCGATAAGCACCGTCTTGTGTTAGTTATTATCTTCTTTTCGTTTTGAAATTTTTCCTTTTGTTCGTCTCGAAGAGCCTTCTTTTCTCCCAACAGCAAGCCGTAGAAGGCCGGCGGCCGACCGCCCGTCTCCTGACACGGACTGACGTCGAAGAGAAGTGAGAATGGCCGTAGAGGCCCCGACTATTGGAAGGGAAGGGGAGAAATTAAGTGGGGAAGAGAGAAGGATCTAATGGAGTAATGGGTGATTAAACTTCAACAAAAAGCCCTCAGTAAATTTGAATAGTATTCATAATCACGGTAGCTCATTGACGCTGTTTCAGCTTTAAAAATGATTGTTGGACAATTATGTTGGCAGCCTTTCTGAACGACGACATTTGTAGTATAAACCGGCAATACATTTTGTAATTTTTGCCAGCAGTACAACCTCTTGGAAGATGGGCGAAGGTGCTGGAAGTTTCGAACATGGACCGTAGCACAATATCCAAAGAGGAACGGAGTGTCATTTTCTCTCCACTTGGCAACAAGGCCATATTCTTTGTCGGTGGATCGACTTTAGAAGATTGAGTATTGGCTCCAGAAGTTTCCTGCAAGATAGTTGAAGCTCTAGAAGGTTCTCAACCGGTGGCGGTATACAAGTATTGTCATCCACTGGTTGCATCGGCTTATTACTCTAAAGGCTGAAGCATTAATGGGACCTACTCCTATTGCTACATTGCTGCAACTTCCACAGTTATTTAAGATCCGATTTTTAGATCTGCATGGGCCGAAGCCCACCCCCTCTCCAAACAGGTGTCAAAGCCCGGATGACCTAAGAGGTTGGTAAATACAGCTGATCCGAACGGATTCGAACCAGCGACCCTTCGTGAGATGCGCACTGGCTTAACCGCTCGTGCTACGCTGGCCGGATTTATTTAAGATCTGATTGCTCATACTAATGCTCAGAACTATTTTATCACACATCTAAATACTATGTTGAACATTAGCACTAATAGATTACTTTTTGAGATCTTATACTACACACTCACATACCCACCGCCGTCACACTAAGAATGTCATATGGGCATAAGCCTCTTCAGAGCTTGTTTTCAAGAACTAAAATGAGATCATTATTCATGCTTCAGGAATCGGGTGTGATTTTTGTTTGGTTAGTCGATAAAAAAATAAAATCCGCCTTTGTAACCTCCTCTACGAGACTTATTTTGAGGAAAAATTGTGTAATCGGTATCACATCCAAAACGGACGTGGTCACCTCTACAGTTTTAAATTTGTCCAGGGAAATTGAACCCTTAGACGGAAGCCCACATAGCAGAGATGGTAAATCTGGAAGATCCGTGCGGCCGACTGATGTTGGTGCAGTTGCAACTAAGCAGCGAGTTGTAACCCTTAAGTTTGGTTGGAAGTGGTGTCGACCCACTATGCGGAAAGGAACCACATTCTGATTTTCAGCTCTACAGAAAACTTGGGGAATGAACTGCGCACTTTCTGAACGCGGTTCCAGTTCCACGGTTGTGCTATGTACATCCCGGCTTGTATTATCTTCCTCCTACTCCGTTCGTTGTCATATGACAGGTAATTTTTCATTGCCACGATGGCTGCTGTTGCGTCAATATGAATTGCAGCTACTATCAACCAAACATTTACAAACTAACATGATCCGTTCAATCTACTCAGAACCAGACGAAGACATTTGAGTTTCAACTGGCTGCAAACAATTTCCTGTTTTTTAACTCCACGTGTTGGTTGGTTTTACATCCAACCAAATTAGCCCTTAGCAGCGCTTCCAGCGGGAGTCGAACCCGGAACGACCCTTCGTGAGGGGCCACGAGCTGCGAGTAGTTGGGCTACTGCTCGCCGGCTAAACTTACACAAAATTTATTCACTTAAACAGCATCTTGTCAAACAAGCACCTATATTTTCTTTCTAAATACCATGTTCTCTAGATCACACTCCAAAGTACATTTAATGTAGCATGTGTATGTCGACTAGAGATGAGGATACCTCTTAATGCATAATAAAGAAGGTGTGTCTGATTAGAAGCATGGTTACTATGATATTAGTCAAGTCCAAACAGTGTGGGACTTTTGCAAGCAGTGGTAGTCAGCGCTCTGCAATTGTAATTTTATCAACAGGTTTAGGTCAAATAAAGAATCGGATAAGAAATCACAAATTAAATAAATTAGAATAAACAAATAAATTGAGTTACAAAACTCAAATTGAATTGTTCTCATCGTTTCAAGTAATCAGCTCTCTATCTTCCGGGTACGCGATGTTTTCAAGTTGATTCAGTCACACATCTATAGTAGAAGGTCGTCCCGCTCACACAATAGATGACGAGCAGCAGCAGCTCAGTGGTTGTTAGGTGTTACCGTCCAACAAATCGCGTCAAGAGAAAAGAAGGGATGGATAAGAATTTTTCTCACACATGACATAGACTTCATGAGAGAAATCTGCAGCAACAAGAAGTCGTTACGCAAATCGACGCTGGTGAGACAACTAAATATACGTGTGTCTTAGATTTATGTGATCTAAGATTTGAGATATCTGATATGTGATATGTGCTTAAACATAAGCATAGTGACCTTATTTATAGCATTTTGATGTTCAATTTTATTCCCGATTTGACGCAATCACACAACTACTCTTGTACACGTAAAAGGAATATAAGGAGTCTATTTTGAATTCACAAGAAAAAAGAAGAGTCCTTTCCAATTAAGAATAATACAATGAGTCCCTCTCCAACTCGGGAGGAAAATGAGAAGTTATTTTTCAATTAGAATATGATGAGTCCCTTTTAAATTTAGAAAGCATAACTAAATAATTAATTAATTAAGTAGTTTTCATGTTGTGCAAAAAGATATAGAATACAGAAGATAATTTTTTAATCCTAATCCTAGTTTGCACAAAAGACAAAAACTACTTCTTCCTCCACATTCCTTATGTACTAGTTGCAACTATATTGGACTTAACCCATGCTGAATATTACTAGCCCAAGTTAATATAGCTAACAATTACCCACAAAGTCCAATGTCTAGTGTGTTCTGCCACTCAGTCTTCAATAGTGTGCTTTTTGTAGGTACATTATGGTTTGAAACATGCTTGAATTATCCAACATAGAATCCTACAAGAACAAGGTGAACTAACATATTGAATGTGAACTTTGGGTGCAAGAGTAGTGGTTGGTAACAACATAAATAAATATAATGTCAACAAAGAAAAAAAACAATATACTAAAAGTCATGCATCCAAATCAAGAATCATGATCGATATCAGGGAACAAACCAATTTTTCTATTGCGGCCTACAGAACGTCAATCATTTAGTTAGATTCTCCAAAGATGTACATCAAGCAATTTGTCCTAAGACTCGACATCATTTAGAGACTATTTCTTACTAATTTGTAGTCATGACACTAACATATTTTTAAGGGACAGACGTATAGATGTTAAAAGCATCAAGTAAACTCTATATTGTCAACCAATATACTTGACAGCTTGTTATTACTATATTGAACCCAATTTGTGGGATCCCCACTCTTTTGAGTTGGGTTGTTACTTCCTACAAATCATGAAGGATTTTGATCTATCCTCGACTGTATTTCTCATCTAGGGTCAACATAAGACCTTTAATCAATGGTTTGGTTGTATTTTCTTTTGTAGCTACATAGTCCACAGACTGACAAACTTGAGTATGACTTAGATGTGTCTACACTATTTTTATTGTACTTGGAATCCCTTATCTTAGCAATAGTTGTTGATATTACATTGGACTGAAATTGTAGGAAGTGGCTTCTTTACCATTGATAAACTGGGCATGAGTCAATGTAGCCATTCAGTTTCCAATCAATTTCATCCAAAGTATACAACTCAATCTCAAAGGTGAACTGAGACAATATGGAATGTTTCTTAAACCTACAAGAAAATGCACCTCCTCTCAACAGGAATGCATATCTTGAGACACCATGGCTCCCACAGTTCATGGAAATCCAGCTTGCATCACTATATCCTTCAACTACAGAAGGATATTTTTCATAATGTAGCCTAAGAAAACTAATTATCATGATATTTCGCGACACTCAATCAAGAGCTTTCCCATGGGTCTTTTGGGGAAAACTAGTGTATCTAATCAACTTGCTCATGACAAACACAATGTCTAATTGTGTGCAATTTATAAGATACATCAAACTTCTGAATTTGAGGGTATTGTAATTGAGGCACAGGAACATAATCATTCTTGAACAAGGGTTTCGATGAATCATATGGAGTCTTAACCAGTTTAGGTGATGTGTATTCAAACCTCTCTAGTATCTTCTCAACATGGTGAGAGTGAGAGAGTGTAATACCATCAATAGATCTTGCGGTTTTAAACCTAAAATCACATCTATGACACATATATCATTCATTTCAAACTTGCTACACATGCCAAAAAGCAGGATATCATCTACATATAAGCACATGCTGAAAAATATATCATTAATGATCTTGTATTAAACACACTTATCAAAATTGAAGCTAAAAGATGAAATTACATAATCAAATTTTTCTAGTCATTGTTAGGGGCTTGTTTTAAGCCATACAATGAATTAACAAGTTTGCACATTTTGGATTTATTCCCATGCCGCACAAAACCCTCAAGTTTTTCCATATATATCTCCTCCTGAAGATAACTATATAAGAACGCAGTCTTCACATCCTTTGATGAATAAAAAGATTATGAAGGGAAGTCAGTGCTATGAGCACATGAATTATGGTCATGCGAGAAACTGGAGAATAGGTATCAAAATCGTCTATTCCCTTCATTTGTGTGAACCCCTTGGCAATCAATCTAGCCCTATACTTGTTGACAGTCTTGTTTGCATTGAGTTTCTTCTTAAAGATCTATTTACATCTCATTTCATAATAATCAAGAGGCAAATCCATCAATTCTCAAGTTTCATTGAAAACAATTGATTGATTTCCTCATTTACAGCTTCCTTCTAAAATTTATCTTTTGGGGAAGCCATAGCTTGTTTGAAGGTTGTGGGATGACCCTAACACTATAAGTGAAATACTCACTTCCAAAGTTCTTCGATGTCCAAGGTCGTTGACTTCTCCTCGGTTAAACCATTTTTTCTAAATCATCATATTCAAAAATGATATTTTCTGAGTTGTCCCTCACATTTTTCATCCTATCCACATGCTCAAGAATGGAACCTATGGTAAATGAATCCTCTTGAGAAATTTCCTTAGGAAAAACACACTTCATGAGAAAGATATCTTCAAAAAATATTGTGTCACGAAGTTCTACAATCATGTAGATATCAATGCTTGAGCTTTTATATTTTACAATCAAGAATCTATAGGCATAACTTATTTCTACACAACCCAATAAAATGTCATCTCCTATTTTTGGCCTCAATTTCTTCCTTTAGTGTTTCAATAAAAAGTGCATTTACAAGACACCCTCACACTTGAAGATATTTGAGACTTGCCTTTTGGCCTCTCCATAACCCAAATGGAATACTATCTTTATGTTTATGGGGAACTCTATTCAAAATATAGCAAGTTGTATTCAAATCTCCCCCTCCCCCACGTAAACTTAGGCAACCTGAAGTTTGGAGCAAATTATTTACCATATCTATCAGGGTTCGATTCTTACGTTCTGTAATCCCATTAGATTGAGAGGTATAAGGAGTAGTAACCTCATGTACTATCACATGGAATGGACAAAATTTTAAAAACAAATTAGAGGTATACTCTCCTCCCCTATCAGTCCTTAATTTTTTTAGGTATCTTACCAATGTGTATTTACACTTCTTTCTTAAATATTTTGAATTTATCAAATGCCTCATCTTTACATTTAAGAATATTTACAAAACAATATTTACTAGCATCATGAATTAAATTTGTGAAATAATGTTTATGATCCCCTAATGTAATCCTATTAAACATGTAGATATCAGTAAGCATGAAATCCAAAATTATAGAACATAATGAAAAGGATTTGAGGCAGTTTAGCTTGCACTCAAATTTTACATCTAGAATTATTAATTTCATATTTTGAGATCAAAAGTATATTCATCATATATTTCATAGAGACAACATTCACATGACCCAAAGGACAAGCTCATAAGTCACATGATACAAGATTCAAATAAATTGAATTATCATTCAAATTAAAAATAGAATTCAAAATAGTAGATTCTACATGAATCTTAATTAAGTTCTCCAGATCACATAAAACACCCCTTGACAAAAATAAACCATCACAAACACGAATAATTGTTTATTACACTTGTAGTCTATTCTCAAGCCATCTCTAGTTAATATTGCACCACTAGTAGTATAATGACAAATAGATGGATCATATCTGACTTTGTGAAGCATCAGAACCTTTTCTGATGGAAACTACAAATCCACCCATTATTTGCCTTTTATGTCTACAAAGCTTGAATCAGTCAAAATCATGGATCGGTCTAAAGAGGCCTGCTAAAACACAAATAGAGACTTACCAGAACAAACATGTACATTAGCTCCAGTTTTTATAATCTAGTGTAGAGGTTCAAATATAGACAGGATTTCATGTTTAATAGAAACATACCCATCATTGAGGTTCAAGGAAGTAGTCATCATGTTGACTATAGCCTCCCCAACTGCATATGAAGTAGCTTTCCTCACTTTCTTTGAAGGACATTATTCCTTGATCTAGTGGCCAGTCTGTCCATGAGTCCAACAAAGTTAATTCTTTGGTTTCTTATAAATCTCGTCCTTGGGTTTGAGTGTATTTTTACTTTTCTTATCTTTATTCTTAGCAATAGCAATATTGACATTAGTGTTTACATCAATTGGTAT
The DNA here is from genome assembly GCA_963693085.1 of Alisma plantago-aquatica. Classification (NCBI taxonomy): domain Eukaryota; kingdom Viridiplantae; phylum Streptophyta; class Magnoliopsida; order Alismatales; family Alismataceae; genus Alisma; species Alisma plantago-aquatica. Next base: position 1,554,811,243 of record OY856409.1, read on the forward strand.
CTTGATTGATTCCTCCTTTATTTTAATATCTAGCATAAGTTCACTTAGAGTTATGCCACCCTTCTTGTGTTTGAGATTTAGGACAAAAGGAACAAGACTTGGGGAATTTTTAATTATAGGTGTAACAATACATTCATCTCGTAATTGTATTTCCAATTTAAATATGTGATGACACAAGATTTAGAAATCATGTATCTGAACAGAAATTGATTTGTCATATACCATCCAAAATTTTTAAAAAAATGAAATTGAATATTTTTCAATGTCGTGATTCTTCATTTTATATTTCTTATCTAAAACATGTCATAAAACCTTGCTAGTCATGACACAATTGTTCATAGTAAACATCATAGAACTTATTGGTCAGTGCTAATAAAATACATCCTCTACACAACTGGTTTGCCTCCTTCCAGGCAACGATTTTGTTGGAATTTTTAGGATTTTTTTAATCATATTTAGATTTATTATTTACAATATAATCACGAAACCCTATCACCTAAGACAAATATCCATCCAACTTTGCGAACCATACAAAGTTGATATCGTCAAATTTTTCAGGATTACCAGAAGTTTTAACTTTAGGACGGTAAAAATCATGGCTAGTCATGTTAACTAATGACAGTGAAATTATCTCTTTAAGACCATTGGGTTATATAAAGTCATTACAAGCAATAGCATGTAATTTTATTAACAATCTTACAAGACAAGTTAAGAATCGGATAAGAAAGGACAGAAAAAATAGAGTAGAAATAATAAATAAAGTGAGTTAGAAAACACACAACATATTGTTCTCTTAAAAAAGAGAGATGTTACTTCAAGAAATCAGCACTTTGTTATCTTCCCAATGCATTATGTTCTTCCAGTTTATTTGGTCACGAACCTGTAGTGGAAGGTCGTCTTACTCACAAGTAGACGACTAATAACAACAAATGCTGGTGCAGCTCAGTGGTTATTAGGTATTACCACGCAATAGATTGTGTCAAGAGAAGAGAAGGGATAGAGAAAGATTTCATCTGCACAGGAGCACCAGAGAAATCCACAGTAACAGTAAGCAGCTATGCAAAGCGACGGCGGTTGGGCAACTAAGCACAAATGGAGAACTTGTTCTTAGATCTGTGGGATCTTAGACTTGAGATATGTGATGTGTGATCTGTGTTTAACCCTAGGTCCATGGGCCTCATTTATAGTACTTCCATGTTCAATCATATTCTTCATTTGACGCAATCACACAACCACTCATATATAAAAAGAATACAAGGAGTCCCTTTCAGAAGAAAAGAGAGGACTCCCTTCTGAATTCAAATGGAATACAAAGAATCCCTACTCAACTCAGAAAGAAAACGAAGAGTCTATTTCCAATTTAAAAAGAATATAAGGAGTATCTTTCCAATTTAGAAATCATCAATTAAATAAAAAATTAATTAATTAATTAACTAAGTGGTTATCATATTGTACAAAAAAGGAGATGGGATATGTAAGATAATTTCTTAATCATATTTCTAATATGCACAAAAGATTAAAAAAAATACTTTTTCCTCCAGACTCCTTATGTACTAGCTACACCTACATTGGGCTTAACCCATGCCAACTAATATTAGCCAAAACTAATATAGCTAACACTATGGTTGCTTCCTAGACTCCTCATAGGTGGTCATTTATATTCATATGCTATTGGACACCATGGTGTTGTTTGGTACTTTTCTTTTCACTTATCCACCGTGTGCTCTCCTTGTTTGATTTGTCATCCCCGGTCTTTCGTGATTTGATCCTGAGTTGAGTTTGCAATGCTTCCCCTCCATCAACGACGTTGGGTATGATTTTCTCATGTGTTTTTTTCCTTTCTTAAGGGTTGAGTTGCTCTCCTTGTATACGCTTTCTCCCTTAGGTTCTCCCTATCTCCTTCCCTTGTTTAGATGTATGGGTTTCTCATGTTGTTCATGTGTTCTGTTTTGTTGCTTCAACTTCTTGTTAAGTCTTCATTAGAACATGTATAGTAGGAGTCCTTTTGGATGTGTCTATTTTTGTATTTCCTTTTACAGGTGTTCATATTTTCCATTGAGCCTTCTCATTGGTGTTTGTGGTCTATTGGTGCTTTTCCGTTAGTTGGTGGTTGCTTCCTTCTAGCATCTTTTTTGGAGTTATGAGCGTTCTCTGCCATTCGAGCCGCCTGTGAATTTCTCCTTTCTGTGTTCTTGAGTCCTCACTAGGATCTTCCACATATTCAAGGTTTGTTATCCAAAAATGTGGCATACTCACCTTTTTGACATTGATGTCTTAATATGTTGTATGCTCCCCACGATTGACTCTGAGGTGGTGATTTATTGCTTGCTCTTCTTTGATCCTAAGTCTCTTTTTCTTTTTCTATATCTATGTGTCTTAGTGTTATATGAGTGTTTCTATTTATCTATCAAAACATTATTCAAAAAAGAAGTATAATTACTCTTCATCCAAATTGTTTCCTCTCTTGTTTCTTCCCTTCTACTTATCATGAAAACAGGTTGATCCTTCGATGTATACCACCTAGGCCAATGTGACAACCTAGTAGCACCCAACAAACACAAAGTTAGGTCAAATAGAGGATGACGAAGGGAATGATGAGGAAGGAGGGCACTATGAGCAAATGGTTGCAGTAGAGACATTTGTACATTTGCCGCAATGGGAGGTGAGGAGGTGAGGGGGGGCGGAAGGAAGGTTATTTAAGCTCTCGTTTTACTTTAAGAAATCTATGTAGAGTGTAGACTAATGTGGTTTAAAACCGCATTATGTATTTGGTCGCGGAAACCTATCTTCAGTGTTCTTGCAGTGATATTTATTTGTAAAAAAATCTCATTTATCAAACATTGACCTAAACTTTGTTAACTCTCAACTTGGCGCTACAGACTTATTCAGCCCTTTTCTTAAAGGGTTGTGTAGTGCGTAGTTTTATAAACACCACAATATCTTATTCTGAAACCGGAAGTATATGAAGTATACAATAGAAGTAACGAATAGTTTCAGTTATATTGGGATAAATGTTTTTCAAGATCCTTCGAGACTGCTGCCAGAAAAAGAAAGCGGGGATATGTTGCCAATAAACCGGGACATCCTGGAGTAGGCATTTGTCGACCAAGCCACTCAATGATTTCAATCATAATTATGCATCAACCATCGACGCGCCATTAAATAAGTTCTCTGAATTGACCGGTTTCCTTGCCTCTCAAACACGTTTGGTTTACAACCCTCCATGTTATATCTAGTTATTGTACCTTGTATACCTAATTTTGTGTATTTTGGTGATGGCTGGTCCTTGCTTGTTAACGAAGAGGCCAAGCATTGTTGGGATTAGAACTTCCTATACGTATTGTATGTGTGTGCCACCTGCAGACTGTCTACTCCGTGTCATTTTGTTAACCCTTGATGTCATACCCCCAACGTGTCTGTCCTTCATAGGTTTTTAAGGAGGTGAGTTCTCCCTTATTGCTTACATATCATCAGTTCAGTTTTCCATTTAAATCTATACTGCCTCTTTGCAATATGGACTCCTAATAGTTTCTCTCGAATTGTAGGATCCAGATCCATCTTTTCGATCACATAATCACATTCAATTGCCTAGCTTATAGTTTTCATCAGAGACTTCCTTCTCGAAGCAGACAACCAAAGCAAGATAAGCATTATTTCCATATCGAGATAGTAACACAAAGATGGCATAAGGTGGAACATCCAGGTCTAGTAAAAGACTTTTCACTAAAGAAAAATAGATATACCCATGCAATCATCTTAGTATCGATAATGCAACAAGCTGATAGCTTTTACAAACAATTTGCTTCAGTTGGGAATATTACTGTGGAACCTCACCGAGACGACAGCTGTGAACATGCTTTTCGACATTCAGCAGAATAGGCGGTGGTGAGCAAAATGATTGCGTGCAGGAAACTTGGCAGCAAGCAAAACACAAACAGTTCCACTTCACCATTGCGGGCAAAATTGCAAAAAGCAAGTTTACGACAAGAATACCCCACGCCTGAAGGGGTAAGTACCAAAACAGCTTGATTACAAGTAATCCAACGATATAAACCGGCTTTACTACTCATCATCACCCAAATAAATCATCATCGTCATCAAATGAACTGTTCTTTGGCTTCTCATCTGATGCAGCATGAGGTGGTTCGCTGTTACTTCTTGTGAAGCCACTTTGAGCTTCCTCCATTCCGTTAGGTTTGTAAGCCCACGACGAACCTACCTGGCCAGCGAGTGAATCTCCATAAAGATCGTCATAGATGCCACTTTTGGGGTTGTTTTTAACTTTGTTTAATACCTGCTGCAGCTTTTGTGTCACGCCTCTAGGTGAGAGGCCATCATCCTTGTCCTTGGGGACCGTTGCCTCCTTTCCTTTCGGAATTACAGTAATTTGTACTAAGGATTCATATTTGCCAACAAGACTGCCTTCTTTTACACCGATTGGCCCTGGATCCGTCTCAACATCTGCTCCATCAGAAATTCCAACTACCTGGACCAGCTCTCCACCCACCTGATCTCTGAAAGCAACTCTTGGTTTTCTCCTCCTTTTAGCTGGTCTTTCTAGTTCAAGTCCATTTCCACTGCCGCCTGAAGCTGTGGAATTGTCTGAAAGAACTAAACAACTGATAGCATAGCGATTTAAAGTTGTGTTGTAAGCCAGAACAGCTTCTTCGTTAGCGGGGTCTGGCGGAGGAGGTAGAGTGATTCCCTGAGGAAGGGTAGGAAATAATGCTGCTGCGTTTTTCCTCAAAACATAGATTCGCGTCGACGCAGCAAATCGCAAAGACTGGCCAACTTCAAGCTCCGTGGGTATTTCCTTCATAATTCGCTCATTAGCAACGAAAGTGCCATGAGCAGACCCCAAGTCTATCACAAATACACTGCAAAAATCCCCGTCAACATGACTTTCAATATCCTCAAGCTTGGTAAGTAGATATGCATAAAATGGAACGTAAGTATGAAACAAATTTGCATTTAGACATGTTGACTGGATTGCATTTCTGAAGCTTGGTTTTCTTGTATATATGCACATCATAGATTTGCAAAGATATTAAACAGTTAATATGAAACTTATATTCATTTTGACAAACTAAGAAGAGAGAAACTAAATTTCAAGTTCAAAAAACCCTATTTTTTTGTCCAAAACATCTCACATGGAAACAAATCAATTCTAAGAGAGCTCAAATCCTTAACTACAAACCCTAATAATTATAAATCAACCTTGTGAACATTGTGAAGTGTAACCACGGAATGCACTTGTAAATTACCAGTCAGTGATGTACTAAATCCAATTATATTACCAACTTCCTGCCTTCAATAAGTATATTGTGAAACAAAAGGTGATAAATCAACGCTTTGGTCTTATACCACGTGCATCACAAATCAAAATTGAATGAAAATGGCCATGCAAAAAGAGATAATAACAAACTACGGCACAGACGAAGAATTGGATGAAGTAAAACATTAATGATGTATCACCGCAGGTTTTTGTAATGAAAGCTCTAAAGGTGGTGATCCAGGACATAATCTGCATATGCGTACTTACGAACGAAGACGTCGCCACACTATTAGTCACTCCACTTCTTACTATGATTCTTTTAGTTTCGTTGTTTTATTTTATTACATTTTTTCCCATCTTGGGTTCTTGTAAAGCCATGCGGTTTAGTCTGACATGGGCTACCGCGTAACATCATTTTACGTGCCTATATAGAGGTGGTACTATGCTCATGTTTAGACAATATCTGATAATGAATAAAGGCAACTTTTCATTCCATCATTGCTATTCTATTCATTAGATTCGCATTATTTGGTAACAAAGCCTAACCTACATTATTTGTAAAACCATGTGGTTAGGTCCTACCGGTTCGTCCAACCCTATCATCTAAAACACACCTTGCTTTTGTCATCATCGTGGCCTAGAGGAACCCCCCATCCTCGCATCGATCCGCTTCCGCACCACCTCAGCTTCGTCGGTCCTCACTTCCCAGTGCCAACACTGCCTGTAAAGAAACTTGACATCACAAACAGGCAAAGCAACCCTCTCTCCCTATCGGGGTCCGCATCTCTAATCTCTCTTCTTCACAATGCTAACCCACACCCAGCACCCGCCCTGGTTTTGAAAAGCAGTATGCAGCGTGCGGGCGGAGAGGGAACCGCATAGAGTATATGCAGCATGCAGGAGTATATATGGGACTTGTAATATCCCAAATTTTTTAATAAAATAAGTTTGGGGACTTATTTGCAAATTTTCAATCATAAAATGTAAAACTTAAGACTTTAATGCAAGTTACCCCAAATATTAAATAATTTATATGATGTTTGATATAGGAAGAAGACAAAATATGTTTCCTTTATTTTCTTTATAATTAAATGAGTTCAAGAGCATAAAAAGAAAAACTAACACTATTCTCTCTCTTTCTCTCTCCTATGGTAGTCCTTCAAAAATACAGAAAAGATAATGAATAGGCCTTATATTGGATAATAACTTCATATCTCGAATTTGACTCAAAATATAACTCACTAAGAAAAGGATAATTCATTTTAATTCATATACATAAAGGTTTTGAAAGTGTAAGGCCAAAGTGATGCCCTGCCGTAACGGGCTAGCCTTTATTATATAGGAAGAGAATATTTGCACACCCAATAGGAAACAGAAATAGTAAAGAGAGACATAAATACGGAAACTATTTCTAACACCCCCTCAAGTCGGAGCACACATCTTTTTTTTTTTGGTAACCCAGGAGACTCGTAAGGCTTGCGCTGAGCCCAACCTGGAGAGCTCAGCCCCATCCCGTAAGGAACATAGCCCATTAAGTCGCGCAGAGGTCAGTTGCGCTACGGGAGAAACAATTCCGAACAGCACCACCAGGGGGATTCGAACCCAAGACCCTTTGCGAGGGGCCCCGTGCGGCGACCACCTGAGCTACTGCTTGCCGACAAGTTGGAGCACACATCATGGATGCCCAGCTTGGAATTCATATACTTGAAGGCTGAAGATGGAAGTGGCTTGGTGAAGATATCTGCCACTTCGTCCGTGATTTAGTGCTCTCCAAGAAGATTCAAACTCCTCATGTTAGGACCCTGCCGTAGTGGGCTAGCCTTTATTATATGGGAAGAGAATGTTTACATGATAGACCCAATATGAAACAGAAATAGTAAAGAGACACATAAATACAAAAACTATTTCTAACAAAGATAATGACATGTGTGTTTGATGGATAAAAGGTAAACAAAACCCAAATCTAATCGTATAGGAAGAATCTAGACTCCTTTATTAACTTATGGTCCAAATTTGAAGTCAATTGGACTTCGTTTGACCCTTCAAATCAATTAAGGAAAGTTAACATATAGTTTGGAGCAAATATTAATCGAATATTTGACTTATACACTGGTTCAACCTAAGATCCCGGATTATTTAATTGTCACGCCTGTAATTTCGGCGATTTCAGCTATGATTCAGTGTCATGTGCTCTTGTTTGAATGTGGTTTCTTTCTTATCCATTGGATTTCCATCATGACTATGGACTGTCTCCTATCTAAAGTAGGAGACTGAGAACAGGCAACCATGCCATGTTTCCCTTCTCCGACCCTGATCATCCCCATTGTGCCTCGTTTTCCTAAATTTCTTCACCGATGAAATCATAACCACCATGCAAACACGACGATCCCAGGTTTGAAGGAACTTTGTGCCCTGTCGACGAAATACCCGTTAGGGCTAGGACTCTCCTCGCCGCTATGGGTTTACAGAACACCTTCCTGACTCTCTCACCTATATATAAGGGGTTCAAATCAACCATGAGACTCAAAGCAACTCTCCTCTTCTTCTAATTGCATCTCTTGTGCCCCGAGCCGCCTCCACCTACTCAGTTTGTATCTCCGACAAACTCCATCGCGACTCAGCCCGCCTCCGCCTTCTTCCGAGCAATTGGCACGCAAGTAAGCATCTAGGAACTTCCAGTTTTCTTTTCCTTTTGCCCATTTCACCTGCGATGGGCTCAGTCGTCGTATCCTATAGACAATTCAAGGTCTTCGCCTACCACCATGGCTTTCATGTGCCCTCCATCTACAAAAATAAATCTGTTGGATTCCCCTTCACTCCAGAATAGTAGCTCGAGCTTGTTTGGATGCTTTTTGGTTGTGCTACTATAGTTGTGCTCTTTACATAGTTCCTCCTCGGTCGTGCCATGGCGACATGCTTTTCTTGGCCTCTTGACCACCATAGAAGCTTGATTCGAGTTCCCTGTATCGGCAGACTTTGCAGGTGACAGAGGAAGTCTTGGTTTAGATGCTATGAATGAAGGCCAGCTTCTCTGAATCGAGTTTTGGCTATTGTCCTTCGCAAGTAACACGCTCTTCTGGTTTAATTCATCGATACGAGAATGAAGATCACATACGATGATATGTTGTATTCACCCTGCATCTCCAAATTTTTCTATAACACGCATCATGAGCATTTTCATCTTTTGACACCCTAGCTGAAGCGGTACACATGTTTTTGTCGAGTGAGTCGCGTACCACATGGTGGTGCCTGTTTGGGCCACCTCAGAACGAGCCCTGCTCCTAGGTGGGTCGTTGGTTTTGGATAAAGCCTACATGGCTTTTCTTTGTTTTGTGGTTGGTTCATACTTCGAAAAACCATAATAAATTTTCTACTAATCAGAAAAATATGTAAAGATACTCTTTGGAAAGGATTTTGAAGAGGAATCTGGTTTTAAGGTTTCAAACCCTAATTCGATAGAGTCAGACCATGTTTTCTAAAGATCTAAGATTAGGGTTTAGGATGTTATCTAAAGTAATAATTAATATGAATCATGTTAATATCGAGAGACTTAGGTTTCATTTAGGGACTAAGAAACTAACATAGAATATTCTTTGCTCCAAGGTAAGCAGGCCTATACACTTTGAGTATTAAATAATGATTTTTGATCGCTTTAAGATTATTTTATCATGGTGATCAAGTTAAAGTATATGCATAGCTATCTATTCAAATTTCAGAAATTCTTGAATTTATGCTCCCCAAAAGTTATTATATGATGTTTATGCTTTCAAGTTCTATTTTAGATATTTATGCCATGATCATGTGAAATTCAGTTAAATAAAGGATGATTAAGTTGATGAACCATTTAATGGGTTGTATTATTTTGTCCTCATCATGTTAATGTTGAGCCCTCGGGCCTTGTGAGTTCAAATGGAACATAATGGCACTTATGTGCAAATCGTGAGCTCAATTGGAGCATTATTAATGGCACTCAGGTACAAATCATGAGTTCAAGTGGAACATCAGTTGAGCCTACGGGCCTTATGAGCACAGTTGGTGCATAAGAGTAGAGGACATTATAGTCAACCACTAAGAGCATATAATGAGAATCCAAATTTACTATTTAGTTAACTTCATGTTTCCTTATTGCCAAGTTATTATTTTGTTATAAGTTATAACAATACTCAATGTCGTTTACTCTAATGTGTTTTCTGTTTTTGAATGGATGGTTGGGGATGTGATGTCCACAGGAGGAAAGGATAAGGGAGCTTAACCAAGGAGTATATATCTCAAGGACAAAGTAAGAGTTTAGCCTTGTGGGGTGCCAACTATCCTATGACATTTAGGTTAATGTTTCAATTAGTATGAAGATTATGTACTAGTTTAGTTTAGCTCAAAGTTTAAGTTTTATGTTGTGGAACTTGAGACATGAGATTTGCAAATTATTTTCTTGAGTTGGTTTAATGAAATTATATTTTTGTACAATAATTATTATTTTTGTGACATCCCAATGTGAATTAAGCTTCTGCTCAGTAGCGTATATGATTTAGAAAAATGGGGTGTTAGAGGACTACATGCGGTTTTGGGTTTTTTTTCCAATTAGATTAAATTGTATACAATCATAAAATGACATATTGAACTTACAAAATAATAAATCAAAAATGTACAATATGCAATAATATTCAAATGTAAACACATTAATATACTTGTGCGTGCAGGTGGGTGGGTGGGTGTGCACGCATGTGTGACATATGTACAAATATTAATATTTATGCATAAATGTACTAATAGTCTAATAATTATGTGGCGTGTGATATGTGAATAAATCAAAATTATGCTCATATGTACATGTGTGTGAATGTATATATGTAGGTAAATTATGAGATTAAGAAAGGCATTCTATATTTCTCACCCCCTCCCCCACGCATGTGGCAGAGGTCGGACGCCCGAAAGGGTGGTAAATCAAGGCGGCAACTGGGACTCGAACCTGGGTGCCTTTGTTAGGGAACATTGTGCTTGACCATTGGAGCCACTCCTTGTCAGAAAATGTAGGTAATTTATGGGATTAAGAGAGGCATTCTCTCCCCCTCCCATGCCCGTGACGGAGGTCGAACGTCCGGCAGGGAACATCGTGCTTGACCATTGGAGCCACTCCTTGTCAGAAAATGTAGGTAAATTATGGGATTACGAGAGGCATTCTCTCCCCCTCTCCCATGCCCGTGACGGAGGTCGAACGTCCGGCAGGGTGGTAAATCCAGGCGGCAGCTGGGATTCGAACCCGGGTCCCTTTGTTAGGGGACGATGTGCTTGACCACTTGAGCCACTCCTTGTCGGATGAAAATGTAGGTAAATTATGTATGTGTGTCTGTATGTATATAATATGTGTATAACATATGTAATATTGAGATTTATACATAAATGTACTAATATTTCTACAAAGTGTATATATGTGAATATATTAGAAGTGTATATAAGTACAAATATGTGTGTAAATGTGAGTATGTAGGTATGTTAGCTGTGTATATATATATATAAATTTTATATATATACCAAAAGTTACACATTAAAATTTAGAAATTTGTGTGGAAATTTATTATACATATCCATTGGATATAAATATACGACTATATACTTAGTCTTAAATACAAAGTTATATATATACATATCCACATATATATATATATATGTATGCAATGTATGTTTGTATAGGTGTAAATAGTAGACTTTTCAAAAACCAAAGTTTAATCGACAAATCAATCGACGAAGTACCAGCGCATATGTGACTCAGGGACCACTTATTGAATTGATTAGCGATGTCTAGAGTGGTAGGGTGAGCGCTTAGGCATATACGAGAATACATGCGGTTGTTTGGATCAATTTTCTGAACAATGGCACTCACAAAACCCACCCTCTTCGTCCATGTCTTTGTGTTGTCCCAACACCCCTTTCCATCCATGTCATGGCTATGTTCGTCCTGATACTCGCCGCTACCCCCATCGGCCATCCACTGCACCAAAAAATCTATGTGCTCTTCTTGATATATGTCGTTGCCCCCTCCTAATGTCATGGAACAAAATTTTGATCGAAATTGCGAAATTCCGCTCAAAATTTTGTTTTTTTTTTGCAATCGGACATCGAAACTTACGATCGGACATGTGAAACACAAATGCATGGAATGGGATGTAATTTCGCGAAAATTTCGACCCTAGGTGCAAAATTTGGAAAAACAGGGTTAAATTTCGCACCAAAAAGCCCAGTTTGGGCTGTAATTTCGCAAAATGTACAGAAACGCAACTTAAATTTCGAGAAATTTGTTCCTAAGATTGTTAATACATCTTGGGTATTTTGAAAAAAAAAATTGAATCTATAAGGTTTGTTTACCCTATCCCTAGACCATCTGTATATTACCTTCATCAATTTCTACACTCTTCTATAGAGATATGGAAATATACTCCAAAAATAACTAAGTTCTTTCTTGGATATATGTATAAATATCCCATGTAACCTAGTTAAATGCTAACACGAGACTTGATACAAGTTGTAGTTCGTAAGTTTGTAACTTGTAACTGTAACTTTTAAATTCTAAGCTGTAATTTGAAGTTTTTAACAGTTAAACTGTTTATCAGACTTGACATATTTGTTCATTTGTGCACTCACTCGTCAAGACATGGATCCCACCCTAACCTCTAAACATATAAATTTGTTATATAATCTAGTGTGTTTATGTCTAAACATTGTGTTTGTAGAATTTCATAACATAATTCCTTCATTTTGCCATCGAAATTCTATCAAAATTGTTAAGCTTCCTTCACGTACAAATGTGGGAGACCCCCCCCCACATATCCAATCTGAAATATTATTGTATATTCTACTAGATCTTCGCATTTAGATCGTCCTAGTAAATTTTCATGATTTAATTAGCTTATTTGGTCATCAAAATCGTTGGGTTCGTAAATATCAAAATTTCGGTTGAAATTTCAAAAAAAAATCTGTTTCCTGGTCATCGGACACGACATGGAAATCGGAGATTTAATTCTATGTCGGATGCATCCACATCCTGCCCTACTAACCCTCCCTCTACTGCTCAATACATCCTTTCCAACCTAGCACTTTCGTTTCACCAGAACCGTACCCTCCCGCTTCCGCATGAACCCCACCTGACTCCTGCATCCACTCCTAGCACTCCCGCTTCCAAGTTCCCGCCCATGTTCCCAGCTACTCCTTAACCCACTTTCAACTAATCACCCTTAATACCCCTACTCTTGACCCCATCTAAACCCCCTTGGCAATCCCATCACCTCCCCAGCCACACACAAACGAAGCAAGTTGGATCAACCACAATACACACCTGTGACACCCCCAGACCCACTATAGGACCCTTCACAACTATTTTGATAATGTTCCTCTTCAAGGTTGGCTTGTCACTGTTAGCAATTTACAATGCTTGTCTACGGATTGGGGAGAGATTTTTCCTTTGCTTGCAGTATACTTGCTTATCTTATGTAGTTTTAGTATGTCAACAACCGACTATAAGTTTTGAAATTCCAAGCCCTACAATATATTTGCCTTTGTCCTATTACGTGCGCGTTTTCCTATTTTGGCGGCATACTTACCTTCATATATACCTTCTATTTGAATGGTGGAACCTTGCTGCCAAATTTGTACGACGTAATTTTATATCCAACTTGTAGCATTACTGAATTTTATTGAGCTACTCAACATGGCAAGCAATACATTGACAAGTCTAGTTTTAGAATCCACCATGGGTGGGCCCCCACCCCAGCAACCTTCTCCATCTTCCACTCAAAGGGTTGCTTCACACTTTTCCCATACGTGCGCAATCAGCCGCAACCATTGTATTTCGTTGGCACTGTGGGTTAAGTTGTGCACTCCATAATGACCGAACTACGTAATATCCGCCATGTGAATATGCTTTATGACAACCAGTATTCTACTCCTTACTTAGGATAGGGCATGCGCCTAACTTTAGGGCCTACTCATCATGTACACATTCAAGCATTTACTTCTAATTATAATCACAGTAGTGTCAATGACCAATATGTCGACCAAGATCCTTATTCCCCTCACTCCTACAAAGAGCCCCTCCCAATTTCAACTCCCCAGTGACCTTAACTCATAATCAACCAACTAACCCTAATCATTATGTTCCACCACATTTGCCTGTTCATTACGGGCCCCTCGTTAGGTGCACCATACTCCACAACCTCATGTAGGGCCATACTCCACAAATTCATGTCGTGATATATACGCCTCATTACCAAGAGGCCAGACAAGTCTCCCCTTTGCCTGGTGGTCCGCCTCATAGACCCCAACCTCGTCTTCACCCTCCTCGACTTAAGGATCACCGAGGCCAGCCTCAAGACTCCACAATTGCTCACAATCATCATGGCCATTACTACCATCGTCAATATCCACCAGCACATGACAAAATTACTCACAAAGTCAAGGTGAACGCTCCGACTTTTGACGGCAAACTAGATCCCAACGCCCTCTTGGATTGGATTGCTAGTATGAAAAATAACTTTTGACATGTACTTTATGACATATCTTATATGGATTCGCTTTGCTAAAATGAAATTAGAGGATTCAACAAAGCATCATCGGCAAGGTGTCCAGCACAACACAATGGGCTAGCATCTGCCTCCCATCCTTTTTGGGATGAGATGGAGACCAAGTTGCTTGAGTGTTGTTCTTGCACAATATTAATGCCAACTCAATTAGATGAACCCTCAAACAGGGATCCATGTCAGTCTGTGAAGCAAGGAGGAATTTAAATTGGTAGAACTGATGTATTCACAATGATTATATATATGCTTGTAAGAACGCAGGAGGCAGATCATGTCTTGTATAAGGTAGCAACTGACAATTATGACCTTTTAGTGATACAAGTAATAGAGAAATGTCAAACCTTGTCAAAGGCATATGTTATGTAGAAGAAATTTGCCAAAATCATAAGATTCACAAAAGATATGAGGGTATCAGACTAATCGTTAAAAAAACTTAGCAACATTTACAATAACATACCTAAGATATCCTTATATCATGACAAAAAAA